>CM069906.1:107797535-108397535 GCA_036172215.1 Camellia granthamiana
AAATATGAGCAACTTCTTGAAGCACAAAAAATGCTCACTCTGTGATTTGAATTCAAAAAACATAATAATAAATAAAAAGATTAAGGACACGAGTAATAATTTACATTATTCACCCAAAAAAACAAATTACATTTCAGTATCTTCTATACAATTAATTATGCCTTTTCTTTCACTTTTCCTTTATGCTTCATTCTCTTTTATTTATCTTGCCCTTATACTAGTTGGCTGCTAAAGCCCTCGTTTAGCATGTTAGGTTGGTAGGCTTGTTTGGCATGTTGGGTTGGGAAGCTAAGGCTAAAATAGTCATAAAAAGATAAAATTGTCTAAAAAGTTAATACGACAAATTGTCATATCCAAATAATAATCATTTTACTTTTTCTTACACAAAAATCAAAAAAATACAGCACAAACGAGGCTTTTTACCCATGCTTAAATAACTAAAAAGTCAAAAAATCATTTCACTTTCCAAATGAAGCCTAAGATCCACCACCGCACCCCACAACCACCCACCCCCCCCCCCCCCCCACACACACACACACACACACACACACACACACAACTTCAACACATTTCTTTGATATTTATCTGACTTCAATTTTAATCTAAAAACATTATTCATTTTTTTTGACACCCTTAAATTTCTGCCATTCAAATAGAAAAATAAGTTAATACTGAGGAATAAAGCTGAAAGCTTGGCTGTAGACAATAACGATACAGGAGACCGGACAATGGTCAATGGACAACTGACAACATATGAAAGACAAACAAACAAGTAATGGATCAAAAGAAACATGAAGCTTAGTTTTGGACTAGGAAAATTCTATAGATTTTAAATAAATTATTAAATTTTTTATATGAGTGTGTGTGAGTTTCACATTCATATAAAAAGTTTGATAGAAAATTTAATAATTTATTTAAGATTTCTAATATAACTCTTTCGACTATAGTGATTGACGATAAAAATATTAGAGGAAGAAATGGCCAATGGACAATGATGAAAGACGAATGGTTAATGGATGATAAACAACAAATGATGGACAATCAATGAATCCCATTTTTAATCTCATTGCTTGAACCACTAGTTAAGGGGTCCTTTGGCAATAAGTTTTTTAGTTGGTTTTTTGATTTTTTTGACTATTTTAGTTTGAGATTTTTTTGATTATTTGGTTTTCTTGTTTGGATTTTTAGCTTTTTGGCTTTGGAATGAAATTTTTTTTTTTTGTCATTTTGTGATTTTTGTCGTCCTTTTGTAATTTTTTAGCCAAAGATTATAACCAAACGAGCACTAAATCTAACTATTCACACAATTAAATTTATTTTTATGTTTTTTCGGTTTTAATTTATCAACTCCGATTGGTAGCTCGAAAAAGGCGTGGCTCGAATGGCCCGACACCAAAAAGATGTCGTTTTGGTGTTTTTTTTTTCGTTGTTTTTCTAAAGACGAATAAGAAGAAGAGAGAAGAAGAAGGGAGAAGAAGAAGAAGGGTCTGCTGCGCTGGGTCTGCAGATCTTGTTCATCATCTTCATCAACATCAACATTAATAAATTGCAACATCATCATCATCTTCATCAACAAAAAAAAAATAAATTCCTTGGGTTTGCAGATCCGGATCAACATTATCATCATCAATATATATATATATTTTTTTAGATCCAGATCTACTTAAAAAAAAAAAAAAAAAGTTTGAAAGAGGAGATCGGGCCGTCGATCGCCACCACTATCACCAACCATCACCGTCGATCACCTCTTCTCTCCCCTCTTTTCTCTCTCTCTCTCTCTCTCTCTCTCCTCTTCTCTTCCCTCTCTGTCTGTGTTCGAAAGAATGAAAAGGAAAGAAAAAAAGAAGAAAAAAAAAAAAAATGCCCAAAACGACGTCGTTTTGGGCAGTTCGGGCCATTCGAGCCGGACGAAATTCGAGCTACGAGTCATTTTTCTTAATCTATATTGGGCAATATAATTAGACACAAACTTGTATTTTTAAGAGAGTTGAATTTTATCTTTGTAAATAAAATAGTATTTTTAGCAGAAACCGTAAACCCTAAGGTGCTGTTTGGTAACACTTACATTTTCAGTTTTCTATTTATATTTACAAAAATTTAAAAAACTCAAATAAAAACTTGTTTGGTAAAATTTTTGATTTATAAATTAGTGGTCTCAGTTTATAAATTTGGCAAAAAAATGAAAACACAAAAAATGTGTTTCCGTTTTGAGTTTTGAGTTTTTTTTTTTTTACCATCCAACACTAGCCACCACCCGCCACCATTTTCCACCACCGTCTTCCGCCACCACCACCCACCCCTCACCACCACCACCTGCTACCACCACTCACCACCCACCTGCCACCACCACCTACCACCCGCCGCCACCACCCACCCACTAGTCACCACCCACCTACCACCCACTCGCTACCACCACCCACCTGTCATCCACTCGCCACCACCCACCACCCGCCACTACCATCCACCGCCCGCCCACCATCACCCGCCACCTACTTGCCACCACCACTTACCAGCCACCGGCCACCACCAGCCACCCACCACCACCAGCCACCTGCCACCCACCCGCCACCACCACCACCACCACCACCACCACCACCACCACTACCACCCGCCACCCACGTGCCACCACCACTCACCACCCACCATCCACCATCCACCACCACCACCACCACCACCACCACCCACTCGTTACCACCTACCACCCGCCATCGTTACCCATCCACCCACCACCACCACCACCCGCCATCCGCCACCCACCTACTATCACCACCCACCACTCACTCGTTACCACCCACCACCTGCCACCGTCACTCACCCACCCGCCACCACCCGCCACCCACTTGCCACCACCACCCGCCACCACCACCACCACCTACTCGCTACCACCCGCCACTCGCCACCGTCACCCACCTACCCACCCACCACCACCACCACCACCCGCCACCCACCTGCCACCACCACCACCACCACCCGCCACCACCCACTCGCTACCACCCACCATCCGCCACTGTCACCCACCCACCCACCACCACCACCACCCACCGTCACTACTTTCCACCACCGTCTTCCGCCACCACTTGCTATTTCTCACTCTTTTTTATATTTTTAATTTTTTTTAAACATTTTGTCAATTACCAAACGCGTTTGTAGTTTATGTTTTTCTAAAAATAAACAAAAAATAAACAAAAACAAGTTTATAAAATTTTTGTAAATATAAATTGAAAACGTAAACGTTACCAAACACACCCTAATCAACTCCAAATGAAGATTTTGGGGTTGATTATTGCCAAAATAATTATTAAATATTTATTAAAAAAATTATATATTTAAGACAATTAACTTTTACTTCTATGATTAAAATATCATTTTCAATATATAGATTGTAAATATATTGCGGCAACACTTCCTTGCAGATACTTACCAAACAGCCCCACAATATGTTGTGAGATTGTAAAATTAGAGAATTTGTTTTAAGAAATTGTAAATTTTTTGTTAATCATTTAATGGTTATAGGACAAATATTAAAATTGTGGAGGCCATTACTTTTATATTATTAGTTTTTAACACATGTTACAACATTATAACTTTAAAATTATGGATCATTTATTATATAAATTATAAAAATTTAAAATTAATAAAATCATATCACATTATTTATTAATATAATAATTGATATATCAATTTATTCGTATAACTTTATTCTTTAAGAGCATGTTTGATTGGATGGATTATAACATGAGATTGAGATTATTAATCCGTGGGCCCAATTATTCTATGTTTGTTTTAATATTTTGGTTTAGGATTATTAATCCAATGGATAATTAATCCAACAAATTTGTAGGATTATTAGTAATGGGGTAGGGGTGGGATTATTAATTCAATGGATAATTTATTTTATTAGATAGTGAATACCATACTAATTTGATAGGATTATTAATACATCACTATTAGTCTTATAAATCAAACATGGCCTTAAGAGATAACAAAACACACCTCACAAGTTAAAATATTATTCCAAAATTACCAAATAACCTCTCTTTGTGAATGATGACTTTTTAAAATCCAATCTTGTGGAAGGGTATGTGCATCTCCTCAGACAGAGTACACTAGACTCTATGAAAGAATGGGTGGCAAAAATATTTTCCCAAGGTAAAAATGGCTATTTTCTAAAAAAGTTTGGGAAGTGGGTTGGTTGATTTTTTTGATTATTTTAATTTAGAGTTGAAATGTTTGTTGGGGTTGATTTTTTTTTTTTTACTTTTATGAAAGAAAAGTAAAATAATTATTGTCTAAATATGACATTTTATTTTATTAACATTTTAATATATTTTATCTTTTTATAATTAATTTAGCCAAAGCTAAATTAGCCTACATGGCAAACGTAGGCTTAAAATGACACTTAAGCCTACTATGACAACTCAAAATTTTAATTAAAAAGTCAAAAAAAATATTTTAAAAATACCTTCTTTTTTTTTTTACTCTTTTATATGTCTTTTCGTAAAAATTTAAAAATTACTCAAACAATCAATTCCCGTAATAATTATAAAAAAGTTAGAAGTCAAAAAATTTCAACTCTATGAAAAAATCAAAGATCCTTTTATTCACTCTACAAGGTCAAAAATTTCTTCCAATTCACACTACTTTTTGCAGGTTTTTGTAAAAAATTAAAAGTTATTCCTAGCTACGGCTTATTTTGGGAAGATAGTAAAAAATAACTTCTTGACTTTTAACTAAACTTTTGACTTTTTTAGATAAATGATTTGGGAAGTTCGTAAAAAATTACTTTTGACTTTTTTGATTAATATTTGTTTATGATGTCAAATCACAATAAAATGACCAAACTACCATTATTTATTTAAAATATTTATAACTTTACCCATGTAACATATTTTGACACATGAGGGGTAAAATTGTAATTTTACCATTGACTAAATACCAACTTTGCAAATGAAAAAAAAGACAAAAAAGCCAACTTTTAGCTTTTGCTACTAACCTAAAAAAGTGACTAAAAGTCATGTTGCCAAAACACCCCGTAGGGTGATTTGTTTCACTTCATATTTTAACAAAAAATCAAAAAGTCATTTCTCAAACTGATCTTAAGTAAATGGATTCCAAATCTTAATGAGGTTTAAAGTAAAATTTCAATACAATTTTTTTATTATTATTTATGAATATGAGATTTTTTGTCTTAAAAATTTTTATTCTCCTATCATAATACTCTCTCATTCATTTGATCATACATCAAGATTCACGGGCTTTAATATTTTTATATGATTTAATGGTTAAAAATACATTGGGAGGTGGGTTGGTTGATTTTTTTGATTATTTTAATTTAGAGTTGAAATGTTTGTTTGGGTTGATTTTTTTTCACTTTCATGAAAAAAAAGTAAAATGATTATAATTTAAATGTGACATTTTATTTTATTAACTTTTTAATATATTTTATCTTTTTATAATTAATTTAGCCTACACGGCAAACGAAGGCTTAAAATGACACTTAAGCCTACTATGACAACTCAAAATTTTAATTAAAAAGTTAAAAAATTATTTCAAAAATATCCTTTTTTTTTACTCTTTTATACATCTTTTCGTAAAAAATTAAAAATTACTCAAAAAATCAATTCCCGTAATAATCATAAAAAAGTTAGAAGTCAAAAAATTTCAACTCAAATGAAAAAATCAAAAATCCTTTTATTCACTCTACAAGGTCAAAAATTTCTTCCAATTCACACTACTTTTTGCAGGTTTTTGTAAAAAAATTAAAAGTTATTCCTAACTATATTGATTTTTTTCACTTCATATTTTAACAAAAAATCAAAAAGTCGTTTCTCAAACTGATCTTAAGTAAATGGATTCCAAATCTTAATGAGGTTTAAAGTAAAATTTCAATACAAATTTTTTTTTTTTATTTATGAATATGAGATTTTTTGTCTTCAAAATTTTTATTCTCCTATCATAATACACTCTCATTCATTTGATCATACATCAAGATTCACGTGTTTTAATATTTTTATATGATTTAATGGTTAAAAATACATTGGGACATATCAATAGAGGAATTTGAGAATAAAAGATCATTGGCTGCTCCTTTTATATTGAAATAATATTTATTAGCTTTTTTATTTTATTTTTGTATGTAAAATTCAGTTTTTTATTAGTAAATAAAATTTTTAGAAATTTATTTATAAATCTTTACTATCAGCCCTTTAGTCAAATAAGAATTTCGTAGATGGGTCTTTGTTGTTTAAACACCTTTGGATAACTGAAAGAGTACTTTTAGCTTTTGTTTTTTGAAATTAAATATTTTTAGCTTGAATCTCTAGACAAAAACCTTTTTTTACTTTGAAAATTTTGAAATTATATAGGAATTCATTTTTTTTAAACCTTGTGCAGAGAGTTGAGTATGGGGCCTTTCATAATCGGTTGCCCAGAGCGTAGACTTTGATAGTTTTAAGCTGGAGTCGAAATTGTAACCAGTGCGTGAGAATTGTTGGTGAGATAAAACAAAAATGTTAGAGATTTTAAAAATTTTATCAGAATTTCTATTAAATGTGTGGGACTCATGTGGGTCCTACACCCATGTGAGATATTTGATAGAAATTTTGATAGAATTTTTGAAATTTGTAGTATTAGTCCCATACCCATGTAAGATATTTGATAAAAATTTTAGTCTTATCTGTTGAGAAGTTGGACAAGAGGGATCTAGACAAGCCCAACAATGTAGGGCTAAGAATTCACAAACATTCTCTTAAAATGAAATTAGAAGTATTTGTGAATTCCTTATATTACCAACAATCCCAAGATTATAAATACAAAAATTTTATTTTCAACCCCCGTTTTATAAACTCGTACTCAAGTCCACTAAAATTTTAGTCACCGTTTGCCAAAAGAAAAATTAATTAACTTTTTAGAGTTAGCACCTTTTTAGTTTGGAATTAAAAAGTTTATTTGGCAAAAACTTTATTTTTTTTTACTTTTGTAAGAGAAAAAATAAAATACTTATAATTTAGATGTAACATTTTATTTTATGAACCTATTTAACTTATTTTATTTTTTTGTACTTTTTTAATCTCAATTGAAATAGCAAAACGAAGCCTTGATTAACAAGTGAAAAGGACTCCCACCATAGAGTCACCAGGTTGGTCAAGAAAAGGCAATCGATGTACCCTAAAGACATGAAGGTTGAAGACCATTTCACCCCTCAAAACATACTTTACAATTTGCATATTTCAAAAATCAAATTAGTGGTGAAGTGCTTTACTTGAGAGGAATCCTATGTTGGAAAAAAGATATCTTTTGTGCTATGTGACAAACAAATTATAAGTTAATGGTTCGTATATCTTGCTCCTCTCTTTTTCATAAAAATTTAGGAACCCATTAGGGCCCAATCCCAAGTTCTATGATTTTTTTATAAAATTATTATGGGATAAAATTTAGTTGCCATCTTTCAACTAATACATCTAATGGTGATTTGAGAGTCGATTTCCCAATTCTTTTTTTAATAATTTTGAGCAAACAAATATTTGTTGTTAACTTATAGGGGTCAACACATTATAACGTGTTTAAAGACATGCGGATCCTATTTTTAATTTAATTGGAGATTTAACATTTGGGGGGGAAGCACTTTTTGACCTTTTTTATTTTTATTTTTTAAATTGATGTATTTAGAAATTATTAAAAAGGTTACCTCTTCTAAGCACTTTTTGACCCTTTTTTTTTAATTTTTTAAATTGATGTATTTAGAAATTATTAAAAAGGTTACCTCTTCATTAATAGAAAAGTTAATTTTTTCGACTTTTTTAATTACTTTTTTAATTCTTACCAAATGAAAATTTACTTTTAGCTTATTTAGTCAAAACAATTAATTTTTTTAATTGATCCCAAACAGGAATGACCAAAGGCTATAAACTACTATTTTCTAACATCATAAACTCAAATGTTTTCAGTCTAATTCCTTTTATGTTGGGTGAAATGTGAATAAAATATGCCTATATTTCATCTAGTTTCACACACTTTTTCCCTTTTCCTTTCTAAATCTCTCTCCAAATCCCCCAACCAAACACAGTATTAATGTTATGCCTAATCTTCATTGGTACACATAATTTATAAATAATTTGGAAACAATAAAGATTATCTAGAGTTTATTCAAGAATGGTGTATTCAATATAGCCTTAAGTACCTATGAATGTTTGTCGTTGAGTTTAGGCGAGTCAAACAAGTTATGTATCAAAACAATTCAATTTAAATTCATTTAATAAATGAGTTTCAGTGAGTTGAATTGAATTAGATACAAATCAAACAAATCGCTGGTGGTGGTGGTAGGATTGGCAATATCAATATTTTGAAAAAATACATAACCGATATTTTAGTTTTTCACCAAATCTTACACTGTTGTGAGAAATAAAACAAATAAAATAAGATAATTAATCGTTCGACAATGCTACGTAGCTCAAATTTTGTGGCTCAAAAGTGGCTCAAATGGCCAAAACGACGTCGTTTTGAGTACAGAACAACATACAAATGGCCAAAACGACGTCGTTTTGGCCATTTGAGCCACTTTTGAGCCACAAAATTTGAGCTACAAGACATTTTCTTTAATCGTTTATCACCTGATTTACAAATCAAATATAAAAAAAGAGCTCTCTTTCTCTTCTTTTCTTAACATTTTCACCAAATCATTTCTCAAATAACATATAAACCCAATATCTTTTTTTTCTTTTCTTATCATTTCTCACCAAATCACTCCATCCAAATAGACAGAATGTAAGTGATTCCAAAGCAACAAATATTGAAGTTCAGCATAGATTTAACAAGTCATTGAGTTAGTGGACAAAAGAAAAAGAGAAAAATGGAACAAAACAAGCTAACAAAAGCACACCCAATTGAATTTTGGAACTAAACTATTAAAGAATCAAAGAAAAAACTCTCCCCCCTTCTTTTTTTTTTTCCTGAATAAAAGCTAGGAGGGTAGTTAGTGAGAATTCTTGACATAGGGACTCTTACTCGTTAGGAAGTCGAACAGAAAGGGCTTATAGATGGGCCGACCCGCAATATGAGTAACCCATACAAGAATTGATGAGAGAGACAAGCTAAGAGGCATAGTTCAATCAATATCGCTAAAATAATTAACCAAAACAAAAAAACAAAAAGTCCTAGCAGCTGCTTCTACTCCTCCCTTTCTTTTCTTTTGTTTGGGTGAATACAAAATCCTAGGTTTTTGAATGTGAAAAACTGGTTGGAGATTACGCACAATCTAGTCAATAAGAATGTAGAATCAGACAAAAGGCAAACCAAAGTAATGATAAAATGCATGATTTCTTATAAGCAATCCGTGGATTTAACAATTTTTTTATGACATTAGAAGGCCTATAAATAAAATAAAATAAAATAACTGAAAAACAACGGTATTAAATATAATATTAACTTGTGCAATTGTATGAATCTAATAAATTAAGGTTCCACAATACATGTTCTTCATAAATTAAAGCACATCTCAAATTTCCTAGTGGCCATTAAACCCCTCACCAGCTTGAGAAATTAAAGGGCCATCATGGAGATTAGATGAACTTCTGGAACAAGTGATGAACGAACAGAAGCGTATATTTAGATGTAGACGAGGCTATTCACATAAGATACACACCTGATATCGTATTCAGGCACATTGCATAGGACTTTAGTTTCTTTACTCTTCATGTCGTAACAAAGGATTGACCTCCCGAACTGAACCAATATCACATTGCAGCCTGCAAAGAGGACCATTCCCTGCTCATTAGCGATTCCACCAAGCGCAGAATTGTCTAAATAGAAACGGGTTTTCTCTTCCCACGTCCTCGTGTTGCTGTGCATTTGCATTGTGTTTGAGTACACGTTAGACAACACATTCACCAATACTGAGCGGCCATTCGCATAAGCTGAACAAAGCTTTCCATTCATTGTCCCCAAAGTTGCGTTGATGCCATGATACCCTTGGATGAGTTGTGACCTGTCTTTCGTGAGATCAAATGCAACAATCCCATGATGCTTCGCCTGCCAATAAACAACACCATCCACGTAAATGCCTGATCTAGGCACGAGCTTCTTGCTGGCAAAGCAAATCTCTCCAGAAATTTTCCAAGATCCATCAGTGGATGAATAGATCTCAAATTCAGTCGCATTATCAAAGTCGACAGATGGGAAAGCACACACCAGCTTGTAATCAGCCACAAAGTTGAGCAATGATGGTTCAAAGACAAGTACAACAGCAGGATCGAGCCCATGATCAGCATTTGTTTTAGGAAGTTTCTTCAACTGCCTGGTAACAGGATTGCAGATGTAGTAGGGTTTATCCCCAGTCTGACCTTGGCAGCAAATTAGTCCATTGGAAGACGCCCTAATGTCAATGGGCTCGGGCAAAAATTTCAGAGACGGATCCGGAACACCACAAGATTGAGGGTCGATGGAGATAAATGATGGTGGGTCCCCCCCAGAGGACTGGCAGAAGAGGCCTGAGATAGCCTGGAAGGTAAGTGACTGGTTGTGGGCAAAGAAAGGAGTTGAAATCTGGAGCTTCCAGTCCCTACAAACACCTTGGAACCTGAAAAGTGATTTTGCAGGAAGGAAAGGAAGAGTGTGCTCCCTTATTATATCCCTGAGGTCCATGTAAATCTTACTGTTCCTGCTGCCCACGAGCTTATTTGGCCTCTTTCCTCGATCCATTGACTTTCACTCGATATTTACTCCACTACTTGAACAGCAATAACATTTCAGTGTCTGTTGGACTAGCAAAATATATACATGAGAAGAAACAATAATAACAATAGCTAAAAAGGAGAGAAATGATCCTGGTTTATCCTGGCAGTTGCTAAGAGTATCAAATGTTGGGAGTTCCATATAGAGGAACAAATTCGGTCAAGGACATTAACTAAGTTTTAGTTCAATCATCTGTTTCACTGTATTTCACTTTAATGTGATACACAATGAAAGAAAAAAAATTCTCATCCTTGCTAAACCGCCATAAGTTTTTAAATAGATTCTTGCTGCACTTCTACAAATACAAGGTACTTAATAACGTGAAAGCTTACTTCCATTACATCCATAAAACATTTCAAATAAACAAATTCCGTACCTAAAACCTTTAAAATAGCACGACAATCAAGATAAGATCCTTTGTTAATAGATGCAGCAAGATGTCAACCGGGCTGTGGTATTCCTTTGCATAGCCTTCATTAGTGAATAGAGTGTACGCAAGAGATTCTAATGAATTTACACAATGATGTCATTTTGCATTTGGGCACTTATTCTAATTCAGAGCAGATTATCGACATATAATTAAAATTAAATGCCTATTGGATCGATCAGTCACATTATTAATAATGGTCTTCATTGACAGACAACTAGCATATCCAGTGTTTCAAAATCAAAATCTCCTTTTTCCTTCTCACTCTTTTAGGTCAAACCAAAAATGGACTTACATCAAATCAAGAAGACACAAAAACCTAAACTTAAACCCAATTTCGCATCACCCCCATAATAACAACAACCGAATTGCATATACAGTATATAGAGAGATATAGAAATTCAAAACAAGTAGAGATCAAAGTTAACATGATCAAAAATCGAATTGAGCAAATCACTAAAAAGATATTTAAAGTAACTATTATTACAGAAGATAAAGCTACGACTATCAAATTCGAAGTGAGAAAATAGTGAGGAATTGAGCTAGAGAGAGAGAGAGAGAGATATACCTTTGGAAAAACTGATCTGGATCGGCAAAGAGCTTGTGATCTTGTAGAGTAACAAAAGCGAGAAAAGAGAGAGAGAGAGAGAGAGAGAGAGAGAGAGGGGGGGGGGGGTTCGGATATGGTCGGGCCCTAAATTTGGACCCGGAAGATGACTCCGGATTGACTATTAGGGTATCCTTCAATCTAGGAGGGGTGAATTATACTTTGAACCCCTAAAGTTTTACCTATTTTTTACTTTGGTCTTTTAAGTTTGATCTTTTTTCACTTTGGTCTTTTATATTTACAATCTTTTATATTTGTAATCTTTTCTACTTTAGCCCTCTAAGTTTAATTTTTTTTACTTTGGCCCTTCATGTTTCTAATCATTTCCACTTTGGCCTTTTATGTTTGCAATTCTTCCCACTTTACTCCTAGACTAATTTCCATCTAAAAAAGTAACAGAATTTATCACATCATTAACACATCAGCTCCATATGTGATGTAAAAAATTCACTAAAGATGC
The DNA here is from genome assembly GCA_036172215.1 of Camellia granthamiana. Classification (NCBI taxonomy): domain Eukaryota; kingdom Viridiplantae; phylum Streptophyta; class Magnoliopsida; order Ericales; family Theaceae; genus Camellia; species Camellia granthamiana. The sequence goes on from CM069906.1 coordinate 107,809,758, forward strand.
AAAAAATAAAAAACAAAAAATTGAAAATTGGTCGGGCCCTAAATTTAGACCCGGAAGATGACTCCGGATTGACTATTAGGGTATCCTTCAATCTAGGAGGGGTGAATTATACTTTGAACCCCTAAAGTTTCACCTATTTTTTACTTTGGTCTTTTAAGTTTGATTTTTTTTCACTTTGGTCTTTTATGTTTACAATCTCTCATGTTTGTAATCTTTTCTACTTTAGCCCTTTAAGTTTGATTTTTTTCACTTTGGCTCTTCATGTTTGTAATCATTTCCACTTTGGCCTTTTTTGTTTGCAATTCTTCTCACTTTACTCCTAGACTAATTTCCATCTAAAAAAGTAACAGAATTTATCACATCATTAACACATCAGCTTCATATGTGATGTAAAAAATTCACTAAAGATGCAAAAAATAAAAAACAAAAAATTGAAAATTGATTTTTTTTTTTTAATTTTTAGTGAACTTTTTTTTTCTAAATTTATTCATAAACATTATTACATTATAGATGCATCTAGCTTAGATACAGCTAAAAAAATAAAAACAAATTTAACTAAAAAAAGAAAAAAAATACTAAAGACAAAAAAAAAAAATGATTGTAAATTTTTCGTTTCAGAATTGACAACACGGGTGTTTGAGTCAGTATATATTTTTTTTTTCCACTTTAGTAAACTTTTTTTTATAGTTAAATTTGTTTTTATTTTTTTAGCTGCATCTAATCTAGATGCATCTATAATATAATAATGTTTATGAATAAATTTGAAAAAAATAAAATTCACTAAAGACTAAGAAATTTTTTTAATTTTTTGCATCTTTAGTGAATTTTTTACATCACACATGGAACTGATGTGTTAGTGATGTGACAGATTCTGGAGCCATTTGGGAACATGAATAAAAAGTCAAAAGTAGGTTTTTAACTCATTTTGGGTCACATCACCTTTTACATAAAAAGCCAAAAAAAATTAAAAAATCATCTTTTAACTATCTTCTCAAAATACTCCTCTGTTAGTTTTTTAGATGGAAGTTAGTTTAGGAATAAAGTGGGAAGGATTATAAATATGAATAGTCAAAGTGGGATGGATTACAAACATGAAGGGTCAAAGTAAGAAAAATTAAACTTAAAGAGCCAAAGTAAGAAGAATTATAAACATAAAAGGCCAAAATAAGAAAAATTAAACTTAAAGGATCAAAATAAAAAATGAGTGAAACTTTAAGAAAGCGAAGTGAAATTTACCTATTTAGGAGTAGAGGCTTCCCCTTCACTCTATTGGTTTAGTTTTTAGAACCTATTTTTTTTTTATTTAAAAAAAATAGTTTAATAAATTTATATATATATACATATATTATTTATATAATTTTATCGCTTGTAAGTGTAAAAAGAAGTTTTAAAAATTTTAAAATATATATTTTAATGTTTAGTTTCGTCAAAGGAAAATGCCTTGGACCCCTAGTGGGGGTGCTGGGGGTCTTTGCTAATTGGCTAAAAAACAGTTTTTTTTTTTTTTTTTTTTTTTGTTTCTTTTGGACTTCCAGCCACTGGCAGTGTGCCATGTGGCACTGGGGGGTGCTGGGGGTGCCCAGTCACTGGGGGTCCTTAGCATTACCCTTCGTCAAATTAATTGATTTTTTTAAAAAAAATTTAAAATAATTTTAAAAAATCAAACCAAACACACGACAGTCTTTCAAAAATATAATTGTGCGTTGATTAATAATTTTTTTGTGATTTTTTTAATTTAAAGCTCGTTTAACAGCAAAATTTTTTATTAAAAAAAATTATGTGGAGCATAATCATGAGTGACAAGTCTATAGACATATGTATCTGATTACACGGCTGTAATCTTAACTCGATCATCAAAGGGTTCTTGCAAAGGACCGAGGGATATTGCTGTAACTAAGTTATAATAGTGGTCTGTGGTGTTTCAGGGAAAAAAAAATTGAGGCCTTGTTTGGAAACTCTCATTTTTAGTTAAAAAGTCAAAAAATTATTAAATTAGTCAAAAAGTCAACAACCCATATCAAAAAGTCAAAGATTCTCTTTTCTCTCTACTTTTGCACATCTTTTCGTAAAAAGCCAAAAAGTCATCCCAAACATACTAGTTTTTTTTAGCTCATATTTTAGCCAAATAGCCAAAAAGTTACTAAATTAGCCTGTTTCCAAACGGGGCCTGAGTCTTTTTTTTGATAATTTAAATCGTTGATATTATAGGGTTCGTTAAATAGATCATCTATGTAAAAATTAAATTGATTGAAAATCTATAACTCTATAACTCTATAACAAAAGCACATTTGTTTTTTAAAAAATAAACGATTAATATAATCTTAATAATTTTTATAAAACAATTTGTATCTGATCATGGAATTGTGAATTTTTTATTAACTTGATTTTTTATATGAATAATATACTCAATCAATCTTACTATATAAACAATTCAAATTGCCCAAAAAAGACTAAAAAATCCACACCACATATTCACAATATCCCCGCATCCCCTTCGGAAGGAACCAACCAACGTAATCTTGAGGGAAGCAGGGTCACTGCTGTGACCCCCATTGTTGAAATTGTGCCGTTTTAGCACTACTACAAAAATGGATAAAGATTACATTTTGAAAAAAAAAAATATCTCACTTTTATTAGAAGTGTGATAACAAAAATTAGATTGATATTTTAATCACACTTGATTTGATTAAGTGTGATAATATTTATTTTTTATGTTAATTTTCAATTAAGTGTGATTATTTATATTTTTTTTAATCACATCTTTTTATTAACATGTGATTAAAGATCACATAAGAAAAATTAAAAATATTTCACTCTTATTAGAAATGTGATTAAAAAAATTAAAATGATTTTTTAATCACACTTAATTTAATGAGTGAGATAATATTTGTTTTAATCACGCATTTTAAGTAAGTGTGATTATATATCACTACTATTAAAGATCACACTTTGACAAATGAAATATCTCACTTTTATTGGAAATGTGATAAAAACAATTAGATTGATATTTTAATCACACTTGATTTGATTGAGTGTGATAATATTTATTATTTATGTCACTTTTTAATTAAATGTGATTATATATATTCTTTTTGGGGTAAACTACAAACACACCCTCATAGATTTACTTTAATTACAAATTACCCACTGTGGTTCTAGAATTTACATTATGCCACCTAAGGTTTCTAATTTCATAACAAATAGGTCATTTTATTAATAAATCATGAAATTAATTAACAGTTTTTAATAATGTTAAAATTTTATTTCAATTAAAAATTCAAATAATTTTATTATTGTATAGGTGAACAGTTAGAAAATTTACTTTTTCAATTAATTTTGTTAAATCAAAAATTCTGACAATGAGGTATTTATAATTTTTCAAACCACATGGAGCAATTCGTATTTTAAGCAAATCTAAAGGGGAATATTTGTAATTTACATTATATATATATATTAATAACTTGTGATTGTATTTATTTTTTATGTCACTTTTCAACTAAGTGTCATTATGTATATATATATATTAATCACACATTCTAATTAATGTGTGATTTTATATACACTACTTACATTTATTTTTAATCACACTTAATAAGTGTGATTTTATATATATATATATTTTTTTAAATCCTAAATAGTGTATAAAATATTTCAATTTGATTTTTATATAAAATCATATTCCCAAATTCGCGCCTATTCATACCCACTGTAATCATGACTCTTTCCTTTGCCATCAAGATTGGATTTCCCAAGTAGTATAGGTCTCTTCTCCTTGCCTTCTGTTTCTGAAACGAAGCCCTAATTCATTTTCTTCATCACAGCTCTGAACCACCATTGAAGTTACTCAAACCACCATTGAAGTTTGTTTTTTGAAATCAAAAACCTCTTAAAATTTTTGGTGAGTTCTCAATTTTTGATGCCCCTTTTGTGTGTATATATTTATGATTATGATTATTATTAGTGGAATTTTATTGATATAGGTTTTCATTGTGAATGAAGGTCTTGGGTGATAATGATACATGTTCTGTAAATTAGAGTTGTTTTTGTTAAGGTTTTTGTTGATGGTTGGTGGGATTTATGGGTCTATGTCAGTTGCTTTGTAGAATATGCAACTCCATTGCACTTGTGACTATATATATACACATATGTAAATATATGTATTTGACACAAACATAACAATATATGGGAAAAGAGAAGGACCCATATACTAGAACTTTAATAGTATACTTAAGTTTTTTTTAAGACTAGAACTTTAATAGTATACTTACTAGTGGCCTTTGCCATTTTACCTTTTGGATATAAATAACCATTAAATCATGGTTGCTGACTTCCAGAATTGTATTGTACTTATTGAGAATCAATGTTACTTTTGACAAATGATCACTTTGAACTCCAGTAGCTAGCTAAAGAAATTGAGATTCATTTCATTCAATGATCATTACTGTAATAACCCTCACCACTGTTTACCGAATGACCACTGATTACTGTTAAACCGAGACTGATTTTGATGGATAACTGAAGTAATCGAAATACTGAACTGAGAGACTGAAATCTGAAACTGATTGACTGAGTATATGTTAGTTAAATTGTATTCTATCTGTTTGCTTGCCAAATTATCTGTTCATGTCTTTGTGTTTAAACTGCTAATTGAAGGCCTTATCGGCGGCCGAACCAGAAATCGATTAGTGTTTTATGATTGTCATAATTTATGTGATTTTATGGTGTAATTATCTGAAAAGTGATTTGGTATGATTAAATTAGATTAAAATAAGTTAAATTGCATTCTTGGACTTATTTACCAAACTAACCCTTAGTGGGCCACTACTCTAGACACATTGAGACTTGTATACACTCACACAAACATTGAGCTCAGCCATTTTCTTGTTCTTGCCGTCCAAGAGAGTGAGAGGGAGAGAATTGACTTGTTCTTGAGGAAATTGCTTGAAGACTTGGAGATTTTAGAAGATAATTATTTAATTGAACCTCTAGACTTGTCATTGAGGAACCTAGGTATGAATTTCATCCTCTTAATTGTATATTTAAGCCCTAACTAGCATGGATCATGATAATTTAAAGAGTTAAGTCAAGAATTGGTTCAATAATGTTGAATTGGAGCTTATTCCATGCATGCATGTATGTATTGTTGAGTTTTAAGTTGTTTTCATGGCAAAATGTTACATGCATGCTCATATTTATGTTTAAGACCATGACTTCATCTTGTTTTGAAAGGAATTGGCTCATTAGAGCATGTTTTGAAGCTTTGAATTGAGTTTAATTCATGCATGTTTGCATGTTCATCTTGTTCATGGAATTTGGTTTGAAATTTGGATTTAATTGACTCACCCTTGGGCTTTGATTTCACAAATTAAGCTTTGAAACTTGTTGTATATTGAGTTTTGATGTGTTTTCCAGAAATTGGGCCCAAGAGGTCGAGTTTTGAGCTGTAGAATGCTTAGTTTGACCTTGGAAGGCAAATCTGGAAATTCCAGAGTTTGGCTTCTTCGCTCGAGCGAAGGATTCTACGCTCGAGCGACCACCGTTTACTCTGAGCACCGCTCGAGTGAAGGAATGGTGGCTCGAGCGTAAATTTCAAGCTCTCAGAATCTTGGTGCACGCAGACGCATGCTCGAGCGAGAGAACCTACGCTCGAGCGAGGACTGTGTCTTACGCTCGAGTGAGCGTCGAGCGGAGTTTTCCAACATCCAGCACTTTTTGCATTTTTGCAGACCGCTCGAGCGAGGAAGTCCACGCTCGAGCGACCCTACTGTTTGACAAGCTCGCTTGAGCGAAGAAATCCACGCTCGAGCGAGACCCTTGTTTTCTGAAAAATTCTGAAAATGCTTTCTAAGTGCATCTTTGCATCCTCATCCTATCCTAGGCATTCTTAGGCCTAGTTTAAGGCATCTTAATGAGGATATAGATGTAGAACCACACCGAGGCAATTTAGGGATTAAGTTATTACTTTCCCAACTGTGTAGCTTAGTGCGTGTTCAATCTGTAAACTGTGTAAGGTTGGCTTTCCGAGGGGACGCTCTAGCTTACCGTAGCCCAGAACTCTGTGAGTAACAATTGTGTAAAGATATGTTCAAAATGATTATCTTTTGAATACTGAACTGTACTGCTTTCTGAACTGTTACTGTTAACTGAACGAATGTATGTCCTATATTCTGAACTGTATTGTGGCATCCTTAGCAACTACTGTTACTGAATGTTACTGTTACAGAGATCTCTGTCGGTTCCCTTGTTGGAATCACTACTGTATACTGATTGATGGCCATCATTTACTGTTCGATCTTTTAAGACCTACTGTTTACTGCTATGCTAATAGATGTACCACATATGACTGTTTACTGTACTGAACAATCGATATACTGATTTAATGAACTGTTTTCATTACTGTAAGGACATTCATTCTAAACCTCTTTACGCATTATGTTATTCACTGGGTTTTAGCTCACTGCTCATATATATATGTAGGTGTACAGGCACCGGATCAAAGCTAGAAGCGTTGGGGTAAACTCCAGTTTTGTCAAGCCAACCACTATGCCTCACTGCGAGGTTCCGAGCCTGCCAAGCTATGGCTTAGGGGTGTTTTATTTTCCCCGTCTATCTCTGAAACTGTTTGTAATAACCGTATAGACTGTATAGACCGTACTGTACTGTTTAGTAGGGATTAAGTCCCTGTTTTAGATGATAGTATATATGTACATACTGTTTTGTCACCGATTGCATATATGTATGAAAAGTCTTTTTGCATACAGACTGTCACAGCTCATTGGACATCGTTTATTTACTGTTTTGGCTTCCGCCATGCCCCTGTACTCTGTTTTACTGTATTACTGTTAAGCAGGCCTTCGGTAACCTCGGATTACTGGCCAGTTACGGTGCTAAACCCTTAGAGGCGGGTTTGGGTCGTGACAATTACAGAGGGTTCTAATGTATTATATACATGTGATATAATGCTTTAACCATAACCACTAACTTCCAAACCTAACCACAACTACTTGTAGTTAACTATAGTTTTAATAGACTAATAACTTGATCTAAGGAGGCTTCATACTGTCCTTAGTTTTCAACAATGTGAGCTCCGTTATTAGGAGATCATTTCAATTTATTTTATTTTATTTTAAATTTGTATCTTCGATGCTTTTGATTGTGATTGTTATTAGGAATTAGAATGTTGCAAGTCATGTGTGTGGCGGTGGCCACCAGTGAGAGTGCCCCAATGTCTGTCACTCTGCCTGGAGACAATTGAATTTAGCAGATTTACAGGGTGTAAGGTGGAAATGAAGTTGGTAAGGTGTCTTTTGAGGAATGCCATGGTTTTGAAGAAGCTAAAAATTATGTCTTAGACTAGGAATAAAACAATAAAGGCAAATGTTTTGAAGTTTCCAAGAGGCTCAAGCACATGTTTAAATTGAATTGCGCTACAGCGCCTTTTTCTTGCACCGCTTACTGGATTGGCTTTGATATTTGGAAGGATACAACATGTACTCACTCTTTCGAGATAGCATTTTGGTCTTAGAATTGGTAGTCACCAAGGTGGTAGAATTAACAATCTGAGCCTGTTTGGACAGTGTCATAACAATAGATTAGATTAGAACCAAAGAGAGTTCAATCTCTTTCCTCTAGGATGTAGATTAACTTCCTCAAGTCTTTAATTCATCATATTACTAATAGCGACTTAAAAGTGTGTTGTATGACTTGGAAAGGAAGTGATTGCAGTCGTTTTTTGTTCCTATGAACTTTATTTGCTAGTCATAATTCATATGGTTTCTTATCTTTTGTTTGCTTTTATCTAAATTTCTGTTTGTAATCTTGCTTATCTATACCACGTGTTCTATGACATTCTAAAAAATTTGCTTATCTAGGTGATTAGTGACCATTTGGGATGGGTGAGATCTATTGCATTTGATCCAAGTAATACATGGTTCTGTACTAGCTCTACAAATCGCACGATCAAGGTACCTTCTCGTTTGAATTTCCTTTTTGCAAGTGACCACTAGCTGTTTTACTTTGCTGCTTTGTTGTTGCTGTTTTGGGCTTGATTCAACACCTATTTAATCTCTACTTTGGGCTCAAAAGAAACATCAAAGTAGGATAAATTGTTATAAATAATTTATAAGATAACGATCAATTTTATTCTTTCAAATGATCCAAATCATAATTAATTTTATTCTAAAACTATTTATTTGATGTGTTCAAAGGAATTGTACGTGTAGAGAAAAGACTAGTATAAAGCCAATCATCACAAATCAGATTAATATATTTAGTATGACAAATAGTAACCAAAGTTCAAAGAACCAAACAGCTGAACGAAGGGCACCAACGAGTCAAATAAGATACCTTTTTTGTTATCACTTGGCCACCTGCTATATGTGAAAAGTATATATTGTAGAAATGGCAAAGAAATAGAGGTGCTCTCTTCTCTGCAAGTTCCTCATAGACAAGCCAATGATCTTTGGCATAAATTGCAAATAATGCAAGTGCACTGCATTCTTTCTCAGGGTTGATAAATCAACATACAAGCATCTTTCAAATAAGGAGGTTATAGAATCATGATCTCTAGAACTACCAAAAAGCACAAACGTCAGCTAAAACAATTTAGGCCTACCAATACAGCATTGAGAAACATATATAAACATTGAGACTAACCTCTCCAAAATTATAAGAGTAGTTTGTGCTGCTACAATTACCCTTTAAAATGATAGTTTTTCGAGCCCAACCGAAAAAATTTAGGCCGCTTAAGGTAACAAAAAAGACCTTATTCTTTTGTAGGCCTGCCAGCTATGCTATTGAGTGAAAGGCTTGTATCACCTAACATTACACTCAATGTGCTGCCAGCAGCAGGCAGCCAGCAGTATGCAGCAGCAGTAACACAACAAGTAGCCTGCCAACCTTCAAGTATCCTACAAATAGTATGTATCAGCAAGTATGGTGCAGAGTTATTTTGCTGCTGTTGCTACTGTTGCAGAGTTGTTTTTCCTACTACTGCAAGTTGTTGCCTGTTTGGGAGGCAAACCACCTAAGTGTGTTGCGCTACACCTCATCATTCCACTCCCAAACTGACACAATTATGTAGTTAGGATTAATTACAATTAGGTTGAGTTGGTTATAGAGTAGTTAGAATTGTAGTTCAGTTAGATGGTTATGCAATATACATATGTATGTTCACGTACTCTGTATAGAATTCATTCAAGAGATATACTTCTTCATTCTATGGATTGCTTTATGGTTTCAAAGCAATTCTTCTTCTTTGAATTGGCACTACAGATTGGGGCATCCCTCATCTTAGAAACAACATCACCTTGCTAAGAATGAAAAAAATTTCTTTTAATCAACATTGTAAAAGTATGTGCACTCGCTGCTGTGTGTCTAAATGATTGTATATTTAATGGAATCCGGCCTAGTGGGTCTGAGTTATATGAAATTATTGAGGTTAGATTTGCTTTTTGGGTTAAAGCTTCATCAAAGGGGATCATGTACTCTGTCATGGACTTAATCAACAATCTAGAACAAATTAAGGACTACAGCTGAGATTTGTTCTGTCATATGCTAGCTGCTGTTTGGGTGTTTTAAGGGGCTTTTTGGATTCTGTTGGTCTGTTGGTTTGGTGAACATCTACTTCACCCCTGGCTGTGCTGGTTAGGACAACACCTGTTGGTCTGCCACCATGTATTGTGAGCTGGTCTGTAATTTGCTAGTTGCTGTTTTTGGTGTTTTGGGTGGCATTTTGGTGTCTGTTGGTTTTTGATTTACTAGTTTGGGCAACACCTGTTTCAGTCCTGGCCGTGTATCTATCTGCTGACTGTGTATCTATCTGTCTCAATGCTGTATCCATCTGGCATTTTGGTGTCTGCTAGTTTGTTGGTTTACTGGTTTGGGCAACACATGTTTCAATCCTGGCTATATATCTATCTACTGACTGTGTATGTATCTATCTAACTTTGAGCCTTTGTGCTGTGTATCTGCTAGACCTGTTAACTTTGCTGTGTATCTGTCTCAGTGCTGTTAGCTCTGCTGTGTATTTGTTGGTCCCTCATCAACAGAAACCACCTTGGCTTGCCTATTTAAAGCAGTGTCAATCAAGAGACTATTACTATACTTAGACCATAAGGACCCAAAAGGATGCCAGTTATCATACCATAAAAAAAAGGTCCTTTCACCATTGCCAATCTTGCACTGAATTAAGTGAAACAAGGACTCTCTTAAGGACAAAAGTTTTCTCTAGACCCAAGAATTTAGCAGATTTACAAGGTGTAAGGTGGAAATGAAGTTGGTAAGGTATCTTTTAGGAATGCCATGGTTTTGAAGAAGTTGAAAATTATGTCTTGGACTAGGAATAAAACAATAAAGACAAATGTTCTGAAGTTTCCAAGAGGCTCAATCACATATTAAATTGAATTGCGTTACAGCGCCTCTTTCTTGCACTGCTTAGTGGATTGGCTTTGATATTTGGCAAGATACATGTACTCACTCTTTCGAGATAGCATTTTGGTCTTAGAATTGGTAGTCACCAAGATGGTAGAATTAACAATCTGAGACTATTTGGACAGTGTCATAACAATAGATTGGATTAGAACCAAAAAGAGTTCAATCTCTTTCCTCTAGGATGTAGATTAACTTCCTCAAGTCTTTAATTCATCATATTACTAATAGCGACTTAAAAGTGTGTTGTATGACTTGGAAAGGAAGTGATTGCAATCATTTTTTGTTCCTATGAACTTTATTTGCTAGTCATAATTCATATGGTTTCTTATCTTTTGTTTGCTTTTATCTCAATTTCTGTTTGTAAACTTGCTTATCTATACCATATGTTCTATGACATTCTAAAATATTAACTTATGTAGGTGATTAGTGGCCATTTGAGATGGGTGAGATCTATTGCATTTGATCCAAGTAATACATGGTTCTGCACTAGCTCTACAGATTGCACGATTAGGGTACATTGTTGTTTGAATTTCCTTTCTACAAGTGACCACTGGGCTATTTTACTTTGCTGCCTTGCTGCTGCTGTTTTGGGCTTGATTCAGTACCTATTTAAACTCTAATTTGGGCTCAAAAGAAACATCAAAGTAGGATAAATTGTTATAAATAATTTATAAGATGATGATCAATTTTATTCTTCCAAATGATCCAAATCAAAATCAATTTTATTCTGAAACTATTTATTTCATGTGTTCAAAAGAACTGTACGTGTAGAGAAAAAAACTAGTATAAAGCCAATCATCACAAATCAGATTAACATATTTAGTATGACAAGTGGTAACAAAAGTTCAAAGAACCAAACAACTGAATGAAGTGCACCAATGAGTCAAATAAGATACCTTTTTCGTTATCACTTGGCCACCTGCTATATGTGAAAAGTATATATTGTAGAAGTGGTAGAGAAATAAAGGTGCTCTTTTCTCTGCAAGTTCCTTATAGACAAGCCAATGATATCTGGCATACACTGCAAATAATTTACAAGTGCATTACATTCCTTCTCAGGGCTGATAAACCAACATACAAGCATCTTTCAAATAAGGAGGTTACAGAATCATGATCTCTAGGACTACCAAAAAGCACAAACGTCAGCTAAAACAGCTTAGGCCTACTAATACAGCATTGAGAAGCATACATAAACATTGAGACTAACCTCCCCAAAATTATAAAAGTAGTTTGTGTTGCTACAATTACCCTTTAAAATGATAGTTTTTCCAGCCCAACCAAAAAAATTCAGGCCGCTTAAGGTAGCAAAAAAGACCTTATTCTTTTGTAGGCCTGCTAGCTATGCTGCTGAGTGGAAGGCTTGTATCACCTAACATTACACTCAATGTGCTGCCAGCAGTAGGCAGGTAGCAGCATGCATAAGCAAGTATGCAGCAACAGCAATACAGCAAGTAGCCTACCAACCTTCAAGCATCCTACAAACAGTATGCATCAGCAAGCATGGTGCAGAGTTGTTTTGCTGCTGCTGCTACTCTGCTGCTGCAGAGTTGTTTTTCCTACTACTGCAAGTTGCTGCATGTTTGGGAGGCAAACCACCTAAGTGAGTTGAGCTACACCTCATCATTCCACTCCCAAATTGACACAGTTATGTAGTTAGGATTAATTACAGTTAGGTTGAGTTGGTTATAGAGTAATTAGAATTGTAGTTCAGTTAGATGGTTATGCAATATATGTATGTATGTTATGTACTCTGTATAGAACTCATTCAAGAGATATACTTCTTCATTCCATGAATTGCTTTATGGTTTCAAAGCAATTCTTCTTCTTCAAATTGGCACTACAGATTGGGGCATCCCTCATCTCAGAAGCAACATCACCTTGCTAAGAATGAAGAAACTTTCTTTTAATAAACATTGTAAAAGTATATGCACTCACTGCTGTGTGTCTAAGAGTGAGTCACAGACTCTCTTTAGCTTGTCTAATTCTACTTACAATAAATCTCTTGCCCTCATTGACACAGATGTTTGGGCTCTTTTATCACCTTCTATGACATATTACAAGTACCATGTCATTTTTGTTGATGAAATTAGTAAGTTCACTTTGTTGTTTCCTCTTCATTACAAGAGTGAAAGTGTTTACTAAATTTCTTGAATTCAAAGTATTTGTTGAGAACCAATTTTCTACTAATCTTGAAATTCTTAGAAGCGACAATAGGGTTGAACAGGGGACACAACCTGCCAATAGACCCAAGGCATCATGGTGTAACCCAAAAATTGCATCAACTCAACACACCTAATTAAGTAAATAGCCCAAAATACAGCAATTCTATAATAGTCCAACATTCAACAAATAGTCCAAATACCATGTAGATGTTCCCATTTGCTAATACATTTCAATTTTAGATTAGGATAAATTATATTAAATTCAAACATAAATGGATAGTAATGCACTTCAAATAAGGACTTGTTTCGATTTGTTAATGCTTTTGCTGCTGCTGTTGCACTTAGTTACTGTTGTTGCTGCACTTAGTTGTTGATTCTCTTGGATGTGAAACATTCAACATAAATGCAACTAAGCACTTAGTTGCTGCTCCTCTTGGATGTGAAACATTCAACATAAATGATAGTATTAAATAATTAATTCCTAGATTGTTTAGACTTTGTGGAATTATTATTTTTTTCCTTTTTTTGAATTTGCAATTATTCATAGAACAGATAAATTATTTGTTATAAGATCATGTATTTTTTTATTATTATTTATTTTTGTTGCAAGTTTGGTTGAGGCATTTAATGTTCTATCAAAAAAATTGTGCCTTCTCAATGACATTCCTTTGAGGTTATTAACTGTGTAGCCTCTAGTTTATTGTTTTATATTATAATTTCTTTGTTGATATAGGTATTCAAAAATACATTTAAAATGGACAAGTCTTGGATGTTCAAGGATAGAAGATCAAAAGACTATGAGAATGGAGTTGAACAATTTCTTAATTTTGCTATGATCCATGCAATTGATCTTCAATCCATACATTGTCCTTGTAGAGTCTGTGGAAACTTGAGAAGCCAACCTATTCGAGTGATTAGAAATCATCTATTTTTCAATGGTATTGACCAAAGTTATACCACATGGATATGGCATGGAGAAACAGTCACCAGTGGGGCATCACCACGTTTAAATGAACAAGATATTTCCCAACAACAATTTGACACGTCTCCTATAGACAATGTAGCTGAAACAATAAAAATGGTTCAAGATGCATACGATCGTTGCACGGCTGATCCTGAAGTGTTTAAGAAATTACTTGAAGATGCGGAAAAACCATTACATCAGGGTTACACAAAGTTTACCAAGTTATCTGCATTGGTTAAACTGTATAACTTCAAGACTACGAATGGCCTATCTCACACTGGGTTTTCAGATCTACTGACGTTGTTGGGTGATATGCTGCCAATGAACAATGAAATACCATCATCCATGTATGAGGCTGGGAAGACGTTTGCTGCATTGGGAATCGGATATAAAAAAATACATAAATGTCCATCTGATTGCATACTCTATAGGAAGGAGTACACAGATGCAACTTCATGTCCTACATATGGTACATCGCGATGGAAGTTGAAGAAGAATTCCACTGAAATTAGAAAAGATGTGCCTGCAAAAGTTTTATGGTATTTTCCAACTATCCCAAGGTTTCAAAGGATGTTCCAATCAGCAAAAATAGCGAAGGATTTGACATGGCATGCTCACGAAAGAGATTCTGATGCAATAATGTGTCACTCTGCGGATTCTCCATCATGGAAGTTAGTAGACCACAAGTGGCCAGATTTCGCTGCAGAGCCAAGAAACCTTCGATTAGCTATTTCTGCAGATGGAATAAATCCACACAGTTCCCTTAGCAATAGATATAGTTGTTGGCCAGTTATAATGATTACCTATAATCTTCCACCATGGTTATGTATGAAGAGGAAATTGATGATGTTGTCATTGTTAATATCAGGTCCACAACAACTTGGTAATGACATTGATGTTTACCTGGCACCACTAATTGATGATTTGAAGATGTTGTGGAAGGTAGGTGTTGAAGCTTATGATGCTTATAAAGAAGAACACTTAAGACTGAAGGCTATATTGTTGTAGACAATTAACGACTTTCCAGCATTAGGCAATTTGAGCGGTTGTATTGTAAAGGGATATTATGCATGTCCAATTTGTAGTGAAGGAACATGTTCTCACAAATTAAAATATGGAAAGAAGAACACATATGCTGGCCATAGAAAATTTCTTCCGCGGTACCATCCATATCGGAGGCAAAAAAAGGCTTTTAATGGTGAGCAAGAGTTTGGATTAGCTCCAATACCATTAAGTGGGGAGGAAATATTAAATAAGGTTGAAGGGCTTGTAACCATATGAGGAAAGAGAAATAAAAAAGCATTACATGTTGGTGGTATAAAATGTTGGAAGAAGAAATCATTATTCTTTGATCTTGAATATTGGAAGTACTTACATTTTCGACATAATTTGGATGTTATGCATATTGAGAAGAATGTGTGTGAGAGCCTCATTGGTACGTTACTTAATATTCTAGGAAAAACAAATGATGGCATTAATTCTCGTCTTGATCTTGTAGAAATGGGTTTGCGTGAAGAATTGGCACCAGAAATTGGAAAGAAGCGAACATACTTGCCTCCAGCATGTTACACGCTGTCTAAGGAGGAGAAAAGAAGAGTATGTACAATATTATTGGAACTGAAGGTTCCAGAAGGATACTCTTCAAATTTGGGAAGTCGTGTATCAATGCAAGATTTGAAACTTTATGATCTAAAATCACATGATTGTCATGTATTGATGCAACAGTTACTACTTGTGGCAATACGATCTGTGTTACCTAAGCATGTGAGACATGCCATTATCAGGTTAAGTTTCTTTTTCAATGCTATTTGTAGCAAAGTGGTGGATGTGGAAAAATTAGATGAGATTCAAAAAGATCTTGTGGTCACATTATGTTTGCTTGAAAAGTACTTTCCACCTTCATTCTTTGATATCACGGTGCATTTGACAGTGCATCTTGTTAGAGAAGTTTGACTTTGTGGACCAGTTCACTTTAGATGGATGTACCAATTTGAGAGGTTCATGAAGATCTTAAAGGGTTATATTCGTAATCGTAATTGTCCTGAAGGTTGCATTACTGAAAGTTATATTGTAGAGGAAGCTGTTGAGTTCTGCATAGAATACTTATCTGGAGCGGATGCAATCGGGATTCCTTCTAATAGGAATATAACAGTTGATGATGATATAGAAATTGGAAGGCCCTTATCAAGTGGTTATGTTGTTACTGTTAATCGTAATGAATGGGAGCAAGCACATCATTATGTCTTAGAAAATACAAGTGACATTCAACCATACATTGAGTAAGAATATTTTGTGTACATTTTTTACAATTGTATTCTCACAAGTTAGAGATTTATCTCATAATATATTACTTTATTCATGATTTGATAGGGAGCATATGGCTTGGTTGAAGCTAAAATATAATCGCCAATCACAAAGTAAAAAATGGCTATAAATTGAGCATAACAAAACATTTATGTATTGGCTTCATGAAAAGATATTACGGTAATTCAACATTTATCTTTTTCTAATAACGAATATTATTAAGAAAAAATTAGCTAACTATTCAACCATATACAGGCCTCAAAGGAGTTAAGTGGCCAAAATAATATCTCAAATAACTTGAAGTGGATAGCACAAGGACCTCGATTTGATGTTATAAAATTTCTTGGCTATATCATCAATGGTTGCCGTTATCACACAAAAGATCGGGATAACTCACGAGTCAGCCAAAATAGTGGATTAGTTTAGTGGCAACAACAATGCAAGTGACAGGTTATAAGGATAAGAACCCAGTGTTTATGGATATGAGTTACTACAGAGTTATTACTGAGATATGGCAACTTGACTACAATATGTTCAAGATTTCGGTATTTAAGTGTGATTGGGTTAACAGCACAAAGGGAATTAGAGTGGATGAGTTGGGTTTCACATTAGTTGAGCTAGGGAGAATAGGCCATAAAGACAATTCCTTCATTTTGGCTTCCCAAGCTAAGTAGGTTTTTTATGTACAAGATCAACTTGATCCAAGATGGTCAGTTGTGCTAGAACCTCCTCAAAAACAATATTCTTGTGAAAAGGATGATGAGTTCAATGATTTTTGTATAGAGCATCATGGCTTTACAAAAGTTTTGCCATAAGTTGAATCATTAGATGTGGTTGATGATTATGTCATCTTACATGCGAGGAGATTGTGAGGGAACTTGGCTCGATAATCCATAATGAAAAAAAAATATGTCTTTGTAAGAATGTATGTCTAAGTGTTGTATTTTCATGTTAAAATGTTTGACTTATGTTTCATTTTCTTCATGTCTTTATATTTAATTGTCTAACTATTTCACCTTTTCTTTTTTTAATTTTATTTTATTCACATGATGGATACTTCTCATGTGTTGCCTACTGATGGAGAGGATGCATGGTTTCCAGCAACATAACCAAAATCTAATAAAAAAAAGGTAGAAGTTCGACAACATCACTAGATATAATAAAGGATAGGAGTTCTGCTGTACGAAAAGCCATTGAATATAATGAGAATGGTCAACCGATTGGAAACAATTCAATCAACTGTTCAAGCTATCATGGGGTGTTGGCTCGCACAATGATTCCGATATGCTATAAAGACTGGTTTGAGGTGCCAGCTAAATTGAAAGAAAAATTATGAAGTTGTGTGGAGGTAAGTAAGACTAATAAACATGTATTTAAGTGCACTCAAAATTTGAATTTTATAACATTATATTTTTTTATTACTCAGTTAACCTACAAAGTGGATGAAAGAAGTAAGAAAAAAGTGTTATCTTCAATTTTTTGAAAATGGAGGACATTCAAGAAAGAACTTAGCAAGTACATACGTGAAAACAAATCAAATCTTGAGATCATATCAAAACCACCAGCAATTTATGGATTCGTTGAACAAAGACATTGGGACTCATTTCTTGGAAGAGGACTATCAGAAGAGTTTGAGGTAAAAATAATCAAACTTTAGTTATTTAAAATGTCAATATTAAATGCTATACATTTGGATTAACTTTGTGTGTTGCATTTTTAAAGATTTTAAGTCAGGTTCAGAAATGAAGATGAAGTCAAAATAAGTATAACCATAGAATTAGTCGAAAGGGCTATGCTCGCTTTTAAGAAGACTATGTAAGTGGTTATAAATTTTATAATTTAATAACAATTTTCATATGATTATTTTAAAAAATTAATGTATGTTTGATTGATAGAAACATATGACCGAATCTACTGAAGATTTGGATAGAAGTGTTCTATGGTAAAAGGCTCGTCAAAATAAAAATGGAGAATATGATGACAAGACAATTATGGAACAAGCTACGAGAATTGTAAGATATTTGTGTGTACTGATTGCATTTATTTTATATTACCTCAACTGTTCATCTTTCTTATATAGTAATGAAATATTGTAGGATGAGTTGACCAAACAAAAAAGTGATGGGAGTTTAACGATTGAAGGATGCAATGACATTCTTACTATGGTATTGGGCACTCCTGAAACTTCTGGTCGAGTAAGGGGTGTAGGAAATTCTGTTACACCTAGCACCTACTTTCACTTGCCTAGACATGGGAATCAGTCACATTGGGAGAAGAAATATAATGATCTTGAGGCAGTGGTGGTACAATTGCAAGCTAGGCTTCATGCAGTGGAACAACAAACACCACATACACCACAATCTGAACATGCTAGTTCAAACACCTTGAGAAGTGGTTATGAAGGAAATTTTCAGCCTGATTTTCTCTCAATAGAAAACGGAGTGAGAACTAAGGATGTCATTCCACCCCAAGCTCCTACCCAAAAGATCATAAAGGTGTGACCCATTTAGAACACCTAAAGTTGTTATATTTTCTAATATTGTTAGTGATTAAATTAGTGCTTTTGTTGTTATCTATGTGTTTGTTATAGAGCAAATGTTCAAACACGTTGAAAAGTGGTGATAGAGGCAATTTTCAACATGATTCTATCTTAGCAGAAAATAGGGTGAGAACTAAGGATGACATTCCACCTCAAGATCCTAAACAAAACAAGAGAAATGTGTGTAATTTTTATATATTGATGTTGTTATAATTTATAATATCGTTAGTGATATTCTTAGAAGTTCCATTGTTAACTTTGTGTGTTATAGGGCAAACCGTGTAAGCTTGTGGTAGGTTCCATTGAAAATATTGTTGCTCATGGTACGGTGTATGAGAGAATTGAACCTAATGAAGCCATTCATACAGTGCCATTAGGAGAATCCAATGTACGTGTGTCTATTCAAGTTGTTAATCAAAAAGATGCCCCTATTCCTATACCTATCCCAAATGAGATGTTTATTGTTGGAGAAGCAATGGGATTTTTTGTTGCTTGGCCCAAAAATCTTGTATTGGTCGGTGATGAGGTAAAATATTTAAACTTAGAAACTTTATTACACTTGCTTAAAATTAAAATTGACTTATATTTGTTTATTTTGAAAATTTTTAACTTAGGGAGCTTCAATTAATGTTGAATGTGGAAAATATCAAAAATTCATTCAATCTTTTGTTACATTAGTTGAGCTTATCAAGTATGATGAAGCCATAGACATTCCACTAGAGAAAGACATATTTGGGGAGGAGATCAATATCCAACTTCAAAGAGTAGACATGGAGTACATATGTCATGTAAAAGAATTATCTGTTACATGTATCAGATTGTACATACGGTAAGGAGAATTTGCTACATCAATAGTTATTTCTATAGATTTTATGAATTACAAATTTAATTAACATTTGTTTGTTTTATTAGTTATCTCCATCAGGTGTTGAAGGCTTCCAATTGGAAGAAACAATTTGTATTTGTTAACCCTTGTGTCGTTAGTGGAAAAACTATGGCTGGGGAGAAATCAAAATCAATGTTGCTTGCAAGAAGATTAGAGGAGGCTATTCTAGAACAATTGATTTTCATTCCTTATAATATTGGGTAATTATCTAAAACTATTTATTTCATGTGTTCAAAGGATATTAAACTTAGTAAGCTTATATTTGTGACTTGTTCAATTGTAGGTACCACTGGATATTGTTAGTCATTGATCTAACATTGATGATTGTGTACTTGATTGGTCCAATTCATTCTAAAATAAACACAACTCTTGAAATTGTAATAAACACGTAAGTTTGGTTGGTTCGTACATTTTTAAGCAATTTCAGTTACCCTAAAAATATTTTAACTTCTGAAATGTCTTTTGTAAAGTACTTTGAAAATTTATGAAACTACCCAAAGAAGGAGAAGGACCAATCCAGTTTGGAAAGTAGTTCAGGTAATCAGTATCATTTTCTCTAATTTTATCATACTTATATTTATGCTAATGGTTGTTCAACTTGATAATAACATTTTATATGTAGATTCTAATAACAATGAAAATGCTTTCATGTAGTCCCCGTAACAGCCTACAAATGTGGAATGTGGGTTTTATGTAATAAGGTATATGAAAGACTTCATTAGAGATCAAAGGATCCTAAGAAAACAAAATGTGAGATAAATTTTAAACTTTTATTACTATTATATTCATGATACTTGTACATCTTTTTCCTTATCTAATTGTTTCTAAATAACCTCTTGCAGTTCAATGGAAAAAAGACTTACACAGAAACCGAACTTGATGAAATGCGAGTTGAATGGATTAATTTCGTACTAAAGAATAAGAGTTGAAATCCAACATGTAAGTATAATATGACTTCCGTTCTTTAAATTGCTAATAAACAATTTTTTTAGTTGGTAAGGAATATATAATCACTTCAAGAACATAACAAATTTCATAAAATGTGTAAATTTTACTACATACAAAAGCATTTGTACAATGGAAGATAGTAAACTCAAGTACATCCTAGGAAAACTCACAACCTCCACAAAATATCACTCTTACACTCAAGAGTTTGAGATTGCTTCACACTAGATTAGTCTTGTACATCACTCTTGTATTGCATGATACCCAATACAATGAATATAAGAATGAACCCAATTCGAATTATATGTCTTCAACGTACTCAACAACTGCAAGAGGATTTTTGATATCACTGTTGTCGATATCTAGAATAGGGTCATCATTGTCATCAACATCTTCTATTTCAACCTCCACCTACAGAATTCATGATGGATATGCTGTCACACACATCATTATTTATAGAAACCCAACTCTGTAATAGTAAAATTATTCGTTTCGAACAAGTAGCCTTTTTCTTTATTGTGAAAGAGTAAAGTCTACCAAAACCTATAGGACAAAGCGTATTAAAAAACCATTCTTCTGGATTGGTGCAGAGGCAATCTATTGCTTTCTTAGCTTGCAGAACATAGAAGCTAGAGTAGATTGAATTGTAGTTCTAGTATTTTGAGCTTACTTACCTTGCAAATTTACATAGAGGATTCTTGTTTTTGTTAAGGATATAGTCAGCAACATGACTATGCTCCTTGTTCACCTTATTAAGCAAGGTCAACGAGGCTAATGAAGTGCCTAACATTGTAGATGTTTTAAAGAGTGTTATTGAACCAAATGTCTGTATTAGATTTTAACATTCAAAAAAAAAAAAAAGAAAAGATATTTGTATTGGTTAAACACAAAAATTCTAGATGACTGTATAGTTTTCAGTACACTTTGTACTTTATTGAATACAATATTTATGACTGAATTTGTTTTGTGTCATTGCTTTATAAAGAAACCATTTTGAGAAAATCCTTAATATCTAAAACAGTTTCAACATGAGTTTACAATAGAGCCTGTTGTGCTGGATGGAGTTTTTCAGTCCCTCTTCTACTGTATTACAGAGTGTTGGCAATTTGAACTTTGAAATGCCATGTTTATGGTAACCCAAAATCTTAGGTCTTGTTGAAGCTGATAACTGGGGAGAATTGTTGCAATGTCTTTTACTTTGCTTATCACTCAGAAAATAAATGCTCTCCTTGCCTTAGAATAGTTTAGGTAAGAAAAGATGGTATGTGCAGTATTACTCTTTACAGCTTGTATTAGCTGTGGAGCTTACTTTGTCTCCTATGACACTGCAAATGAGCTTTAAGCAAGATTCAACCAAAAACTTCACAACTTGTTTTGCATCTACGTAACTATAATGCCCTCAAATTAAATACACAAACCAATCATTCATAATATCCATAGACATAGAAGAAATAAACATATATTCATTTATTAGAGTGTTCATTACAAAAAGTATTACATATTGACAATAAAAATAAATGCCCCACGGGCTCACAACTTTCTAAGTCAACACTTGGTTACAACAAAAGAGAGTTCTAACTCTAAACACATTAAGCTCTTGGCTTGAATTTACATTTAACATCAAACAAAAGCAAAATAACCAAAAGAGTCTTCAACTCCCAAAACCTCCCAAGCTAAGACTTTGGAGGCGGCATATCACCTATACCTGAAAATGATGTCCCATATAGGGTGAGCCAAAGCCCAATAGAGATATGCTAAACCAGATATGAGAAATAACTAAAATATTAGCATTCGATGGATGGTTAACACTTATAAACCAATTTATATTCTTTACAAGGCCACCAATAAGTATATTCATGTTCCAATCTACCTCCCTTATTTATCCAATTCAATTCATAGACATGGTTTATTATCTGACCGAACAATTTAAACGAGACTACAGCTCATCTCATTGACACTTCCATTATCCACAATTCAAAATGAGACTACAACTCATATTTTTGACACTTCAATTATCAACAATTCAAAATGAGACTACAACTCATATAATCAACACTTCATATATTCAACACTTCAATTATTAACATTATTCAGATGTACATAAGGTTTCGGGACTTTCATCCTGGACACTTCGGCTAACTTAATTATCAATGGAGTCCATCCCCTATCTCCTCCCAAACAACATACATATACAATGTATTTAAGTACATAGTCATATACAATGACCCAACAATTCACATATTCAATGTGTTAATTCCACCGTCACATTCAATGACATAATCCAATTGATTAGTTTTAGTTTACCTAATCATCATGCAGTGTCTACAACAATCAAGACTATCCTCTACCGATAGCTCAAAACAGTTATTTCTAAACAGATAAATAAATCTATCAAACAGATAATTTATTTCATTTTCCATCGGTAAGTGATTCATCAATCCAACTACACCATTCAACCACAATTCCATCTAATTCCATGATTTCCAAATCAATTTCATATTCCCATAATTTACCATATTAATTATACAAATTAATTGTTCAAACTTAACTAGGGCATTTTCCCCATTTTTTTTCAAACCCTAAGGCTCAATTTCATCAATTTTACACCAATAACCCCATTTTCAAGGTCTCATATACACATGGAACTCCACATTAACAAACCCTTCTTTTATAATTTCGATTTCAAAACCCTAACTTCCCAAAATCTCCATGACTCACCATTTATACAAAATGACTAAAATTTATGTTAAAACTCATAAGAAAGAGTAGTTTATCCCTACCTCAAATGAAGAGACCCAAAGGAGATGAAGAGTAAAAATCCAAAATGCTCCAAAGTCCAACTTTTTCAGATCAAAGTGTAGCCCAAGCAAAGCTCTACCCTTTTTACAAAGGGATTAAGGTAAAAGCACTCTAAATCAAGAGTATTTGTAGAGAGAAGTAGTGTATAGAGAGAGAAATAGCCGGATCTAGGGTTTGGGGTGAAAATGGTGATGAAAAAGTGAAGTATAACCCGCTGCTGCCAACTGATATTCCCGAGGCTCGCTCGAGCGAAGAAGTGGTCGCTCAATGGTGATGAAAAAGTGAAGTATAACCCGCTGCTGCCAACTGATATTCCCGAGGCTCGCTCGAGCGAAGAAGTGGTCGCTCGAGCGACCAAACACAAAAGAGCCTCGCTTGAGCGCGAGAAGCGTCGCTTGAGCGAACAATGCGAAGTTTCAGGTCTGCAACCTAGAAGCACGCTTGAGCGAAGAAACACAAAACAATGATCTCGCTCGCTCAAGCGAAGGAAAGCTCGCTCAAGCTAAGAAACACAACCTTCAGGTCAAAAAGAGACGTAGACGCACGCTTGAGCGCAAGAGTGCTCGCTCGAGCGAAGAGACACACCACTCAAAGCTCGCTTGAGCAAAGGAGCCCTGGCTCGAGCGAAGGAACTAAAACTCAAAGCTCGTTCGAGCAACAAAAGCCTCGCTCGAATGAAAGAACAAAAATCTAGACAACACCTATTTGTTCCAACACTCAACTAACCTGTTACAAACCTACCCAACACATCCCAAAACTCAATTACAAGGAATTAAAGGATGGAAACAAGATATAGACAACAGCCAACAACTACGGAACCTAAGTCCAGAACACAATAAACAATGGAGGAAAACCGGGATCGCTATAGTAACATTCAGCAATTCCATGGTTTGGGCTTGTTTTGAAATTTTTTACAAGACACTTAGTATTTGTCAATGTTCTAAAATAGCCCAAAAACAACTATAAATTGTCACACTACTCTCTTTATTTTTTTGTATTGGCTGGAGGATTTGTGTTGTTTAGTCTCAAGGAAATTTGCTAAAATGTGTTCATGTTACTGAACTGTGTTCATGTTGCTATTCATGTGTTTATGCATAGGTGCTAGCTAATGGTTGGATGGCTGAATGGCTGAGTTGGGTTGTTGTGTTGGTTGGTCTGTCTTAGATGATTGGTTGTGAGATTTTCTCTTATTTTAACTAGGGCAATTGCAAATCAGCTGAAAAATGTAATAATAATTACAAATACTAACTTGTCATTATTTGCACCAAAAATACAAAGTGACTTGCAAATCTCATATTTTGGCAATTGCTTTCAACCCTTTTTTCCCCCTAATTTATTTATAATTTCTCATAACTATTCCAGGCTTTCCCTTCGTTAAACTTACTCTCTTTTGTGCTCTTTTCCTCTTCTTTTCTCTTTCATCATTTCATCTCTTTCTTCTCTTTCTATCCACTCTTTATTTATATTTTTTCTCATCTAAAAACAGATATACCAGCACATAATTGTTAAAATCTTGGTGGAATTGCTCAACACTCAAATACTGGAACTGTGGGGGATTGTTCATTTGTTTGTTCTTTTGGAGTTGACCCATCTTGACTTGGTATATTAATTGCTTTTCTTATGCTTCTATACAAAAATAGTAAGTTTATTCATATGTTTGTAGCGGTTTATGAATTAATTTGTATTTTTATTTTTCAGGTCAGAAATTTTCTGGAGAGATGCAAAATATGGTCAAAGAATTCAAGAACTTAGTTTTTTAAAGTTTTTTTTTCATTTTTTAATATATGTAATCACAGTTAAACATTTATTAATTCATTTGTATATACTTTTGAATGTTTAACTTTCATTTATAAAATATATGACGTTATTCCATTCAATAAATGGTTGTGATTCAAAATATAGTATATAGTGTGTATTACATTCTTCAAATGCGCGTACAAAAATAATATTGATTATTCTTCAAATATGTCGAATTCTTTTTTTTTTTTATCACATGTGTTATTAGTTATTAATCACACTTAAAAGATGTGATCTAAATGTTATTAATCACACTTGATGTGATCTAAATGCTTTTAATTACACTTAAAAAATGTGATCTAAATATTTTTAATCACACTTAAAAGATGTAACGACCCTCATTCTTGACTCAGCTATACTTGCATACATTCATGTAAGACCTTGTCTTGATATGTTACAAATCTTGTTAATCTTGTTTCGGCTTGCTTTGTTATGTGTACTTGCTTGATCTTGTTCCTTGCTTGGTGCGTGGCCGAGGTCAGCTCAGTGTAGTCCACCTTTGAACCTTTGTACTTAGAACTATTTTGGAGCCATCTGTTGACCTCCATCTACACCTCGGCATGGTTGCCGAGATGTTACTCTTTGGGCCGAGGTTCTTGGAACCAAGGCCGAGATGTTTTGTACTTGTGGTCTTTGCCCTTGGGTAGGTATGACCCAGGCCGAGCGTGGCACAACTTGGTCAAGTGCCGTCCTCTTTAGCCGATGTCTTTGTTATCCCGTTGCCGAAGTTTGACTCTAGCCGATGTCCTTGCTTGCCGACGTGTCTTGCCATCTAGCTTGTTGAGTACGCTTTGTCAGATACTTGTCTTATCAATCAGTCACCTTTTGAGCTGAGCCAACCCGGTTGAGCCACGTGTCCGAGCTGTGTGTATAGACAGCCGGCAGACTTGGAGACAAATCATTTTTGGTCTCAAATCTTTATCTCTAGAGAGAGAAGCTCTCAAAGAAGAGAGAAGGAGTTTTAGAGTGAGAAGTTGATTTTCGTTCTTGATCTTTGGCGATCCAACCGTTGGATCTGAGTTTTGAGGTTAGATTCTTGCTCTACTTTGATTGCTCTTATTGGTTATCAAGCTGCATTGCATGATTGTGTCTGTTTTGCATGCCATGCAACGATTTGAAGTCGGTTTTGACAGAGGAAGTTGATGTTCATGTGTTCTTGAGTAAAGTCTCGTTTTGATCCGAAAGTTTGGAACAAGAACCATGTTTTTGTGTTTGCTCATGCATGTTTTCCTTGTACGCGTACCCAGGTCCATGTTTTGGGCTCTTTGTATGGGATCTCAGATTTTGAATGTACTAGTTATGAACTCCAGCATGCATGCTCTTGATGTTCTTGATTATTCTGTCCTTTGCATTCTTCAAAGGGAAACCCAGGTTTTTCCCGATTTCGTTTCGCGTGTGGCCATCAGGTTCACACCTCGGCAAGGAGGTGTGGGACCTCGGCTAGACCTGGGTAGTACCCAGTGTGTTCCATGAAATGGAAAACAGTGTTTTGACCCTTGTCATGCTTTGCTTTACTTTTGACTTGGATTCGGTGAGAGTGCCGAGATCATTATGTGCATATGAAGCTTGTTTTGAGAATGTGGCTTGCCTTGTGATTGCCAGGACTTTGATCTTTGCTTTGAGCCTTCACCCAAGAAGACCGAGGTGAGTGGTGCTTTTAATAAAGCTATGTTATACTGTTTTGGATAAACCTTGTCTTGTTTTGTTTTGATGAAAGTCTTTAATAAGCATGAATGATTAGCCTATTTCGATGTATCAAGCAATAGCCTTGCTTTGACGTTAAGTGTAAAAGTCCCTTGGCTGGAGGACTATAAACTTTCGCAGCACTACTTGTAAAAGTCCCTTGTACTGGAGGACTATAAACTTTTGCAGTACCAAGTACGAGAGTCCCTTGTACTGGAGGACTATAAACTTTTGCAGTACCAAGTATGAAAGTCCCTTGGCTGGAGGACTATAAACTTTCGCAGCACCACCTTGTCAAAAAGGGCTACGGGCCTAAGTGACATTAGTTCTCGTGTTAAAAAGGATACGGTCCTTTCTTGGAAAAGCCAACGTGTTAAAAAGGGCTACGGGCCTAAGTAACACCAGTCCCTTGTGCTGGAGGACTTTAAACTTTCGCAGTACCCTTGATAAATCGATTACGGATCGTACAGTCCCTTGTTCGCCGATGTTGATACGCATCCCTTGAGTATGGTAAGACTTGATTGATGAATACGGTTCATCCCTTGACTTGGTAAATCTTGGTTTGTATTTCGCCGATGTTGGTAAGCATCCCTTGAGTTTTGTAAGACTTGTTAGATGAATACGGTTCATCCTTCGTTTGGGTAAAGTTCGATATGTCTGGTTTTGTAGAGACCTCGGCTAATGTTTGTATGGTTTGGAATGATTGTTTTGCCTTGAAGGATTTCGGCTATATTCATGCAAAACCTTTATTACTTGTACCATTCACTGAGTTTCCATACTCACCCCTCTATATATATGTAGGTGATGAGCAGGACGGCGGCGACGCCTAGATGTATTTTGCAAAGCTTGGTTTTGGACTCTTGTGATGTCGACATAACTTGTTATACGTCGGCTGTTTTGTATTCATGTCGGCAATTGTATTTACGTCGGCAGATCTTGAAGATTATGCTTCTTTGGCTTGTAATCTTTTGTAATTGCACATGTCGGCTCTAGAAGCCTTTTGGTCAAGATTTGTATTATGTGTTTTAAGTATCAGACTGACTGTAAATATGCTATGAATGCCACATCATTTGATTTATGCACAGCTCTTATGGACCACTTGTATTTGATTTATTGCTTCCGCATTTGTAAGCCCCATATGTTATACTCTGATTGTGTTGTTTTGATCGGTTGGCCTTTGGTGATTCACGGAATTACTGGCCATCACGGCACCATCCTACTAGGGGCGGGTTGGGGTCGTGACAAAAGATGTGATCTAAATATTATTAATCACACTTAAAAGATGTGATGAAATCATTTTTAATGACACTTAAAAAGTGTGATTAAAAATTACCCATTTTAATCACACTCCCAAAGACCACACTTTAATAAAACTTAAAAGGTGTGATTAAAACACATACATCACACAAAAAAAGTGTGATCTTTATCTTTATTTGTATTTGTAGTAGTGTAGGCATAGCAGGGAGCACAGTAAAGGGGGTCACAGTAGTGACCCCGTGTACAATAGAGATGGGGTCACTGCTGTGTTCCCTGTTATGCCTAAAACGGCACAGTTTCAGCATCTTTTTTTTTTTTTTTTTTTTTTTTTTTTTTTTTTCATGTTCCCACTATATTTTTTGGCGTGATAAATTACACTTTTTCTTATTTTAGGGTTTAGGATTTAATTCTTAAAATTTATTATTTATTATTTTAGGGTTTAGGGTTTAGGGTTTAGGGTTTATTCTTAAAATTTAATTTTTTATTTTATTTTAGGGTTTAGGGTTTAATTTATTAAAATTTAGGATTTAAGGTTTAGGGTTTAAGATTTAATTCTTAAACTTTATTTTTTTTATTTTAGGATTTAGGATTTAGGGTTTAATTCCTAAAATTTATTTTTTTTATTTTAGGGTTTAAGATTTAAGATTTAGGACAAAGTGTAATTTATCATGCTAAAAAACATAGTAAGAATATGAAAAAATAAATAAATAAACTAAAAAAAATAAAGAAAAAAGAAGGAGACTGAAACTGTGCCGTTTTAGGCACAACAGGAAAACAAAGCAGTACGGGTCACTGCAGTGACCCGTGTCCAATCTTGAGGGTTTGTTTGTAAGTTCTCGCCAAGGAGGTTGACCAATCCACGCATCTCTAAGCCAATTCATCCCCAACTCATCTGAACTGTGGATTATTTATTTATTGATATCAAAGTTTTAAATCTCTCTTAATTGATCTATAATTTAAAATGAAATATATGATATTGTGGTTTCTTTATAACCATTGATGTTGAAGGGTACAATTCTCAATATATATACGAGATTGGTAATTGTGAAGAGAATTCGAATGAATAGAATCAATTCTATTTTTATAGTTTCTTTTAGAATTCATTTGATCAGGGGAAAAATTGGACAAAAAGTGAAAATTGTAAATGAGACTAGTGAATGTGAACAAAAATTTGTGTAAATATAATCACCTAGTTTTTTTTAGAATCCATTTGATTATGGGAAAAATGATAGAAATAAAGTGAAGGGGGGAGATTTTTTTTATATATATATTTTATTAAGATGAATATTTTTCTCCAAAAAAAATATGATTGAAAATTTTGATTTTTTTAAATTGGAATAGTGTGAACATTGTACGAAAATTCTAAGTATATTTTACCTAATTCTCCTTATTCATTTTGAAAAAGTAAATCATGGGCAAATATGAAAAGTGTGATAATTGTTCCTATTTTCATCGGAGAAAAAAGAAAGAAAAAGATTCCTATATATTTTGTTAGAAACAAAGTTTAAATTTATAAACTGAAGAAGATTGTTAGAAAATTTTCAATTTACAACACTTCTCAGAATCTATCATTAAACAAACACCCAAAAAAAAAAATCTTGTATTTTTTATGATTTTTTTGCTAATCAAATGGACTTTAGGGAAATACCAAATAATCAAGTTTTTCATGAAAATTTCATTGAATCATATTAATACTATGTTGAAAGAACTGGTTCATGTATTAATGGAAGACAATGAAAATTTCTAAGGAAAAAGTTCTTGTGAATTTTTGAGTTATTTTATTCTTTGGCAAATACAAATTAAAAGTATTACATATCTAAAAAAAATATCTAAGAAAGTTCTCAAAATTTGATGAGCAATGACAAGCCTTTTACCAATATCATTGGAGAAACTCCTCTATCCTAATATTCCAACCACATTGTATGGAGAGGTAGGAAACTCAACTCAAAAATTGTGAATTTACTTAATTTCACCAATTTGAAACTCATAAGACCATCTCTAATCGTTCACTAAATCCATCATCAAATTTCAATTTGGTGAAAAAGAGGTACTTTTGTGCTCTAACGGTTTCACTAAAACGGTATCAAATTGAGAACGCTACAAAAATTTCACCAAACTGAAGATGTCTTACACTTTTCAGCAATTTACTGTGTATGGTCGTTGAGTGTGGACCCACCCGACGACCAGCCAGACGTCCTCCTGGATGAACACCTTAAGCAAAATTTTATGAAAATTTTACACTGAGAGGTCGACCCCTTGGTCAACCAACTGGTCAACCCCTCGGTCGACCACCTCAAGCAAAAAAGTATGATAGCTTCATCTCCTTCTTGCTCGTCATCACTCTATCAAAACAGTAACCATTCAGTCTCTTTTTTTCTAATCCATTAAGTTTCTTTCTCTCTTTCTCTCTCTGATCATCACTCAATTTCATGGCTACACAATTCAGTTCATATTCTTCCTCTTCATCCACTTTCTTAACCTCTTCTTTCAAGCACAAGACACATCTCTGCACAAAATTCATCATTGTCCCATGAAGAACCTATTCCTCCAAATGGGTATCCCAAATTCGCTCAAGAATCCACTCAAGAAAGCATTTTGAGCTCAAATCGTCAAGTGGGTATCCTCTAAATGTTGTTTCTTTGCATGACAGTTAGTTTTTAATTCCTCAATCTTCCCATTTTTTGTTCTTGTTAACTGCATATGTATATACATGTATTCTTGGTTAATAGTTGTTCAATCTGTTGGGTATACCTCCTTATTGGAGTGTGGGACCCAATGGGTTTTTGAAAAAGAGTTTTAATTTGGCTTGGTTTAGTATAATATATTTTTTATATATATTATATTTGTGGAGGCCCAATCCAATTTAGTTACAGTTAGGGTTTTGATTAAACAAACCCTAGAATTAACAATATAGATATATATTGTTTATGTGAGCCGCAACACCTACCTTCTTGATCAATTGATTAAACAAATCAATTTGGTGAGTTAGAAAAAAAGTGCACCGGCGGCTGCTATAGGACTTCGTGAACAGTGCCGAAGTTTTGAAGATTGGGTCAATTTTGGTTCTTTGAAGCTCGTTTTTTGGGACATCTTCGGTTGGTGTCTGGTTCGTTATTTTGGGTCGTCTTCAACTCTGGTTCTGAAGATTTTGATTCTTCTGTTTGGTGAGGTCTTTCCTCTTGTTTATTTGTGATTATTGGAATTCACCTAAGGGTGGTTTTGTGAGACCATTCGTGTCTCGTTTGTAATCGTTTGGAACTTATTTGGTTGATAGTGGAATCGGATTTCGATCCCGTGGACGTACCTCACATTGAGGGAACCACGTAAAAATTCTTGTGTTGCCTTTGATTTAATTTTTCCGCATTAGTTTTTATTCCCATTGATTGATTTACTTGTGGGGATTCATCGGTTTTCCCTAACAACTGGTATCAGAGCCCAGGTTTTCCAACAAGTCTCAGCCCAATAGTCCACGGGAGAAACGGGTTGTCGCTGCTCCGACCCAGGGCCCGATGTGTGAGGGGGAGATTGTTGGGGTTATCCCACATCGGTTGTGGAAGGGGCTGGTGGTCAGTTTATAAGTGTGAGGGAAAGCCTCACCTCTTGAGCTAGCTTTTGGGGTTGAGAGAGGCCCAAGACCACCCAACACTGGTATCAGAGCTTACGGTTTATTTGGGTCTATTTATTTGTGTAAATCAATGGAGGGGAATGTGGGTCGTATGTCTAGCTTCAATGGAAGCAATTGGGTAACTTGGAAAACTAAAATGGAGGACCTATTATTTTGTAAAGACTTGTATGGACCTATTGAGGGTGATAGTGGCAAACCCGAAGGTATGAAAGATGATGAGTGGAAGAGGCTTAATCGAAAAGCCGTTGGTGTTATCCGTCAATGGATTGATGACAGTGTATTTCATCATGTTGCTACTGAAACTTCGGCACATGATTTATGGAAAAAATTAGAGAGTCTTTATGATAGAAAATCAGCCACAAATAAAGCCTATCTGTTTCGTAAGTTGGTTAATTTAAAATATAAAGAGGGCAGCCCTATTCCGGAACATCTGAATGAAATAAAGAGTATTGTTAACCAACTTGCTTCTATGAAAATTGTTTTTGATGATGAGTTGCAGGCTTTGATGCTACTTAGTTCCTTACCCGAAAGTTGGGAGACTTTGGTTGTGACAGTTAGTAATTCGGCGCCCGATGGAGTTGTCACAATGGGCCAAGTCACTAGTAGCTTATTGAATGAAGAAACTAGAAGAAAATCAGCCGGTTCCTCTCATTCGGAAGCATTTGTTGTGAGAGGTCGAAGCAAAACAAGGGGGAGGAGTAAGACTCCTCATGGTCGTGATCAAAGCCGTGACAAGTCAAGAGATGGTTCTTTTTCAAAGAAAGACATTGAATGCCATTATTGCCATGAGAAAGGGCACATGAAGCGGGAATGCCGAAAGCTCAAGAACAAGGAGAAAAGGCGTGACAAAAGTGTGGATAAGAAGCAAGAAGACACAACAGCAGTTACTACCGATGATATCATGGTCGTTTGTGAAGATGATTGTATCAATTTTGTGGGCCAAGAGAGTCATTGGGTGATTGATTCTGGTGCTTCTTTTCATGTGACTTCTCGAGTTGATTTCTTCACTACCTACACTGCAGGAGATTATGGTTCTGTTCGAATGGGTAATGAAGGTTTGTCCAAGATTATTGGTATGGGTGATGTTTGCTTGGAAACAAATTTGGGCTGCAAATTGTTGCTTAAAGATGTGAGGCATGTTCCCGACATTCGCCTTAATTTAATCTCTACTGGGAAGCTAGATGATGAAGGCTTCAACAACAAATTTGGTGATGGAATATGGAAGCTCACAAAGGGTTCTTTGGTGGTGGCTAAGTGCAAGAAGACTCATACACTTTATTCGATGCAAGGAAAAATTTGTAAAGGTGTTGTCAATGCACTTGAAGATGATACTTCTACCGAATTGTGGCACAAGCGGCTTGGCCACATGAGTGAAAAGGGGCTGCAAGTATTATTCAAGAAAGAGCTTCTACCCGGTTTGAAAGGTACACATCTTAAAACTTGTGTTCATTGTTTGGTGGGTAAACAACATAGAGTTTCTTTTCATAAAAATGTTGCTTTTAGAAAAGAAAAGGTTTTGGAGTTGATTCATTCGGATGTTTGTGGTCCTTTAAAAGTTAGAACACATGGTGGTGCACTTTATTTTGTTACTTTCATTGATGATTATTCAAGGAAAGTCTGGGCTTATCTACTAAAAACTAAAGATCAAGTTCTAGAAGTATTTAAGCATTTTCAGGCCATGGTTGAAAGAGAAACAGGGCAGAAATTGAAGTGCATCCGAACAGACAATGGTGGTGAATACATTGGGCCATTTGATGAGTATTGTCGCAGCCAAGGTATTCGGCATCAAAAGACAGTTAAGAAGACTCCTCAACAAAATGGCGTTGCCGAGAGGATGAACCGCACCATTGTGGAAAGAACAAGGTGTTTGCTTTCACAAGCTAAATTGCCAAGACCCTTTTGGGGTGAGGCAATGAGTACAGCGGTTGACTTGATCAATTTATCTCCTTGCTATCCTTTGAATGGTGATGCTCCTGAAAGAGTTTGGACTGGCAAAGATGTGTCTTATGAGCACTTGAGAGTGTTTGGTTGCCGAGCTTTTGTTCACATTCCAAAGGATGAAAGGTCCAAGCTTGATAGTAAGTCAAGGCAATGTATTTTTCTTGGCTATAGGCGTGATGAATTCGGGTATAGATTATGGGATCCGGTCGACAAGAAAGTTATTCGAAGCCGTGATGTTGTGTTTCTTGAAGACCAAACAATTGAAGACTTTGGCAAAGGTGATCTACCGGAGCCAAAAACTAGTGATCTCATTGACATGGATCCATCTCCTTCATCTCCAGTTAATGATGAAAATGGGGGAGATGTGCAGCCACCTATTGAAGATGTGGAGGATGATGCTAATCCTAATGAAGTTGAGCCAGAAATTGAGGAAGAGCATCCAACTCAAGAACCGCCACCACAACTTGAGTTGAGGAAATCTACAAGGGACCGACAACCTTCAAGAAAGTATCCTCCCAATGAATTTGTGTTGATTTCTGATCAAGGGGAGCCAGAGAGCTACCAAGAAGCAATTGAGCATGCAAAGAAAGATGATTGGAAAAAGGCCATGGAAGAGGAGATGAATTCCTTACTTGAAAATCACACTTATGATTTAGTGAAGTTGCCTAAAGGGAGGAAAATTCTGAAAAATAAGTGGGTCTTCAAATTGAAGAATGATAACAAGAATCTGAGGTATAAGGCACGTCTTGTTGTGAAAGGCTTTGGGCAAAAGATAGGTATTGACTTTGATGAGATTTTCTCGCCGGTTGTAAAGATGTCTTCTATTCGGGTTGTACTTGGCATGGCTGCAAGTATGAACCTTGAAGTTGAGCAACTTGATGTGAAGACCGCATTTCTTCACGGTGATCTTGAAGAAGAAATTTACATGGAGCAACCGGAAGGTTTTGTGGAAAAAGGGAAAGAGAAATTTGTTTGCAAATTGAAGAAAAGTTTGTATGGTCTCAAGCAAGCTCCACGGCAATGGTACAAAAAATTTGACTCTTTCATGATGAATAATGGTTTTTCTAAAACCACTTCGGACCATTGTGTGTTTGTGAAAAATTTCCCGGATGGCAAATTTATTATTCTTTTGCTTTATGTTGATGACATGTTAATTGTGGGTCAAGATTCTACCATGATTAACAGGTTGAAGTTAGAGTTGAGCAAGTCCTTTGCTATGAAAGATTTGGGACCGGCAAAGCAAATACTTGGTATGAAAATTGTTCGTGATCGCAAAGAGGGACTGATTTGGTTGTCTCAAGAGAGCTACATTGAGAAAGTTCTTGAGAGATTCAACATGAATAAAGCAAAGCCGGTTGGTTGTCCACTTGCAGGTCACTTCAAGCTTAGTTCGAATCAATGTCCTACAAGTGAGAAAGACAAAGAAGAGATGTTGAAAGTTCCTTATGCTTCAGCAGTTGGTTCGTTGATGTACGCCATGGTTTGTACAAGGCCGGATATTGCTCACGCCGTTGGTGTGGTGAGTCGTTTTCTCTCTAATCCGGGTAAAGAACATTGGGCAGCGGTAAAATGGATTCTAAGATATCTTCGAGGGACTTCGAAGGTGTGTTTGTGTTTTGGGGATGGTAAACCGATGCTTGATGGGTTCACTGATTCTGACATGGCTGGTGATGTTGATTCTAGGAAATCTACTTCGGGGTATTTGATGACTTTTGCAGGGGGAGCTGTGGCATGGCAATCTAAATTACAAAAATGTGTTGCTCTCTCAACTACCGAAGCTGAATTTATTGCCATTACAGAAGCTTGCAAAGAAGAGTTATGGTTGAAGAAATTTTTGCAAGAGTTGGGTTTAAAGCAAGAAAAGTATGTGCTTTATTGTGATAGTCAAAGTGCTATTCACTTGAGTAAAAATTCTACTTTTCATTCGAGATCGAAACACATTGATGTGAGATACCATTGGATTCGTGATGTGTTAGATTCGAAATTGTTACAACTCGAAAAGGTTCACACAGATGATAATATTTCGGATATGTTGACAAAGACTTTGTCGAGGGACAAACATTTAAAGTGTCGAACTTTGGCGGGTATGGTTGATGTCTCCACCTAAGTCGGTAGGGGGAGAATTGTTGGGTATACCTCCTTATTGGAGTGTGGGACCCAATGGGTTTTGGAAAAAGAGTTTTAATTTGGCTTGGTTTAGTATAATATATTTTTTATATATATTATATTTGTGGAGGCCCAATCCAATTTAGTTACAGTTAGGGTTTTGATTAAACAAACCCTAGAATTAACAATATAGATATATATTGTTTATGTGAGCCGCAACACCTACCTTCTTGATCAATTGATTAAACAAATCAATTTGGTGAGTTAGAAAAAAAGTGCACCGGCGGCTGCTATAGGACTTCGTGAACAGTGCCGAAGTTTTGAAGATTGGGTCAATTTTGGTTCTTTGAAGCTCGTTTTTTGGGACATCTTCGGTTGGTGTCTGGTTCGTTATTTTGGGTCGTCTTCAACTCTGGTTCTGAAGATTTTGATTCTTCTGTTTGGTGAGGTCTTTCCTCTTGTTTATTTGTGATTATTGGAATTCACCTAAGGGTGGTTTTGTGAGACCATTCGTGTCTCGTTTGTAATCGTTTGGAACTTATTTGGTTGATAGTGGAATCGGATTTCGATCCCGTGGACGTACCTCACATTGAGGGAACCACGTAAAAATTCTTGTGTTGCCTTTGATTTAATTTTTCCGCATTAGTTTTTATTCCCATTGATTGATTTACTTGTGGGGATTCATCGATTTTCCCTAACACAATCTATTTCAAAAGAGTCCATTTTTTGGTTTTTGGTTCTCAGTTACTTTGATTTGTTTTTATGTTTGCTTAATTGTATTCATATTTTGTAACAACTGCCTCCTTAATTAAGTAAATTAATTAAGTGAATTATGTGATTAATGTTGATCTTGTGATTATGTGCTTATTGTGAATTATGTGCCATGAATTATATGCATCGTATTGATTTGTGCCATGTGTTATTGTGAACAGATACGTATAGGTGTGAATTAAACCTGTCTGATTCGTTAATTTTTAACAAGTTAGAATTAAATAATATGATAGGAATTAGAGCTTAATTTACATTAGTATCATTTAATTTAGTGTAATTAAGGTTATAAGATGATGAGATTAATTTAACATGAGTAAATTGAATACAATTTAAACTAGGAAAAGAAGTATTATTAAATTAGAGAATAATTGTATTTTATAAGCCTATCTTCAAACAATAAGAGAGTTATAGTGGACTTCCTTGGGCCTTGATTCATAGACACGTAAAGAGGGAGAGTGAGAGCAATTATGAGAAAAGAGAGTGTGCTAGGGGAGAATTCATCAAGAAATAAAAGAAAAGGGTAGAAGAAGGACATTAAAGCTAAGGGACAATCTTCACAAATTAACTAATTAAGGTAAGAATTCTCCACTAAGTTTCATGAAATTGAGAGACTATACTCATGATCCTTTAGGTTTGGAGTTGAACTAAGATGCATTTCATGATTAATTAGAAGGTTTGCTCTTGTAATTAAGAGTTTACTACATGCATGTCTTGGTATGGAAGAATTGACTTAGTTGGCTCCTAATTTCATCGTGCATGGCATAGTTGTCATGAAATTCTTGATCATACAATGGTCCTGTTTGGTAGGGCTTATTTCCAGCTTATTTCAGCTTTTAGTTTAATTTAAGTTATTTTGATGTGTTTGGTTCAGTTTAACAATACAGCTTATAGCTTTTTGTAAGTCAAAAATCAACTTATTCTTTGAGTGGGGGGGGGAGAAGCTTAATTTATAAGTCAAAAATCAGCTTATGTTTACAGTTATAAGCTATAAGTTGTTAAACTATAAGTTATAATCACTTTCCCACAGCTCTACCAAACGGGTCCATTGTTGTCTTGCATGAATGTTTAAACTTGAGGGGAAATTCCATGGGAATTAAGAATTTGAAGCTCAAGATTTCGTCTTTTCTAACTTTACATATCATTTCAAAACTTGATTTGTTTAAATAGAAAATTGAGTTTCTTTCAAAGCCATGATTTGTATTTAAGGCTCAAATTCTAGTATGTTATGTGAGTTTTTGGGAGTGAATTGCAAGAAAATGGAACTGATTTTGTAAAGGAATGCATTGCCAAAAAGAAGAGCATTTTTGGATAGTTTTTCACCCAGCGCCGCACGTGCGGAAAACAGGGCAAGTTTGAGGTGCATACTGAAATAAATGCAGGTGCAAGAGGCTCGTGTGGAGATGGTCCTGCACGTGTGGCCCTTTTAGCAGACCTGATTTTGTTTTTCTCTCCACTTTTTCACCTTCCGAGCCCCGTTTGCATGATTTAAATGTGTTTCTCATATGTATTGCATTTCATGAACACGAAGAAAGTGTAGAACAAATGATGGAAACCGATTATGTAAACAACGAATCGGTTGAATGAATGGACTATGTATTGAGTTGTTGTGCTTGAACTTGTTTGTTTAGGTCGGACACCGCACTGTTAGTGCATTGTAGCACGTGTTTTGAGGAGCCCACTATGAGTAACAATGTTGTAAAGTTATATTCAATTATAATTATTTTCTGAATGATTAACTGTACTGCTTTCGAAAACGGTATTGTTTATTGAATGAATGTTTGTCCTAATTTATGAATTGTACTTGTGGCATCCATGGCAACTGACTGTTACTGTTACTGTTACTGTTATTTGTACTGTTACAGAGATCTCTGTCAGTTCCAATCTTTGGAACTACTATTACTGTATTGATGGCCATCAACTGACTGTTCGGTCTTTTTAAGACCTACTATTCTGTTCTGTTATTGGATGTACCACGTATGATTGTTATAATTTCTAAATGACTAATATGACATGAAATATGAGACATTGATTGAATAATGATCTACGGATGCAATTGACTGTTTTAATTACTGAAGGGACATTCATTCTTAACCTCTTTACACATTTGTTATTCACTAGATTTTAACTCACAGTTTATTGTATATATGTAGGTGGTGTAGGCAGTCAGGCACTGGAGCAAAGTTAGCGGTGCTAACCTGATTCGTTTTGTAAAGCCAACCTATTGTGCCTCATCGCAAGATTCCGAACTGTTAATGTCAAGGCTTTTTGGGTGATCTAAATCCACCCATTTTGAGTGGTATTTGAAGTGAACGTTATATGAAGTCAAGTGACTGTTGTTATGATTTGTTTTGGCTTTGGGATTTAATTCCCGAACTTCTGTTTTGTTTTGTATATTAGTGTCTTATAGACTTAAGTGTTTGTGTGCATATATAAGGATATGGAATTTGTGTTGTTCATTTAAGTTCTCACAACTCTTTGGACATTATATTTTAATATTTATAGGATTCCGTCAGCCCCTTTTATTGTATAATTGTTATTACTGTTAAGCAGACCTTTGCTAATTACAAATTACTGGCCAGTTACGATGCTAAACCCTTAGGGGCGGATTTGGGTTGTGACATATGTAACGCCCTCAAAAATAAGACATAATCATTCATTCATAAAATCCATAAAACATAATAGAAATGTTACATATTACTTTTATCAGAGTATTCTTTACAGAAGATATAAAACAAATAAATGTCCTATGGGCTTACAGTTTTCCAAGAGATAACTTGGTTGCAACAAAAGAAGAGTCCTAGCTCTATACATAGAAACCCTCGGCTTGGATTTACATTTCACACAAAATATAAATAACAAAACAGAGTCTTCAACTCCTAAACCTCCCAAACTAAGATCTTGGAGGTGGCATATCACCTGTACCTGAAAAATGATATCCCAAGTAGGGTGAGCCAATGTCCAGTAGAGATATGTTAAACAGTATATGAGAATTAACTAAAACATTAGCATCTGATAAATGTGCAACACTTGGAAACCAACTTACACTCTTTCCATAACCAATCAACATTGACATCCATATTTCAATCCACTTTCATTTATTTATCCAAATCAATTCATTAACATGATTTATTTTTTTTATCCAAACAATTCAAAATGAGACACAACTCATATTATCAACACTTCAATTATCAACATCCTTCAAATGTATATACGGTATCGGGACTTTCACCCTGGACACTCCGGCCAACTTAATTATCAATGGAGTCCATCCTCTATCTCCTCCTAAACAATGGAGTACATTATCTCCTCCCATACAATGATACATATGCTATGCATTTAAACACATTGTCATATACAATGACCAATTCAATCACATATACAATGTGTTAATCCACCCGTCATATTCAATGACATAATCCAATTGATTGGTTTCAATTTACCTAATCATCATGCATTTTCTACAAAAATCATGGCTATCCTCCACTGATAGCCCAAAACAGTTATTTCTAAACAGATAAATAAATCTATCAAACAGATAATTTATCAACTTTTCCATATGTGAGTGATTTATCAATCCAACTACACCATTTAATCACATAATTCCAAGACCAATTTCATATTTCCACAATTGATTTCATTATTTACACAAATAATGTATACAATTCAAATTTGGGCATTCTCCCCTTTTCTCAAATATTGCCCCCAAGGCCAAATTTCACCCATTACACACAAAGAACCCCATTTTCAAGACCCTACATACATGTGGAACCTAACATTAGGAAACCCTTCTTTTATAATTTCAAACTCAACCCTAACTTTACCCAAAATTTCCAAATCCCACCATTTATACAAAATGACCAATATTTATGTCAAAACTCATATTAAGGAGTAGATTATCCCTACCTCAAATGGAGAAGCTCAAAGGAGAAGAGCCAAGCACGAGATAAACTTCGAGAGTGATGAAACCAACTTATACTCGGATGAAAATGGAGATCTTGAGGAGCTCAATCTTTTCATCAAAGAAAGGAGAGTGAGGAGATCACTAGATCGAGGTTAAAATGTAGAGAGAGAGAGAGAGAGAGAGAGAGAGAGAGAGAGAGAGAGAGAGTATTTTAGAGAGAGAGGCTCCCAACTTAGGGTTTTGGAAAGTTTTAGAGAGAGAGAGATGACAGAAAAAGTGATTTAAAAACTCACTTTCGCGATCTGATATACGCACAATACGCTTGAGCGTCAGACACATAAATTTGACCCGCTCGAGCATGATAAAGGCCGCTCGAGCGCCAAGACACAACAGTAAGGCACTACCCGCTCGAGCGCAATGAGACTCACTCGAGTGTAGAATACACTCGTCCAGTATTTTACAGACTTCAGACAGTCGCTCGAGCGCCAGAGGGGTCGCTAGAGCTCAGACCCGCTCGAGCGTAAAAAACTCCACTCAAGCGTTAAAAACACTTTTGTAGTATTTTTGCAAACGCACAAAGTATTGAATGATTGAAAAACCCGCTCGAGCGTAAGAAGGCCTGCTCGAGCGAAAGACCAAAATTCTAGGCAACAAGGTTCTAGACTAACTAGCAACCCACCTGTTCTGAACACGCTCAAGACATTCCAAAACTCAATTTCAAAGAGTAAGAGGAAAAAAAGACATAAATAACAACATTAAACCACAAGACCCGAGTTCAGAATATCATAAGAGCCGGGTTAAAAATCTGGGATCGCTATAACATATTTGTTCTTGCACAAATTTTAAATTGTCTGTTAGGTATTTATGCTCTGTCCCCAGTGAGAATTCTCACAGTGGATATTCTGAAGAATTCTTGTTTGAGTTAAGGAAATAGAAATGAAGGCAAAAAAAAAATTTAATTTTGCTCTTGCCAGTCGACCGACTGGTCGACCCCTCGGACGTCCTGTGGTTTGATGAAAGCTACAGTAGTCACTATTGGAGTGTCTGATATCAAATAGAGGAATTTGTCATATTTTTACTCAGATTTGATAAAATGTTTGGTGAACTATTGGATATGCTCTAAGATCATTTTCAATCTTTTATCAAATTTAAATTTGATAAAAAAACTGATGAAAACGGTGCTCCAACTATTTCATCAGTTTGGTATTAAATGAAGGAAGCAGTACTTTTTTCATCAAATGAAAGGAACATTTATTCTTCAATCAAATTTGTAGGTGACTGTTGGGCTGGATGTCCGTCCGAACATTCTCCATGACAACCGAGTTTTGGATGAATTTGATAAAAAAATTTCTCTCGACGAATAAATGGCCAGTCAATCGGCCAGATTTGATGAAAAGATTGGAGTGCATCATATCAGATCAAACTTTTACTCAAATTTTATGAAATATATGATGAACGATTGGAGATGCTCTAAATAAATTTAAATAGTTGCATCTTGTGAATCTAGTTGAAATTAAATTTAAATGAGTTAAACATTGAATGCCCATTTAAAACTATACTACCTCCTTTATCTCCACCATTACCACTCTACCACCAACTCTATCACCACCTCCACCACAACCCGACCACCCTCGTCCACCATTTCACTACCAATACTATCACTATTTCTTCACTATCACCATCTCGACTATCTCACCACCGTTACAACCTGTTTCATTGCCACTTCCATCACTACTATCTTCGCGACCTCTTGCACTACGATCATCTTCACCGATTAAACAAGTTATTTGGGTTAATTTGTTTAGCTTCTACACAACTCAATCCAAAATGCATAACTCATTTTGACCCATATAAAAATCACTCGTTTTCCACCTCTAACTATATGTTATATTTGAATCTATATAAGAAAAAAATTTATACTATAAACCTCAAAAAAGTGTAGTATATACCCCAATAATAATATTTATACTATTTGACTATGAC
Organism: Camellia granthamiana; assembly: GCA_036172215.1. Lineage (NCBI taxonomy): Eukaryota > Viridiplantae > Streptophyta > Magnoliopsida > Ericales > Theaceae > Camellia > Camellia granthamiana. Next base: position 107,851,852 of record CM069906.1, read on the forward strand.
TCATTGTAATATTAATTATAACTTAATTATGATTTTATAATTTTTATTTTGATAATAATTAAAAAGATTTATCGCTAAATTTCAAGTGATTTAATTATAATTCATTATAATTTTTTTTAATTATGACTAAATATCATTTAATTATGACATTTTATATAGCATTAAAAGTCACAAACGTGGTATGGTAGAAGAAGCCCCTATATGAGTTATGCTCAAAAAGATGATCGTATCGGGACCAGCTGATCGAACTGCGCAACTTGGGGTTAGCTCAAAGCTTGGCTTGGCACGTAGCTCCTAGCTGTAAACAGACTTCCATTCAGTCAGTCAAAACAGCTTAGAGCATCTCCAACGCAAGAGCTAAAATGGGAGAATTAGGCATTTTGCCAATTTTCATTTTGGCTCTTCACAGGTAACCAGCGTCCGTTGCTAGGAAAAGCACTCTTCCCGCCATTGTGTTGGCCTCCATCACTACTTGTTCCATCTCTGTTCCAGCCCATTGATTATAGGTATGTCTCTCTTTCTCTTTCTCTTTCTCTACTTCCTTGTTCTTCCCCATCATCTATCTGTAATCATTTTCCATATACCGAACCACCTCTTGCACTCTGAAACCCTTTCTCAAACCCATTCCCCTTCTACAAAACCCTCTCTCAAATCCTTCCCCCCATGTGTGAATCCCCTCTCAAACTCTTCCCCTTTATGTGAAACTTTATCCCAAACCCTCTTCTACCTTGCTATGTTAAATTTGTGCAAAGGAATACATGATTTAGGTCAATCCATTTGCAAAAATTGGGTGTGTACTGAAATTTTTCACTGCAAAGAAATTGTGTACTGAAATTGTTCTAGTGACTGCTGGGTCATGCTGCCACTTGCTGGTTTTAATTGTTGCTAAAGAAGAAAACGATGTTATTGTTATATGTGTAATTGCTGGTTTTAATTATTCCATTAAACTTTGTTGCATTTGTAATTGTTTCTGGGTACACACATTTTCAAATTATAGAAACTGAAACATAAAAATTTACGATGATCATTAATGGAGATCAATTTCATAGCCTTTGCAAAATTTTGGTTTTTCTTTCTAGTACACCAGTAGTAGAAATACTGTTAAAATTCTATTGCTGATATAATACACATTTTGTTTTGATCAACAATATCAATGAGAATTAACATAAAAATTAAGTAACAAAAATTCTTTTGCTTTACTTTGCAGTTGCTTGTATCTTACTTGAATTATTGGTTTTGAAATCTAATAAGCTGCAAGTGTGGCTCACTCTGAGTGTATTATGTCCACCCTTCTGAAATTCATTATTTTTGGAATTAGGCCATGAATTAATACTTTTTTTTTTCTTTTTGTGTGGTATGAACAATTATGTTTTAGATGGAATATCAAGGAAATGCATATTTCAGCAACCTAATGAACAACGAGTTTGACCTTGACCATGACTTTACCACTAAATCTCCTCAACAAGAGAGTCAATCTTTATCATTTTCTCCTGAAATTATTACTCAAACCACAAATATATCACAACGGAAAGGGAACTTCACCGTAGAGGAAGACATGATGCTCATCTTCATGGCTTAATATTAGCTTAGATCCAATTAGAGGAAATGAGCAAAAGTCAAAGGCATATTGGTTAAGAGTGTGGGAGAACTTCAACAAGTACAAAACCTTCGATTCTGAAAGAACTCAAACTTCTCTATTGAATCGCTGGTCAACGATTCAACTTGCCATAAATAAATTTTGGGGATGTTTTGCTCAAGTTGAACAGATGAATCGAAGTGGTTCGACTGAAAAAGACAAGGTATTACTAGAATTTAATTTTGTACCTATAATGAATATATATTATTCATTACGTGATAGTGACTATTCTTTAATTTATTTTTCAAATTCAGGATGCGAAAAAATTGTACAAAGACTTGCATCAATCGAACTTTCCCTTTGAGCATTGTTGGAATGAATTGAGATCCTAACCAAAATGGATGGAAGATACAACAACAAAGAAGCAAAAAAGCACAAAAAAAATGCATCTCCGGCAACGTCTACCCCTTTTACACCAGATTCAGTAAATTTAGAGGACAATGATAACTATGATGTTGTGGAAAGACCAGCGGGAAGGAAGGCCGCAAAGAAAAACAAAGCCGTAGATCTTGGAAATAATGTTATAGAGTCGCCTTTTGTGAAGCTCTTAGAAGAAATAAAGGTAAAGAACGACATAACAAATGAGAAGAAAATATAGATATTTGAGAAATCTTATCTTCAAGAGGAACGGAGGATTGAAAATGAGGAAAGGAGAGAAGAACGAAGGATTGCATTGAAGGAAGGGAGAGAGGAAGAGAGAATCATGTCAATGGATACAAGTATCATGCCTCTATTGCAAGCACAATATATTTACCAACGTCAAATGCAAATCCTTGAAAAAAGGAATTAATTGTTTCTATTTAGCTTTGAAACTATGTTTTTATTTAATTTAAGTTTGACTGTATTTTATTTTTGGGTTTGCTGGCACATCTTGTATCAGTTGGGGTTGCTTTGCTGAGTTGTCATGCTGCTGAAAATAGAGATATTTTGTGATGTTTTGGGATAGTTTCAGTTGGGGTTGCTGCTTGTTATTGCTGATGGTTTTTCAAATAGTTAAATTCATTACATCACTTTTATATGGCTTGTTGCTAAGCACATTTTGTATTGTTTTATTTAGAGTAAATATGATACAAGCTGCAATGATATATTGTTTTATTGTTTTAGTTTCTGAATTTTCTAATAAAACAATTATCAATGATCACAATTTTTTTTTTATATCAATGATTATAATTTTTTTTTTCCCCAAAACAAATTAGGGATTTATTAACAGAAAAAATTTATTCTAAGTATCACTAAAGATCATAGATTAAAAACAAATCACTAGTGATATATTATTGAAAGCACATAAAGTAGTACAAATATTTTGAAAACACACTCACTAAAGCATATAAACTAGTACAAAAATCAATAAGAACCAACTAGTACTTCTCACAAGGAGTCTCCATATAATGTCCACAAGTGTTCGACCAAGTCTTGTTTGAGTTTGGAGTGAGTTCCTCTATCTCTGATGCGATGATGATTTTGAATGAATTCAAAAAGTTCTGGTGTACGCTCATGAGACACTGGTGGAAGACTTTCACTAATTGTATCATAATTAAAGTCTAATCCATTGGCATTCCTCTCATCTTCAACAATCATGTTATACATTATTATGCATGCCATCATAATATCTTCCCCTCCTTACTGTCTCAATGACTACTTTTTTTTTTTTTTTTTTTTTCAATGACTACTATTATAATCTACTCTCTCAAAATAGGCGACCTGGGGCCATGTGAGATTCACTATACTGCAAAATTTATACTGTAAAATTTATCAAATATAATGGCCTTGTTTGGTTTAATCAAAACCATGTTCAACATCAAACATTTCAAATTAACCATTTCAGATTAACCATATCAAACATTTCAAACACATTACATATATTTATATATATATATATATACACATACATATATATACATCCAAAATACAAATTATATATGTTAATACAGTTTGTTCTTATGGATGGGTCGGACTGATCCAAGTTCTTCGAGCTTAGGTCCAGATGGCCAAGCCCACCAGGTAACCTGCAAACAAGTTCAACGGGGAACGGGGTAGTCCCCCAGTGAACCTTTCGACGAGCAAATTAGTAGAGGAAGTAGAGAATATATAGAGAGAGAGAGGGAGGGGATAGAAAGCTTAACCTTCTTTTTCTCTTCAACGTCTGCTTATATCCTTTGGTAATCATTTCACTGTCTCTTCCCACCTGCCTTCACCGCCGAAAGCCTGTGCTGTAGCTTACCTTGTTCAGGGTAAGGGGTTACTGTTCCGACGGGGAGGTGTTGTCGCAATAAATGCTGTGATGGGCTGCATTAATGGTGATGTGCTATGGCAATAACTTTGCAGATCTTTGTCTGCTGATATGGCTTGTCTTTACCTGCCATCTGTCCGAACATCACTGGCCCTTCACGTCCAGTTGGCCTCCAGCTGTTCTGGACTTTACTAGTCGTGTTATGTAATGGGTTCCAAGTGATAGGCTTGGGGTTGTTCACTATGGGCTGAAGCCTTTGTGGGCCTATCCATGTCAGTAGTCCCTCATTCCCAAGTGCAGCTTTAGTCCAACGAAGGGAATAGTAATGAGCGGGAAATGGGCCGACCGGAAAGTGAGGCCGAGCGGAAGGGTCAACCATGAAGCGTGCCGACCACGGAGATCTGACCGTGCGAAGGCCAAGCGGCAGGGCCAACCGCGTGAAGGCAATGCTCAATGATCGACCGTGAGGAAGGCCGACCGCACGAAGGCCGAGCTCAAGGGTCGACCTCGTGAGGAAGGCCGACCGTACGAAGGCCGAGCTCAAGGGCCGACCTCGAGGAAGGCTGACCGCACGAAGGCCGAGCTCAAGGGCTGACCGTGAGGAAGGCCGACCGCGCGAAGGCCGAGCTCAAGGGGCACGGGGCTCAAAAGGCGGCGTGTCAGGTGATGATTTGAAGTGGAAAAGGCAGGGTAAGGGGGGGAGATAGTGCATCGTGGTCGTACACGTGGCAACATCTTGGGGGGGAAGGTTAGGCGTTGGGGCAGAAATGAAACGATAGGTCATTATGGGTGTTGAAAAGGCAGTTTTGGCGGATGATTTGAAAAGTTTTCAAACTGGCGAAAATTAATTGGGATCCTTGGAATACGGGCAAACCGTGAGCTTTTGGCATTATTCGATTCACTTACTTGTTTACAAAAAATCAAAACATCCCAAGTGTTAACTCCTTTGTTTCTCACAATACACCTCTGCAACACTTTCTCAATTTCCTTACCCCTGCCTCCGAAGCGATTCGCAGACATAGCTTGGAAATGGCCCAAGAAGAAACTGGGATTGTCAGGGTAGATCCACTTGGTGATGATGATGCTGTGGAGTTAGCGCAGCAATATAGGATGGAGAGGATGAGGGAGACGGTTGCGTGCTCCCACAGTTCCACCATGATAGCAGCTCCAAAACCAATCAGCCAAGTGGAACCAGATCATTGGCACACGAAGGCTGACAAATCCACTATTACTGCGGCAGAGTTGGAGATTATCCGCGAAAGATACCAGATTGCTGCAGAGGTAGAGCTATTGCTGCCAACATCAACGGAAAGGCCATCTGACGCCAGGCCAGGGCAGTTTTCCCTTTATGAGGAAGCTCTGAAGGGAGGGTTGAGGTTGCCATTACCGCAAGTGGTGGTGGATGTGCTCAACCGTCTGGAGGTAGCACCGGGCCAGTTAATGCCCAATGCATGGAAGATCTTGCTGGCCTGTGCGAGTGCGTGGCCGAAGGCGAATGGAGGGGAGGCCATGACAGTAGACGAGTTCTTTGCGTGCTATAAGGCCTCGGGGCAGCAAGAGACTTGGGTGACTCTTCAGGCAGCAGCAGGGAAAGGGCTGGTGGCTGGGCTGCCCTCGTCGATTAAGGGGTGGAGACCACGGTGGTTCTACGTGGATGCCAGTGGAGGAGTGGGAGTGCGCACCATTTGGAAGGTGCCCACCAGGTCGATGGAGCCAAAATTGGGGGCAGCAGCAGAGGAGAGGGTGAAGAGGGTAAATGAGTGGAGGGAGAAAGAAAAGGTCAAATGGGACGAGCTTGTTCAGCCGTCGGCATTGTTTGGGGCAGGGTTGGGTCCACAGTCGAACGGAGGGGACCTAGATCGAGAGGAGTTAGAGGCAAGGAGAAGGGCTCAAGAGGCGGAGGATCAGGCCATCCTTGCGAAAGCCCAAAAATTCAAAGAGTCCCAGGCCGACCGACCGCCAAAACCAGTTGCGAGGGAGAGGATTCGACCTCACCCCAAACCCTTATGAGGGAAAGACTTAAGCGAATTTGTGCCACGACCGCCCCCAACAGACCCTGTGAATGAGAGTTCTTTGAAGGAGATGGAGGCGTTGGGCGTGGTAAAGAAGAAGAAAATGGTGAGGGGGAGTGAAGAAGAGCTTGCCCAGAAGATGAGGAGGGAAGTGAGGGCAGAAGAGGCCAGTCTGGCCAAGCAGGTAGAAGGTGGGGAAGTGGAGGAGGCCCCAGGAAGGGTGATCGCCCCAGAGGTGGTGGACCTTGCCTCAGAGGTCAGGGAAGTCGTGCCAGTGGTGGTGGCGATCGGCGCAGGGGTAATGAGGGGCGCCCCTGGACCAAGGGGGAGGAACAACCCCAGGGGGGTCCTGCACCCCAGGAAGAGGGAATCAGTCTGAACACAACAATTTATCATGCTCGTGCAGTGGCTGGACGACTGGAGGGAGAAGAAGGCCCAGCCAGGGCAGGAGCAGACCGCTTGGTGAAGATTGTAGAGGAGGCGGCTCTGCGCTTGGCATCTAGATTCAACGAGGCTGACTTGCTGAGGGGTTATGCCCCGCTCAAATGGAGGTGACTACCTTAGCAGGGGCCCTCCTGAGGAAGGCGGGGGCTGCCAAGCTCAAAGCAGAGGAGGCCAAGGCTTAGCTTGCAAAATTGAAGGAGGAGAGTGCAAGTTGGGAGAGTGCCCATGCTAATCTGCAAGCGGCCAAGGTGGAGCTAGAGAACACACGCCGCCAGGTTGTGTCACTCGAGTTCCAACTGGCTGGTGAGCAAAGGAAGTTGGATGAGGCACAAAAAGCTTGCGCAGTCGCAATCGAACGCCATGAAGAGGCAATGAGCAGCAATGAAGAGCTGGTCAGGCAGAGGGATGAGGCAGATGTTAAGGTTGATGCTCTGCAAAAGGAGCTGGAGAGCGAGCAGACAAAGGCAGTGGAAGAGAAGGAGAGCCTTCAGAAGGAGTGGGAGGTAGAAAGAACCAAGGCGATTGCGGAGAGGGAGGCCTTGAAGGCGGAGCTGAAGGTAGAGAAGGCGAAGGCGGCCTCTGAAACGGCGACCCTACAGAAGGAACTGGACAAAGAGAGGGCGAAAGTAGCTTCTGAAAGGACGGCTTACCCCGATCTGTACGTCGCAGCAGTGGAGCAGTTCAAAAGGTCTGCTGAATTTCAGATGGCAGTTGATGTCGCCGTCGCTAGCAGCTTGGCTAGGCAAGACTCTGGGGGGGTCGGCCCATCAAGGACGACCGCTGGAGGGAGAACTGAAGCAGAAGTTATTGAGAGCTTCCCGCAGTCAGATTTCTACAAACACGAAATAGCTGAGTACTGGGACAGTGGCTGGAAGATGTTCAAGTGCAGAGCTGAAGAACTGTTCCCAGACTTAGACCTTAGTAGTGTAACAATTGGTGAGGACGATGTGGCCCAGACCCCCCTGGATGAGGGCATTGAAGAAGAAGATCTTGCGTCCAGTGAAGAGGAGTGACTGGGGGAGGGAAGAAGAGGAGCTTGTACAGACCTTGTTTTTTTTTTTTTTTTTTTTTTTGTAATGTACTTGTGTACACATTGGTGAATAAATAAAATTTTTCTTATGGTTTGCATTTGACTGTTTTTGCTTGCGGGTCTGAAATGGATGAAAACTGGTAATAAAAACTTGTGATAAAGACTGAATTTAAGAATTCCTCAAGACAGAGTGGGATTGAAATGGTAATAAGAACTGAGTGAGTGGAATTGGACTTGTAATGAAAACTCAGTGCAGAGCAAAGTTAAACTTGTAATAAAAACTCAATGCAGAGTGTGATTTAAAATGTGATAAAGATTGAAATGGTAATAAGAACTGAGTGAGTGAAATTGGGCTTGTAATGAAAACTCAATGCAGAGCAAAGTTAAACTTGTAATAAAGACTCAATGCAGAGTGTGATTTAAAATGTGATAAAGTTATATATTTGTGCTTGCCCTATTGCTGCAACGGGTGAGAGTGGTTTATTTGAGTCATGCTTGATGGGGGAGGAAATAATCTGATTAGTAAAGAAAAAATGTAAGAACATCTTTGGAATTTGACTAAGTAAAGAGTAGTGTAAAAACTTTGGCCTGGAATTGTGACTAAGTGTCAAATTGTGACTGAGTGTCCTATTAATGCCATAATTATGAAGTTTCACTGATGATGGAATTATCTCAGTTTGGATCTGGGATTGATGTTGCAAGTAACTCACTCTGGACCTGCAGTGGTGGCACTCAGTCTGGTTGAGACTTGTGATGCTTAGTCTGAGTGAGGAGTGGGCTGGCTGAGGCTCTTGCGCTTAGTTTGGACGAGGCTGGTAGTACTCGGTCGGGTTGAGGCTTTGGGATGTTCAGTCTGGCTGAAGCTTCGAGTGCTCGGTCTGGACGAGGTTCATGATGCTCAGCCTGGCTGAGGCTTTGGTGCTCAGTCTGGCTGAGGCTTTTTGATGCTCAGTCTGGCTGAGGCTTTTGGATGCTCAGTCTGGCTAAGGCTTTTGGATGCTCAGTCTGGTTGAGGCTTTTTGATGCTCGGTCTGGACGAGGCTTTTTGATGCTCAGTCTGGCTGAGGCTTTTGGATGCTCAATCTGGCTGAAGCTTCGAGTGCTCGGTCTGGACGAGGTTCATGATGCTCAACCTGGCTGAGGATTTGGTGCTCAGTGTGGCTGAGGCTTTTTGATGCTCAGTGTGGCTGAGGCTTTTAGATGCTCAGTGTGGCTGAGGCTTTTGGATGCTCAGTCTAGCTGAGGCTTTTTGATGCTCAGTGTGGCTGAGGCTTTTAGATGCTCAGTGTGGCTGAGGCTTTTGGATGCTCAGTCTAGCTGAGGCTTTTGATGCTCAGTCTGGTCGAGGCTCTTTGCGAGTGCTGCAATCAAAACATCATTGAGACACCATACAGATAACTGAGATATATAATTGTCGGCGGGGTAAAGTGTGACCCAGTTGATCAAAAAGTTACATTGGATGAGAAGATAACAAGAATGTTCAATCATGTGAATTTGCCAAATTTGAAAACACAATAACTGAGCAATACAAAAGTAGTAGTTTATTGAAAGTAAAGTTTCAAGTGTTCGACGTTCCAAGGGTGCAGGAGGTCTCGACCTTCCATGTCTTGAAGTCGGGAAGTGCCTGGACGTGGTCGGGCTTTCACAATGTAAGGTCCCTCCTATTTGGCGGCCAATTTGCCCTCAGTCGGATTTTTGGTGGCAAGTGTTGCTTCTCACAGGACAAGGTCTTCAACAGCGAACTCCCTTGGTCGGACTTTGCGGTTGTAGTGTGTTCTCATTTTCTGTTGGTAGGAGGCCAATCTGACAGCAGTGGTCTCCCTGAGTTCTTCAATTAAGTCCAGGTCTACCCGACGGAGCTCTTCGGTGAGTGCTGGATCCGGATGTAAAACTCTGGGGGTAGGCAGACCGACTTCCACCGGAATAACCGCCTCAGCGCCATATGTTAGGCGAAAAGGGGTCTCTCCAGTGGGAGTCCGAGCGGTGGTGCGGTAAGCCCCATAGCACATTCGGTAGTTCCTCAGCCCAAAGTCCCTTAGCAGCTTCAAGCTTAGTCTTGATGATCTTTAGTAGAGAACGGTTGGTGACCTTCACTTGGCCATTGGCTTGGGGATGACCCGGGGAAGAGAAACATGGTTGAATCTGGAGGTCTGCACAGAACTTCCTGTACTTGGCGTTGTCGAATTGTTTGCCGTTGTCAGAGACAATGGCCTGAGGGACGCCGAATTTGCAAATGATCGACTGCTAGATGAACTTGGTTGTGTTCCGCTCGGTGATGGTGGCAAGGGGTTCTGCTTCTACCCATTTGGTGAAGTAATCAATGGCGATAATTGCGAACTTGGTCTGGCCTCGGCCGGTGGAAAGTGGACTAATCAGATCGATCCCCCATTTGGCGAACGGGTAGGGGCTGCAGAGTGTGATCAATTCAGTAGGAGGAGCATGGGGGATATTGGCAAAGCGCTGACACTTATCGCATTTGAGCACGAAATCAGTGGCATCTTGATTGAGAGTCGGCCAGAAGTAACCAGTACGGAGTATTTTGTGCGCTAAGGACCTGCCGCCCGAGTGGTTACCACAAATTCCCTCATGGATTTCTTGCATTACATAGGTTGCTTGAGCCGAGTTGAGGCATCGTAGATATGGTCGTAAAAAACCACGTTTGTACAAGACGTCGCTGATCAGAACGTAGTTAGACGACCGGGCCCTGACTTTGGCGGCCTGCTGTTGGTCATCTGGGAGTTCTCCTTGTGTCAAAAATAGTAAGATGTCGGCTGCCCAGGGAATGGGTTCACTTTGGAGGAACTGCACTTCTTGTAGGTCGAGTGAGATGGCCGGGTGGGCTAGGTATTCGAGGCGGACTCCGTGGTCGAGGTCGGACTGGTCTGCAGAGGCCAACTGAGCCATTTCATCTGTCTTGGAGTTTTCTGCCCGAGGTATGTGCTTGATGTGAAAGGTATTGAAGAGGTGAACAAGGGGGAGTGCCATGTCTCTGTAAGCCCGCATTGTGTTGTCCTTGGCGTCAAATTCCCCCATAATCTGACTGACTATAAGCTGGGAGTCACTGAATACCCGAATGTGGCTGACACCAATGTCCTTGGCAAGGCGGAGTTCTGCTATCAATGCCTCATATTAGGCCTCATTGTTGCTGGCATCAAACAAGAAACGAAGAGCACATTTGAAATAGCCGCCCTCAGGGGAGGTGGGGATGAGGCCAGCCCCACTACCTTCCCTACGGGATGACCCGTTGACGTTGAGAGTCCAAGAATGGGGGTCTTTTGGCTCGACAGGAGTTGGTGGGAGTGGAGAGGCAGTGGTTGGGGCAGGGTTGGTGAATTCCAGGATGAAGTCGGCTATGGCCTGTCCCTTGATGGTTATTCGAGGGCGGTAGGAGATGTCAAACTGGCTGAGTTCTACTGACCACTGCATAAGCCTACCGAAAAGTTCTGGTTGTTGCATGACCTTCTTCAGGGGTTGGTCGGTGAGGACCACTATGGAATGGGCTTGGAAGTAAGGACGGAGCCGTCTGGAGGCTATGACCAAGGCCAGGGACAATTTTTCTAGCAATGGGTAATTCTGCTCCGCTCCCCTGAGAGCCCGACTGGTGTAGCAGACCGGCCGTTGGATTGAGCCGTCTTCCCGGATAAGAGTTGCACTGACTGCGGTGCTCGACACTGCTAAATAGAGGAAGAGAGGCTCGCCCGTAACTACCTGTGAAAGGAGGGGAGGATTGGCCATGCATTGCTTCAGCTGCTGAAAAGCCTCTTCGGATTCAGTTGTCCATTCAAAAGTTTACCAAAGAACTTTGAAGAATGGTAGGCATTTATCTGTTGCGCGAGAAATGAAGCGGTTGAGAGCCGCCACTCGGCCGGTGAGTCTTTGAACTTCCTTGACCGTTCTGGGTGACTGCATGTCAACCAAGGCCTTGATCTTCTCAGGGTTAGCTTCAATGCCGCGCTGGCTGACCATAAAACCCAAAAATTTTCCAGATCCTACGCCGAAGGCACACTTATCTGGGTTGAGCTTCATTTGGTACTTGCGAAGGGTGGCGAAGGTCTCTCGCAGGTCGGTCAGATGATCTGCGGAGAGTTTGCTCTTGACCAGCATGTCGTCGACATATACTTCCATATTCCGACCGATCTGATGATGGAAGACAGCATTGACCAACCGTTGGTATGTGGCCCCAGCATTCTTCAGTCCGAACGGCATCACACAGTAGTGGTAGGTACCTCGGTCGGTAATGAAGGATGTGTGTTCCCTATCGGACGGGTGTATCAGGATTTGGTTGTACCCAGAGAAAGCATCCATGAAGCTGAGCATTTGGTGACCGGCCGTGGCGTCGACCAGCAGATCGATGCGGGGGAGAGGATAGCTATCTTTGGGGCAAGCTCTGTTTAGGTCAGAGTAATCGATGCAGAGTCGCCATTTGCCATTGTTCTTGCGGACGAGGACCATATTTGACAACCATTTAGGATAGTCAACATTTTTGATGAATTGGGCCTCAAGGAGTTTGTCAACCTCTGCGGCTATAAGGGTATTGCGCTCCGGATAAAAGATGCCTGCCTCTGGTGGTAAGGTCGGAAATGGGGTTCAATACTGAGGCGGTGAGTTATGAAGGAGGGTTCAATGCCCGGCATGTTTGAATGGGTCCAGGCAAATACGTCATTGTGCTCGGTCAGAAGGGCAGTAAGGTCGGCCTTTGCTTGGGGGGAAAGTTGGCTGCCAATCTTGGCAGTTTTCAGTGGGTTGGTAGGGTCGATGGAAACCTCAACGAGCTCCTCAACAGGTTCTCCTCTGACCAACTCATCCTCATCACGGACGTCAAGGCCTTCAATGATCATGGCCTCCTTCAGCTTGACTTCTTTGAGTGAGGCAACATAGCATTCTCTGGCCAAGGTCTGTTCTCCCCTCACTGTTCCGACCCCGAGATCGGTGGGAAACTTAACGGCCAGGTGGTAGGTGGAGGTGATAGCTTGGAAAGCGTTGAGAGCAGTGCGACCAAGGATGATGTTGTAGGCAGAGGGACAGTCAACAACAAGGAAGGTGAGCAACTTCGTGGTCTGCTGTGGGTACTCGCCAATGGTGATGGCGAGATCGATGGAGCCGATGGAGGTCACCCGGTCGCCAGTGAAACCAATCAAAGGAGTTTGGAGGGGAGACAGACTTTCCTCCCCAATCTTGAGTTGGTGGAAGTAGCTGAGGAATATGATGTCTGAAGAGCTTCCATTGTCAATGAGAACTCGTCTGACCTTGTAGTTGGAGAGGATAGCAGAAATGACGAGGGGGTCATCATGAGGATAACGGATGCCTGCACAGTCAGCGTTTGTAAAGGTGATGGGCTCTGTCCACTGCTTGGGCTGTTTGGAGGGTCGGTCTACCGTGGCGACTGCCTTGTCTGAGCCTTGCCTTATTTTTTTGAGCTCTGCCCTCTAAGCCGAGCGGGATGGTCCCCCACAAGGAAGTCCACCCGAAATAACTCTAATTTCACCAACAGGGGGGTGGATTACCTTGTGGTCGAGGTTATTGTGGAGGCCGATCATAGCCTTGATTAGGTTGGGCCGGCTGCCCGGGTGGGGTGCGCCGGCGGTTGTCTCTGTGGGGCTCGGTCCTTTGCCTCTGCTGGAGGCGGGTGTCCGTGAACAGGCTGAGGCGCCCCTGACGTATTAGGGTCTCCACCTGATCCTTGAGGTTAATGCAGTCATCAGTGTTATGGCCATGGTCCTGGTGGAAACAGCAATATTTGGACTGGTCTTTCCGAGTGAAAGGGGTCCGTGGAGGTGGGGGCCATTTGAGGGGGTAGTCCCGTTGGATCTGGTGGAGGATTTGTTCCATGGGAGAATTAAGGGATGTGTACCGCTCGAACCGACCGGGCAGTCGGGTTGGGGCCGACCGGTCAGCGCAGGGAGGTCGGTCGGTATAGCGGGGTGTTTGGCTATTATATTGGGTTTTCCTGGGGTCTGAGTCTTTTCTCTTTTCTCTGGGGGTCGGATTTTTAGTTATTGGATCCTGCCGGGTGGCTAGTGAGTCTTCAGCATTCATATATTTCTGGGCTTTGGAGAGCAGGGCTGCCATGGAGGTCGGGGGGTTTTTAGAGAGGGAGAAGAGGAAGTCGGACGACCGTAGGCCGGCCATGAAAGCCATGAGGATGACCTTGTCATCGTTTTCCGCCACTTGCAGGGCTTCAGTGTTGAAGCGGGTAACGTAACTACGCAGCGGCTCCCCCTCGGTCTACCGAATGTTGAGGAGTTGGGTTGCCGGGCGACGTTGGCGCTGGGCTCCAATAAAATGGCTAAGGAAAGAGTCGCTGAGGTGTTGGAAGGTGGAGACAGAGTCTGGTGGTAACTGACTGAACCACAGTCGGGCTGACCCCTTCAGTGTCACGGGAAAAGCTCGGCACATGATCTCGTCAGGGAAGGCATGGAGGATCATGAGGGTGCGGTAGGTCTCCAGATGGTCGACCAGGTCCGTCGTTCCGTCAAAAGAGTCGATGGTGGGCATTTTGAACTTGGCGGGCAAGGGTTTGTCCCGGATGGAAGCAACAAATGGTGAGTTTGCCGTGGTGGAGGGTTTATGCTGGATGTTCTGCATAACCCTTTGGAGTTGGAGCTTCATGGCTCGGAGTTCAGCGTCCCAGAGGGGAATGTGGTCGCCACCAGAGGGAGACAGGTGTTGGACGCTGCTGGCTTCTCCCTCGGGCGCTGGTGCCACGACCGACGGGTGTGGGGGTGGAGGTGGTAGATTTATATGTGGGAGGGGAGGTTGCAAACCTTCCAAGTTAGGTGGATAGGGTTGCGGGATAGTATGGCTCGGGGCTTGTTCTTGGCTGAGTGGGTTATTTGGAGGTGGTGGTGGAGGCATGGGAAAGTTTCTTTGGAGTAAAGCATTTATTAGGACCTGGTTTTGCTCGGCCATACGGTTAATGCTGTTGGTAAGCTCGATGAAATACTGAGGTGGGTTATTTGGATTGGGAGGGTCGGTTTGATGATCGGTAGCATTATGGTGGGAAGCCATGGATCTAGTCGTGACCATACACTTTGATGGGTAGGAGGAAAAGGTTGTTGGGACAGGGCCTCCGGTGACAATGAGCACAACTGGCGCACGGATAAAAGCAGTTCCCACAGACGGCGCCAACTGTTAATACAGTTTGTTCTTGTGGATTGGTCGGACTGATCCTAGTTCTTCGAGCTCAGGTCCAGATGGCCAAGCCCACCAGGTAACCTGCAAACAAGTTCAACGAGGAACGGGGTAGTCCCCCAGTGAACCCTCCGACGAGCAAATTAGTAGAGGAAGTAGAGAATGTAGAGAATGTAGAGAGAGAGAGAGAGGGAGGGGATAGAAAGCTTAGCCTTCTTCTTCTCTTCAATGTCTGCTTATATCCTTTGGTAATCATTTCGTTGTCTCTTCCCACCTGCCTTCACCGCCGAAAGCCTGTGCTGTAGCTTACCTTGTTCAGGGTAAGGGGGTTGTTGTTCCGACAGGGAGGTGTTGTCGCAATAAATGCTGTGATGGGCTGCATTAATGGTGATGTGCTGTGGCAATAACTTTGCAGATCTTTGTCTGCTGATGTGGCCTGTCCTTTACCTGCCATCTGTCTGAACGTCACTGGCCCTTCATGTCCAGTTGGCCTCCAGCTGTTCTGGACTTTACCAGCCGTGTTATGCAATGGGTTCCAAGTGATGGGCTTGGGGTTGTTCACTGTGGACTGAAGCCTTTGTGGGCCTATCCATGTCAATATATATTATACACACAAATATATACATATTGGCTTGGGAGAGAGAGAGAGAGAGAGAGAGAGAGAGAGAGAGAGAGAGAGAGAGAGAGGTAAATGGGTTTGATTACAGTTATACACATATACATATATATACACATATGCATATATACCCATTACATACATCTATATACACATATACATATATATACATCCAAAATGCAAGTTTAACCACTTATAGTTCAAGATTAAGTACAGAACTATATAGAAGCCAGCCTCTTAAAAAGAAGCATTTTGCTGGGTTTTCCAAAGAAATCTCTAGAATATGGAATTGAATTCCAGAAGGTATGCAGATGCATGTAGTCTCACTTTAAAAACATTCATATGAATGTAAACAGTTGAGATAGAAGCTTGGGGCTCCTCTAAGCCAAATCAGTAAGGCCACCAAATATTTCTGCATAGGTATCTTCTTCCACATTGAAATCAATTTATATCAGAACATCCTATGATTACATCGAGGTCCAGCTTTCAGCAGCTTTAAGCCAAAGAGAAATACATATATCTATATATATATATGCATATAATACACAACAAACAGAGATGAGAGTGTGTTTGCAAATTGCAACACTCATCTGGGAATGACTTTTTTCTTTCTTTCATAGGTATTATTCATTATTCTTATTATCTTCAACTTGTTCTGAGATGCAATTTAATCTTATATACACAAATACATACATATTGGCTTGAGAGAGAGAGAGAGGGGTAACCGAGGACGGTGACGGTGATGCTCTGGCCGGGGATAGACTTCGGTCCGATTCTGGCAGTGACGACTCCCTTGTTGATGTTCCCCTGTTGACGGCAGAGAGGGAGGGAGGAAGAGAGAAGACGAAGACAGGGAAGCACGGCAAGAGTTGGGTTTCGACAGGGAAGTACGGGAATGGGCTCCAATGGAGGCAGAGAGAGAGAGAGAGAGAGAGAGAGAGAGAGAGAGAGAGTTCAAAATTTGAAAACAGAAACAGAGGAGAGGAGTATGTGTGAGAGAGAGAGGGTATGTGTTGAGAGAGATGAGAGTGAGATGTTTTTAGCCTTTATCTAATGGTCAAAATTCGGACAAAGGGACAAAAGTCCCATCCATATTCAAAAATAGCTTCCTTATTATGTAGATTTAATTTGTTTAATCTTCTATTGGAAAGCAAAATCTTTTCATAATAATAATTTCAAATAATATTTAATTAATTGAAATGAAGGCCAACTGTTATTGAATTGAAAAGAAATTATTCTTCTTCAATCTCTACCAAAAAATGAAATTAAAAAAAAAAATACTATTTCGTTTAGTTGGGAGTCAACAACATTGTTTTGCTAGGAATGGTTCTAGATTCAGGTAATGAAGAGCACGATAGAGCATCAGTAGTTTTGGGTTAAATTACTTCTTTGTCTTTTTTACATTAACAATATTAGTTTATATGCTGGTAGGGCTTGTTGTAAATTTTTTTTTTTTTTTTTTTTTTCCATAAAGTTTTGATAGCTTAAATTCTTTAAATTTACCACTATAGCCCTACTGATAGTTATATGTTGTAGCTTTGTGCAATATGGGGTGGTGGTATTCAAATTTTTTTAAACATGTTTTTGTTTGAAGAATGTTAGAGATTTACAATTTATTCATAATGATATGGTAAATTATGAGTCTCAATTCTTTTCCCAAATCATCTAATCTTAAGAGTAATTTCAATGATGAAAGTTAAATTAATTTAGCCAAAATAAACTATTAGGACCTAATTATAGAGTTATATATGTCTAATTAAGTTTATTTTTTTAAATAAATAATATACTCCACGAACCCTATAATATAAATGATTCAATTTGTTTAATCTTCTACTGGAAAGAAAAATCTTTAATAATAATAATTTCAAATAATATTTAATTAATTGAAATGAAGGCTAACTGCTATTGAATTGAAATGAAATTATTCTTCTTCAATCTCTACCAAAAAATCAAATTAAAAAAAAAATACTATGCACGGGCGTAATTCACTACAAAATAAACAAAAATTCGTTTTGTTGGGAGTAAATATCGTTTTGCCAGGGATGGTTCTAGATTCAGGTAATGAAGAGCACAATAGAGCGTTAGTAGTTTTGGATTAAATTACTTCTTTGTCTTTTTTACATTAACTATATCAGTTTATATGTTGGTAGGGTTTATTGTAATTTTGTTTGTTTTTCAAGGTTTTATTTATTTATATATATATTTTTAAGTTTTGATAGCATTAATTATTTAAATTTAGGGCATTGATTTAGACCCCCTTAAAACACCCACCTCCACAATCCCCTCACACACATAGAGGTTGGGGATTGGGTGAGAAGAAAAAAAAAAAAAACAAAAGAAAAGTTGACCAATCAAAACTAAAGGGGTGAAGGGGGTGACCCCAAAGGGGGTCTCAACCTTTATTCTTAAATTTATTACTATAGCCCTACTGATAGTTATATGTTGTGGCTCTCTGCAATATGGGGTGGTGGTATTCAAAACTTGTGGTGGTATTCAAATTTTTTTAACATATTTTTGTTTAAATAATGTAAGAGATTTACAATTTATTCATAATTATATGGTAAATTATGAGCCTTAATTTTTTTCCCAAATCATCTAATCTTGAGAGTAACTCCAATAATGAAAGTTAAATTAATTTTGCCAACACAAACAATTAGGACCTAATTATGGGGTTATACATGTCCAATTAAATTTATTTTTTTAAATAAATAATATTATACTCCACGAACCCCATAATATAAATGATTCAATTTGTTTAATCTTCTACTGGAAAGCAAAATCTTTTCATAATAATAATTTCAAATAATATTTAATTAATTGAAATTAAGGCTGACTGCTATTGAATTGAAATAAAATTATTCTTCTTCAATCTCTACCAAAAAATCAAATTAAAAAAAAAAAATACTATGCACCGGCCTAATTCACTACAAAAAAAAACAAAAATTCGTTTTGTTGGGAGTCAACAACAATGTTTTGCTAGGAATGGTTCTAGATTCAGGTAATGAAGAGCACAATAGAGCATTAGTAGTTTTGGGTTAAATTACTTCTTTGTCTTTTTTACATTAACAATATTAGTTTATATGTTGGTAGGGTTTGTTGTAATTTTGATTGTTTTTCAAGGGTTTTTTTTTTTTTTTTTTTCATAAAGTTTCCGATAGCTTTAATTATTTAAATTTACAACTTAGCCCTACTGATAGTTATATGTTGTGGCTTTGTGCAATATGGGGTGGTGGTATTCACAACTTGTGGTGGTATTCAAATTGTTTTAACATATTTTTGTTTGAAAAATGTTAGAGATTTACAATTTAAATATTACAAATTTTTCATAATGATATGGTAAATTATGAGTCTGAATTCTTTTCCCAAATCATCTAATCTTAAGAGTAAATTCAATGATGAAAGTTAAATTAATTTTGCCAAAACAAACAACTAGGATCTAATTATGAGGTTAAACATGTCCAATTAAGTTTATTTTTTTAAATACATAATATACTCCACGAACCCTATAATATAAATGATTCAAGTTTTTTAATCTTCTATTGGAAAGCAAAATATTTTCATAATAATAATTTCAAATGATATTTAATTAATTGAAATGAAGGCTAACTGCTATTGAATTGAAAAGAAATTATTCTTCTTTAATCTCTACCAAAAAATCAAATTAAAAAAAAAAAATACCATGCAAGGGCCTAATTCACTACAAAATAATAAAAAAAATCGTTTTGTTGGGAGTCAACAACATTGTTTTGCTAGGAATGGTTCTAGATTCAGGTAATGAAGAGCACAATAAAGCATTAGTAGTTTTGGGTTAAATTACTTATTTTTCTTTTTTACATTAACAATATTAGTTTATATGTTGGTAGGGTTTGTCGTAATTTTGTTTGTTTTTCAAGGGTTTTTTTTTCATAAAGTTTTTGATAGCTTTAATTATTTAAATTTACTACTATAGCCCTACTTATAGTTATATGTTATGGCTTTGTGCAATATGGGTACTCGTATTCCCAAGTTGTGGTGGCATTCAAACTTTTTAATATATTTTTGTTTGAAAAATGCAAGAGATTTACAATTTAAATATTACAATTATTTCGTAATGATATGGTAAATTATGAGTCTCAATTATTTTCCCAAATCATCTAATCTTAAGAGTAATTCCAATGATAAAAGTTAAATTAATTTTGCCAAAACAAACAATTAGGACCAAATTATGAGGTTATACATATCAATTAAGTTTATTTTTTTAAATAAATAATATATTCCACGAACCCAATAATATAAATAATTCAATTTGTTTAATCTTCTACTTGAAACCAAAATCTTTTCATAATAATAATTTCAAATAATCTTTAATTAATTGAAATGTAGGCTAAAAATTATTCTTCTTCAATCTCCACCAAAAAATTCAATAAAAAAAAAAAATTCTATATACAAGTTGCCTGTGCCTTGCACGGGCCTAATTCGCTACAAAATAAACAAAAATTCGTTTTGTTGGGAGTCAATATTGTTTTGTTAGGAATGGTTCTAGATTCAGGTATTGAAGAGCACAATAGAGCATTAGTAGTTTTGGGTTAAATTACTTCTTTGTCTTTTTTACATTGACAATATCTATATAATAAGGAAAGAGGGTTTTTGAATTTATCTTAGAGACAATTGTCCTACTAGGACATTTTAATGGTCATGATTTATTTGGATATTTAGATAGAAAGATGAGATGACCCTCTTTAAATATATATCAATCCAAGTATATATCTACATTTACTTCCCGCCCAAATACTAAACTTCTTACTTACCCACGTCTTCTCTCCATTTATCTTTATCTCTCGCCCTTCTCTGTTCTCACCTTTCCACTTACCCACGTCTCCCATCCATTCTATCTTTTATCTCTCTTCCTTCTCTGTTCTCACCTACTCCATTCCCTCTTTATTTCTCTCTCCCTCCATATTCTTCTTCTTCCATACCTTCCCTCCTCGCTCTATCTCGAAATTGCTGCTCTCCAGGTAAGATCACTATGTCATAAAAGAGACCTGTTGAGTTCTCTCTCTCTCAATCTCTCTCTCTCTACTGTGCTTTACAGACGATCTGAGATCAGATCGCATTGCTGAATTCGATCTAGGGCTTTCGAAACAATGATCTTCAAGGCGCCGTTCTTCGTGTCAACCTTCATCTGATTGATCTTGATTGCTATCACTTTACTAAAGATCACTCTGTTGTTTGATTGCTATCACTTTACTTTCAATTGATCTCACAAATAGATCTAATCGACTACTTTCTCTCTTTTCATATTTTCTCTTTGTCGGGCTATTCTACGTCGCATCACAATTTTCTCACTCTTCTCAAACTAAAGGTAAAGATCACTCTGTTTACTCAAATTCATTTTATTATGTTTGATTGCTATCACTCTGAGTTCGTTTATCAGACCCCTATTTTTCTATTATTTTCTGATTATCTCTTGCAAATTCTATAAATTAGGACAAAAATATAAAAGATTTCCAACAAATTTTACGCAAATTCTAAAGATTTCTACTCAAATTCTATCAAATACAAGTAAAAATCCCCCAAATTGGAGGCGAAAAATGACTTAATAGTTGAGTAGAGGTTTTACCTCCGCAAATCGCATATGACCCAGTAAAAAAAATCAAATTTATTTAATTTTCTAGCATTTTCTTGGAAACCAAACAGAGTCTGAAAAAGTTTGGGGGTTTTTATCCGATGAATGTCTGAGTTCATTTATCAGACCCCTATTTTTCTACTATTTTCTGATTATCTCTCTTTCTGATTAAATGTGGTGACTATGTACTTCATTTTATCATGTTTGATTGCCACTTCCTCCTCCATCATATAACAGAGTAACGGAGTACTTATTTTGATTTTGATTTTTGTTTTTCTAAACCTTAAATTGATTTGTTAATTAGGTATTCTCTGGATATCACCACCACCACAACCACCGTCATCGTCTTTGCTTCGAACCCCCTCCGGTACCTCTCTCCCTCTCTCTCAAACCCTATATTCCTTGATGCCAGAAAACCTGTGTCTCTGAGGTTTAAATTGATGTTCTTTGTGGCTGTGTCTGTTCAAACCAATGAGAAAGAATGTCTTTGCTATAATGACAAATCTCTTTGATTCATGTTTAAGAATTTCAATATTTATTGGATCTTAAAGTATACGTGGTGATTAAAAAAGAAGATTTTACCCATACTCAAAATAATGAACACCTACATGACAGTGGCTAACCAACCTAACTGGGAAAAAACTTAAAAAATGAAAAGGCAACATATAATAATTCTTGCAAAATAAAATTATGAAAGGGTTGTATAGTGCATCGTGAGAGATGATTCAGTCCAAATAGAAGCCTGACCGCTTTATATACACATTATCTTTAAAAACATATTATCTGTCAAGCAATCGAAGAGATAGTCCTTACCATTGCTCCATCCACAAAAGGTTTATGAAATACCACCACAAGATCAATTTGAGTTTGGATAGTATTTTTCCATTTAAATTCCAATTTAAAAAACTTTTGGGTGAAAAACATGAAGTTCGTGAACATATGCATAGATGTGCATTTTTAGTTCTTGAGGTTATAACAATTGTGTTTGGATGGTAAATACTAAAAGGTGTATTAAAAAATATAAAAACATGTAAACATACTCTAAAATATATTACATTAAAATTCTTTTTTTTTTTTCCTTTGCATTTTTTTACTACTTTTTTAATCAATAATTTTATATCCATGAATAACAACTCATAAAGTTATCATCAACCTGACGTGTCTTATTTTAGCCATTGCCGACCATTTTGTACTTTCATATCATACAATGTGAATGTGAACCCTCTTGCTCAATTTTACAATAATTAACGATCAACCAATACTATGTAATATTGATTGATTAACCTATGGTTTTTGTTCTCATTTTGGTGTAATAAATTCAAGTTATAGCCTTTGAAAACTATGCATTTGACCAGCCAACCAAAACAAAAATTGCTATAGGTTGATTTAGCTTATGAGTCATTTAATAAAATTTCACACCAAAGAATATCCAAAAGCTATTCTCGATTTTTGGGTGGATAGAAATTGGTCTAATATGGAGGTCTGTTTGGGAGTAATAAAAATCCCATGATATTGATATGAAATTATTATACACTTTCGCTAATTTGTTTCCATTTAAGTTTTTTAATGGCCTGTGGATGTAATGAACGTTAGGAATGGCAATGGATAACCTATCCTATGGATATCCATGAAGACCCAACCCAAATACATGGGTTTTCCCCTTTTTTTTATCCGTCGAGTAGGGTAAGTGATATTCTTTAAATATTCACAGGGGATGGGTCAGGGATGGGTACCCACTAATTTCCTCATTTTTTATAAAAAATTTTAAGATTTTCAACCAAAACCTAAATATACATTCAATCTTTTTTTTTTTTTAAAATTTTATTTTAAGGTTCACAACTATTTTTTTTTTTTAATTTTTTAAGATTCACAACCAAAAGCTAATTATACATTCAATCTTTTTTCTTTTCTTTTTTTTTTTAAATTTTGTTTTTTTTTTTTAAGGTTCACAACCAATTTTTTTTTCACAGCCAAAGCTAAATATACATTCAATCTTATTTTATTTTATTTTATTTAGCTCAACAACAAAATTAAATACACATTAACTAACATTGTCACATTATTCTCGTCGAATTTTATGTATATCTAGAATTTTTTTAATTTATTTAGAAAATTTATAT
Organism: Camellia granthamiana; assembly: GCA_036172215.1. Classification (NCBI taxonomy): domain Eukaryota; kingdom Viridiplantae; phylum Streptophyta; class Magnoliopsida; order Ericales; family Theaceae; genus Camellia; species Camellia granthamiana. The sequence continues at coordinate 107,874,676 of CM069906.1, forward strand.
TCCTACAAAAAAATTCCATTTTTTTTAAATTTTTTTAAATTTTATGTATCTCTTTCTCCTCTCTATTATTTGATCTTTGATAATCTGAAGGTGAGTTATTACTTTCGTTTCCATCTTCTTGTTCTTCTTCTTCTTCTTCTTCTTCTTCTTCTTCTTCTTCTTTTAAAATTTTTTATTTACATTTATAGAATGAATTTTCCAAGTTCAATATCTCCTGCAATTGTTTTATTGGATTTCTCTCTGATTTGATGGTAACCTTAGATTGAATTTCTCAATTTCCATCTTTACTAGCAATCATCTTAATTAAAATTTTATACATTTTTGTCTTCAATTTCCATGTTTTGGTTATGATTAATTGCGCATTTTTGATCGATAGTCACAATCTTGTCATCGCTAGATTGTCGTCATCACAAATCGCCATTGCTGTAGTGAGAGGATGAGAGAGGGTGAGAATTAGAACTCTAATTGTCAACAGAGTAGTGAAAACATATGGAGAAATTATTTTTCGATGTACCTAAAAAAAAATATGGAGAAATTAGTGGGTACCCATCCCCAGTTGAGATTTAAAGAATATCACTTATCCTACTCGACGGACAAGAAAAAAGGGGAAACCCAAGTATTTGGGTTGGGTCTCCTTGGATATCCACATGGTAGGTTATCCATTAACATCCTTACTCTGTTGACAATTAGAGTTCTAATTCTCACTCTCTCTCATCCTTTTACTACAGCAACGACGATTTGCGATGACGACAATTTAGCGGTGACAAGATTGTGACTATCGATCAAAAACGCGTAATTAATCATAACCAAAACATGGAAATTGAAGACAAAAATGTACAAAATTTCAATTACAGTGATCACTAGTTAAGGTGAAAATTGAAAATTTCAATCTAAGGTTACCATCAAATCAGAAAGAAATCTAATAAAACAATTGCACGAGATATTGAAATAAGAAAATTCATTCTATAAATGCAAATAAAAATTTTTTAAAAAAGAAAAAGAAAAAGAAGAAGATAGAAACGAGAGCAATAACTCACCTTCAGATTATCGAAGATCAATTAATAGAGAGGAAAAGGAGATACATAAACTTTAAAAAAAAAATTAAAAAAGAAGATGGAATTTTTTTGTAGGAATAGAATTTTTCTAAATAAATTTAAAAAATTCTAGATATACATAAAATTTGACAAAAATAATGTGATAATGTTAATTAATGTGTATTTGATTTTGTTGTTGAACCAAATAAAATAAAATAAGATTGAATGTATATTTAGCTTTGGTTGTAAATCTTTAAAAAAAAAAATTGAATGTATATTTAGCTTTGGTTAAGACTGAATTTTTTGAAATAAATTTTAAAAATTCTAGATATACAGAAAATTTGACAAGAATAATGTGACAATGTTAATTAATGTGTATTTGATTTTGTTGTTGAGCCAAATAAAATAAAATAAGATTGAATGTATATTTAGCTTTGTTGTGAATCTTAAAAAAAAAAAAAATAGTTGTGAACCTTAAAAAAAATAAAAATAAAAATAAAAAATAAAAAGAGATTGAATGTATATTTAGTTTTGGTTGTGAAAAAAAAAAATTTGTGAACCTTAAAAAAAAAGATTGAATGTATATTTAGTTTTGGTTGTGAATCTTAAAAAAAAAAAAAAAAAAAATGGTCAAGTTGGGTTGGGAAATATCCAAACCCATTAGGAGATGGGGAGGATAGTACCAATGAGGAATGGGGAATGGGGAAAAATAATTATTGGGGAATGGGGATGGAGAATTAATATCCACCCCATTAACCCACATTGCCATCCCTAATGAACGTAAGAAGAAGGCATCTGAATTACTTTGTTTGGAAGTTTTTCTTTGACTATATTACTTTGTAGCTTGGTAAGACCGTAAGAAGAAGACATCTGAATGCCAAAAAAGTCAGGTTGGGACTACATTGAGGATAGAGGGTGCTCTCATAGGAGTGGTGTAAGGTTCAAATCCACTCATTCCAGCCTCTCTCTCTCTCTCTTTAAAGATCTGTAGCATATTGTGTTTGCGACAGAAATAACCCAGCCTTGGTGCTGCTCATCACCTCCTCCAGTCTCGCTAGAGCCGCCTTGATACACTTAGAGGATCAGATTCGAGCTGAAACTGGCGATTCTCATTCTCGCATTGTTGCTGGAACCGGAATCGGAGCTCTCTTTGTCACAATGTTGACTACGGACGACGGAAACGAACGTCCTCTCTTCATTGCTACAGAGGCTGATTCTTCTTATGCTTTTGTGTCTATATATATATATATATATATGATCTGCCATTCAGTTTCAGGATTCGGATTGCTCAGTCTTCTACTGATTAGGGTTTTTCAATTGTATGTAAGATCCTATAATTTGCATCTTTTGTGTTCCAAAACTGGAGAATTGTTTTCCTGGTTTTTTGCTTATTGTTAGATTGGATTATTGTTTTTTTTTTTTTTTTTGAGACATCATTCCTAATTTAGCAAAATACAGACATTTTCACTAGAAAAACTGTTGTATGAAAATTCTAATTTCATGCCATTGATTTTGATAACCTTTGCACAAGGTTTATTTTGATCTTATGGGCGTTTTGGCCTATCAATTTTGTTTTGTTTCGTTTTAGTTTTTGTTATGTGCGCTTAAATGTGTGTGTGTATGAAGTGCTACTGCTGAAGTTTTGCATTTGTAGATGGAGGCAGTCGTTTGCATTTCTAAATTTGATATTGTTGGCTACATATTTTGTAAAAGCCAATTACAATTCGACACGTGGCAGAATAGGGGTATTATGGGAAGAGGATTCAAGTCTTTGATCCCGATCGTACACGTGGCGATGAATATTGGTTCTCACGTGATCTGAGTAGTACTAGATCAGTAAGGAGATACAAGGTGACGTGGCTTCAACGGTTGCTCATATTCAAATTCAAATACAAGAGGGAAGCTTAACTGCAAGTGATGGCATAATGGAACTACTTCTAAGGCAGCATGATCAACGATCATGGAGGAGCAGTTCGACGGTTTGAAGTACAGTTCGAAGGTCATCCTTGACGAGTATAAATAGCAGGGAAGCCCCAGAAAAAGCCCCCCAGACTCAGATCATACAAACCAGTCTTTATTTCATATTTTCCTTTCCAGTTTTACATTTCCTGCAATTTAAATACCTGCACTTTAAATACCTGTTCTTTAAATACCCGCACTGTACTTCGATTCATAGGAGTAGTTTCAAGTAGATTCAAGTAGGCTGTTGCTGTAAACCTCTTCGAGGCTGAGTTTGGACCATTGTAAGTGTTCATCTTAATGAAATACTTCGATTGTTCTTCACATTAAACTGTTATTTCTCTTAATTTCTCCTAAGTCAAGCCACCAGTAAAAGTCCTCTTCATTGAGGCTGAAAGAACTACAACACAATCGTCTGATAATTGGTTGGCAATTATAATTTCTGTAAGGACTGATTGATCCTTACTGGCACGCTCGCATTCACTAAAATACCCTTCGAAAGCCAAAAAGCCAACATATATTTTTGCACGCCCGGTGGGACTTGTTAAAATGGCTAGACGAAGACGACAAGGAGAAAATGAACGTCTGGAAGAAGGCGTAGAAGGAGAGGTAGAAATACCTAATCCAGAGGATAATGTGGTAACACATCCTGTGGAAACTCCTATGTTATCAGAACCTATGGTCGAACAGACCAGTACTTCTGGACAAGAACCATATGTTCATAATATTGGATGAAACCAAGGAATTGGACCATCCACTGTTCCATCTACTCAGCCAACAAATCCCATGGGATGGCTTGGTAGATGCTATGGGACAACAATTAATGAACACAATGGAAAGGTGGGCAACATCCTTTTTGGATCGAATGAATAACCACCAACCAACAAACACAAGACACACAGAGGAAGTTTTAAATGTCCCTCAGCAAAGATTGGCTTAGAGATAAACAGCCTATGCAAGTTAATGGACAATCTAATGGTCAAACTAGTACTCAGAACTATGAGAGACCATCGCCTCAGTCTTGGTATGAACCCATTTCGAGGCCTGTAATAGGCCAAAATGCCTCAGTACTCAACAATGAAGCCACACAAGTTGGTGGATCTAGCCAAGTACAAGAAACTGGCATAAGAATGGTTACTAATCCTATGTTCGAAGCCATACCTGGCACTAGGGGGTATAATAATCCCTTGTTCGAATTTATACCCGGGGGGTTGGAAGGTTTTCCTGTAAATGGAAGGGACAAAACACCTGTTCCAGCACCTTTCGCAGGTCCTTTCGCAGGACAGGCTCAAAGGGGTTACCCATATCCCCAACAGCAACCTGCACCACAGGGGCAACCAGTCCCAAATGTACCACTTTATGGACCAAGAGGACCACAGGCGCAAGTTTGTCCACCAAACCCTGTGTTTGTCCCTCCAGTAGTGGTTCAGCAAGCACAAAATATGGTCCCTAGGGACCAAATTGCTGATATTGTTAGGGAGATGTGTGGACCGATGGCTCGGGGGGTCCAGACTCCTGTATACAGAAAACCATACCCAGAATAGGTAGATAGGGTACATGAATACCCAAGAGGGTTCAGAATACCGGATTTTACCTTATTCTATGGAACTGGAAATCAGTCAACAGTAGAGCACATTGCCAGATTCGCTGCTCAGTGTGGTGAATTCACTAATCATGATTATATGAAACTGAGATTATTTCCAAATTCTCTAACTGGGGGAGCATTTGTATGGTACATCAACCTTACACCTGGCTCCATTCAAAATTGGCAACAAATGGAAGAGGCATTTCATGCCCAATTTTTCCAGTCGGAGCCAGAGGTTTCTATGGCAGACTTGGCAAGATTGAGTCAAAGGCCTGAAGAAAAGGCCACTCAGTTTATTGCCAGATTTAAAAGGGCTCGAAATAAATGTAGGGTCATCCTTCCAGAGCCAGAATTTGTAAGATTGGCTCAAAACGGTTTAGAGTTCAGGCTTCGAAAGAAGTTTGACTCAACTGAATTCAGGGATTTGGTCGAACTGACCTATAAGGTGTCTCGATATGAAGCATTACTAGAGGAGGAACAAGATCGAAATAATGCTTCGTATAAGACGCATTATAGAGATCCCAATTATGAGATCGATGCAGCAGAGATTGTGGGTAAAGAACCTGTAATCTATGAAGCATTAATTCATAAGGATACAACCATCGACCAGCAGTTTAAAAAGAAAGACTTTCACAGAAAGTACTCTTTCGATTTAACAAAAGCAGATGACATTTTTGATCATCTGCTTGCAGCCAATTTCCTTAAGTTACCAAAAGGAGTAAAACTGCCATCTCCAGATGAACTTAAAGGAAAAGTATACTGTAAATGGCATAATTCTTGGTCTCACTCGACTAAAAACTGCATTGTTTTTCGAGACAGGATCCAAGAGCAAATTTGGAAAGGTAGTTTGAAGTTCCCAGCCAAAACAGAAAAGGCCATGGGGATTGACAGTAACCCGTTTCCAGAAGTTGGAGAAAGCGCGACTAATGTGGTTGTTCCAAACTTTCAGAATCTATCTCTGCAGGAATTGGAAGAAGTCAATGTGCAAATGCATATTGCCAACCAGACAACTGCCAAAAAGAAGATTAGAAACCCACCAGTCATTGGACAAGGTTTCTCACATCAGAAGGAACACTCTGATGAAGAAGTACTGGATGACAATTCCTTGGAAGCAGCAGTAATACAGAGGATGTGTCCCAGATGCAGACTAAGCTACAAATGATTGAAGGGGCTTCCAGTTGACGGGAAGCAATATTACAGGGATGTTCAGAGACGTCCTAAGTCAACCAACGCTTACAACAAAAGGCCGTATCCGGCTGGTGACAGGCAGCGACCACCAGTGGTTGAGCCTGCAATGGACAGGATGCATGCTAAAGGCAAAAGGCCCTTACATGAGTCTAGGCCACCCAATTACTACAGAATGGAGAGTTGCCATGCTGAAAGAAGACTGGAGAGAGGCTCATTTCATGGGAATAAAGCCAGGGATTGGCCTCCTAGACCAGCTTCACGCAGGACAGAGAGTGATTACCTTCACCAAAGGTCTGAATCGGGCTCAAAGCATGAGGTCAGAGCCAACCACGTACCTTCACAGCCAGCTTCGAAGACGGCTTCGAAGGTCGAAAAAGGCAGTTCAACATCTGAGTCAGCAAGTTCGTGGGTACCTGGAGTCCCAGACTGGTTTGTAATGCAAAGCAAACCTAGGGAACTGCCTGTTCGAAGAGATGTTGGAATCCAAGGCAGGATGGTTAAGCCTCCTTTGGTGGCTCCGAACAACTGGGTGTTGCTGAAACACCCAAAGACAAAGGAACCAAATATGGTTCCAGTTATTTCCATATCACAGAGGAGGAAGATTCAGCGCAGGTACACCCAGTACCAGCAAGATCTGAAAGAAAGTGGGGCGAGTTCTTCACTGGTCAAGGCAGAAGGAAAGAAAACTTCAAAGTCAGACCATACTCCAAAACCGACCCTACAAAGCAAAGTGGTTTGTAGCAGAGAACAGTTGGCCCAGGTTCATTCTGAACTAAAGGCCAGAGAGAAGTCTAGTTTGGCAGGGTTGGAAAAGGCTTTGATGGAAAGTGATAGCGAAACGGAAGAAGAGATTGGCATGAGCCAAAAGAAGGAAATGGTAGAAGAGGAAATGTTCAAAGCCTTCATGGCTGAGCAAACATTCCTGACTGAAGAACCAGTTGAGAAGGATCCTTCGAAGGGATCAGTTAACAATGAAATGCCAGAGTGCAGCATGGAGGATGCTGTTGAAGTCACTGGGCAAGGTAGCCAAGGGGAAGAGAAGGTACAGCCAATCATCCAATTTGGCTCATTTCCGCCAGTGTCAGTCAATATGGTACACATATTGCCTCATGAGTTCCAAGCTGAAGACGAGAGCCAAAGTGACCAAGACATGGATCCAATTCCTGTCTCTAGTGAAGAGTCACAAGTGAGTATGGTACAGGATGCTTCTGGAATGGCTACTCCAATGGAAACAGAGTGTGAAAGCGAGGAAGAGGTGAGCATCAACCTCTCATATCCTTTTGAATATCCCTCGAATTCCATGACCCAACATGTCAAGCCTTTGTACATCAAGGCTTTCTTCGATGGGATACAGCTGAACCGAGTCCTAATAGACAATGGGGCAGCGGTAAACTTATTACCGAAATCTTCTTTGAAGAAACTAGGGAAAAAGAATCCCAGGTTGATCCCTACCAGCACAACCATCGCTGGCTTTGCTGGAGACAAACAGATGGCTCAAGGGATTTTACCCATTAATTTGAGTGTTGGAACTAGGGACTGTATGACAACATTTTTTGTAATCGACAGTAATGCTAAATACAATGCCTTACTTGGGAGAGACTGGATCCACACTAACAAATGTGTGCCTTCCTCTTTGCATCAGAAAATCATGATGGCTTTGGGCAATGGAGAGACAGAGGAGATCGATGCAGATCCCCAACCCTTCATAGCCTGTGCAGACTTTGCAGAGGCCAAGTTGTATATTGAGGGAGTAACACCGCTCAGTATACTGAGGAAAGCTGATGGCTCAGCCGAAGTGACGGCTGATGAGGAAGTGACACACCTGAAGCACTTGGTTCAAGAGAGTGCTGATGAAGAGATTGTCGTTAAAGATGACAATGATGCCTGGTTATAGGCAAAGGAATGAAGAACAAGAAGCCAGGTCTTTGGCTCTGGTTAAATTCTCACCATTGGATGTAAAAGCAATAGTCCAGAAAGTACAGGAGCAAGAAAGAGAAGCCATGATAGTTGGCTGTAAACAAGAGCAGCAACAGGTCAGAATTCTGTCCCTTGGGAAATACTGTGCATTGGACATTGAGACAAAAGTCCAGGAGATACAGGAAGAGGATGCCTTATGGACAGATTTTGTCTATGAGGAGGAGGGTAAAGATGTTGAACTAAAGAACCTAAAAGCAGAACAAGGTGAGAAGATTGCTTCGAAGGTAAAAGAAACTAGAGAAGAAGCTTCGATAAGTTCTCAAACGCAAGACCTCTTAGAAGAAGTAAATCTAGGGGAAGGTTCCATACAACAACCCACTTATATAAGTGCTTGCTTGAATGTTCTGGACAGAGACCAGTTGTTGGTTTCCTGAAGAAATACAAGGACTGCTTTGCATGGTCCTACAATGAACTACCAGGATTGGATAGGTCATTAGTGGAACATAGGCTCCCTATGAAGCCTAATTTCAAGCCATACAAGCAGAAACCAAGAAGAATGAGTCTAGAAGTAATTCAGAAAGTCAAGGAAGAGATTCTGAGACTACTCAAGGCAGGCTTTATTAGAACAGCCAGGTATGTTGAATGGCTATCTAATATTGTGCCTGTAGTCAAGAAGAATGGCAAAATGAGGGTATGCATCGATTTCAGAAACTTAAATCTAGCAACTCCTAAAGATGAGTACCCTATGCCTATAGTGGATCTGCTGGTAGACAGTTCAGCAGGGCATCAAGTTTTATCAATGATGGATGGTCACTCTGGTTACAACCAAATATGCATTGCAGAGGAGGATATCCACAAGACAGCATTCAGATGTCCTGGGAATATTGGCACCTTCGAATGGGTTAAAATGCCATTTGGTCTGAAGAATGCTGGGGCTACATATCAGAGGGCTATGAACACCATCTTTCATGATCTCATTGGAGGGTATCTAGAGTGTTATATTGATGACATTGTAGTGAAATCCCAGTTCATAGAGGAGCATCTGTATCATCTAGAAGCAGCCTTTGAAAGGATGAGAAAGTTCAAATTAAAGCTCAATCCCCTTAAGTGTGCTTTTGGCGTATCATCTGGAAATTTCTTGGGTTATGTAGTGCACAAGAAAGGAATACAGATTGATCAGAATAAAGCCAAGGCCATCATTGAAGCCAAGCCTCCATCAAGTAAGAAAGAATTACAAAGGTTCCTTGGGCAGATTAACTTTCTTCGAAGGTTTATTTCTAACACTGCTGGAAAAACTAAAATATTTTCTTCCTTGTTAAGGCTGAAAGATGAAGAAGAATTTGTGTGGACAGCAGAGCACCAAAGTGCTTTCGAAGGTATCAAAGCCTACTTGGCCCAAACCTCTAGTGCTGATGCCACCTAAGGGTGATAAGCCCTTAAAGTTGTACATAGCTGCAGCAGAAGATTCATTGGGAGCTTTCTTGGCCCAAGACAATGAAGAAGGCAAGGAGCAAGCTGTTTATTACCTTAGTAGGTTTTTAAATTCTTGTGAATGTAAATATTCAGCTGTTGAAAAGCTGTGTCTTGCTTTGTATTTTGCTGCAATGAAATTAAGATATTATCTTTTACCTACAACTGTCTTGGTAATTGCAACCACAGATTTGGTTAAGTACATGTTATCCAGACCTATGTTGAGGGGAAGAATTGGCAAGTGGATACTAGCCTTATCAGAATTTCATTTAGAATATGTCCCTCAAAGGGCAGTAAAAGGGCAAGTTTTGGGAAATTTTCTGGCAGATCATCCATCTCAAACAGAAAGCCAAGAGATAATGGAGCTTGGTATGGTTAATGTTGAGCCATGGCAGATGTGGTTTGATGGATCGAAAGCCAATGGCTTAATTGGAATTGGTGTTGTGATTAGATCTCCACAGGGGGTAGAAACCACACATGGTTTCAGAGTGGACGAAGCCACTTGTTCCAATAACCAGGCTGAATATGAAGCCTTAATAGTGGGGCTAGAAATCCTCATTGGATTATAGGTACATGCAGTTGATATATTTGGGGATTCTCAATTGGTAGTTAACCAAGTGAAAGGGATTTTCAAGTGTCAAAGCATAGCTATTCTGCCATATTATGTTGTTGCATTACATCTGCTTTCTCAATTTCAAGTAGCTAATGTAACTCATGTTCCAAGATTCTTGAATAATAGAGCTAATGATGTGGCTCAGAAAGCTTCGAACTTCAAGAGAAGGGATAATGCCCAAAGGGACATAAGTCAAACAACATATCAAAAATTGATACCACCTTTGAGTAAAAGGAATGTGATCTTGAAAGTCAATCATAATGACTTACAAGAACAAGATTGGAGGCATCCAATAATGCAGTATCTGATTGGTCCATCTTCGGAGGCCAGCAGGAGAATCAAATTACAGTCCATGCAATATATATTATATGGTAATGCTCTCTACAAAAGAGGGGGAGATGGTTTATTGCTGGAGTGTTTAGGCCCAAAAGAAGCATTAACAGCCATGGCTGAGGTTCATGAAGGCATTTGTGGTGCTCATCAACCTGGTGTGAAGATGAGATGGTTGCTTCGAAGGCATTCCTACTATTGGCCAACCATCCTTAAAGACTGCATAGAATATGCAAAGGGTTGCCAGGCATGCCAGAAGCATGGCACAATAAGGCATGCGCCTATAACTGATTTACATGCAGTAGTGAAGCCTTGGCCATTCAGAGGATGGGCCATGGATATGATGGGAAAAATACACCCACCCTCTTCGAAGCATCACTGTTTCATTCTAGTGGCCACTGACTACTTCACTAAGTGGGTCGAAGCTAAGCCATACAAGGCTGTAGACCAAACAGAGGTTATTGGGTTCATTAAAGATCTGATCCATAGATTTGGTATCCCACAAACCATAACAGTTGATAATGGGATTGTGTTCGATGGGAAAATGGTGAAAGCTTTTGTGGCAGAGTTTGGAATTAGCCTTGTTAATTCCACACCTTATTATGCACAAGCCAATGGTCAAGCTGAATCATCCAATAAGTCCTTGAAAAAAGGAATACAAAAGGTTGTGGAGGATAATCCTAGGGATTGGCATAATCTATTGTTAGATGTGTTATGGGCTTACAGAACCTCCCCAAGGTCAAGCACAGGAGTTACTCCTTATGCCTTAGTATATGGGCATGATGCAGTTTTACCTGTGGAGATTAATGTTAAATCTTTGAGGGTAAGATGCCAAGATCAGTTAGATCCTGAGCAGTACCATCAAAGTATGTGCTTGGAATTAGAAGACATAGATGAAGCCAGGATTTTGGCATTAAACAACATTCTTTTCCAAAAGAAGAAAGCAGCCAAGAATTATAATAAGAGGGTCAAACATATTGGCTTTGATGAAGGTGATTTGGTATGGAAAACAATACTCCCAATAGGAATTAAAAGCCATAAGTTTGGCAAATGGTCACCTAACTGGGAAGGACCATATCAAATTCATAGAGTTCTGCCTTTTGGAGCGTACCATTTAAGAAATTTGAATGGGTATGTACATCCCAAGAAGATTAATGGCAGATATTTGAAGCCTTATTTTTCAACCATTTGGGAAACACAAGGAATAAAATAAACATGAAATACAAAAGCATAAGACTACTCAAATGATGGACAAAATTTGTTCTTTTATAAAGAGTTGAGTACATTGTGCCACAAATTGGCCCAGAAATCATTACAATGTCTTAATTGTTTTTGTATAGTGGATTTCCTGTTACTAAGTGATGGAAACAATTGAATAGCTGCAGCCATGTCTTCTTTTCGATCAGCCAGCCCTTGGTTGGTGATGTGCAATTTGGTATCAGTTCTAACCAAGGCTTGGTTTACTGCGGCCAACTCCTCCTCAAGACGAGCTTTCTTCTCCAGCAGTTGGACTCGAAAGTGGGAGGCAAAAGAGTGTTGTTCCTTAAGCGTTGATATCTCAGTATGCACCTGGGAAACAAAACTCTGGTCCCTAGCTAGCTTCTCATCCGCAGTCTGAGCAGCATGACAAATGTTGAGATAGAAATCAATAGTAGCTGCAGCCTGAGATAGATGACTTGAGACATTCAGGCCAGACTGCTCAGCAATGTTACAGCATTGAAGGAACCCATTCCTAATGATAGGCCTTTGTAGAGCCTCGAAGGGGATCCTCGAAAAAGAAGTCAGCAGTTCCAGGCATGCGTCCATGTCTATCGAAGGTGTAGAAGGCTTGCTGCTGGAGGAAGGAAGACTCTCGAAAATTTCTAGTAAGGAGTTGGCCAAAGCTAATGGCTCAGCCTCAGCACTAACTGCTGGAGAGGTAGAAGGTATGTCGAAGAGACTAGCTAGCTTTCCTTCGAAGATGTCTACCTCATCCCTGGACATAAAGGGCATGGAAAGTGTTGTGGTGGAGGACACAGAGGACTGCATGGGGATGGGAGAAATGGATGGAGCATCTTTTGCAGCCTCTATGGTCTTAGCCACCAACGAGTCAAGTGAGGAGGGGCTGGAAGTAGGCATAGGTGATGAACCATGAATTGGAGAACTACCAGCACCCTCTGAGGAAGAATCAACTGCCATCAGAGATGGAATAGCACTCGAAATTTCTGTGAAGGAAGGAGGAAGAACAAGGCTCGAAGAAGAAGAAGATTGAGGCAGATTAAAAGTCAAAAAAGGGAGATATGGCTGTAAGCCAAGGAAAAGAGACGCAGGGATGCTTGGGCTCAAAGAAGGTGTATCGAATATAGGCTTAGAGAGTGGGAGCGTGATTTGGATGGTCTTCACATGTTGCATCTGGTCAACTTCAACTGAGATCGAAGGAGGCCTTGCTGGGAAGATGAATGCAGTAGCTGTTGCTGCAAGAGGAAGAAATACAAAGGACTGTCAAAATTCAGTATTAAAAATTGACAAAAGGAAAATAACGGAAGAGTGAAAGAAATTACTCGATCCAGTGGTATTTGTACAAATGGGAGAGCTGCGAAGGGAGTAATGTTTGGCAGCCTGTTGCCTTCTTACTATTTCCCTTTGCAACATATCGGCAGCAGCAGCTTCTTCTCTTAAAATTTGTTGTTGCCGTCTCTTCTCAGCCCTTTCAAAAACAATTATGGCCTTGGAATGTTCTTGGTCCACAGCCTTGGCAGCTGCCTCATGAATGGGATCTTCGACTAAGGTAGTGGTTGAAGCAGTCACTTTCCTCCTTTTTCCTATTGCTTGGGCAATTGTTTCGGAATCAGAGTCCTCAGCAAAATCGGAGGGAGAGACAGTCATCTTTCTTCTCTTTTTTCTATGGGTTGGTATTGTTTGCTCCTCAATTGTTTTCTTAGCTGTTTCAGTCTGAGACTCGGATTCCCTGAAGATAAGCTCCTCCTCTACCTCCTTAGCAGCTGTCTCCTCTTGAACCAAATCAGCCACTCTTGTTTTCCTTATCAAGGGTGACTCGTGCTCTGGATCTTCTTCTTCTTCTTTTTCTTCTTCTTCTTGCGCCTCAGTTATTGTCTTTTCAGGCTCGAGTAGTTTCCTTTTCTTTTGCTGCTGACCACCTTCACAGAAGAAGAATCAAAATAAGATAAACAAGCATCATAGCGATAGTCTAAGGAAAGAAAACAAAGGCATATACCTTTCTTCGAAGCAGCCCGAGTGGACTTCGAAGGAGTTGATGTAGCAGGAATGGACTGGGTTATAGGAGGCACAGTGGAGGAAGGGACAGTTTCGGCTCCCTTGGGCTTGGCCACACCTAACACCTCCAGTAGGCTTTGAGGTGAAATGGCTAAGTAGATTTCCATATTATGTTCCCACCAAGTTTGGTATCTCTTCAATGCGGTACCTTCAGGAATGAAAGGGGTGTACTCAAAACTAGCCAAGTCATCTAAGAATTTGAAGATTGCCTCCTCCAGCCTTGACTTTCTAACTTTCAGATCTCTCCTGGTAAGACTCAGATTGGTGTTGCTGCAGAGAGGTATTGGGACCCCTTGGGTGAAACCAAATTGTCTAGCAAATTGAGCGGGACAATAAGGCTCTGCTATACATTTATAAGCTCTGGGGTTCGTGGTCCCGATGAACAGTTCTCTAGGAAGCAGAAGGGAGGCCCATATGTCCTTGTGAATAGGTGAAGCACAGAGCCTATCACTTAAGAAGTGACTCAACCAAGTTGGACTCGAAGGGACGGAAGCGGTGAATAGGAAGGGCGGCTGGTAGTTGATGGAAGAAAGAGAAATAAAAAGCAAAAGAGGAAGGATAGAGAGAAGCATTGGCTAGTCTTATGCCATGGGTGAGAGAATGTAACCCAGAAAATTTAAGGCATTTGGATTGTAGTTCAGTGAAATAGGCAAAAAGCCAAAGCTGAAGGATCCAGAATGGCCCCCCTTGATTCGCATCTAAAGGCTTCTCACAAAAAAGGGAACAAACTCTATATACATGACCTAGAATGTATGGGGCTAAGGCTACTCTTTTTTGCAAAACAAAGGCTTTGGCAAGTGGAGCAAATTCAGGCATAATTCTTTGTGAAGAGGTGCAGAAGAGGAATTTGCAAAGCCAATATAACAAGAAGGAAAAGAATTCCCTGTCAGTTACCGGGCCCTCTTTTTTATTTTCAGCTTTAACAAAATCGCTGTAAGATAAGTTAAGTGAGGGGAGGGAGAAAGAGACTGTTGAATCAGGGAAGTCTGGTGTAATAATGGTACCAATGGGGGACACTCCTAGTAGATGGCAAATATCAAGAACAGTAGGAGCCATCATCCCACATCTAAATTGAAAGAAATTAAAGATAGGGTTCCAAAAGCATAAAGCAGCAGGGACTAAGAAAGGGTCTTCCGGGATAGTTACCCTAGATAGTCGGAGAGCATCGAGGAGGCAGAGCTCTTGAAGGTCCAATGTCCTCGCAGGGATAACCCGATCATACCACTCTTGCCACTCCAGTCTCATCGTGGGCCAACATCGGTGGGGGCGATTGATTCTCCAGTTCCTCCAATCAAGACCACCTTCATAAAGGAGACAATGGTTTTCCAGACGAGGGTACAGAGCTGGGAGCTCTATAGGGATCTCTTTGAAGATTGGCCCAAGCACGTAGTCTTGTCGCTCATGACGACGAGGGACAAAGACACGCCCGTCAATGGCGCTTTTCCCCCCAGCCTTGTATTTCTCACACTCTACATCAATGAGCCTTTTCAAGGCTACGGATGAGCTCACACGTTCTACGATTGGTACTTCTGATGAGGAAGAAGCCATTGATGGTACGTTTTTTTTTTAAAAGGGAGGAGGAAAGTAGAAAGAAGTGAGGGATATGAGGGTTTGTGCATCAAAAGGCAAGTGATTTCAGAACATGAAAAAAGGGGGGGCTTTGTGTCTGAAATATATATTGCGTAAGTCGTTAAGTACTAAAAGTACGAATATGAGGAGTCTCTTCCAATATTGATAGTTTTTGGAGGGAAAGAACATAACCCAGATGCTGAGATTAGCTTCGAAGCGGGGTATTTGGCTTCGAAGCCAAAATTTTGGCGCCAAAAATCAAATAACAACGGCTTCGAAATACAGAGGCCGGCTTCGAAGCATACTACATGCTTAAAGATGCTAGGATGCTCGAATATTGGTCCACTTCAAAGGGTTTAAAAGCCTGTTTGAGGGTTATTAATCAAAGTAACAACCTTTGAAGCAACTCCTGGAATCCTTTAAGGATGAGCACTGTTCGAAGCATTAAAACCTATCGATTGGTTGGAATTGCTTTTGAACCAAAACAGTATGGATTACTCTTCGAAGCAAAACAGTCAGTTTGAAATTGATTGGCTATATTAACCATGACCATATATTGGTTATAGTTAGTTTTGAGGAGTAATGTTGCCAGAGTTCAAAGCATCGATTCCAGGTAACATCAGCCAGAATTGTCAACTATACTCCATAAATTGGAAAAAGACATGTTGGTTCTTTTAGCGTTTCTGTAAACAATTGAGTCCAGATTCGAATGATGAGACTGTTCAATTCGAAGTCATGAGTTGGCTTTTAAAACAGAGTCAAACAATGTCAAAAACAGAAGGACTTTGTTTATATTGAGGCCAAGACAATTACATTAAATGACCCTATCTGGGTACAAATTCGAGCTCATAAAAATAAGGAATAGAATAAATAACACGATCATGGAATTTCATCCAACAATGATCAATGAATTTTTGTTCTTTCTTTATTATTTCTTCTATTTCCTCCAATGTTGGCTGCATAAGCTGGTGTGCTCTCACTTCATAATAGAGCTCCTCCGCCTTTATTTCGAAAGCCTCCTCCCTCAATTTTTGTTCCGACTCATCTATAACCAAATCATCCCAATACGCAGAATCTTTATTTTTGAAGTCATCAAAATCTTCGATGAAGTTTTCTGCTTCATACTGGGCATGAATTCGGAGAGATGAAAGTTGATCCAAGGACTGGATGGTGACCTTGGAATTCTGATGCCAGTGGAGGAGCACTGGAAGTTGGTCCAGGAACAGGTGAAGTTCTGCTTGGGCTATGGGGTTAAGGATATGGCCTCTGGTCAGAATGTCACAAGCCCATTGAAAATTCTTGAGAGGGGTGTCATCCTCAAGAACATTGAAGGGCAAGTGAGAGAAGGCCGCAAGCAGAAGTTGAGCTTGTTTCCGCTCAGCTGGAGAAGGGGATGATGGAGGATTGTGAGATGAAAAGACTTTGTCCATTGGAAGGGCAAGCCTTAGTTTCTCTATCCAGGAAAGAGTGGGAGGAGAAGAAGGAGTAGATGGTTCTGTTTCAGAAGGTGGAGAAGGTGTGGATGCTTCAATTTCAGAAGATGGAGAAGACGAAGAAGAAGGTGTGGATGCTTCTGTTATAGGAGATGGCACAGGAGCGGAAGGAACAAAGGCATTAATATAGTCAAGCCAGTCAGAAGAGCAAATCTTCGCCTTCTTGGCTAAAAATGAAAGGGTATACCCTTGTGATTCTTCCAGACACCGGGCAATGTGCATTATCCTTGTGGGCATAGAGGATGTGTACCAGGCCACAAGCAAATTCTCCTCCAAACTGCGTCGAAGGTCAATGGGCACATAAGGATAGACCACCGAGCTTCGAGCGTAAAGAGGATAATCTAAAGGGTCAGTGAACTCAACAAAGTGGTGATTAATTCGTTCCCTCAAGTCCCAGGACTCAGGTGTTGACCAGTTCGTCCATCCGGAACCCCCAGAAGATGAAGAAGTTGTAGCTTCATCCCAAGCAGAAGTTTGTGAAGAAGAGCTTTCCAAGTCCATATTTGCAACTTGTTGAAGCAAAGGCTTGAGAGTAGTTCGTTCAAAGTACAAGGGGAGTTTAGAGGAAGAACTTCTTGTATCTGTAAATTTGTAAACCAAGGGATTAAGGGCAATGTGTTCGTAGTCCAAAGGTTGATAATCTGCGAAAGCCTCCATGACCTGAATATAGAAGGGCGGGTAAAGGTGGCTAATGAATGCGTGGAGATTCTTTCGAGGGGAAACAGCATTACTCAATGGCTCTTCGTATGCTTGATCAATAGGGTGAGAAGTCAATTGAGCCATGATACGTTCGAATGCTAAAAGTATTGGGATGTTCAACAAGTTGAGAGTTAATGCCAATGATCACTAAATAGGTGACGGTTGTGTTTCCTGAAGATGGGTTCTATGCACGTTCCAAAAGCGCGGGAAAAGCTTTTGATCCACTAATATCACCAAGTATTGGGTATATTAGTGCGGGGGGTAATGTTGGCTACATATTTTGTAAAAGCCAATTACAATTCGACACATGGCAGAATAGGGGTATTATGGGAAGAGGATTCAAGTCTTTGATCCCGATCGTACACGTGGCGATGAATATTGGTTCTCACGTGATCTGAGTAGTACTAGATCAGTAAGGAGATACAAGGTGACGTGGCTTCAACGGTTGCTCATATTCAAATTCAAATACAAGAGGGAAGCTTAACTGCAAGTGATGGCATAGTGGAACTACTTCTAAGGCAGCATGATCAACGATCATGGAGGAGCAGTTTGACGGTTTGAAGTACAGTTCGAAGGTCATCCTTGACGAGTATAAATAGCAGGGAAGCCCCCAGAAAAAGCCCCTAGACTCAGATCATACAAACCAGTCTTTATTTCATATTTTCCTTTCCAGTTTTACATTTCCTGCAATTTAAATACCTGCACTTTAAATACCTGTTCTTTAAATACCCGCACTGTACTTCGATTCATAGGAGTAGTTTCAAGTAGATTCAAGTAGGCTGTTGCTGTAAACCTCTTCGAGGCTGAGTTTGGACCATTGTAAGTGTTCATCTTAATGAAATACTTCGATTGTTCTTCACATTAAACTGTTATTTCTCTTAATTTCTCCTAAGTCAAGCCACCAGTAAAAGTCCTCTTCATTGAGGCTGAAAGAACTACAACACAATCGTCTGATAATTGGTTGGCAATTATAATTTCTGTAAGGACTGATTGATCCTTACTGGCACGCTCGCATTCACTAAAATACCCTTCGAAAGCCAAAAAGCCAACAGATATCATAAGAACATGTACAAGAATCCAATTCCAGATTAATTTTTTATGACATCTCTTATAGATTGGTGTACTGAAATATTATAAATGATTTGTATTTAGGGTTCACTAAATTTTAATGGGTTCCCTATTTTAATAGTCTGATATACACACACATAGAAATACTAAGAAACTTGAACGTATCTTATGAAAGAGTAGATCTAGAGCACACGAAGCAGAAAATTGGAGAGGAAAAAAAAAAGATTTTCAATTTGAAGAGCTTTGAGTTTATAAAAATTGAAAGAAAATCTACTAATGTTGAAATGTTCATTCGTAGGGTAGATGTATCTCATAGATGAAAGAGAATGAGTGGTGGAAGATGGACGAGAGAGAATGAGTGGGGAATTGATAGACAACGTGTAGGTTATGTGTTTCTAGGGTGATTATTCAGTACTCCCGGAGTATTGACAAGTGATGCTCCATAAGATTTTGATTGGTGGAGAGACACAAGGGCCTGCGATTTATGTTGGGGATGAGGGAACAACATGGGGCTAACTAATTGGTGATTGGTTAAGAGTATGGACACGTGGTGCTCCGGGAGTATTGAATAATTTCCCGTGTTTCTAACCATTAAATTGATTTTTTTTTTAATGTGTGTGTTTTGTTTGTTTGTTTGTTTTTTATTTATATAGATTTTTTTTTTTAATGTAGCTTATGGATTTGGATTTAATTTTTTAAAAATTTTTAGGTTTGAAATAATAGTTGATCTTTATAAAATGGGTTTTGATTTTAGAAATATATTTTTATTTTCAGTTTGATTTATGAAATGGATTTAATTTCATAATGGAAAATGAGTGTTGATTTTTTATGATTTTGAAAAAGCTTTTGAAATGGGTGTCGATTTTTTTTTGATTTAACAAAATCAAATCACAAATTTAAAATAAAATAGAGTAAAAAAAAAATACAAAAAGAGGAAGATCGAACAAAGGAAATAAAGGGTTTGTTATTTGAACTTTGAGAGGAGATGTAGTGTTTGTTAAGAGATGAGAGAGGATGAGAGAAGGAAATGAGAAAGAGAGATGTTACACAGAGAGAGAGAGAGAGAGAATGAGTATTTTAAATACTATACTTTTTTAGATGGAGAAATTCTATAAAAAGTTTAATAAAAATTTCAAATACAAATTAATATTTTAATTTAAACTTTTAGTAATGAATTTGATAAATTATATTTTAACTTAAACGAACTGCCATTGTACGATATCTTGAACTGATTTATTATAATTGATTTCTATAACAGTGAAATTATTATCATTTTGAATTGATTTTTTTGTAAAGGATATGATACCAATATTAATAATTTATGTTAATTAATTTTTATAAAATATGTGTATCAATATTATTTATACCGTACATTCGGGTACGGACATACGCTAGTTAATTTATATGCTGGCAGGGCTTGTTGTAATTTTGTTTGCTTTAAAAGTTTTTTTTTTTTGTTCATAAAGTTTTGATAGCTTTGATTATATAAATTTACCACTATAGCCCTACTGATAGTTATATGTTGTGGCTTTGTGCACTATGGGGTGGTGGTATTAACAACTTGTGATGGTATTCAAATTCTTTTAACATATTTTTGTTTGAAAAATGTTAGAGATTTACAATTTATTCATAATGATATGGTAAATTAGGAGTCTCCATTCTTTTCTCAAATCATCTAATCTTAAAAGTAATTCCAATGATGAAAGTTAAATTAATTTTGCCAAAACAAACAATTAGGACCTAATTATGAGGGTATACATGTCCAATTAAGTTTATTTTTTTAAATAAATAATACACTCCACGAATCCTATAATATAAATGATTCAAGTTGTTTAATCTTCTATTGGAAAGCAAAATCTTTTCATAATAATAATTTCAAATAATATTTAATTAATTGAAATGAAGGCTAACTGCTATTGAATTGAAAATAAATTATCCTTCTTCAATCTCTACCAAAAAATCAATTTAAAAAAAAAAATACTATGCACGGGCCTAATTCACTACAAAATAAACAAAAATTCGTTTTGTTGGGAGTCAACAACAATGTTTTGCTAGGAATGGTTCAAGATTCAGGTAATGAAGAGCACAATAGAGCATTAGTAGTTTTGGGTTAAATTACTTCTTTGTCTTTTTTACATTAACAATATTAGTTTATATGCTGGTAGGGTTTGTTGTAATTTTGTTTGTTTTTCAAGGGTTTTTTTTTTTTAATAAAGTTTTCATAGCTTTAATTATTTAAATTTACTACTACAGCCCTACTGAGAGTTATATGCTGTGGCTTTGTGCAATATGGGATCGTCGTAGTCACCACTTGTGGTGGTATTCAATTTTTTTTAACATATTTTTTTTGGAAAATGTAAGAGATTTACAATTTTTTCATAATGATATGGTAAATTATGAGTCTCAATTCTTTTCCCAAATCATCTAATCTTAAGAGTAATTCCAATGATGAAAGTTAAACTAATTTTGCCAAAACAAACAATTAGGACCAAATTATGGGGTCATACATGTCAATGCAGTTTATTTTTTTAAAAATAAATAATATACTCCACGAACCCAATAATATAAATAATTCAATTTGTTTAATCTTTTACTGGTAAGCAAAATCTTTTCATAATAATAATTTTAAATAATATTTAATGAATTAAAATAAAGGCTAACTGCTATTGAATTGAAATGAAATTATTCTTCTTAATTCTCTACCAAAAAATCAAATAAAAAAACAAAAATACTATACAAGTTGCCTGTGCCTTGCACGGGCCTAATTCACTACAAAATAAACAAAATTTCCTTTTGTTGGGAGTCAATATTGTTTTGTTAGGAATTGTTCTAGATTCAGGTATTGAAGAGCACAATACAGCATTAGTAGTTTTGCGTTAAATTACTTCTTTGTCTTTTTTACATTAAGAATATTAGTTTATATGCTGGTAGGGCTTGTTTTAA
The DNA here is from genome assembly GCA_036172215.1 of Camellia granthamiana. Classification (NCBI taxonomy): domain Eukaryota; kingdom Viridiplantae; phylum Streptophyta; class Magnoliopsida; order Ericales; family Theaceae; genus Camellia; species Camellia granthamiana. Next base: position 107,895,817 of record CM069906.1, read on the forward strand.
TTTTGTTTGCTTTACAAGTGTTTTTTTTTTGCCATAAAGTTTTGATAGCTTTAATTATTTAAATTTACTACTATAGCCCTAGTGATAGTTATGTGCAATATGGGGCTGTGGTATTCACAACTAGTGGTGGTATTCAGATTGTTTTAACATATTTTTGTTTGAAAATGTTAGAGATTTACAATTTAAATATTACAATTTATTCAGAATGGTGTGGTAAATTATGAGTCTCCATTCTTTTCTCAAATCATCTAATCTTAAGAGTAATTCCAATGATGAAAGTTAAATTAAGTTTGCCAAAATAAACAATTAGGACCTAATTATGGGATTACACATGTCCAATTAAATTTATTTTTTTAAATAAATAATATATTCCACGAACCCTATAATATAAAGGATTCAAGTTGTTTAATCTTCTACTGGAAAGCAAAATCATTTCATAATAATAATTTCAAATAATATTTAATTAATTGAAATGAAGGCTAAATGAAATTATTATTCTTCAATCTCTACCAAAAAATGAAATTAAAAAAAAAAAAAAAAAATACTGTACAAGTTACCTCTGCCTTGCACGTGCCTAACTCACTACAAAATAAACAAAAATTCATCTAAACATCAATTTAAAAAAATCAAATCAAATAGATATATGTTTTTTTTCTCCATAAATTTTAATTCTTCAATAAAATTTTAAAATTTTACTTTGATTCACTTTTTAAGAAGATAAATGTGGGATCACCGGAGTGAACAAATCGTTAGCTCGTTGAATGAGTGTGTGAGAAGATAAATGTGGTTGGATCAAAAGTGAGAATAGAATAAAAAAGAGAAGATAAATGTGGGACCACCGAAGTGAACAAATCGTTAACTCGTTGAATGAGTGTGTGTAAGGGGCAGAGTGAGTAATTTATTCACGCGGCGTCCAATAGTGAAACACGAGCCGGTAACTGACACAGAAAGTCGCTTCGCAACGTCGGCCTGTGATTCCCACTTTTTTTTTCGCCGGTCACTAACCATTTAAAAATATAATTCTTTTTACATCTTTTATAGTTTTGGAGTTGTGTTTAGGAATGTAATCCTTTTAGGATGATCGGTATTTAGATGAAATTTTACACTGAATTAATAATATTAGTTCTATTATATTAAGAATTGATACAAACTGAATTTTTTTACCAAATTACATCAATTCAAACGGTTCGACTTGGTGCAGTTTGCAGTTTACGGTTTACAACCTTCAAAATTGAGTTACTTTTTAAATTTATAATATAATAAATAATTTATATAAAAATATTGAATTAACCCTTTTTACATTACTTCAATATCCAATCTAACCATTTATAAAAATACAAATAAAAGAATTAATAAATACTAAATATTTAAGTTTGTATTGAAATAGAATTAGAAATAAAATATAATTTAAACACCAAAGATTCTGTTTGGTTTAATTTTAGAATCATGATTTGAGTGTGGAGTTGTGTTGTGAGTCGAGTTTTAAAAAGTTAAAAATGTGTTTCGTTATGAGTTTTGAAAATAGTTTTGGAATGATTTGTAATTTTTTTTTATTGATTGATGTATAGAATGTGTTAGAACGAGAGAGGAGAGAGAGGAGATATGAGAGAGAAAAAAGTTATTAATTGATTGATTAATAATAATAATTATAAAAAGTAGGAGAGATGAGTTTTGAAAGTAATTTTGAGTTGTACTTTAAAAACATATTTTTTTAACGGGTAATTATTCAGTAATCTCGGAATATAGAAACGTGGTATTCTATAGTATTGTGATTGGTCGTTTTACACACCAAAAATAAACACTAAACTGTACCAAATTCCTTAGAATAATGGTAAGTTCAGGTATCGATTCATGATGGATCGTTGAACACACCAAAATTAAATACTAAATTACACCAAATTCTTTCAGAATAATGGCAAGTCCAAGTATCGATCCACAGGGACTATTGTGAAATTAAACTAATTTAATTGTCAAATTCCTAAATTAATTTTGATAAAAAGATTGGTTGTTTATAACCTAATTTAATAACGAATAAATTAAACTAAGGAATTAAATTATCAATAATAAATGAAATTGGGTTTACTGAATTGGGGGAAAAACTAGGGTAAAGAGTCCACCACTAGCCACGTAATTAGTGTTTCCAATTGAAATCAATTATGCTATGGTTCGAATGAAATAATGCTTTGCAACTACAAGTTCAAAGCATTTAACAAGAAAATCATCACATTCATGTACGAGCACGAACCATCTCAAGTAGTACGAACCGTTCACTCTAAACTAGGGTAGTGACATGCCTCATCCCTCGTAGTATGATTCGTCTCATACCTTGAATGTGAAAGAATATAAAACTCATGTATGCATAACATTCAATAATAACAGAAAGTCAAATATTCGAAGAGATTATGAAAAATATAAATATGAACTTCTAAATCACCATACAATTGTTCAAACCTTTACATAATTAAAAAATCAAAAAGAAAACAAAATAATTACATGGCTATGGTTTCATCAAAATCCTAGAAAAGGAGACTAGCCACTCATAGAGGAGTGAAAGGAGGTAGATGAGAAGGAACCACCATGGGAGACATCCTTAAAGCTTTTGTTTCTCCTCTCTTTTCCAAACCCTAGCCTCTCTCTTAAGGTCAAAACAATTTCGGTACCCCAGAAAGGCCTTTTCCTTGCCTTTTTATACTTCCAATCTCGTCCAAACAGGTTTAAAATGTCGGGTTGACTTTCCCAGAAAAAGTCAACGCACATGCGGGAAAGTCAACGCACGTGCGGGAAAAGTCAACTCTCTCCAAATTCTGTCTTTTTGCCCATTTTATGCTTCGACTATGTACAACCTGATTGACATTCAACACACATAAAGTATACGGTTTGACCAGCAAGTGAAGTTAAGAGATTCTAATTAACGGTCTCAATGATGTACATTTCGGCCTTAATCACATCCCCCAACTTACTACTTGCTAGTCCTCAAGCAAGTAAAATAAAATAAAATTAAACAAAATCTATCTATTTCCTTTTTCGTGGGAAAGCGGTTGTATTTAGCATATGCAACAAGCCTTTAAACCACAAAGTTACCCCAAGTGGATGAGTAAAGTCTCGTGAGGGTTTTTAGAAATGATACCCACAAACATTAACATATTCATATATACTTAACAACAAATGACCACATTACTCCACCTAACAATCAACTTATGTGCCACTACAGTGTGATATTGAGACATAATGAGTCATTAAAGACATAATGGACAAGCATGAAGGAATCTATTGAGTCAAAACCACAATTCAGTTAATACAAAAGTAAAGTTCCCTATACTTGTGCATGCTAGTAGACAAGTCATGAGTACCCTCGGTGTAAAGTACAATCTCCATATTAGTTAACTATCCACTATAATAGCCTAGTGTAACTCATAATAACACCCAACATATACATAAAAACTAACCTATTGCAGCCAAGATTCTCAAAAGTTGTTTTTTTTTTTTTTTTTTTTTTTTTTTTTTTTTTTTTTTTTTAAATGACTGTGCAATGTCCTGATTCATTAAGCTTTCTAATCAACCCATGTAACAAGCATTGGGCTAATGACTCCCAAACCAGACGGTTTTAGGGCACTAGGTGTAAAGACACCCCTACGAGCGTAATAACTCAAGTTGAAAAGGCTACGAATCCAAACAAGTCATTCTTCTTATTTTTCCTTAACTGTGCAATGTCCAAGTCCCTTAAGCTTTCTAATTAACCCATGTAGCAAGTTTTGGGCCAATGACTCCCAAACCAGACGGTTTTAGGGCATTAGGTGTAGAGACACCCCTACGGGCTTAATAACTCGAGTTAAAAAGGCTACGAATCCAAACAATTCAAGTTTTTTTTTTTTAGAATCTTGGCTCCTCATTTATTCTTTTCTGCAACTCTAGCTATTATCAATGATGTACACCAGGGATTATAATAAAAAGATCACCGCTATGATAGTGTGTTCATGTGAATTAAGGCATACTCATGACAAGTGTACTAAAACCACAAACACAGACAACTCTCCTCGTGCAAACATCGCATGCAAGTATCTACCCAATAAACCCTTTTCATACAAGTCTACTATGCTCGCCAATTAACATATGCAAATATCATCACCCTATTAGCAAAAAGTCACATCAAGTGAAGTAATGCAATCAAGTGAAGCATGTATAAGCATGAATTATGAGCCAAATAAAAATGCACAAAAGAAAATATAACCCTCATCCCCCAACTTGAATATGGCATTGTCCTCAATGGAAAAGTAAAGAGAAATGAGAGAATATTACCAGAATTGTAGGTGCACATCCAAGTAGGCAGAGAGGAACATATACACACTTTTTTTTGTGTTGTTTTTTTGTTTTTTTGTTTGTTTTTGAAGAAAAGAAAGAACTAAAAAGAAAAAAATAAAAATAAAAATAAAAATAAAAGCGACAAAGCAATATACAGGCTTGTGTAGAAATTTCCGCAAATGCATCCAGATGGTATGCGCAAGCGGGACCTGATAGCCATACTGATACCCGTGTAAGACTCGAACAAACTCCAACCGACGCTCAGCTCGATGCCCAAGTGGAAGGACATTCTTATGGACCACGGAATCAAGGAATAGCAAGCGGCTAGGCAGCTTGCTCCGCCGCAAGCATGTGAAACTGAGGTCACCGTGGGCCCCCGGGAAGTATTGCTGGATGAGGCTATGGATGAGCTGTCGATCCTCAACTTCTGGGAAGGGCTGATATTCCGGCTTGGCGAAAAACCCTAACACTGTGGCAATCACTGATGAGGTGATGTGGACAGCCTGACCATCAATGTTAGAGAGCAGTCCATCCTCGGTGGGTGACTCATATAGGTTATGGTAGAAGAGTCGTACCAGACGAGGATAAGTGGGCGCTGTCACAGTGCAAATGCCCAACTGCTACCGGAGTTGGAGCTGCTCAACGGCCCAAGTAGTGTCTGCGTCACCCTGAAAAAATTGCAGGTTGAACTGCATGAGCTTGTGAAGAGGGCGTAAAGCCCACTCTGGCCGTGGCAAGTCACCCGGTGGTGGTGGCGAGGATGGTGGTGACGGTGGCGGTGGTGGCGCCGAAGAGGTGGAACCTCTGGCCTTCTTGGAGGCCCGAGCAACACGTCGACTCATATCCTGTACACACCAAAAGCAAATAAACACAAACCCGTGGAACCAATCATGAGAATAGAATAAAATATGAAAGCACAAGTTTGCCCACTAATATACCACATGCGATTCCCTTTTTTTTTTTTTTTTTTTAAGATGAACACTAGATCACAAAAAATAAAACTAAAAACAAAATCAAAAACTTCACAAATTGACTCTTACATCCACAAATCTACACATAAAAGGCAAAAATTACCTTGAAAAAAAAAATAGAGAAAGAGGGAAAAAGAATGGAGGTTCGTCGGAAAAAATGGTGGTCGCCGGAGATTCGTCGGACGGAGAGGGAAGTGATGCCGACGGTGAGATGATGGTGGTGAGGAAGAAGAAAGAAGAAGAAAAGGGAAGAAGAAGAAGAAGAAGAAGAGGAAGAAAGTGGGTGTGTGGATTTTTGTGGGTTGTGGGGTTGAGAGAGGAGAGTGAGATAGATAAGATAGGGAGAGAGAGTGAAATCTGAGAGTAAGAGGGATTGGGAGAGAGAGAGTTAGATAAAGTTTTATTTTTTTTTTTTTGGTACGAAAATAGAAAATAGGAAATAAAACTAATAAAAAATAATAATAAAATACGAGTTTTTTTTAATATATATATGTATATAAATTATTTATTTATATAAATAAAATAATTGTATATTTATTTATTTATTTTAAAATTATTTATGTATTTATTTAAAATTTATTTACTTATTTATTTGTTTTGAAATCAGTAAATAAAAAAAATGAAATGAAAAATAAAATAGAAAAAGACAAAGACAAAACAAAACAAAAATTTTTTTTTTTTCGGAAATTCCCGCACGTATGGGGCCAAGGCCGCACCTGCCCTCCTGCACCTACTTATTAAGCAGAGTGCGCCTCACAAATTCACCAAATTTCCCGCACGTGCGGGGCCCAGGCCGCACGTGTGGCAATTTTCTCCGCCGATTTTTTTTTTTTTTGAATCGTCGTCCCGCACGTGCGAGGCCCAAGCCGCACGTGCGGCGTGAGTTACGCACCACCGCTCGCACCTGCTTTTAAAGCAGGGGGCAACTTTGATTTCACCAAATTTACCGCACATGCGGGGCCCAGGCCGCACATGCGGCAATTGCATCCCTTTTTTTTTTTCTTTTTAACAAGTATAACCATTTTTTTCAGTATTATTTATTTATTATTATTATTATTTTTAATTGAACAAGTATAACACTTTTCTTTTTTTTATTTTAACACAGAAAATAAACATGAAAGCATGCTTTTAAACACAGAAAATAAACATTTCTACCTTCAATTGACATCCGGAATAAATATAGCACAAAAGAACATACGGAATGCCCACTAAAGGTATAATCTTCACGCGAAAACCACGGGTGCTACTTTTCTCCCTAACTATGTTCGTAACTTTCCCTATTCTCCAACAGGGTGACAGACTAGGTTGATTCGGTATCCAAAATCGAAGCGCATAAAGCTACCTCAACCTATGGGGCTGCCATACAGAGTTCAAGTCGAGGTAGTTTTGAAGCAATCTCCACACCCCTAGGTATTTAAACCAGACTCTAGTCTTGGAAATCCCAAACCTTTGTGTTCTAGGCTTTGCCATTCAAACTCTAGTTTCCACCGTCTCAGTTGGTCTCCTAGGAACTCACTGCAAACACGGTTAGGTGGCTATACCAGATCGTCAGATGCCGTTCGGGCACGGCTAACACCAAAGGAATTACACCTTTAGAGGATTTAAAGTCTCCTAGACGCAAATAAAGCATGATGAGAACAAAGAAAAACAAAATAGCATAGAAGGGAAAGAAAAGAGAACAAGAAATTAATCTATCAATCGTAGTAAAATGGGTCCATCAAAGCAATAGACTCAATCATGTCCCCATTCCTAATCCCCTCTATATATGGCTTCAATCTTTGGCCATTTACTTTGAAAGTATGGCCAGTCTTTGGATCTTGCACCTCAACGGTGCCATGAATAAATGCCTCGACAACTACAAATGGGCCATCCCATCTTGATCTTAGCTTACCCGGAAAGAGTCTCAATTTTGAATTAAAAAGCCACACTTTTTGGTCGAGTTCAAAGGATTTTCTATTATGTGCTTGTCATGGAATTCTTTAGTCCAAGCTTTAAAAACTCTCGAACTCTCATATGCATCATTCCAGATTTCCACCAACTCATTGAGTTGCAATTTTCGGTTGAGCCCAGCCACGACCATATCGAAGTTAAACTTCTTTATGGCCCACAATGCTCGGTGCTCAAGTTCAACCGGGAGATGGCAAGCTTTGCCGAACACCGCTCTATATGGTGACATCCCAATGGGTGTCTTATAAGCAGTGCGGTAAGCCCATAATGCATCTATTAACCGTTGTGACCAATCTTTCCTATCCGGCCTCAATGTTTTCTCAATTATGTGCTTTACCTCCCTATTTGAGACTTCCACTTGGCCACTAGTTTGAGGGTGGTATGGAGTGCCAACTTTATGAGTGATAGAGTATTTCTTAACTACCGACTCAAAGAACCGGTTACAAAAATGTGTACCCTGATCACTTATTATGGCTCTAGGAAACCCAAAATGACTAAAGATGTTTTCATGCAAAAATTTGATTACCACTCTATGATCGTTTGTTCGGGTAGCTATTGTCTCCACCCACTTAGACACATAATCTACTGCCAAGAGAATGTACTCAAACCCAAATGACGACGGGAAAGGGCCCATAAAATCAATCCCCCAAACATCAAACATTTCTACCACAAGAATAAGGGACATTGGTATCATGTCACGCTGAGACATCGAACCCATTTGCTGACAGCGCAAACAAGTTCTACAAAATTGATGGGCATCTTTAAAAATTGTGGGCCAATAAAACCCACTCTGTAAAATCTTGGCGGCCGTTTTATGCCCACTAAAATGACCGCCACATGCAGAAGAATGAGAAAATGTAAGAATGCTATGCACCTCACTCTCCGGCACACACCGTCAGATCACTTGGTCGGAGCAATATTTAAACAACTTTGGATCCTCCCAAAAGTAATACTTGACCTGCGAAAAGAATCGGTCTTTGTCTTGCTTAGACCAATTCTGCGGAATTTGCCCAATGGCCAAGTAATTCACAATATGTGCAAACCACGGGGGGCTCGCTTGTGACAGCTCAAAGAGTTGTTCGTCCGGAAACAAATCATGCAAAATAAGAGGGTCACTATTATACTCAACAAGGATTCGGGAGAGATGATCAGCCACTACATTCTCAGATCCCTTCTTATCTCAGATCTTTAGGTCAAATTCCTGGAGCAACAAAATCCATCTAATTAACCTAGGTTTGGTCTCTTTCTTTGATAGTAAATACCGCAAAGCGGCATGATCAGTGAAGACTATGACCTTGGAACTTAGGAGATACGACCGGAATTTGTCTAAGGAAAAGACCACAGCTAGCAACTCTTTCTCGGTGGTAGTGTAATTCAATTATGCATCTGAGAGAGTACGACTAGCATAGTATATAGCAAATGGTGCCTTATTGACCCTTTGGCCCAACACAGCCCCGACAGCATAATCGGAGGCATCACACATGATTTCAAAGGGAAGCGACCAATCTGGTGATTTCATGATTGGGGCGGTGGTCAAGGCCATTCTCAGTGTTTCGAATGCCTTTAAGCATGCCTCATCAAAGACAAAAGGCGCATCCTTAACTAGTAAACTACACAAAGGACGTGATATCTTACTAAAGTCTTTGATGAACCTACAGTAAAAACCTGCATGCCCTAAGAAAGACCTAATTTGATGCACAGAATTGGATGGAGGAAGGCCTGCAATGAGGTCAACCTTAGCCTTGTCAACCTCTATACCTCGAGGGGACACAATGTGTCCCAACACTATACCCTCACGAACCATAAAATGGCTCTTTTCCCAACTCAAGCTTAGGTTTGCCTCAGTACATCGTTCTAACACTCTAGTCAAGTTCCTAAGGCATTCCTCAAAAGACGGTCCAAACACCGAAAAGTCATCCATAAAAACCTCTAAAAATTTCTCCACCATATCGGAGAAAATGGCCATCATACATCGTTGAAATGTCGCCAGTGCATTACATAGCCCGAAGGGCATGCGCCTGTAAGCAAAAGTGCCAAAAAGGCATGTGAATGTGGTCTTTTCCTGGTCAGTGGGGTACACTGGGACTTGATTATATCCCAAGTAACCATCAAGAAAACAATAGAAACCCTGCCCCGCTAACCGCTCTAGGATTTGGTCAATGAAAGGTAAGGGAAAATGGTCCTTCCTAGTCGAGGAATTTAGTCTCCTATAATCAATGCACACTCGCCACCCAGTAGTGGTTCGTGTGGGGACTAACTCTCCTCCCTCATTCTCAACAACGGGGATGCACGATTTCTTGGGCACCACTTGTGTGGGACTCACCCACTTGCTATCTGAGATGGGGTATATGATACCCGCATCCAACAATTTCAATACCTCATTTTTCACCACCTCTTTCATGTTAGGATTCAGTCTCCGTTGCATTTCGCGAGAAGGTTTGGTGTCCTCCTCTAGGTGTATATAATGCATGCACACAGAGGGATCTATCCCTTTCAAATCGTCCACTGACCACCCTATAGCACTCCGATGTGCCACGAGAACACTCATTAATTGACTCTCTTGCTCCGCAGTCAAGTCAGATGCAATGATAACTGGTGAAGTCTCCTGGGGCCCTAAAAATGCATACTTGAGTGTGGCCGGAAGTGGCTTCAACTCAAGTGTAGGTGGTGTGACCAAAGATAGTGTGGCAGGCTCTCTCGACAGAGGAGAAAGTGACTCAAACCGGGCTTTCCATGGAGGAAAATCCGGTGTAGAAAAAGAATTAAGCAAGACATTCACCTCCTCAACTGACCCATCTATATCAAAATTTTTAAACCCAAAATGAGCTAGACAAGCCTCTAAAGGGTCCTCTACAAGAATGGAGGGCAAAGCCTCCTCAACAATCTCATCCACAACATCCACTAATAAGCACTCCTCTCTCTCATGAGGTTGTTGTGATGCTTGGAAAACATTAAGTTTCACTTGCATGTTACCAAATGAAACTTCCATAACCCCGGTCCGACAATTAATGCATGCATTGGCCGTAGCCAAGAAAGGTCGACCCAAAATCACCGGGATTTGTTTCCTCAAACTGGCTACCGATTCCATATCTAAAACCAAAAAGTCAATAGGGAAGTAGAACCTATCAACCTTAACTAGCACATCCTCAATCATGCCTCGTGGCACTTTGAGGGACCGGTCAGCCAACTGAAGAGTAACAGTAGTGGGCTTCAACTCGCCAAGCCCAAATTCCTCGTACACAGAGTACGACAACAAATTAACACTAGCCCCTAAATCCAATAAGGCCCTATCAATGAAATGGTCCCCTATAATGCATGCAATGGTTGGGGCACCTGGGTTCTTAAGCTTAGGAGGTGTGTCATTCAACAAGATGGAGCTTACTTGCTCCGTGAGTAGGACCTTTTGGGACACATGTGTCCTAGATTTACGCTTTTGCGTACAAAGGTCCTTCAGAAATTTGGCATATGATGGTACTTGCTTAATTGCCTCCAACAGGGGGAGGTTGATTTTTACCTGTTTAAAGACCTCCATCATTGCCTCCATAGATGACGCCTTCTTATTGTAGACGTCCCCAAACGTCCCGGGAGGGAATCCCGTTTTGTTCATTTGGGCTCACTACAGTTCAGGACTCAAAGTCACGGTCCTATATCTAATCTCACAAAGTGCAATGCAAGACCGATGAATCATCAAAGAGTCCAAATCCGGCAAATCGTTTTTGAAAATAGATTTTTTGAAAGAAGTGCCAAACATGGACTACTTTGCCAGATATAGAGTCGCCACCTAAATATTTTATTTTGGGGGAATTTAGGAAACCCTGACTCATGCCTAAGGCCACGTGTCCGTCATCACCAAAGTTGCCTCAGCTCGGGAACTTGGGTACGATTGGGGAAGGTCACTTCGTGAGCACCCCCGCTCGCCTGATCAAAGATCGGTCTCTACTAACCATGATATCGAGTTTTGAAAACATTATGTGCTCTTATTCTGGTTATTAGCCTAGATTTACTATGTGATGCGCACAACATACAAATATAGACTAGATCGCCTGAATTGGAACAAAACATCTCATGTTTGTTTTGAAAACGGTTTGCTACTCGTAAGTAGGCTTAAAATGCAGATTTTGCCACCCTCGGGTGGGCTTAGAAAAGATAGTTTTGCCACTATCTAGTGGGCTTAAAACTCACAGTCAATGCATTATTCTAATTCAGATAATCCAACCTTCACCCACAGGCATTCAGGTAGGTATATCACATAAGCACATAGCCTTATGGTAAGCATGCTATCATGGCAGTCACTCACACGCATGCAAGGATGCTAAAGCATAAACACTTACCGAGTACTCCGAGCCAAAGAAAGAAGCTAATTAGAAAACATGCATGAATCCTAACTATGCTGAGAATGCCTAATGCAACACATGCAAAAATGTAACTATAATAGGCTCGGCTATTCTAAAATGACATGTGAAATGCTACAGCTAACAAGTATTCAACTCGGAATTGAAATACAATGCAGTTAGTATGATGCGCCGAGCCCGGTGCATGCAATACAGATGAATGATGCAAGCATGCAAGCATAAGTATGCTAATTGAAACATGCCCTAATCTAACCATCATAAGTTGGTAAATAAAAGAGAGAAAAACGTGGGGTTAGAAGACATACATCACATACACGCACACTTATTACAATTGTGCCCTCACTCGGAGGGTCCGAATAAATAATACAGTCCGAATAAATAATTACAGTCCGAATAAATAATTAAATATTACAAAACCCTAATTAATTAACAAATTAACTAGGAAAGCAAATAGATTAGCATGCAAGCTAAATGGACCGCCTCAGCTCTATTCCGAATGATGAAAGATGCATGCATGCCCGAGTCGCCTTGTTGGAAAATTCCTCGCGATGCCCCGATTTGCCTCTGTTTGCAATTAATCCCGGAATGTTGTGCAAAGGTCTAGAAGGCTGCTGATTTCTGGTTTGCTGCAACAGAGAGCAAGAAAGGGGCATGGCAAAGTATTTTCACATATGTATGCACACCTCGATCCTCGTGTCACCAATCACGCATCTCGATACATGATGGCCGAGGAGTCGAATTGCACGACTCGATGTGAAATGAATGCACATGATAACACAATAAGGCCTAGACTCCATCATGGGTAATCCGGAGTGTCGGTGACCGGGAATTGAGGCACGTTCCGTCACTTCGGGTACGGAATGTCCCTCGTTTCCCGTGTTTGGGCTAACTCCTATCCCAAACACAATGCAATGCGACGGCATACACAATGCGACTAACATGTAACCTAGCATACACAATGCTATGGACTAAAATGGCATACACAATGCACGTGACACAACATGGCATGCACAATGCACTAACATGCAACCTAGCATACGTAATGCTATGGACTAAAATGGCATACACAATACAAGATGGACTTACACCAATATGAGTGGACCTCAGCCACACTCACATCAGTGGCCATATGATGGAAATAAGACAACCAAAATACATGCAAACATGCAGGAGTGCAAAGGACCGATCCTAAGGCACAACATACAACTCTAACTAAGCATGGAAAATGATGAAATATGGCATGGAAACACACATTCTCTAGCTCTGAAACATGATGTACAATAGTCCCGAAACATGCAAACACCTCACTCGATGCATGCTAGATGACACAATTACCGAAACTAGTGAAGCGGATTACACTAGAGGTACACAAAGCGATGTACAAATGGCAAGACCAGCCTCAAACAGACCCTAGGAAGGTCCAAGATAGTGGGAAAATGGCCTAAAATGATGGCTCAATATGCAAAGAAATGAAGCTCATTCAATGGTCCGAAAACAAGGCATACAGGCCCAACTCTCAAACGCATTTAAAGAGTGAAAATCATGGGAATATGGCATACATGTAAGCTCTGAAATATGATATGCAATGGCCCCAAAACATGAAAACACCTCAGTATATGCATGTAATGGACCTCGAAACTCAAAGCTAAGCATGGACATTGAACTACAAGCATGCAAAACAAACATCATTCGACCATGAGACCCAAAAATAGAGCTAAGGTAGTCCAAAATATATACAAAATCAGTTTAAGGCATGGCCAAAAAGTGCTAGAATCAAGGGTCAACAAAGCATGCGAAGTAAGCTAGTGAACCATGATTTGCACAACTATATGAAGCACATGAGAGCTCACCAAATCAGCCAAAAACAGAAGTATGCCATGCCAAATAATGCCCAAAACCCCATGGAAACATGATCAATGCATGCTAGAATAAAGTGCTCCTTTGGAGGGCCATGCAAGGGGTTGTTCTACACATGCATGATAGACATACAAAATGGCAAAACCACATCTGGATAGAGGTTATGAGGGCCCTAAAACTCACTGAAAAGGGCCTAAAATGAGGCTAGGAAGCATGCAAGTGAAAGCCCCTTTGAAAGGCCTTGAAGAGGGTTACTCTACACATGCATAATAGACACTTAATATGGCAAAAAGGGCTCCGGAAAGAGTTCATGCAGGTCATAAAACTCACAAAAATTGGCCTAAAACATGGCTTGAAAACATGCAAATGGGGTTTCCTTTGTAAGGCCAACAAAGCTAGTAAACAAAACAAGGGGTGAGAGGGTTACCCCTCTCTGATTTTGAGGCTCAAAAATACATAATAACCACTAAAAATCTGCTGGATTTCAACGGTCAAAAGGGCCAACAAATCTCAACACAAAGGCCCTAATGCATAGCTCAAAACAAAGGGAAATGAAGCATGCAAGGGGGTAGATGACCACCAACAGAGAAATGGTCTTAAACAAACATGTTTAGAAGATCAAAACAAAACTTTTTTTAGTTTATGACGAAGTCCAAAAATGCTTGAAAGTATGGCAAAAATAAGGAGCAAAATGAAGACCAAAAGAGGGAAAGAGTATGTTACCCTTGTAGCCAAGAACTCCAGCAGCCTTTGGTCTCAAAAACCAGCTCCTTAGCCTCTGGAAACAGCCTCCAAGAACCTCCAAGCTATGGTGGAAGTGTGGTTGTAAGGTGGTGTGTAAATAGGGGTCAAGAACAAGACTCTTTCTAACACAAGATATAGAGACAAGAGGGAGATATGATGTATATGCCTAGGCCACTTCTTCAACCCTTGCAATGGAAGAGGAGCCCTTCCTTTATAGAGAGGAGAGGCTAAAAATTCTCCAAGAAGCTTCAAATCTAGGTTAAACATCCTCCATACACGTGTATGGAGGATGCAGGAAATGCCTCCCAGCTGGCACAGCTGGAACACACTCAGAGAGACAAAAAATGGGAGAGCTGGCCGACCAGTTCAAGTGGTCGGCTGAGCAGGTCAAAAGGTCCAAGGTGGTCGGCCACCCCTTATGATGAAGCACCAGAAGTTATCTTTCCAATGGCTCCAGCCTTGCATTAAAATTCCTCCTGTGCAAAAAGTTATGCCTGTTTTGGTGAAGCCGCGCAGATTCGGTCCAACCGGATTGATGCCCTACTTCAACCAACCATATCTCCCCCACCCAAACTTGGCTTTAGAAGATTCTTGAGTGTGAAATGAAGCCCCAGAAGTCTCCTTTCCAACAGTAATGGCCTCACATCTTAAATCCAAGTATGCAAACGAATAAGCCCGATTCAGCGAGGGCTGCTCCTCTCTCTCCTACCCGGATTCATGCCGAACCACTTTTGACCACCTAAGTGGTCTTCCATCTGATTTTATGGTTGGCCATGTGGCCACATTGAAGCCCCAGAATTTATCTTTCCAATGGCGCCAGCCTTGCATCAAAATTCCTCCTGTGCAAAGAGTTATGCCCGTTTCGGTGAAACCGCGCAGATTCGGTCCTACCTGGATTCATGCTGAACTTCTCCCAAACTAGTTTTCTTCTCTATTCTCCTCTTTTCTTCAACTCCAAACCCCTAAACAAGGTGTTTTGAAAGATTTTTCAAAGATTTCAACTCTCTTTCATTCATTTTAACTCTGCCCATGCTTGGTTTACCGAAAAACGCAACATTTAACAAAATGCGAGCCTCAGAGTATCGTAAAAACTTTATTTCAAAAAAGTTTTGAAAGAGAGGGTTTTAAGGTCTAAAATCATCCAAAATGGCTTTGGTCCAAAAAAGGGGGATGAAGTTGAGATTTGACTTTTTCCTTGCCGAAGAAACTGAACCTTTGCCCTGCACACCTTTCTTCACCAAGTAAATCATCAATAGTGCCCAAGTCTTCGAGGAGGTCAAAAATGGGGTGTCTACACTTATTAAAAGGGGACGGTGTATCAAGGCACTGGGGAAAGGGTGCCTTAGGCACATATGGTGCCTTGGGCTCAAGTGAAGTACTAGGGACTAAGTCATCCCTCTTAAGTGTTTCCCCCTCACCCTTGCTCTCACTAGATGAACCACCGTGGTCACCCTTCCTAACTCTAGTTGCATCAAACGCAACTGACTGAGGCTCTAACTCCCTACCACTTCTCAAAGCAACCACCGCCTGCACTTGCTCATGTTGCTTTCCATTCCCACCCGAACTCTCTGCCCCGTATTGTCCCTTAGGGTTGGCCACAGTTTGACTTGGTAATTTTCCCTCATCTCTCTGATTCATGTTGTTAACCATTTGACCCAATTGGGTCTCTAGCTTGGCAATAGAGTGAGTGTGGGAGTGAACTACCGGTGCTAACCCCTTAAGTTCTGAGAGAACTTCCAACACCTAAGTCTCAAAGGTAGAGTTGCCCTGAGGAACAGGCGGGGGTTGTGGTTGTGGTTGCCGGTATGGTTGTGGGGGTCTATAAGGTTGCAGTGGTCGGTAAGATGATTGATTGGAAAAATTATTAAAATTCTGCCTTGGTGGTGGAGGATTGTATGAAGTGCCTTGTGAAGGGGGTCTCCGTGAGAAATTAAGGTGATTTCTCCATCCCGGATTGTATGTGTTGGAGTATGGATCATTACCAGGGTTGGAGAATCCTTGAGCCGCATTCACATGTTCTTGGACTAACTCCGGAAATTGTGATGTCGAAGGGCACTCACTCAAGTCATGAGCAGGGCTCGCACAAATAACACATGCCTCATGAAATTGAGGCTGATCTTGCTGGGTAGGGACATGTCCCGTAGCTAATAATTAGTCTATCTTGCGGGACAATGCCTCTACTTGTTGGGCTAACTCTAGGTTTTGCCCGACCTCATAAATGCCCCCTCTTTTCGGGGCTCTAACTACGGGTTGTCGGACTTGCCGGGCTGCAGAGGCATGGTGAAGGGAATTATCACTTAAGTTCTCAAACAATTGCCATGCCTTGGCATCATTTTTAGACATAAATGTCCCACCACAGGACGAATCCACCATTTGGCGGTGCGGCTCAGTTAAGCCAAAATAAAATGTTTGAACAAGTTGCCAATCAGGTACTTGGTGGTGGGGACACTGTTGAAGAAGGTCTCTAAGTCTTTCCCACGTCTCATGGAATTGCTCGCCATCCATTTGAGCAAAGTTTGTGATGGCTCGCCTAAGTTGGTTGGTTTTACCTATGGGAAAGTACTTCTCCAAGAACCGTTGCTATAATTGGTCCCAAGTTGTGATTGAATTAGCAGGTAAAGAATTTAGCCAGTGTTTGTCTTTATCCTTTAACGGGAATGGAAACAATCGCAACATTAAGGCCTCATTTGTGAAATTCTGGATCCTCACTGTCGAGCAAATTTCCAGAAATTCATTCAAATGCTTATAAGGGTCATCATGAGTTAGTCCATGGAATGATGTGAGCATTTGTGTGGTGCTGGACCTAATCTCATAATGAGCAGTAGTGGTATTGGGTAATTGGATGCATAATGGTGATGTATATGTAGTGGGTGTAAAATAATCTTTAAGTGTCCGGTTGGGCACATTCGGGACATTAGGATCTGCCATCTCTAATGGCTCAATGTATGAATATGAATACTCAAGCCTAGGAACACAGGCAGAAGTCCTATTCCTAAGAGTCCTTTCTAGTTCAAGGTCCAAACTCCACAATTCAGGGCGACAAGAACGGCGTCCATGCATACACTACCCACACACACACAAAAAGTTCGACTCGGTGCACTAAGTTACGAAAGCAGAATGCTAAAAGAGAAATACTTACAGCGGTTTAACGAAAACGCTTTACTCGTCTTGCGGGTGCTTGACGTGTAGACGTTGTCTCCAACCTCTGTTTGAGCTTTGACTTTCGTTTTAGCACTTTGGTGCTTTGCTTGTGAGTGTTTACTTCTGTTTACTCACTTTAGTGCTGCGGTTTTTTTTTTTTTTTTAAAAACTCGGCTGCACTCCGCTTGCACTTCAATGATAGCTCCAATTTCAAACGCTTTGCACACTTAGGCAACACAAAAGCATAAAATCCTAAACTAAAAATTAAAATAAGAATGTAACTTTAAATTAACTAATTTCGTCAGAAGTCCCCAGCAACGGCCCCAAAATTTGATGGGTCGTTGAACACACCAAAATTAAATACTAAACTACACAAAATTCTTTCAGAATAATGGCAAGTCTAGGTATCGATCCACAGGGACTATTGTGAAATTAAACTAATTTAATTGTCAAATTCCTAAATTAATTTTGATAAAAAGATTGATCGTTTATAACCTAATTTAATAACGAATAAATTAAACTAAGGAATTAAATTATCAATAATAAATGAAATTGGGTTTACTGAATTGGGGGAAAAACTAGGGTAAAGAGTCCACCACTACCCACGTAATTAGGGTTTCCAATTGAAATCAATTATGCTATGGTTCGAACGAAATAATGCTTTGCAACTACAAGTTCAAAGCATTTAACAAGAAAATCATCACATTCAATGTACGAGCACGAACCATCTCAAGTAGTATGAACCATTCACTCTAAACTAGGGCAGTGACACGCCTCGTCCCTCGTAGTATGATTCGTCTCATACCTTGAATGTGAAAGAATATAAAACTCATGTATGGATAACATTCAACAATCACAGAAAGTCAAATATTCGAAGAGATAATGAAAAATATAAATATGAACTTCTAAATCACCATACAATTGTTCAAACTTTTACATAATTAAAAAATCAAAAAGAAAACAAAATAATTACATGGCTAGGGTTTCATCAAAACCCTAGAAAAGGAGACTAGTCACTCATAGAGGAGTAGAAGGAGGTAGATGGAGAAGGAACCACCATGGGAGACATCCTTGAAGCTTTTGTTTCTCCTCTCTTTTCCAAACCCTAACCTCTCTCTTAAAGTCAAAACAATTTCGGCACCCCAGAAAGGCCTTTTCCTTGCCTTTTTATACTTCCAATCTCGTCCAAACAGGTTTAAAATGTTGGGTTGACTTTCCCAGAAAAAGTCAACGCACATGCGGGAAAGTCAACGCACGTGCGGGAAAAGTCAACTCTCTCCAAATTCTGTCTTTTTGCCCATTTTATGCTCCGACTATGTACAACCTGATTGACATTCAACACACATAAAGTATACGGTTTGACCAGCAAGTGAAGTTAAGAGATTCTAATTAACGGTCTCAATGATGTACATTTCGGCCTTAATCAGTTGACAACACTCACAAGCTTTACAGAAGTTATGGGCATCTTTGAAGATAGAGGGCCAGTAGAACCCACATTGTAAAACCTTGGCGACCATTTTTTGCCCACTGAAATGGTTGCCATATGCATGAGAGTGACAAAAAGTGAGAATGCTATGGGTTTCACTCTCAGGCACACAGTGCCGAATCACTTGATTCAGACAATAATTGAACAATTCCGGGTCTTTCCAGAAGTAATGCTTGACTTCTGAGAAAAATCTGTCTTTGTCTTGCTTAGATCAAGTTTTAGGAATTTGACCAACTGCCAAGTGATTCACTATGTAAGCAAACTACGGAAGGGTCACTTGTGATACCGCAAGAAGTTGCTCGTCCGGAAATGAATCGTGCAAGGCTAAGGGATCACTCGTGTGCTCAATAAAGGTTCGGGATAAATGATCCGCAACTACATTCTCGGATCCCTTATTGTCTCGGATTTCTAGGTCAAACTCCTAAAGGGGTAGAATCCACCTAATAAACCTAGGTTTGGTCTATTTCTTTGATAGTAAATATCGCAAAGCGGCATGATTTGTGAAGACTATGACCTTGGAACCCAGGAGATAGGACCGTAATTTATCTAAGGCAAAGACTACAGCTAGTAACTCTTTCTCAATGGTAGTGTAATTCAATTGTGCATCCGAGAGAGTACGACTACCATAGTATATAGCATAGGGTGCCCTATTGACCCTTTGGCCCAATATAGCCCCGATAGCATAATCTGAGGCATCACACATGATTTCAAAGGGAAGCAACCAATTCGGTGATTTCATGATTGGGGTGGTAGTAAGGGCCACTCTCAGTGTTTCAAAGGCTTTCAAACATGCCTCATCAAAGATAAAAGGTGTGTCCTTAGTAAGTAAACTACACAAAGGATGAAATATTTTACTAAAGTCTTTGATGAACCTACGGTAAAAGTGTGCATGCCCTAAGAAAGATTGGACTTGATGCATAGAAGTGGGTGGAGGAAGGCCTATAATGAGGTTGACTTTAGCTTTGTCTACCTCTATACCTTGAGGGGACACAATGTGTCCCAACACTATACCCTCACGAACCATAAAATGGCTCTTCTCCCAACTCAAAATTAGGTTTGCCTCAGTACATCATTTCAACACTCTAGTCAAATTCCTAAGGCATTCTTCAAAAGATTGTCCAAACACCAAAAAATCATCCATAAAAACCTCTAGAAATTTCTGTACCATATCAGAGCCATCATACACCGTTGAAAAGTCACCGGTAGATTATATAGCCCAAAGGGCATGCGCCTGTAAGCAAAAGTGCCAAAAGGGCAAGTGAACGTGGTCTTTTCTTGGTCAGCGAGGTACACCGGGACTTGATTATACCCCGAGTAGCCATCAAGAAAACAATAAAAACCCTACTCTGCTAACCTCTCAAGAATTTGATCAATAAATGGCAAAGAAAAATGGTCCTTCCTAGTCATGAAATTCAATCTCCTATAATCAATACACACTCGCCACCCAGTAGTGGTTCGTATAGGAACTAACTCTCCTTGCTCATTCTCTACAACAGTGATGCCCGATTTCTTGACATCCTCCTCTAGATGTATATGATGCATGCACACGGAGAGATCTATCCCTTTCAAATCAACCATCGACTACCCTATAGAACTCCGATGTGCCACAAGAACACTCATTAATTGACTTTCCTACTCTACAATTAAGTCTGATGCAATAATGATAGGTAAAGTATCCTTTGGCCCTAAAAATGCATACTTGAGTGTAGTCGGGAGTGGCTTCAACTCAAGTGTAGGTAGTGTGACTAAGGATGGTATGGCAGGCTCTCTAGGCAGAGGAGGAAAAGACTCAAACAGGGCTTTCCACGGAGGAAAATCCGGTGTAGAAGAAGAATTAAGTAAGGTGTTCACCTCCTTAACCGACCTATCAATATCAAAATTTTCAATCCCAAAATGAGCTAGACAAGCCTCTAGAGGGTCCTCTACAAGAATGGAGGGTAAAGGCTCCTCCACAATATCATCCACAAATAAACACTCATCTCTTTCATGGGGTTGCTGGGATGCTCGGAAAATATTGAGTTTCACTTGCATATTTCCGAAGGAAACATCTATAACCTCGGTACGACAATTTATTTATGTATTGGTCATAGCCAAAAAAGGTTGACCTAAGATCACCGGGATTTGTTTCCTAGAGCTGGCTACCGGTTCCACATCTAAAACCAAAAAGTCAACAGGAAAATAAAACCTATCGACCTTTACTAGCACATCCTCAATCATGCCATGTGGCACTTTAAGGGATCGGTTAGCCAACTAGAGAGTAACAGTAGTGGGCTTCAACTCGCCAAGCCTAAATTCCTCATACACAGAGTACGACAACAAATTGACACTAGTCTCTAAATCTAACAAGGCCCTATCAATGAAATAGTCCCCTATAATGCATACAATGGTTGGGGCACCCGGGTTTTTAAGCTCAGGAGGTGTGTCACTCAATAAGATGGAGCTTACTTGATTTGTGAGTACGAACTTTTGGGACACGTGGGTCCTAGATTTATGCTTTTGCGTACAAAGGTCCTTCAAAAATTTAGCATAGGGGGGTACTTGCTTAATCGCCTCCAACAAGGGGAGGTTGATTTTAACTTGTTTAAAAACCTCCATCATCGCTTTCATGGATGTCGTCTTCTTATTAAAAGGGGATGGTGTATCAAGGCATTTGGGAAAGGGTACCTTAGGCACATATGGTGCCTTAGACTCATGTGAAGTACTAGAGACTAAGTCATCCCTCTTTTGTGTTTCTCCCTCGCCCTTGCTCTCATTGGGTTTACCACCGTGGTCACCCTTTTTAGACCTAGTTGCTTCAGATGCAACTGGCCGATGCTTTAACTCTCTCCCACTTCTTGAAGTGATCACCGCTTGCACCTGCTCATGGTGTTTTCCATTCCCATTCAACCCCTCTGCCCATATTGACCCTTAGGGTTGGCCATAGTCTGACTAGGTAATTTTTCCTCCTCTCTCCTATTTATGTTATTAGCCATTTGACCTAATTAGGCCTCTAGCTTGGCAATAGAGTGAGTATGGGAGTGAACTACTAGTGCTAACCCCTTAAGTTATGAGAGAACTTCCAATACCTGAGTCTCAAAGGCAGAGTTGCCTTGAGGAACAAGTGGGGGTTGTGGTTGCCGATACGGTTGCGGGGGTCAGTAAGGTTATGGTGGTCAGTAGGAAGATTGGTTGGCAAAATTGTTAAAATTCAGCCTTGGTGGTGGAGGATTGTAAGAAGTACCTTGTGAATGAGGTTTCCATGAAAAATTAGGGTGATTTCTCCATCTCGGATTGTATGTGTTGGAATATAGGTCATTACCCCGGTTGGAGAATCCTTGAGTCGCATTCACATACTCTTGGACTAATTCCAGAAATTGTGATGCCGAAGGACACTCACTCAAGTCATAAGCAGGGCTCGTACAAATAGCACATGCCTCGTGAAATTGAGGATGATCTTGCTGTGTAGGGGCATGTCTCGCAACTAATAATTGGTCCATTTTGTTGGACAATGCCTCTATTTGTTAGGCTAACTCTAAGTTTTGTCCTATCTCATAAATGCACCTTCTTTTCGAGGCTCCAACTACCGGTTGCCGGACTTGCCAGGCTGCAGAGGCATGGTGGAGGGAATTATCACTTAAGTTCTCAAATAATTGTCATGCCTCGGCATCATTTTTGGACATGAATGTCCCACCACAAGAAGAATCCACCATTTGGCCGTGAGGCTCAGTTAAGCCATAGTAAAAGGTTTGAACATGTTGCTAATCAGGCACTTGGTGGTGGGGACATTGTTGGAGAAGGTCTTGAAGTTTTTTCCATGTTTCATGAAATTGCTCGCCATCAATTTGAGCAAAATTGGTGATGGCTCGCCTGAGTTGGTTTGTCTTACCAATGGGAAAGTACTTCTCCAAAAACTTCTGCTATAATTGGTCCCATGTTGTGACAGAATTAGCAGGTAAGAAGTTCAGCCAATGTTTTGGCTTTGTCCTTCAGTGAAAATGAGAACAGTCGCAACATTAAGGCCTCATTTGTGAAATTCTGGATCCTCACTGTAGAGCAAATTTCCAGAAATTCATGCAGATGTTTGTAAGGGTCATCATGAGCTAGTCCATAAAATGATGGGAGCATTTGGATGGTGCTGGACTTAATCTTATAATGAGCAGTAGTGGTGTCGGGTAACTGGATGCATGATGGTGATGTATATTTCATGGGTGTGAAGTAATCCTTAAGGGTCCAGTTGGGCCCATTTAGGCCATTCGGGTTCGCCATCTCTAATGGCTTGAGGTATGGATATGGATATTCAAGCCTAGGAGTACGGGGAAGAGGCTCCAAGTTTCCTAAGAGTCCATTCTAGTTCAAGGTCCAAACTCCATAATTCAGGGTGACAAGAAGGACGCCCGTGCATACACCACTCACAGAACACACACACACACACACACACACACACACACACACACACACACACACACTAAGTTCCGACTCTGTGCACTAAGTTATGAAAGAAAAATACCAAAAGAGAAAATACTCACAGCAGTTTAACGAAAAGGCTTTACTTGTCTTGCGGGTGCTTGACGTGACCGTTGTCTCCAACCTCCAATTGAGCTCGTTCTTTCTTTTGAGCACTTTGGTGCTTTGCTTACGAGTATTTGCTTCTTTTTTTTAGCATTTTAGTGCTACGGTTTGTTTTTAAAGCTCGGTTGCACTCCGCTTGCACTTCGGTGATAGTTTCACTTGCAAAGACTCTGCATACTTAGCAACACTGAAATATAAAATCCTAAACTAAAAATTAAAATAAGAATATAACTTTAAATTAATTAGTTTTCACCAGAAGTCCCCAACAACGGCGCCAAAATTTGATGGGTCGTTTCACACACAAAAAATAAACACTAAACTGTACCAAATTCCTTAGAATAATGGTAAGTCCAAGTATCAATCCGCAGCGACAAACGGGAAATTAAACTAATTTAATTGTTAAATTCTTAAATTAATTTTGATGAAAAAGATAGTTGTTCATAACCTAATAATAATTAAATTAAACAAAGCGATTAAACGAGCGATAAAAAAATGAAATTGGAATTACTGATTGTGGAAAAACCTAGGGTAATGAATTCACCACTAGTTACATAAATAAGATTTCAATTTGAAAATCAATTATGCTACAGTTCGAACTAAATAATACTTCGCAATTACAAGTTCGAAGCATTGATCAAGAGAGTTATCATGTTCAATGTATAGGCACGAACCATCTCAAGTAGTACGAGTCGTTTGCTCTAAACTAGGGTAGCAAAACGACTCGTCCCTCATAATATGGCTCGTTTCATACCTTGAATATAAAAGAAAAGAAAACCATTGTATGGAAAGTATTCAACAATCATAGAAAGCCGAATACTCGAAGAAATAATAGAAAAAATATATTTGAAACTTCTTAAATACCATACAATTGTTCAAACCATTACATAAAAGAAAACCTATTTACATGGCTAGGGTTTCATCAAAACCCCAGAAAGATGAACCCTGCATGGAAATTGCCTTTGAAGCTTGAGAATCACCATTTTTCAAACCCTAGCCTCTTCTCTCTCTTGAAATTTTTCAGAACCCTAATCCAGCCTATTTTCTGTCTTTTTATACCTCTAGCCTTTTCCAACAGGTTCAAAACAGCAGGCTCGTGTCCCGAGGTATGGCCGCAGGTGCGGAAATTTCCACCGCACGTGCGGGAAACTTGGGCCCTGTTTGGCTGTGAGGTAAATGTTGCACGTGCGGGAATGGGCCTCCGCAAGTGCGAGAAGCACTTTTCTCTACAAGTTTTGCATTTTTGGTAATTTTATGCTCCCATTGTGTACAACATAATTGACATTAAATCAGCATAAAATACATAGTTTGACAAACAAGTAAAGTTAAGAGATCCTAATTAACGGCCTCAGTATTGTACAATTCGACCTCAATCATATTGTGATTGGTAGAGAAGGTGGTTAGGTGGGGTATTGTGTTGAGTGATTAGAGAACATGAGGGGCATATTGAATGATGATTGGTTAAGGAGTACAGACATATGGTACTCTGAGAACATTCTATAATTTCCCTTAGTTAACATGTTTCATCCAAATCATGATTTAAAAATAAAGTCAAGATTTGAAAAATAAACCAAACGCTATCTAACTTCTTGATTTTTTAATTTTTTTTGAGTCACATATAATCTCTATAATTTTTTACATATTTTTTTAAAAAAATAAAAAACTAATTTTTTAACTTTCTTTACGGCATTGACGATGAATTTTTTGATGGAGGATGCAATGAGTGAAGGCCATGTGGTCTACGCGCACACCAGAATGTTCTATGGGAATGATATTGCCAAGGCGAGATTTTTACATGCAAGGCGGAAGGAGGTAAAGCTACGCCATTTTTGGATTCGCCAGCATTGACAATTTGACGGTCTCAATGCTTGTTTTGTGTTTCATCGCTGACTTGTCCGGTTGGGAAAAAAGATTCTGTGTCATTTTATTTTATAAATAAATGTAATAATATAAAATAATTTAGAACAAAATAATATAGGCATTGTTTGGGAAGTGAGGTGAGGGTAAGGGTATAAATTTGGCACCCGAGGCCGGGCTTGGGCCAGCCCATGTTAGGCTGCCCGAGCTCTAGCAAAAATTCTGGCCGAGTGGGGTTGGGCCAAGTGCTAGAAAATTAGGCTTAGGCCCAAAGGGTATTTAGGCCTAGGCCTGGACCTAGGCTTAGGCTTGGGATGGTCTTGGCCCTGGGCATTTTCTTTTTCCTATTTTTTTCACTAAAATTTTATTCTTTTCACTAAAAATGATAATGGGCCTTGGGTGGATCGCGTCTCGGGCCGGGCCATGAGTGGGCCTTGAGTAGACCAACTAGGCTTCAAAATGACGGCTTAGGGTCC
Organism: Camellia granthamiana; assembly: GCA_036172215.1. NCBI lineage: Eukaryota > Viridiplantae > Streptophyta > Magnoliopsida > Ericales > Theaceae > Camellia > Camellia granthamiana. The sequence goes on from CM069906.1 coordinate 107,921,492, forward strand.
CGATCTGGGCTCAGGCCCGAGCCTAACCAAGGCGGGCCGTCCACAGGCCGCGTGCCATATTACACTCTAGGTGAGGGGCTATTTTAACATCACAAAAAAAACAAAAAAATAGCCCAAAAGCCTCTACTGTGGCATGAGAAATCACATGATTCACAATACTGTCAACATAGGTAAGTAAATGTCCATTTTGCCGTTTGAATTGTACATACTATGCCAGCAAATGCTTCTTTGTTGAAAAAACATATTTTATTCTTAGGAGCAATTTTGTCATTTTATATCTCAATATCATTTCAAACACATTTTTCAATACAATAATCAAAAGAAAAATTCAATTCATTTTCTTAAATACAAAAATTAAAATAACCTATTAAAATAGCCAAATAATCAAAAAATAAAAATAGTAGCCATTTCTTAAAACGAGACCATAATTTTGAAATGTATAATATAAATAATTTTAGTATTTTAATAATATTTTAATTTTAGTTTTAAACTTAAATAATTAAATTTATTTTTCATTAACGTGTTTTGCTGCAAGATCATTGCAAAAAAATAATAACATAAGATCAAGTCCGTCAAATTGTCATGGCTGAAAGGTTGTTTGGGATGATCTAAATAAGTGCACTTTTTGACTTTTTATAAAATATGGGTTGGGTTTGGGTTGGGTTTGAAGTGATGTGTTAGAGAGGTGATGTAACTTAAATAAGATGATGTGACTTAAATAAGATATTAACTTTTTGACATTTTTCAAACATGCCAAACTAACCCTTAATCTTTTAAATTTTAACCAACATTTTTCAGACGTTTGTTATTAAACTTTTGTATTTGTATAGTACTTGGTAAAACTTTCAAGCATATTTGATTTTAGAGTTTAAAATAAGTTTTAAAAAAGGGTTTATATCATTAAACATAAGGACAACAAGTATTATTTTACATATATATTAAGTTTTTAAAAAGGCCATATATCATTAAACATAAGGACAACAAGTATAATTTTACATATATATTATGAAAATTTATGATAAATCATATTATTATAATTATTGGATTAATTTAAATTTTTAATAAATAATTTACATAAAATTTGTTGAATTATTAAATTGAGCCTTGTGATAGGTTGAATAAGCCTAAAAAATGTTGCCTACTCGACTAGTATAGGCTCAGTTCATTTATCATAAATTTTGTGTGATAAAGTTGTTCATAAAGGTCACGGTTATTTAATGGATTAGGGTGAATAGGGTTATTAGTGAGAGGATGGTTAGTGGATTAGGGTGAATAGGGTTATTAATGAGAGGATGGTTAGTGAAGAGATTGTTAATTTAAGAATTGTTAGTGAGAGAATAAAGTAAAAGTATGTTTATTTTGATAATAGTATGAGAAATAATTAGTAATGAAATTGTTAAATTATTTTTATGTAAAATATAAAAAAAATCTATATAATAAAATAAAATTATTTTTAAAATGTATCAAAATATATCAGAGATACATTTAATTTGAATAACTGAGATGATTCTTAATTAATATCTAAAAAAAAATATCTAATAGTTGAGATCAATTTTTTTTCTTGCCCAAACACTCTCTACTCTCTCTCCCATGTCTCTTCAACTCCCTCTCTGTACGTTCTCTTTCGCGTCTCTTCAAAATGTATCAGAGAACCTGATCTCTGCGATCGGCAAACTGGTGCCCACGACCATCGCCAACCACTTACGATCATCACAAAAAAACTGTATAATCATATCTCTCTCGACGCCGCTCACCACCACCGCCGCTTCTCATCATCATCATCACCGTCGCCAACACCTACCCAACTCCACGACTGTCAACGAACAGCAAAAAACCAATTTCGCGACTATCTACCACTGCCGCTGCTCAACATTGCTGCTTCCTTCGCAAGGTACACTCGATTTCTGCCTCTCCCCTTCTCTTTCTGTTTTTTTTTGTGTGTGTGTGTGGCTGTCTCTGTTTCTGTGTTTCCCAAAACAGAGGTATTTTCCATTGTCTTCATTGATTTTTCTTCAATTCTTCAGTTCTTTGCGGGTCACTGTCTCACCAGTTAGTTCCCCTTTTTTAACTTTTCGCATTTTATCTATCTATTAGATTTTTCTGGGTTTTTTTTACTCCTTGAATTTCTGGTCAACTGGTGATCATTTGGTTGAATTGGGGTGGGTTAATAGGGTCGGCTTAGATTTGGTGCGATTTGTAATGGAAACCTAACAAACAATGCAAAAAAGAGCACCATAATGAAAAATATATGGGAATATATGCACGTGCATACCAGCTCACACTCACTATTGCATACCAGCAAGTTATGACATAATTTTGTCTTCTCTTTTTTTTCTTCTTCTTTTTTTTTTTTTTTTTTGGGAATGCATATATACAAATATACACCAGTTTGTAAGGCGTTATGTGTAAACAGTTGAAGAAAGGGGGTATTTAAAGTGAGGGTGAGTGGGGGGACAATTAAATAGAGAGTAGGAATTCATAAGTGGATAATCTTGCAACAAATCCGATATAAATAAAAAAGAACAACAGCGCAAGGGCAAGTTTTTTGGGAATTCTGATGCTTTAAGGTTATGCACATATTGTTATTATGGGCCATTTAGTTTTAGGTTATGTACATACTGTTATTATGGATTATTTAGTTTTAATCTAATATATTTTATTTGAATTCCATTCTCTAAAATTAATTACAAGCACCAAGAACTGGTTTGTCTATATGGTTGCAACATCTACTTGCACTATAGTATGAAGAACTCCATTGAGTGTCATTAGAGTTCGTTTTATGATTTATTGTAAAAACAAATTTTGTTGTCAAATTAGAGTTGGTTTTTTGATTTATTTAAAAAAAAAAAAAGAAGGCACCATTGAAAACAGTAGGTATTGGGTTTTGATTGTTGTGAAATAGGATGATGAGTGACTATAAGGTGGAGACGATCAATGATGGTATGCAAGAGTTCTATACCCATCTCTGATTTATTATTTTTATTTTTAATGTGGATTTTCATAGACCCAAAGACAGTAAATCATCAATACCCATTTCTGATTTATTTTTTTATTTTTAATTTTATATTTTTTGAATAAGGGAGAACGATTTTTTAATTTGTCCCAAAATGTATCAGAGATACATTTCGTTTGAATGGCCGAGATGATTCCTAATCAATATCTAACGATTGAAGTATGTGCAGTGATTTTAGGATTGGATCTATGTTCTTCTTGCAGATTAATTTTTAATTGTTGTTGGTGTTGTGATGATCTGGGTGTTATGAGTGCTTATTGTTGTTGTTGATTTTAGGATTGGATCTATGTTTTTCTTGCTAATTGATTTTTAATTGTTGTTGGTGTTGTGAAGATCTGGGTGTTGAGTGCATATTGTTGTTGTTGTTGATGAATGATGATGATGTAGATAAGATACATGTACAAGACTTGATCTGTGCAAAGTAAATTTTTGTAGTTAAAATTTGTACAGGTTCTGATCTGTTTTATTTTTAATTTTTTTATGATGATGATGAACATATAGGATTTGGTGATTATGTTGTTGTCGATGAACAAATATGATTTGTTGTTGATGATAATGATCTTGAACAAATGAGTGGGTAAATTTTTCATGGACCCAAAGACAGTAAATAGGATGATAGTGTTCCCTTTGTGGGTTTATGATATTTTACACTCATTGTATTGTTGTGAGACTTCAGTTTGGCATTGAGTTGGATTTTTGTAGCCCTTTAGGGGTAAATTTGTTTTTGATGGTTTTGAAATGGGGTTCAAAACCCATTTCATTGAAATATTGGTTTGTGTGATTTTTTTATTTTTGTTGATCAAGTACATGTTTGGGTATGATTTTAATTTGTGTTTGTATTTCTAAACTGGTGAGGAGGTTGGTGTATGATTTACAAGCAATAAATCAGAGATGGGTATAGATGGTCCGCAACCTTCATTGGTTTTGAGGCAACCTAAGTGATTTACAGCCTAAGTCACTGTTTGGGTATGATTTACATTTTGATCATAACATTATTTATATCGTGCCTTTAGGCACGGGCATACATTAGTATTTCTATATTAAACAAATATAATTTTTTTTTTTACAAATAATAGGCTGCACTTTGGTGTTAAAAAAAAAAAAGAAAAAAAAGAAAAGAAAAGAGCACTGTTTCAGTCAACTAGCGCGGCGACCGGATACACTCTAATCCCCGAATAATTTTTTCAATCCCACCTCTCCCACAGCTATACTAATCCGGTCACTGAGACGAATTGTCAATACCATTGGGCCATGTTTGTTTGGCTCCATAGGATGGAGTACGATGGGATTAAGTGAGGAGATTATTAGTGTGGTGGTATTAAGTTAGAGATATAGGATAGAGAGTGTTTGTTTGTGCAGTACCGAATTAGTAATACTAGAGATGGTATTAATATATAAAATTAATATATTTTAATTTAACTATTACTATAGGTAGTATTGTTTTTTTTTTTTTTTGGAAGCCATTATTACGGATTGAAGAGCTCCATAAAGAAAATAAAAAAATAAAAAACACAAGAATTTGGCTTAAGAAATTCAATTTAACTTCTTTTTTTCCCGCAATGTGTTTAGTTCAAGGGTTTGATGAGGGATTTAGGGGGGTGGGAGGGAATGTAGATGAAATGTGAATGAGATATAACTATATTTCACACACCTTTCACACTTTTTCTACTTCTATTTTCAAATCCCTACACAAATTCATGAACCAAACACAGTCTTAAGAAATCAGGTCATGGTTCATAAGCTGTTAACATAACTCAATTCATAATCAAAATATCCAATTAAAATTCAACACAGACACACAAATAATAGACAGAGTACAATATCAAGCTTGCACACAAATGATCAAAAGATGGAATGCAACATCATCATGGCTTTCTATACATCCCAAAAAATCGCCATGCCATAGTTTTAGACATTTCAAAGTCACTAATGTGACAAATACTCAAATTCACAAACTAACAAAAAAAAATAAACATCCAATGAGTAAATAGGTAAGAAACCGTGATTGATTAGTTAGTCGCCAGAAAGTACCAACCTCTATGAATCTCTCTATGACCAGCCAAGAACATAGTCAAGAACATACACGAGTGCCAGGGAGAACGGATAGAGGAAGAACGCCACTAAAGCTACCCAAAGAGGGAAGGTGGTTTGGAAGCTAACAAATGCACCCATCACGAGGCAAACGACTAGAATAACCAGAACTTCTGCTGAGAAGTCCCATGTCAATCCTCGGACATAAACCAGAGCTAAGAAAACCGACAAGCAAAGGATGTTGTTCATGGTTACTGCCCCATATAACTGCAACAAAAAAAACTCAGAGGTTAGGGTATTCAACAACTTCAATTAAATTTATAAAAAATAATTCATTTTTATCTATATCTATCCTTCACTTCCAATAAATCATCTAATTTAAACTCTTATAAATCAAAAACACAAAACAATTAAGAAATATTGATACAATTGTTTCAATCTGAAACAAATACTAAATATATGGAGTTCTCAGTTGTTTTCGAATAGTCACACGACTTCTACCTAGTTTTGATGGAGCTTGAAGGCAGTTTTTCTCAATTTCAATATCTTAATTCAGCATAAGCTCCATTTACTAAATGTGCTATCTTTTAGGTATTATCTTTTTCTTTTTCTTTTATATGAAAGTAGCTTTTTTGGTTTTCATATGAGGGTACACTATTACTACTTTATCAAAAAAAGAACTAAGAAAATGAAGTGTATAGACTGGGTGCAATTTGGATGTGTCCCACACCACCCAACTTCAAATTTATTTCATTTACTTCACTTTGTAGACACTTTTTCTAGACACGTATGCTGTGTTTGGTTGAGGGATTTGGGGAGGGATTTGAAAAGGGAAAGGGAAAAGGTGTGTGAAACGAGGTGAAATGTAGGTATATTTTATTCACATTTCACCAAACTTTTCCCTTTCCCTTTCCAAATCCCTCTTTAAATCCTCCAACCAAACACAGCGGTTGTGTTTCTGATGGGGGAATTACATCCAGAATTAAAAGAGATTGTGAGTATGTTATGGGTGGGTGTGCAAAGTTTGAAGTGGGTGAGTTCGTTGTTTAAGATTTTTGGTATAGATATTCAAAATATGTAAACTTGGGTGTTCAAATTCTAAGGAGTAGGCTATTACATATGTATACACAAATAAAAACATAGTCAGAGTATTCAATAGAATACCCTTTCCCTAATGTACTGCTGCCACTGATGGAATACAAATAAAAAAGGGAAAACAAACCTCGAAAAATGTTAATGAGGCTGATCTCATCCTTTTCCGGCTAGCAAAGATAATAGCCGATACTGCCTCACTAGAGTTGGTAGCCAAAGGCATTGCAATAAATGAGATGAATAAAGATGGAATGCTTGTGGCATCGGAGAAATAATCAACAGCATCTACCAAAGGATCAGCAAATGCAGCTGCGATGACAGTCCCCACCACCAACATCAACACTGCTTTAAGAGAGGTCCACTTGGGATTTTCAACACCCTCTAAGGCTTTGTCACTTTGATCCACACTTTGATCCCCCAAAAGATAGTGTTCTCTCTTTGTTTGCTGTAAATGCATGACCATTAATGATATCATAATCCGAGAACAGTACTAAAAGCTAGAGAAATTCAACATGGCACGAGATATCTTGTGGAAGTCATCAAGATATTTCATCGTGGCAGGACCAGCCTCACGAGAAGGAGCTCCAGCCTGCTTCGCCTCATCAAGCCATTTTGAGATTCCATTGATGAACTCACACAAATCAATTTTATAATCATTAGAAGTATCAAAATCATTCATCACTTTCTTCACAGCATCATCCTCATTCAAGTTAATCTGATCAAAGTTAATCTCATCAAGCCACATCCCTCCAATCAAAGCTTTCAATTCAGGTTCTGAAATAAATCCATCCTTATCCCCGTCAATTGTATGAAATGGCCTGCCAAAAATCCATTTAAGAGTCAGAAAATATGCGAGTCCAAGTCTAAAATTTGTGAGTCTGCAATCAGAATCTTCAGTGGGAAGTATAAAAGAAAACCAACTTTTCTACAATTTCAGTAATAAGCTCGCCATTGTCCTTGATGAACCTTCCCAGTGCACACATCCTTAGATATTTCAGAAATCCTAATATTACATGCTTATGCCTCGCATAAGCAAGTCTTCTCCTCTGGATCCATGGCTGAAAAACCTATATATAGAGAAGGAAAGTTAAGCACAAATAGGGAAAACCCGAACAATTCAGTTGGCAGGGAAGAAATTTAGCCAGCTAACTACAAGCAGGGATGGAACCCGCTACTCAACACGACAAATAGGAGTTCACCATACCTTGGCGATTAAAGTTCAGGTGACAGGTGAGATAATATGGCCTCTGATAACAAGGTTTCCACTCTTTTGGAAGAGGAAAGCAGGGAAATTAAAACACCAACTGTAGTCTATACACTTTCTGATGACTTAATTAACAAGAGGTTTTGCTTGCAACCAAGACAAGAGAGGCCAAAAAAATGGCATTAGCATTACCCAACATTACATTTTCTAGAATGAAGTATGGAAGGCAGTGTTACTTGTGACTCTTCAATTCTCCTTGTTGGATTCGCATTATGATAAGGGTAAGGGTATGAAATATGTATCCATCACCCTACCCAAATTAGGTACTTAGATCCTCTAAATTTTAAACAATGTTTGGAGAAGAAAAAACTTGAATTTGATAGTAACGAAATAAGGAAATGGCTTCTCCTCAACTGGACCAGTTCACACCCAATACTCATTTCCGAGTCCATGTAATAGCTATAACATGTTTACATTATCTAGTGCTGTTGTATTATTGTATTGTTCAAATTTGTTCATGATATATGTACACAATAAAGTTGAACATACTTGCAATATTTATGTTTCAAAACTTTTTTAGACATGAGTTGAACAAATAAATGTCGTAACCTAACTTTTTTGTATCCATGTATTATTTCAATTTATTCACGACAAAATAAATAAGTGAACAAAAATATTGAGCATACTGCATAGGGCAGAAAGATCAATGCTGCATAGAAAATATATTTTACCTGATAAAGACAACATGAAATCAGCATACAGACAGAGACAACAAGTGCAATCAAGACTGCCAAGTGTCTTCCTGAAGTTGAATTCATAACTTGTGGTATCTGGACAACAAGAAATGGTATTACAGATATAGTCATGATCCTTGCAGCATAGCTAGTCCAGATGTCAGTAGTGACACCAGAACCTACAAAGATGAGAGTAACTTATGTGGATTATGTAATCCATCAATAATCATTAGCCAAACATTCTACACTTAAATACTTTCTAACTTGGATGTCAAAAATCTAAGAAAATAAACAAGTCAATGACGCGTACGAAGTTAAACATGCATTCGATTATCAGTGATACTCTTATCACAATAGAAAGTACTATGATTATGGCATCCAACTGTAAACTGTCACCTAAATAAAATCAAAATAAAAAGCAAATAGCTAGATGCACAAAAATTTATTTATTTTTTGGATAAGTGGAAAACAACAAGTATGATGATGATATCAAATAAATCATAATTTACGTATTCATGTGCCGTAACTTCACTTTAGGCGTGCCAACATCACCCATGTGTTTTTGGCTACCAAGAGGGAGAGGGAGAGAAGCAATTCGAAGTCAGAAATAGTTTTTCTTCAAACAATACATGATTTTCGTGCATAGGAAAAGAAAAAATGAGTAAGAAAGTCTATGGACATGCCAGTTACGCTAAATTTCTTTGTATCTTTTCCTTCTATTGCAATGGAATCGTGCAGGTCACACTTGCCGACAATAACACAAGTTCCCTATATTACAGTTAGGAGCATGACTGTAGACCTAGCTAGCAAGCCCATTCCAACTGAGACCTGACTTTGAGCTGTTTCTGTAGTTCCAGAGAGTCCAGATACTGTAGAAAAACAATGGATTAGAATGGAAGCATTCTAGAGACCAATCACAAAGCATATAATATATATTGGATTTAATCAAAGAAACTTTGAAGCAGAAAAGACACAATTCAATGCAGGCTTACTGAAAACATGAACTTTACTTGACATTGCATAATCAACTGGTCAGTCCAAACTACAATCAGCCTGAGGAAACATTGGACATGAAGACTATGCGCACGCTTGACATTTTTTCTTCATTTTTAATTCGAAGACAACATGCAAGACATTGATAAACGATTCATGGAAAAACCAAGAAGTCAAACTTAATGCTCCAGAAAGTTTCCTCTTTGAATACTCATAGATTGATTACTCCCTCTGGCATCTCAGGGGAAAAAACATGCAATTATGCATTCATGTTTTATAATCCCATATTGTGTGTGATACCATACCAGTAGAACATAATAAGGCTCACCATTTGTAAAAGATACACCAGCTGTATATCTAACATAGTCATCAACATCATCTACTCCCTGCATCCTCGACCTAGATTTTCCCTTCCACGGTGTTCTCATGCCACATAACTAATTTAAAGTTCACAAACTAGCTTTATTAGCTAATTGAAACCTCTTGTATTCTAATGCTTGGCTTTATTTCATCCATCAAAAGAAAATTAGTAACAAAAAGTTTACCCGGAGGCCAAATTTTCTAAATTGGAGAGAATCATAAAACTTCCTCAACTAAATTGAGATATTGAAATACATTATACAAGGCAAATGAATAAGTTATACATATGAAGAAAAAGTACGAAAAAAGTTTTGGGTAAGACTCAAACAAGATATTAAAGAAGACATTTGTTCCTAAAACCACATTTATTTGCAATGAACAAAAAAGTCAATAAAATCTAAATTAAATTGTTTTTCATTGTGTATGCACCAAATATAACATTGCCTTCTTATTAAATCCATGACAAGGAGAACAACGGCATGATTAAACAAAAAATACAAAGTTAAGTTTGAAGCGATAAACTCCTAATCAAGATCAATTGAACTTAAATTTTGAAGAATTATTAGGTTAAAAAATGAACATATATATATTCATACATTGAAGAGGAGATCCACAATTACCATTAGTAATTTTCTAAATCCTGTATCTCTTAGCTTAAACAATTGTTAACAAGAGAACTGAAGCAATTATTTGCAACCAAATCAATATAATTACCAATTGACAGCTCAAAAGACTTTAAAATTGTAAGTTCTGTCACCCAAAAAAAAATATCATACTTTCCACAAACAAGTTGAAAAATAAAAAGAAGAATAAACACAATTTAAATAAATTTTCATTTAGTAAACATCTCAATTTCACCATGCTAAACATCACCACTTGAAAGGTTTCTATAAAACCAAATGGCAAAATGAAATAAAGAATTTTTTTTTTTTTTTAAATGATCTAATTGCCATCCCCAAACCTTCATGTCTGTTCAATTGAGAAAATGTCCGTGCTTCAATTTTCAGGAGTAATGCTATATACATTATACAAACAAAAAATTCATTGGCTTATTGTGGACTTTTTACTTCAAAACAAAACACCATTGAACACATCATTCTTACCAAGTTTTTATATGAATAAAGTTTTCCAATTTTCAGATTTCTCTATGCACAGGGCTAAAAAAAAAAAAAAAATTTGCAATATATTCTTCAAAAATTGAAAACAAATCCGATTTGAATCACAACAAATTTAAAACAAGGTTCATGATTTTCCAATAAATGGCGGGTAAAATTTTAAATCTAATATCAGGAACTTTCAACAGTAAAATAGAACACAAAAGCAAAACAACAAACACCATGTGTGCATAAAACTATTAAACAAGACAAATTAAAATTTATAACCAACTATTTATCCCAAAAAAAAATAAAATTATAACTAACTACATCTTCTTAGAATCCTCAAACTTATAGGTGAGCTCGTTTTTATGTTTTCAAACATTTTTACGTTATTCAAGGAATTTCACATTTTTTTTTTCCTTTTCCGTTCATTTTTCAGGAAGCCAAACAGAGGTAAAAATGGAGATCGAAACGAAGACAAATAATAATACCGAGAATAAGCATGGCATCGGGAAGAGCGCTATGTACCCAACTTTCAAAGGTATCTTATCTAATTTATGATTATCATAAATCACATGTCTCAATATTATGGAACTATTATAGGAGTCATAATTAAATTAAAAAATTAAGATATAACTAAATAATTTTCTAATTATAATTAAAATAATATAATAATTAACAATATAGTAGGTCATAACTAAAGTTATAAAGATCATAATCAAAAATACATATTATAAGCATCCTAGAATTTATTTATATTATTTAATATAAATAAAGATCATAACTCGCATTTGTATATATATAAAAAATAAATATATAAGTATTAAACTGAATGTAAATGTGTGTTGATGAAAGGTTTATCCATATCCGATTAATTTAATTTTTTACAAGTATATTCTACTTAATATTATTTAAAAATTGAACGGTTTGAATGATTAAAATAAAGTCCAAAATAATTCTCATGAGAAGCACAACAGTGAATCCAACTCCATTAAAATAAGGGATGGGTTTTCTTTCAATCCAAAACACGAATTGAAAAGTGTTGTCTTAGTTCGTAGAGGATCATTATGAATCTTATTTTAATAATTTGAATGGTTTATTTTATAAAGTATTTTGTGTATATTATCCACACATAAAAATTAAGTAAATCACATAATCATAATATGTTTAATTTGTTGTATTTGTATCCCAAAAAATGAATAACAAATGTGTTTTTATAAATATAATTTTTTTTTTTTGAATAACAAAACATGATAAATTGAATATGCTACTATTATCGGATCGATATAATTTTTTTGTGAATAATATGAACAATATATATGAAAAATTTTACAAATAAATGGTTGAAATTATTAACTTTGAATTCTTTAAATTTGATTCACACCAAATCTTTGAAATAACTTACGAAATAAAATTTTAAAATTGATAATACTTTTATTTTATAATTATTAGTCTTTTTTTTTTTTGTTATCATATAAGATGTTACACAACTATTAAGTCAAATGCTCTGATTTGCTAATTATTAGTCTAATCAATAAGTTTACTTTTTTTTTTTTAATGGAAAACACTATGGTACACATCCTTCAAATAGTGAGCCATATGTACCCTATAACTAAAGAAGAAAATGACATAATTTTATATTTTTTGAATCATAACTATAAATAAAATAAAATAAAATAAAAATTGTCATAAATAAACATAACATGAAATATAACTAAAGATTTTATAAGTCATAACTAAAATAATATCATAATTAAAGAAAAAAATGATATAATAAGGGGGTGCATATGGTACACCCCTAAAAAGGAAGTGTATATTAAAATTTTCTTTTTTTTATTAATATTTTAAAGACAACATAAAATTTATTATGATAGAAGCAAATGCATTTACTAATATTGAAAAGAAAAATGTTTGAGAGCATTAAAAATGAAGCACTAATGATATGGCAGTAGGCCTTATCCACTTTCTATGCCTTGTTTTTTTTTTTTTTTTGCTATTCCCAATGCATTAGTGCTATTAATGATGTATTTTTTAGTGGTCTAAATCATTATTGTATTGAAAATATGATAATAAAAAAAACTATTTTAAAAAATAAAAATGATTAAAAAGCATTCAAAATGTATAAAAATATTTTGAATTTATTGATGGATATGTCCTCATCTATTTATTTTTTTGTCTTATTTTATATCATAAAAATTGATTGATAAATAGGAGTATAAAATACTCTTTCAAGTAACACTTTAATTTTTCTCTTCCCATAGTTGACTATGCTGCGCCTGCCAAGTTTGTTTTTTTTGGGTTAATAACGATTTTTATAGGAAAATGTGTACCTTTCAGACAAAAAGAAAAAATAAAAAAAAAGGTCTATCGGTACTTCCAACGGGCGACAGTGTTTGACAGAAAAATGTTTTGAAGTTCTAATTTTTGAGCTCTGAAAATAGCTCTAATGAGTTGGTTGTGGGCTCTACTCACAGTGATGTGATATTTTTTTCTTGATTTGTTTTTATTTTATTTTTTTTGTTCATTGACATGTCATTAGTGTTTCATTAGAGCACCAAAATTAATGGTCCGAATCATTACTGGTGTTTGACATTTTTATATCTATTTAAAAAGGGCAGATTGTCCCCTTCGGAACATCTGATGAAAGGAGATTTATTAGAAAATTATTTTTTAATATTTATATTTTAATAAATTTTATTATTTAAATATTTGATACATCAAATTTTAATTCTATATTTTATGAATAATTTTATCTTTATAAATATTTGTTAAACGTTTAGCAAATTTAATGATATGAACATTCATATTTTACATTGTGGTGCTTTGAAAAATTAGTAAAAAACTGACTTTTTGATATTTTTAGTGACTTTTTTGGCAAAAAATTAGGTTATTTTGGGTTAAAAAGTTAACTTTTTTGACTAAAAAAGCTGAAAAGTCAAAAAACTGACTTTTTACTGATGTTCCCAAAAAAGCTCACATAGCGAAACATTGACACTATCAATTTAAATATTATTATTAAGAATATTTTGATATAAGTCAATCATAGGAATTATTTATATAAAAATAATAATTTGAATTAAGTGAAATATAGGTGAAGAGAGATTTATAAATAAATATTTTTAAAAAAATAATAATAAAATAAAAAATTGTTCCCATATTTCCTAATTTTCCAATTTTTGGTCGGCACGTGACATAATATATTTTTAGAACCCTAATAAATAACTTTTAAGTATGGTTCTTATTTTAGGGGTTATTTGGGGTATCTTAAATAAGTGCACTTTTTAATTTTTTGGACTAAAAAGTTGAAGGAAAAAATATGGTTGCTTGAGTTAACTTTTTGATTTTTTATGAAAAAATGTGTATTAAAAAATTGTATAAATTAGTGTGTAGGAGAAGATTAGGAGTGTGAGGTGTCTAGCCATACTATCTGCGCAGCTGAATTGATGCTAAGAAATGATTGACTACTTTTCGGGTATTGCACTAGACGATACTGTTCGGCCCGTGGGGGTCATCACGGTTCCCGTTTTGATAATCTGAACCGTTCAATGTGTAGAACTCGTCGAGTATTATATGCCTATAAAAAATCACGTTGATCGGATATAGATAGTTATCTGATCATGTTGGTTTTTTTATAACTGTTATCTATAAAACCATCCATTTTTTGTATACAAAACTAATTTGATCATATAGTTAGCGATATCCGATCAATGTGATTTTTTTATAGACATATAGTACTCGATAAGTTCTACACATTAAACGGTTCAGATTATCAAAACGGAACCCGTGATAGGCCCCCACGGGCCGAACAACAGTATGTTAAAATTGCACCCCAACTATCCAATTTTTCTTAAGAAATGTTGTAATTTTGTATGTAAAATTAATTTTTTAATATTTTTTTTTGTGAATAGTGATAACTTTTTAATTTTTTGAGTAACTTTTTGACTTTTTGTCATTTTTTGGACATGCCAAACTAGGCCTTAATATAAATAAATTTGGATCCTACATAAATTTTTTGTACATTTTATGCATGTAACATTATTTTATTCTTTGAAACAATAAAAAAAAATTTAAATTTATTCAAAATTCGATTTTAAAAATAAAAAAAAATAATAACCAAATTTAAATATAAAAAATTAGGTACAAAGTATTGTCAATGTATTATTGCAACACACGAAAGGTGTGTGCCCCCACTACTAGGGGTGTTCGCGGTTCGGTTTGGACGGTTTGCGGTTCAGTTTAGACCCGCCCGCATCTATGCGGTTTGGAAAAAAATCAACCCGCAACCGCCCGCAATGCGGTTTGCGGTTTGTGCGGATAGGGTTCGCGGTTCTGCGGGCGGTTGCGGGCGGTTTGCGGTTTGAACTTTTTTTCCAAAAAATTATTTTTAAACCTTTTTTTTCTCCCATTTTGTCAATCTTTATTTTGGACCTTTTTTTTTTTTTCCATATTTTCTAAAATGCTCCAACATTAATAATTAATGAACTAAAACTTATAAAAAAAACTTATAAAATAAAAAACACAACAAATTCAATTCGTAACCTAAACAAATCATTCAAAATCTACATTCTATCATATTAACTTGCATTCATCCTATCCTACATTCATCATTCATAATCCAAATAAGAAAATCCTACATTAAAAATTCAACATTCATCATTCCTAACCTCCAAAAAAAAAAAGAGTAATTCTTCATTAACTTACATTCATCCAAAATGCCAAAAAAAAATAAAAATTCATTAAGTTACATTCATCCAAAAGCAAAACGCAATTAAAAAAAAAAAAATTGTTGTCAAACTTAAACTTCATTCAATACAAACCCATGAAATAAAATTAAAATACTTCTAAGATATCAAACTTCATCTTCATGAATCACATCCAATTCAACTTTCGCAAATTCCAATTCTAATTCCATGCATTTGGTTGATAAACCCTACACAAACAAATTGAAAAAATATATAAACTTTAATCTTCAATTATAGATAGTAAGAAATGAAAAAATAAACAAATGTTTATATATTGCATCTCAATATAGTAAGAAAATGAGTTGATATGAAAAAATTACCAATGAGCAAATGGATATTAGACATCAATTATAGCATCAACATTATAAGTTGAAGTTGAAGATGAGCTTGACTCTAAAGTACCTAATTAAAAGTCAAGAAGACAAGATTATTAAAACTTACATTAGAAAATGAATAATAATACAAATTAAAATAAAGATAAATAAATTCTCATTTACCCGAGTCACATTGCTCAAATTCTTCCACATCATCCATCGCCTTTCGAAGAGAAATTGGAAGGTTGCTTCGAAGCCAATTTTGAGTACATACAAGAGCTTCAACCATAGAAGGCGAGAGTGAACTACGAAATGGGTCAAGAATATGCCCTCCCGTACTAAAAGCCGACTTCGATGCAACGGTAGAAATAGGCATGGCCAACACATCCCTAGCAAGTTGTGATAACACCCTATATTCGGTTGCATTCAACTTCCAATAATCCAAAATCTCAAATGTTTGATTCTTTGCAAAATGTTCAACCTCGGATAAATATTGTTCCAATTCCGACTTAGATCCACTAGTGCATCGCCCCTCCAAATAAGTCAACTAAAGAATAAGGATCATTATCATCATCATCTTCCACCATATTCACAACTTCACTCACACTTGGAAGTTTCTCATTTGAAGGATAGAGTGTGACATAATGGCTATACAAACGACTCAAGCAACTCTTAACCTTGTCTACCATCTCTTCCACCTTCCTATTATCTCCAAGAAATAAATTGGAAAAACAAAACTCCAAGTATGTCATTTTTTTGGTAGGATCAAGAACCACCGCAACATACAACAACAAATTGATTTTGCTTCCATCCCCCCAATACTTGCTAAACTTTAGCTTCATAGTCTTTGCCATTGTGCTCAAAGTATCATCCTTCTCCAAAATTAATTGGTTAATTTTGCTTTCAATAACAAACATCTCTTTGTAAAAAGCATTGGAAGTACTATACCAGATCAGATTTTTACAAATCTAAATCAACAGATCTTACTACTATACCAACAAATCAACACAGATCATTATACCAACTATACCATTCCCATTCCGACCAAAGTGATTCTAAATTCTAATTCCATTCCCACTCTCTCATGCTATAAGTTATTTATTTATTTATTTTTGTTCTTCATTAGAAATTATACTACTCTGATTTGATTTATTTTTATCACTCGTTAGAAATTATACTATCCTAATTTGAGAGGAATGGAAAAGGAGATCACCCCATTTACCCATTACGGGGCTCGAACCTGTATCTTTCTGGAGAGCATATACCACTGTGGTATAAGGCCATGGGTGCTAAAAAAATGAAAAATACATAAATAAACAAGAAAAAAAATGAAAAATACATAAATAAACTGAAACAAAACAAAACCAAACAAGTTTTCTTTTGGTATATTTTTCCATTATGATTATTATTATTATTATTATTATTATTATTTTTTTTTTTTTCCCATTCCACAGATTTTACAAATCAACAAATCAGATTTACAAATCAACACAGATCATTATACCAATTAAATCGACCCAACTATACTAACTCTGAAGCAGATCAGATCAGATCTTTGCTGAATATCAACACAGATCATTATTTATCAAAAAATATATATATATATCAACACAGATCAGATTATTTATCAGATGGAATCGGTGTTTCGCTGAGAGAGAGAGAGAGAGAGAGAGACGGAGACAGAGACTTACCTGAGAGTTGCCGAAGGTCGATCGGTGCTTCGCTGAGAGAGAGAGATGGAATCGGTCGCTTCGCTGAGAGAGAGAGAGAGAGATGGAAGAACAAGAGTGAGAGAGTGAGATGAGAAGAGAACTGTGAGAAGATGTTTTGAGAGATGCTTACCTGAGATGATAAGAGTGTTCAGTGGTTGCTTTGCTGAGAGAGATAGATGCCTGAGATGATGCGTGTGATCGCCGATCGGTGGTCGCTTCTCGCAGAGACAGAGATGGAAGAGAAGAACAACGGCGGTGTGAGAGAGTGAAATGAAATGAAATGAGAGATTTGTTTTGACTCAGATTAGGTTAGGGTTTGTTTAAACGGTCCAGATTTGTTTGGGCCAAAAAAAATCTAGATGAACGGCTCAGCTTTTTCTTAAAAAAAAAAAAAAAAATTATATAATGCGGGCGGGTTGTGTCGGGTGCGGGTAAAACCCGCAACCCGCCCGCAACCCGAAATTCTCCCATTTTCCAAACCGCACCCGACCCTAATGTATTTGCGAAACCGCCCATATGCATGCGGTTTGGATCGGTTCGGGCGGGTTGTGCGGGTCGGATAACCCGCTGCCCACCCCTACCCACTGCATTAATTCGTTAACGACATGTCATTAATGGATGCTTTGGAAATATAGTTAAAAGTTATTTTTGATTTTTTTTTTTTTTTGAAAAAGGGAAGTGAGTTAAAAGGTAAGAAGTAACTTTTAACTCAATTCTCAAAATAGGCCTAAGGATTGAGGCCTCTTTTTGAAAGAATATAAAAAGTTAAAAGTCAATTTTTAATCTATTTTAGATTATATCATTTTTTTTTTTACTTTTTTACACGCTTTTTTAAAAAATGTTTAAAAAAATCAAAAAACCAATTTTTAACAAATTTCTCAAAACAACCTTTAAAGACAAGCTAGGTAGGTGCAATGCCCCTGAGTTTTCAAAGTTCTTCCATTAGGATTTTTAAAATCGCTATAATCTTAATCATAAAATCATGTAAAATTGTATTACAATCCCAATCTTATCAAATGTCTATACATTATATTAAATTTGTTATGGTTTTAATAATTTTAAAATATATTATCATTAAGGATAATTTTTTATTTTATTTTCACATTTTAATAAAATTGAGATTTGGTGGCGTTTGTGGAGGAAGAGTGCCTGTGCCCACCACATTGGAGAGAGACATAAAGAGAGTATCTTGTGTGAATTTGTACGGGGACATGCACGGCGAGTAGAAATTGTTAACTAGTTAAATGAAAGAAAAATTAGAGAAGGAAAAAAATAAGTTTCACTCATATAATAAAATAAATCTTAAATTTTTTTAATATTTTTAATTTAAATTTAAATTTTATTTATTTATTTTCAATCTAAAAAAAATATTTTAATCATTAAATTCAATATATGTGCATAAAATGTCTGAAATACTTTTTTTATTAAGTTTAATAAATAAAATATTGTTTTTTTATTAATTTTACTTAACAAAAATATGCGAATAGTTTAGATTAAAAATTAATTAAAATATTAAGATTTAAATTAATAAAATTAAAAATTTAAATTTATTTTGTTATAATGGTCAAACTTTAAAAAAAAATTCATAATCTATCTATATTATATATTAAGTAAAAGAGAGTTTTTAACCTGTGGGAGCTTCAATATCCCAATCTGAATTTTCTAAATTTTTTATTTTTATTTAAAAAAAAATCTCAGCATTTATTGATTTTGTCAAAATTCCCTAATTAGCATTTATTAAATTTTTTCAATCCACATGTCTTTCCACATACCTGCATTTATTGATTTGGTCAAAATCCCTTGATCAGCATTTAAAATCCCATCATACAAATAATTATAGATACAATCCATATATAATTATTGCAATATCCTTTTCAACTTCTCCCATACACTATGGTTAGTGATAAGATTGTTAAATTATTTTTATAAAAAATCTTAAAAAACATAATTTATATATTAAAAAAAATCTAAAACAAATATAAATATCTATAATTATCCTGTGCATAGCACGGGTGATAGGCTAATTTTTCTTTAAATGAATGGGGTTTAATTTGATAAACAAAAATGATTGGAAGCTCTAATTTGTGAGCTCTAGAGAACTCTAATTTATGGTGAGTCCCATGTGATGTAATGTTTTGGTTTTAATTTTTTTTTAATTTCCGCATTACTAAAGCTGTGTTTAAAGTCCCAACTCTAAAGCTCTATATCATCACTCTATGATACAACTTAGAATAAATTACAAATATACTCCCTGAGGTTTGGTTAAAATACAAATTAGTCCCTATGGTTTGAAAAATTACAAGCACCCCCTTATTAGAATTTTTTATTTAACAAAATTAACTGAAAAATCAAATTCATAATTGCTCTCCTATACAATAATAAAATTACCTAAATTATTAATTGAAATATATTTTTAACATCATTAAAAATTGTTAGTTAACTTGATGATTTATTAATAAAATAAGCAATTTATTATAAAATTAGAAATCTCAAAAGATGAAATATAATTTTTAAAATTACAGAAGATGATTCGTATTTTTTTTTTTTTGATAACTCAGGGTGTCCGGGCCAGCTTGCGCGCACCTCGACTAATCCCTGGGGGACCAATCCCACCGTCCACTAGCGGGGGCCCCATTTAAAGCCAGAGCAAAGCTCTGTATGGACTGACCCAACACAAGAGTTGATAGCACCTAAGAGGTTTTGAACCTGAGATCTAGAGAGGAGCAAACTCCTAAGTCCCAAACCTCCACTATTAGACCAACCCTTGGGGCTTAAGATGATTCGTATTTTAGAGATATATTTATAATTTACGCTAAAACTTAAAAATTAATCGATAACTTGTTTATTGTGTTGAACTCAATATTATTTTTGTAATTTTTTTTCTAAAAAATAAAGTAGATTGATGTGAAGTGATAACAAAAGTCAAGAACGAAGGTACCTAACGAAAAGAAAGAAACAAACAGGTGTGGAGTAAGTAATAAAGAGGTGCTGACACATGAGATTGCAGCATACCTCATTAACAAGTATTAACAAAACAAGTGTACACATGTGATTGCCTGTCAAACTTTTATTAATGAAATATATATGCCACCTCGTTATTTTGGGAAAGTTTTATGCATTTATTTTCTTTAACAATGATGTACAGCAACTTCTTATTTTGGAAAATTTTTCAAAATTGGGAAGCGTTTGGGTGTGGAACCCATAAGGGTTGCCTACTATATGTAACTCCCGTAAATTTTTATAAATATTAGTAAATTGTCTTATAAAATTATCCAATTTAAATACAAATTTATATAAATTAATTCATAAAAATTTTAAAATTTTTAATTTAACATAAATTTTCATAAACATATGCAAGTTATTTTAGAAAATCGCATAACCACTACAGGAAAAGAGACCTACAGCGACCACTTTTGGCGACTAAAACAAATTTAGTCGGCAAAAGTCAAATTTTTAGCTACTAATTATTTTTAGTCGGGGAATATTGATTATTGGCGACTAAAAAAAATTTAGTAGCTAAAGATATCACAATTGGCGACTAAAATAAATTTAGTCGGCAAAAATGGCAGAAATTGGCGACAAAAATTTTTTTTAGTCGCCGTAGGTATGAATTTGGCTACCAAATCCGTTGGTCAGCAAATGTTTTAATAAAAAATTATTTTTTGTCTTTAGCGACTAAAAATTTAGTCGGGAAAAAATGATTTTCAGCGACAAAAATTCTTTTAGTCGCTATTGGTACACATTTGGCTACCAAATCCGTTGGTCGGCAAATGTTTTAATAAAATATTAATTTTTGTGTTTAGCGACTAAACATTTAGTCGGGAAAACATGATTTTCAGCGACAACATGATTTTAGTCGCTGTAAATATACATTTGGCTACCAAATCCGTTAGTCGGCAAATGTTTTAATAAAAAATTAATTTTTGTCTTTGGCGACTAAACATTTAGTCGCCAAAAGTTGATTTTCTTTTATTTTATTTATTTTTTACACAATTAAATAAATCTATTTTTTTAAATTAAATAAATAAAATATCAATAAAAATATATGTTATTTTTTAATTAAAATTTTAATTAAATTTATTTTTAAAAATATTAATAATTAAATAATGAAATTAAATAAAATAAAACATCAACAAAATTTAAATATTTTGTGGCAGAATTTAAATAATGAAATTAAATAAAATATTACATCAAAAAAAATTAATTAACGGGTTGAGCTGGCTCAGAATTTTTTTTAAAAATTTTTTCCTTATTTTTTTTTAATTTTCTTTCTTATTTTCTTATATATAAAATATAAGAATATAAAATTAAAAGCTCAATTTGTGATTATATTTTTCAGTAAAAAAAATATTAGGACAAATATTTAAGATAATTTATAATTTTATTACTTATATTTTTATTTAAATATCATTTTAATATATTTGTTACTTTTATTTGAATTTTTTTGTTACTTTTATTTGAATTTTTTTGTTACTTTTAATATATTTTTTACCCACTAAATTTTATTTAAATATCTTTCTATCTCTCTCGATCTCTCTCGTCCATTTCTCTTCTCTCTTTGTCTCTCTCTTTTTCTGTGTCTCTCTCTCACTCATCTCTTTTCACTTTATTTCTCTCTCTTTTTGTCTATCTCTCGCTCATCTCTTGTTTCTCTCTCTCTCTCTCTTTTTATCTCTCCCTCTATCTCTCTCTATCTCTTTTTCTATCTATCTCTCTCTCCCTATCTCTCTTCCACTCATCAATCTTCTCTCTCTCTGTCTACTTGTCTATTTGTCTATTTCTCCCTTACTATGTTCACCTTGCTCACTCTCTTACTCCCATCTTCTCTATTTATCGAGCTCCTTCTCGATTTATCGATCCACTATAAGAAAATACACTTTTAGCAACCACTTTGTCTGTCTCTCTCTCTCGCTCATCACTCTATCTCTGTCTCTCTATCTATCTCTCTTCTTTATCTGTCTCTCACAAAATTAAAATATTTTAAAAATATTTAAATATTTAAAATATTTAAAAAATTGATTTGAATTAAGTTTTGAAAAGAGTTTTGAATTATCTGTCTTCTTTATTTATTGAGCTCTCTTTCGATTTATCGATCCACTACAAGAAAATGCACTTTTAGCGACCACTTTGTCTCTTTCTCGCTCATCACTCTGTCTCTTTCTCTGTCTCTTTCTCTGTCTCTCTATCTTTTTTCTCTATTCGTCTCTCACTCATCTCTCTCTCTCACCACCCATCTTCTCTACCACATTTACCACTACTGCAAATGCCAGTCAACTACCACCACTCTTCTCTTTCTCTCTTTCACTCATCACTCTTCTTTCTCTATCTGTCTGTATGTCTTTCGTTCATCTTTCTTCTCTCTATCTCTCTCATTTGTCTTCTCTCTATGTCTCTCTCGCTCATCTCTCTTCTCTCTATCTCGCTCATCTCTCTTTTCTCTCTTTCTGTCTCTCTCACTTATCTCTCTTCTCTCTATCTCTCTATTTTTCTATTCTCTCTCTCGTTCATCTCTTCTCGCTCTCTTTCTATATATCTCTCTCATCTCTTGTTTCTCTCTATTTTTCTATATGTCTCTCTCTATCTCTTTCTCTCTCTATCTCTCTGTCTGTCTCTCTCTCACTTACCACTCTTCTCTCTTTCTTTCTCTCTCTGTATCTGTTTGTCTGTCTCTCACTCTTCTCTCTCTCTCTCTTTCTCTCTATGTGTCTGTCTGTCTGTTTATCTCTCTTCTCCATTGTGTTCACATTGCTCACTCTCTCCCTTATCTCTGTGTCTCTCACTCATCTATCTCTTCTTTCATTTCTTTTCTCTCTCTGTCTCTTTCGCTCATCTCTCTTCTCTTTATCTCTTTCGCTCATCTCTCATCTCTCTATCTTTCTCTCTGTCTCTCCCGTTCATCTCTCTTCTCTTTATGTCTCTCTTGCTCATCTCTCTTCTCTCTATCTCTCTCATCTAGCTCTCTTCTCTCTATGTCTCTTTTTTGTTTATCACTCTCTCTCACCACCCATCTCCTCTACCACCTTCACCACTACTGCAAACACCATTCCACCACCACTATTACTTCTACTATCGCCACTTCACCTCTACGACTACCATTACTACTACTATCGCCACCACTCCACTACCACCACCACTACTGCTGCTACTACTACTACCATTACCTCTCTTTCACCCCTGCCACTCCATTTACACTACCACTATCACAACTTTACCACTAATCTCTTTCATCACCACCACCACCACTATCATCTCTTATCCACCACCTTCACTACTGCTGCCGCTCCTTAACTTTAATTGCAAATCAACAAGAATTTAATTGCAAATCAACAAGAACCAGCAAGACCTCAGTTTAATTGCAAATCCCCTCCTTAACTTTGAAAGACATTTGTGGTACATATCCCCTCCTTAACTATTTCACAAAAACCAGGAAGACCTCAATTTAATGTCATGTGAATGATATGATTTCTACATCAACTCAATTATAATCAGATTTCTACATCAACTCAATTTGTCATTTGTTCTATGTTAATACAAAAATCCTTGCTGAGGACCTGCTTAGTGATTTATTTTGAGCTTGAGTTTTCATCAAAAATAATGTTTTCACTTTTTTACTTTAAGGAGGAGTATGTGTCCATGATATGTTCGAAGATGAGAAGAACCCAAGTGAGTTTGAAACTTACATTTAGGTTAATTGAAGCAGTTGGATGATTATTTTTTTAGCTGTGCTAGTGATTGAAATTGTTGTTGATATTAGTTTTGGATCTTTTTATTTATTAGGACAAAGCTATCAAGGGGTTTCTTGTGAGGAACATAGTTGAACAAGCTGCTGTTGGGGATGTCCAAGAAGCGTGTGCTTTTCACAGTAACATTTCTTTTTCCCTTGCTAGTTTACCTTTCCATTCTAATTTCTTAGTTGTTGTTCATTTAATTTTTTTGTAAGTATATTGCTCATTGTTATTAGGGTTAATTACACCAAGACTCTCACAAACAACTATAGGGGAAGGGGGCACTGCATCATTCAGTTGTCAGACTTGAACCCGAGCATCACATCTGATAGAGGAGTGTCTCATCCACCGGGCCCACTGTATATATGTATATATTTTATTTTCTTTTTATGCATTTATATAAATTGGATATAATCTGGTTAAATTCTGGTTAAATTCTTTGGATATAATCTGATATAATCAAAAATTGTTTGTATGCGTTTATTGATGAGATATATTGTGGTTAAATTCTCATTCGTTCATCAAAAATTGTTTGTATGCATTTATTCGTTAAATTCTCATTCGTTAATTTTAAATTTAAATTAAACAGATTCGTTAATTTAACCCTTTCGTTAAGTTAAATTTAATTTAATTTTAATTTAAATTAAGCATAATTTATTTACTAAATTTAATTAAATTCTTCATTGTTATAACTACGTTTTAGTTGTTAAAAATATACTTTTCACCGACTAAATATGATGTTTGTCGCGGAAAATAAATTTATAATTTGTTTATTTCGTATTTATTTAAATTTTTGGCTACTAATTGTAAATTGGTCGTGGAAATACTACTGTTTGGGCGACTATTTCAATTTTGGTCGCTAATGATTAATTATATACCGACTATAGTTCGGTAGCCAAACGTGCCACAAAATTTTTGGAGGGAATATTAAATTTATTAGCGACGAAGCTTTATTTTGGTCGGCAATAATAACTTATTTCCCTCCCTCTCGCACTCCCGTGTCTGATTCTGCTCTGTCTCACTGCAAATATCTGGTTCATCCCCCGAACTCCCTCCCAGGTATGTCCTCTCTCTCTCTCGCTCCCTCTCTCTATCTCTCTGTATCTCCCTCTCGATCGTTAGTCTCCTTCTCATAGAGGCCTCTCGGTTTCCCTCTTTCTCTCGCTCTCTCTCTATCTCACTAACGCCTCCGCCCTCTTCTCTACAGATTTTTCTCCATCGCAAGGCTTGCTGGATCATCCCCCCAACTCCCTTCGAGGTATGTCCTCCATTTCGCATTTGTCTCTCCCTCTCTCTGTATCTCCCTCTCGATTTCACTCTCATTGCCTCTGTCTCTGTTTAAACACACACACACATACATACATATATATATATATATATATGTGAAAACACAGAAATTATTTTAAGGGAAATGCTGAAAATTAGGGCATTCTTATTCAGAGGTGATTGAATTGAAAACTTAGGGCATGTGATTGAATTGAAATTATGGGCATTGTTATTGAATGTGATTGAATTGAAAACTTAGGGCATGTGATTGAATTGAAATTATGGGCATTGTTATTGAAATGTGATTGAATTGAAAACTTAGGGCATGTGATTGATTGAATTGAAATTAGGGCATTGTTATTGAAATGTGATTGAAATTATTTAGTAGGGACATGCTTGGGATGAATCAAGCAATTTGCTACAAATACTAGGGCAATGTCTTGTAGTACTAGTATGTATAAATATGAAATGAACATAAGCTTTATATTATAATAACTAATTTAAATTAAAAAAAAATATTAACTAACTATTACATAATAGAATGGAACGTCTTCATTATAAATATGAAATGAACATAAGCTTTATATTATAATAACTAGAAGGTGTGCACACCATATAAGTGTGCAATTACAAATTTCTATAAAAAATTATAGATGTGCAGTTATAGAAAAAGATAACTGCACTATTTTCAAAAATAGGAATTTTATGACATCAATACCAATTCCACCCTTCACATATATAATAGTATAGGTACTATAGCTATATATCCCCATATGACATTATAGTAATCTGCTGCATGATGTAAAAAATCTAGGGCACAGACAGTGATGATGTGTTAAGTTATTAGTTGTGAATGGGTGAATTACGCTGGGGTGGATCATAGTCTACATGTACTGTGTCTTCATTTATACTATTCTTCTTGTATGTATCTCCTTCTTTGTCTTTATGATCATCAGATCCCAGTTCCAGTACTGTTCGGGCTCGCCATCTTGACTCCTCCTACACAACCATCACACAACAACACCTATCCGATGAGTGTGTTGTTAAATTTAAAAATTTCTATATATTTTGATTTTGATTTCAAAAAACATATTGTGTCCTGTTTAAGTAATCAAGTTATTATTTTTTAAACTGAAAGTCTTAAGAGGTTTCAATCTCAATCTTCACTTTATATAAAATCTATAACATGAAAAAGTAGAAGTGACTGGAGGAGACAAAAATACATGCCCCACATCCACAATATTGCACAAGTTGTCTTCTTTTTTATTTTGTTTTTGTCCAAAACACTATATAGGCACATTACAAAGAGATGACTCCTCGTGCATATATTCATGCACAATATTAATATGCATGCATGTATTCATTTTTTTATTGCCTTGTTATTAATATGCTTCTTTTTTTTGCTCAATTCTTTTCCTGCTTTCCCACCACACCTTCTGCCACGTAATCCCTATTTTGTTTGTGTAAATTTTGTTTGTGTAATTTTTTTTTTGACTGTTCTACTGTATATTTTTAAACATATGTGAGTGCATTATTAATGCAATTTATTAATGCAATTCAGTGACCATAAAATGCTTATCATGTCATGCACACACACTGTTGAGGGCATGAAAATGGTTTTGATTCTTTTGATATATCATTCTATTATTGACCATATGCTTCCACTAGTACTAGTGCTCTACTAGTTATGCTATCTAGTGGTCCAAAATTACGGGTCAGTTCTAAAATTAACTTCCTTAATTACGCATTGTTTTAGAACAAATCGTGTCATAAAGTCCCACCCTAAAACATATTTATGTGACAAGCCAGACAGTGAATGAACTGGAACAACGTAATATACCTCAACTTGAAATGCGTGTTCTCATTTGTTCCTCGGTTAATCTTTGTGTGAGTTGTAGGTGACAAAATGGACAAGAGTTGGATGACGATAAACAATAGGTTGACAAGTAAAGAGTATCAACAAGGGGTGAAGTCATTCCTTGATTTTGCTACGGCAAATGTAGGCGTAGATGATGACATTAGGTGTCCGTGTGTCGATTGCATTAATGGCACAAAATATAGTTGGCAAGTTGTGTGGATGCACTTGATCCGAAGAGGAATGTCATCATCCTATATAACTTGGGTGCACCACGGAGAACATGTTCCCGTGTTTCGTCCTAGTGTATCAAATGACCAATGTCAAGGTAGTGGCGAATGTATGACAGATATCGATGATCCGCCCATGGATGAATTGCCTACTATGTTGGAAGAAATTTACGTGAGTGGTGTTATGGATGATCATACCGACAAGGAACCTAATGGTTTGGAGAGGGAGGATTTGCATAAGTTCACTAGGTTATTCGAAGATGCACAACGCAAAGTTTACCCGACATGTGAAAAGTTTTCGGTGTTATCATTCGTCATTAAGATGCTTCATGTGAAGGTGTACAACAAATGGAGCAACAAGTCATTCGATATGGTTATGCAGGTATTCAAGGACATTCTACCAGAATGTGATCAAACAATTCCATGGACACTCTATGATGCTAAGAAGTTCTTACGTGACTTGGGGTTGGGATATGAAACAATTCATTCGTGCAAGAATGATTGTGCACTATTTTGGAAGGAGAGTGCTAATTTGGAGAAATGCCCTACATGTGACGCGTGTAGATACAAGTTGAACGATGATGGTGGTAAAAAGATTCCACACAAGGTATTGCGGTACTTTCCTTTGACACCGAGGTTGAAAAGACTGTATATGTCCAAAAAAACAGCCTCAGATATGAGATGGCACAATGAAAAGCGTGTGGATGATGACATATTAAGGCATCCGGTTGATGGTCAAGCATGGAAGGACTTTGATAAGCAACATCCAACATTTTCTGATGACGCTCGAAATGTAAGGCTAGGGCTGGCAACAGATGGTTTCAATCCATTTGGAAATATGAGCACATCATATAGCATGTGGCCCGTAATCTTAATGCCTTACAATCTCCCACCGTGGAAGTGCATGAAAGAGCCATATTGCATGATGTCATTGCTTATTCCAAGACGTTCTGCACCTGGAAGAGACATTGATGTTTACTTGCAACCATTAATAGAAGAATTGAAGAATTTGTGGGAGCATGGTGTGCAAACATATGATGCATCGAACGGGCAAATTTTTAGAATGCATGCGGCGGTAATGTGGACCATAAATGACTTCCCTGCGTACGGTAACATGTCAGGGTGGAGTACAAAGGGTTACTTGGCTTGCCCTAATTGTAACAATAATGCATCGTCGCAGGGATTACGGAGTAAAATAGGGTATATGGGTGCTCGTCGCCACTTGCCTGAGAACCACACTTGGCGAACAAGTAAGCTCTTCAATGGTCAAACGGAGCATAGGTCCAAACCTTCGGACTTATCGGGGGACCAAATACTAGAGCAAATTGATTCTGGGACTTACAAGCCGTATGGAAAGCATCCACAAAATCGAAAACGACAAAGGAATGAACATCAAAATTTGAATTGGAGCAAGAGAAGCATTATGTTTGACTTGCCCTATTGGAAAACGTTGATGCTTCGACATAACCTTGATGTCATGCATATTGAGAAGAACATATGTGACAATGTCGTTGGGACACTTTTGAGCATAGATGGAAAGAACAAGGACACGGACAAAGCACGCTTAGATTTGGAGGACATGAAAATACGTAAAGAGTTACACTTGAAGAGGCGTTCTAATGGGTCCTTTGAAAAGCCTCCCGCATTGTACACATTGTCTGTGAAAGAGAGAGAAGGCTTTT
Organism: Camellia granthamiana; assembly: GCA_036172215.1. Taxonomy (NCBI): domain Eukaryota; kingdom Viridiplantae; phylum Streptophyta; class Magnoliopsida; order Ericales; family Theaceae; genus Camellia; species Camellia granthamiana. Next base: position 107,950,542 of record CM069906.1, read on the forward strand.
GTGATTTCTTGAAATCAATGAAGTACCCTGATGGCTATGCAGCAAATATCTCCAATTGCGTGACCGCTCAAGCTGGAAAATTATCTGGCCTCAAAAGTCATGATAGTCATGTCCTTATACAACGATTTCTTCCAATTGGGATGCGGGGCTACCTTAATAAGGAAATTGGAACGACACTTTTTGAGTTGGGAAATTTCTTCAAACAATTGTGTTCAAAGACATTGTGGCGTTCAGATTTGCATAAATTGGATGAACAAATCGTACTCATACTTTGTAAGCTCGAGATGATTTTCCCGCCGGCTTTTTTCGATGTCATGGTCCACTTGGCAATTCACTTGCCTCGAGAGGCTATGCTTGGAGGCCCAGTGCAATATCGATGGATGTACCCAATTGAGAGGTATAAACTCAGCCCTCGTATTACTGTCAAATTTAAGTTAACGCTTTACTGCTGATATAAATATTGCAGTATAACATTGACATCGGCTTGCAAAATTATGTTGCTTGGCCGTCTAAAAGGGTTTGTGGCCAACAAAGCTCATCCTGAAGGTTCTATTGCCGAGGCTTACATTTCCAAAGAATGTACAACATTTTGTTCAATGTATTTGGATGGAGTTGAAACATTGTTTAACCGCCCAGAAAGGAATTATGACATGGGTGCCCGTGGCCTAGGGTTGGCGGTATTCACTCAAACTGTACGTCCCTTTGGTCTAATGACAAGGGCGTCCGATGTGTCCGTAGCTGAACGCGAGTTGGCTCATTGGTTTGTCCTACACAATAGCACAGAAGTGGATAAACACGTAGAGTATGGTGTCCTTCAAACGTATTTATAATGTTTTTGTTGTAAATTGATTAGTCTTTTTCAGATGCTAAATAGTTTTGTAATCGCATTTCTTGTAACTAGGGAGCACAAGAACTTGTTACACCAAAGAGCCGGTGCGTTCGACATCGAAAACAGACATCGGAAAGAATTTCCTAAATGGTTCAAAGATCATGTAAGCTAGTTTTCTCATATCCTACCATAGATCGTACATTATGTAAATGTCACGCATGCTAGTAACATGACACATGTTCTTCATGTAGATGAATGAATTGCGGAGCCAAGTTTCCCCCAAAGCAACTGATGATATGTGGTCATTAGCCAATGGTCCTAGTGGCTTAGTGAACACATATTCAGGATGTATTTGTAATGGTGTCCGTTATCATACTATCGACCGTGACAACCGTCGGAAAAGTTAGAATTCTGGATTAGTCGTGGAAGGGGAGCATCAAGGGCAATTGATACACTTCTATGGACACTTGTGCAGAGTGTGGGAACTGAACTATTTGTTCAGACGTCGGATTGTATTGTTCCAATGTGAATGGTTTAACAGCGGTAGTAGTAGAACTATGCGTGTAAAACCACATTTCACAACAGTTGATGTAACAAGTCGATGGTACAAAGATGACTCATTCGTATTACCAAGTCAGGTTGAACAAGTATTCTATGTTAATGACACCAAATTAGGTACCAATTGGAGAGTCGTAGAAAAGTTCCAACATCGAGGAATTTGGGATGTGCCAGAGATGGATGTCGTACAACCTGATGATGTGTTCCAACAAGAAGAAACCACCGAGGTGGTACCTGCTATGGCTATTGATGATGATGTGGTTTTGCGTCGACATGACATTGAATCTGAAATTATTCCAATGGAAGTGTTGCAATCTGTCGGAGGTGTAGAAGCCAAGGGTGTTATAGAGGATGCCTTCATTTGTGATGATGAAGATGGATTAATGAGGGAGGGTGACGACACAGACGAAGAATATGACCTACAAAGTGATTTTGATACAGATGTTGATGTAGAATCTTGATGTATATCATGGTTTAGTGCATGTCATAATTAGAGCAATGTAAATGTTCAACTGGTGCACAAATGCAAAGGAAACTCATTATAATGAAGGGGGATCTATCTTTGTAAATGTCAATATCTCGTGATATAAACCACAATCATGAATGAGTTAATTTTTTTTTTTTGGGAACAATTGGTGCTTGTCAAACTTCTATTATTATGAAAATTCTATAGTTATAATAAGGAAATCTGGAAATCTGAACATTCTGAAAATCTGAAATCTGGAAATCTGGAAATCTAAAATATGGAAATCTGAAAATCAGAAAATCTGGAAATTCTGAAATTTCTATGACAAATTCTAAGTTTTGACATTTTCCACATTTTCCAGATTTGCAGATTTTCACAAATTCTATGACAGCTTTTACATTCTATGAAAATCAGATTTCCAAAATTCAATAGGTTTGCAAATTCTGGAAATCTGGAAATCTGAAATCTGGACTGCAGTGAAGGTTTGTTCAATGGGCTGCAGATTTCCAAAATTCAATAGGTTTGCAAATTCAATAGGTTTGTTCAATCTGGGCTGCAGTGAAGGTTTGTTCAATCTGAAATCTGGAAATCTGAAATGTGGGCTGCAGTTATGTTTTTCGTTTTTGTTTTTGTTCAATGTGCTGGGTCTGTGTATGTGGGCTGCAGTGAAGGTTTGTTCTGTTCTGAATTTGGAGCTGTGTGGTGGTCTTTAGCAAGTTCTGTTTCTGGTGTTGAGCCAGGAGTTGAGTTTGGCTGTGGTGCAACCCTCCATGTGGTGTGATGATTGTATATCAATAGTATGTGGGTCTCAGAAGGTGCAGGCCTCGGACATTACCTGTGGGCCAGGGCATGGAATCAGTTTTGGAAGCTTAGGTTCTGGGAAATCAGTAGGTCATGTATCAGATGATGTAGATTAATATAAGTGATTCTGCCTTTTATGATGAAATACCTTTTGGCTGCTTAGGTTTGACTACTGTTACTTCTACTTTATTCTCTTCTAACCCGTTTTATAATGGGTGATTATACTATAGCGATAACCTAGCAAAATGAATACACCATACTTTTACTCATAACAGTTAAAGAATCATCATACATGCAGCATTTCACTACTGGTGCAAAATCTGAATATATATATACAAAATGTACGATCTATGGTAGGATATACAAAATTCATATAACAAAAAATTACTTTCATTTTGTTTGTTCAGGCAGCATAGCCATAAAAGCTCTGATTATTTTATTTTCTTTTTTCCTTATTGGCAAGCTTCAAATCTGCATTCTGTCATCCCACTTAAACCAAACAAATGCATATGGAAATAAAAAATAATTGCAGATATGCTTATATTTGTTTTCACCAAGGCATTTCATTTGTAATTCTCAGCATTGTCAAGTACACAACACAATAGACTTTTAAAGACTGCAGTAAGAGAGAGCACAGTGCTACAAATATACCTCTTCCTATGGCATTCTTTCTCTGTGCATTCCTCATCTTGCGGTGTAGCCCCAGGAAGTGAAACATCGGCCTTCACACCAGCACTGTCATCAAACAACCAATCACATAGAATAAAGAATTTAAACTTCATAATAAAAACCATATTAGAGAGTCAATCAATATCTTGTCATTTGCCATGTACATGGACTCTATTATGTGTGTATGATAATATGTACCTAAGTGTCTAGTTCATCTAATTCTCATGTCCAAATACACGGGGACACAACAAAATAATCATATTTCTTAATATATTTATTTTATTTTATTTTCTAGGGTAAAACGGTGTTCATAAGGTGCCATAGAACATTTTATACATAAGGTACTAAAATTTACTGGAATTATATTGTTATATATATATGTATATTTTATGATATTTGATATAGACTATTAAGGTGTTCATCATCGAGCCTGATATTGTGTACTCAGCTCTCTCATTTAACACCGAAAGTGCAACACTGAAATGTGTAAACCAGAATGTTTATTGAGAGATGGGAAAAATGATTGACATTAACATGGGGCAATTTGAGATGTTGAAGGACAAAAGCATCTGGTTAGCATGAGGCCCCCTGCCCATGTGAGATCACCTAGCTTCAACACTTGAGAAAATTTAGAACAAGCCTAAACTTGCCATAGGAAATTCCCAATTGTAATTTTCTTTTTGGCCTCCTTTTTGGCCTCCTTTTGTAATTTTCTAACATTAGTTATGGTCTGAATTTGTGCAGGAAGATGCTAAGTTGCTGATTTTATTTTTCTTGTTCTTCGTATTGCAACACTGTTAGGGCACAGAGGAAGTGTGAAATCCATCTGTTCTCATCCAACAAACCCTGGTAAGTTGCACTTGTTATTTTCTTGTTCTTGGTGAATTTGTTAATTGCAAAGGTGGATATGCTATAAATTTTTCTTCAAGTATGACACTATGAGCTTGAAATATGCATCAGACTGGGGCTTGCTGCCACTAAATCCCAATAAGTCCAACAATTTGTTTCTTTTGAAAACTACTATAACCAAGAGTGTGCTCCCAATCCATTGTTTATTCATGAGTTTCTTTTGAAAACTACAATTTGTTTCTTTTGCTGCCACCTTATTTTCTTTTATTCATCAGGTGTTTTCAGTTTATTTTTCAGTTTATTCATGTGATGTATATTTATCAGGTTATTCATGTGATGTATTTTTTTCAGTTTATTCATGTGACACAAATTTAATCCATAACTGAAAACACTGTTCCAGCATCAGGCATCAGGCAGATTGGAAAATGGCTCCTGGATTAAAGACTGGTCGGCTTCGGAAAAAGACACTCATGCAGCCAGAAACAGACTCGCCAGCTGCTATTCCTTTAGGATCACCCGATGACTCATCTCGTGTTCTCCCCGTCCGATCAAATGTGGGACCATCTCATAATGCCACTAGCCAACCAATGGTTGATTCTGATGAGACACAAGCCCCATCTGAAACGCAGCCGAGTGGCGTAGGTAAGAGTAAAGTTCTTCAAATTTGTCATAAACTCACTTGCCATTGCCATTGTTTTTTTGTACCCAATTTGTAGCCAATTTTCGTGTTGTTATTTTGTGAATAGGGACTTCGAAGCCCCTACGTGTACGCGGACCGACACTTGGCAAAGGCATACAAAAAATAATTCGAGCCAAGAAAGGGGAAAAATGTTATGTTCACATCGATCGTGGGTTGAATGCAATGACTGGCAAGTATGCCACTCCAGCAACTAACGAGTTAGGAATTCAAATTAGAACCTTGTGCCCTTTGAAAGATGTGAAGTCGTGGCTGGATCTTGATGAGACTACAAAAGCTGCCGTCATCCAAGGAGTTCTTGTAAGTAATATTACTTGTCCACAAGATGTAATTGTATTATGTATGTTAATAAGAAAGACTATTATTTATTGATTAAAATTTCAATTTGTTATGCATGTAGGACAAGTTTCAAATTGGAGACGATTTCCACAATGACATACAAGCACAAGAGATTGTGAATAAGAAGGCCTATGGGTTGTACAAAGATTGGAGGTACAACTTGAAGCAAGAGTTTGAATTGTTAGAGGGACTTCCACGTGATGATATCTATGCTCATCCGCCCGTAGGGGTGAGTTTAGATAATTGGAAGCATTTGATCGATGTGGCATGGAAAGATGCATCTCACCAGGTAAAATAATAGACTAGATAGAGTACATATATCTATGTGAAAATGTGATATGCCTCAGTATTTACCAAAAAATTGTTTATCTGTTTGTCTTATTTTTAGAAACGGTCAAAAGCTGGCAAGAGTAATAGGAGTCAATTGCCATACAATCATACCAATGGGTCTCACTCATTTCCTATCGCAATGGCTACTATGGTGAGTTTGATGTTTTTTAAAACTTGAATCCTTTGTAATGTTTGGATATGAAACTTGAATCCTTTGTAATGTTTTGAAATCTGTCCAAGGAATATACTCTATTTTTCATTCGAAATCTGTCTCGCAAAAGATGACTGGGAAAATCTGTTTCAATTCTGTTTGACAAAATCTGCAAAAATCTGTTTGAAAAAATCGGACGTACAATCTGTTTGCAAAAATCTGTTTGAACTAATCTGAAAAAGTCTGTTTGTACAATCTGTTTGGTCTGTTTCAATCTGTTACAAAAATTCTGTTTCAATTCTGTTTCAACAAATTTTTAGAAAGTGAACACTTGTTAGAATACACATAATCTGAAGTGGTTATAAGTGGCTATATGCGAAAATCTGTTTGCAGAAATCTGTTGGACAGAATATGTTTGACAAAATCTGGAAAATGTGTTCGCAAAAATCTGTTGGAACATCTGCATTAAGTCCTCTGCTGCTGTCTTTACATTACATGGTGTTGAATAGTCTGGTTAGTATGGCTGATTAGTACGGCTGAATAGTCTGGTTAGTATGGGTGAATAGTCTGCATTCACAAAATTATATGCAGAGAAGATATCCTCTCATGTCTGTTTCCATTTCCAATAAACAAAATAATTGATATATTGTCTATGTTAGGCTTCATTTTAAACTTACATTTCTAATATTTTGTGAAGACTTAACCATTGCATGGTTGCTATGGAGGAGGTTATCTGCCACCTGTTAAGGGAGGGGTTCAATCTCTTACCAAGTATCTTTGGTAGATTCCTTCATTAGTGTTGTTGTCTACAAAGAAATGTGTCTAAACTACTAATTTGTCTGCAAAAACTCTGTTATCATACAAATCTGTCTGCAACAAATCTGTCTGCAATAATCTGCTTAAAGTGTCATTCATTTATATGTTGATGTGTTAACAGGTAGCAAAAAATGGAGAGTTGGATTTCCCAAAGTTCTATGAGGACAGCCACACTTCAAAGAAAACGAATGATTGGATCCATCCGAAATGCCGTGAGTTGCATGTAAGTATGTGACAAGGAAATATATGTATTCAATATTTTCTTCTCCTTAGTACCCAGTAATACATATATGTTGCCAAAGTATTTTTCGACTTATTTATTTGCAATGATAGCAAGAGATGGTCAATGTACAAGCGGCTGCCATCGAGTCGGGGACGCCATTGACACAGGAGGAGATTTCAATGCAAGTGCTTGGACAGAAGAAAAGGTACTTGCTTGGATTTGGGAGTGGCCCACAACCCTCTACCATATTTGCATCACGAGCACACGATAAGGACATGGAGGCAATGCGAGCTGAGGTGGAGGCACTTCGTGAGGAGCGGGAAAAAGATCATGACGAGTTAATGAAAGAGCGAGAGGAGCGCGAGAGATGTTACAATGAGCTGTTGAAAGAGCGAGAGGAGCGCATTCAATTATCCAATGAGATGTTGAAAGAGCGGGAGGAGGGACAAAAGGCAAGGGAGGAGACAAATGCAAAGGTCGAGCATCTTAACAACGTAGTAGCCAAACTGTCACAACTCTTGGAAATCTAAGTTGGGCATCTGATGTTTGCTTTTTGGTAAGAACAATTTCATTAATGTCACACTTACTTTGTTTAAATATGGTCGCTTTAAGAGTTGAAAATGTCAGCAATTTGGGAGTAAGGGTTGAAAATGTCACAAACATACTCGAAAAAGGCGTTCGGGGGCTGAAAATGCAAAACATCCCCCAAGCCACAATTTTTTTGTAACGGGAAGCTTCCCGGTGAAAAATGTGACATGTAGGGACAGACGGTATGTAAGTAGGACACATAAGTTGGGAGTTAGAGTTGAAAATGTCATAAACTTAGTCGAAAAAAGGGGTTCGGGGTGGGAAATCGGAAACATATAGATTTTGTGCCTTCAATCATACATAATGTCGAAATGAATTGAATATTACACAGTGCTTTGACATATATAGCTTTGTGCCTTCAATCATACATACAATATGTAAATAGGAACGCAGGTACTTCCTCTACTCTCAAGGTAAGCAATTGAAAGCAAGGTGAAATTTTAAAGCAAGGTAGAGAGCCAAAAACAGCATACCTGCCACCATATTGAAATGATATCAATAAAAGCAATGACTTCTAATGCAAATGTGTTGAGGAATGCGCAAATGACAGTAAGACCCACATACATACATAAGAATAGCCATTTTGGAGCTAAGTTTTTAGAACATTTAGTGCACTTGTGCAGTTCAATATTTACCTTCAGGATCATGCTAATAGTTTAATTCTTGATTGTTTGCATAGTTCTCTAGAAGCTAATAATTCTCAGCTGAGGTGTTAATAGAGTATTATTTTATTCTTTTTTTTTGTTAATTTGCTGCTGGGTGAGTTTTATATATTGATATATGTTCTACTTCTTAATTTTCTGAATTTCTTTAAGCCAATAACCCCGATTGAAGAAGCCTAATTGTTCTCTTCGGTTGTCCAATGACTACTGTGTTCATGAACTGCCCTTAACTCTTGGCTCTTTATTTTCTGCACTTCTTTAAGCTTCTAAATGTCCTTAATTTCCCACAATAAAAATTGAACAAGACTAGTCAATCTATCCATTTGTCCTACGACTGCTATGTTGATGAAGAACAACCCCAAACTCATGGCCTTGTGCTACTAAGCTCTAAAGCTTTACCTAGTTTATACACCAAAGCAAATCCTACAGCTTCATGTATTTTCACCACCCAACGTAACAACATAAACTTATTACAATCACCCTTAAGATGGCCTTTTAACCACTGCCCTGAACCATAGTTACCAAATCTTGTACTAGCGGGTATTTCTTTGTTTTCATACTACACCTGGTAGAAGGCACAGTTCTTTAGTCGTGTAAAAGTTGTGATTTGTGAAGTTCTAGTCTCAATGATGAGTTCGGTGTGGAATTTGATTCTCCCTTCCTTTCTCCATAGGTTAAAAACTAAAAGTAAATAAAAATAAAAAAACACAAAAAAAGAAACCAAGCCCTATGTAGTCCCTTCACCCATGCACTGTGGTTTTCCTTGGTGGTTGGGACATGCCTTCAATCAATGCTTCAAATGGCTTTGAAAGTACTGCTTTAGAGTCAGCTACTAACCTTGGGAGTTATTGACGTTATTATTAATAACAAACTCGGTGTTTACTTAATTAGATTGAACTTACTTAGCAGTGTGCTTTATTAATCTTGTCTGATGTATTAATATATGTTGTTGTGGTGTGAGCATCTGTAGAACATGTATATATATATTTTGGAAATTTTTTACTTAATTGAGGGCGTAATGGTTTCATGTGAATGGTTACATACAACTCAGTTATTAGCTGATATTGAAATTGTACTTGATAAAGAAATCTATTACCTACGGATTTGTGAGGGTGGTTTTCAGCTTGATATCTCAAAATATGGTGACTTCTCGATAGAGAATGAGGATATATATATTATGACTTGTTTGTTTGATCATGACTTTGATTGCATATGCCATGTTTGGTCTTTGATTTTGTAGGCATTATAATATAACTGGGCCCATATGCCTTTTAACTAGGGAACTTTTGTGTTTAACTTAACCATTTATTGCATAAGAGAAATATTGCTTCTTATGCAATGTGAAAGAGCTTATACTTACATTATATTCTCATTCAAAGATTTATATATTGACCTGAGCTCTTGGATGGGAACTTATATGAAAATTATTTCGTTTTGCTGGGTTGTTTATTTTGCTTGATAATTTAAATTAGGTTGAGAAACATCTTCAGCTATATCTTATTTAATTACTTTCAAAATTATGGTGTGTAAATCTGAAAATATCCGACACAGCCTCTTCATTGATTTTGTATGTAGCTTGAACATAGCTTTTGGTAGCAATATTAGGATCTGCATTTATACTAAATGTATGAAAATGTTTTAGTGGCCTTAACCCATTCATTGAACACTACTGAAATGTAATTGCCTTCTATTGAACTCCAATTGAGGAGTAGAGGTGAAAGAATCTGGTCTAAAAGCTTGGTTAAAGTTTAGGTGGGTTAGCTGAAATGTAATATTTTTTTTTCTATTTATTTTATTTTATTTTATTTTTTATGTTCAAGTTTTGCAGAAAGAAATAAATTGTTTGTGAAAGGTTTGAAATGACATGGAGATCTCACCAATTGCGATAGTAAAGAGTGAAACATGAAATAGGTGGGTTCAATGACTAAGTCTCAATAATCATCATGTATATATTTCTGAAACCTATTATTGATTCTAGTAAAGTGCAAATGATGATAAGTTTCCTTTCTTGGTGCGAGCATTGTAATTTAGTTTCGTCAAGGTCAAAATAGCGCTAAACAGTAGCAGGATTGAAGTGGAGTGAAATATTTATGGTTTATTTTTGTTTTATTTCTGTCAATTTTATTTCCCTCTTTGTCTAATGATGTTTTTCCCCTTTTTTGCAGATGTTTTTGGACATACAAATGTGGATATGTTTTTGTTGACAAGTACGGGAGGACATTGTATTTATATCTCTATCCGTATATATAGTGGTTTGTACAAAATATTTTTGGATGTAGAGTAAATATCAGCTAATTTGTGGCAGTACAAAATATAATTTTTGTTGTGGTACAGAAGTTCTAGGTAAATTTGTATGGAAGTTCTAGGTAATTTTTGGTTATTCCAGTATTATGTATGGAATTAAATTATTGACGTGGGATTATACATGGTTTGTATGAAATTTGTAATATATATAAGTGGACGTTTAGTATTAATTTTTTGGATGGTTGGAAATGAAATGTGTGCACGTTGAATGCTTGATAACATATTCACCGTTGATGGATTATATTGTTTATACAGGGTACAGGTTGTATTAATAATGGATATAGGTGGTTTAGAAAATTTTATTTAAAAAAAAAAAAAAAAAAAAGATGTTAAAATATTTGGCCACTAAATATTTTTGTAGCCTAAAGTTGCCTTTTGCCGACTACAGACAAATTAGTAGCCAAATGTCTACTTTCAGTGACGAATTATTTAGTAGCTAAAAGTTCTGCCTTCCCCGACCAGAACAGGTTGGTAGCCAAACATCCACATTCAGCGACTAATATATTAGTCGCTGAAAGATGACTTTGCCGACTACAGACATATAGTAGCCAGATGTCTACTTTCAGCGACGAATCACATAGTGGCTAAAAGTTCTGCCTTCCCCGACCAAAACAGGTTGGTAGCCGAACAGCCACATTCGGCGACTAATATATTAGTCGCGGAAAGTGCCTTTTTGCCGACTACAGACATATAGTAGCCAAATGTCTACTTTCAGCGACGAATCACATAGTGGCTAAAAGTGCTGCCTTCCCCGACCAAAACAGGTTGGTAGCCAAACAGCCACATTCGACGACTAATATATTAGTCGCTGATTAGATGCCTTTTGCCGACTACATATATATTAGTAGCCAAATGTAGTGACTTTCGGCGACCAAAAGACTTTTAGTCGCCAATACTATCGCCGACAGGTTAAAGACGACAAGCTTGGCGACAAAATGTTATGGTCGCTAAATGGTTTCGGCGACAAAAAATGTGACTTTTGGCGACCAATATTTTGGTAGCTAAAAGTGACATTTCTTGTAGTGAACCTAACACAAATATGCATAAATTAACCCATAAAACATGTAATTAATTCTCACAAACTATGTAACTTGAGTCACAAAATATATAAATAAATGACATACCGTATATCTTGCTTAGTCAAGAGTTTTCATTTCCTTTTATGCATTTTTTTACTTTAATAATGTTTCATATATATTTGTTTTCACCAATGAGCAAATGTCAAAACAATATTAGTGATTTTTTTTATTACGATTTTTATATATTGTCATTAAAACTAATAATAGTAACGTTTTCTGTGATAAATTTTTTAAACTGTCGCTAAAAGTTAAAAATGAATAACTTTTTTGTAATGATTTTCTTAAATTGTCCCCAAAACTTATAATTAGTTACGTTTTTAAATAATGTTTAATAAAAAAATATCATTAATTATCATAAAATCTATTAAATAATTAGTTCACTTATTGGATCTCTACATAATTATCCTTTGGCCCCGTTTGTTTCGGAGTTAAATAGATAGGAGAGGATTAGGATGAAGGTGGAGTTATTCAGTATTGTGTTTTTTTGTAAAGTTGGGAAGAGGATTAGAATGGAGGATGTGATATAGATGGAGGTTGGAAGGGGGATTGAAATGGAAGAGGTGGAGATGGAGATGGTATTAGAAAAATAGTGAGAGGATTAAAAAAAAAATTATTTTTTATATATTGAGAATTTTTTTTAAAATATTAATGTTTAATTTTTTATATTTTTTTATTTGTTTTATTATTTTATATAAAAATAATTTAACAATTCCTACACTAACAACTATCATCAATACAAATACAATTTTACTTAATCCTCTCACTAACAATCCCCTCACTATTAATCCCCTCTATTCTACCTCTGAAAATAAACAGGGCCTTTATTTGACCCCTAATTATTTACTTTCCTCAAATTAACAAAAATTGTGTAGACTAAAAAATTACCTTTGTTTTCATCTTCTTCCGCGTAATCAATGATTCTTTCCATTTTCGTTCATTTACTAGGCAACCAAACAAGCAGACATAAACAAAATCAAGATCAAATTGGGATCAGAAAAGGAGATTCGTACCGAGAATAAGCATAGCATCCGGAAGAGCGCCGAGAATGGGAAGAAAGAGACCGCCGACGATACCAGGACCTAGAATCTCCAGCAAGAGCTCGCTGCCATTGGAGAGGTACGTGGCGGCGAGGAACATTAGGTATCCGTAGACGATGATGAGGAAGAGGTTTCCGAGTACGGTTGTGGTGCAGGGCATGAATCCGTAGGTTTGATCGCAGGAGTCCGATGCTCGGAACTGGTTGAGGGGGAGGAGTGGCGGAGCCTGGAAACCGTCATGGACTCCGTCGGAAACCAGATCTAATGATGGACTGTCGGTGACGTGGCGGCCGTAGGCGGTGGCGGAGAGAAGGAGGAGGAGAGAGAGGAGGGTGGTGAAGAGGAAGGGCAGGGGTGATCTGTTACTGTTGGTCATTGTGATTGTTTTGTTTAGTGTTTAGTGTTTGTTTGTAGTAACAGATCACCCATGCCCTTCCTCTTCACCACCCTCCTCTGTCTCCTCCTCCTCCTCTCCGCCACCGCCTACGGCCGCTACGTCACCGACAGTCCATCATCAGATCTGGTTTCCGACGGAGTCCATGACGGTTTCCAGGCTCCGCCGCTCCTCCCCCTCAACCAGTTCCAAGCATCGGACTCCTACGATCAAACCTACGAATTCATTAATATTTAAAAAAAAAATTCTCAATATATAAAAAATAAATTTTTTTTTAATCCTCTCATTATTTTTCTAATACCATCTCCATCTCCACCTCTTCCATTTCAATCCCCCTTCCAACCTCCATCTATATCACATCCTCCATTCTAATCCTCTTTCCAACTTTACAAACAAACACAATACTAAATAACTCCACCTTCATTCTAATCCTCTCCTATCTATTTAACTCCGAAACAAACGGGGCCAAAGGATAATTATGTAGAGATCCAATAAGTGAACTAATTATTTAATAGATTTTATGATAATTAATGATATTTTTTTATTAAACATTATTAAAAAGCGTAACTAATTATAAGTTTTGGGGACAATTTAAGAAAATCATTACAAAAAAGTTATTCATTTTTAACTTTTAGCGACAGTTTAAAAAATTTATCACAGAAAATGTTACTATTATTAGTTTTAATGACAATATATAAAAATCGTAATAAAAAAAATCACTAATATTGTTTTGACATTTGCTGATTGGTGAAAACAAATATATATGAAACATTATTAAAGTAAAAAAATGCATAAAAGTAAATGAGAACTCTTGACTAAGCAAGATATACGGTATGTCATTTATTTATATATTTTGTGACTCAAGTTACATAGTTTGAGAATTAATTACATGTTTTATGGGTTAATTAATGCATATTTGTGTTAGGTTATGCGATTTTCTAAAATAACTTGCATATGTTTATGAAAATTTATGTTAAATTAAAATTTTTAAAATTTTTATGAATTAATTTATATAAATTTGTATTTAAATTGGATAATTTTATAAGACAATTTACTAATGTTTATAAAAATTTACGGGAGTTACATATAGTAGGCAATCCTTATGGGTTCCACACCCAAACGCTTCCCAATTTTGAAAAATTTTCCAAAATAAGAAGTTGGTGTACATCATTGTTAAAGAAAATAAATGCACAAAACTTTCCCAAAATAACAAGGTGGCATATATATTTCATTCAGGGCTGGCCCTGAGTTTCCGGGGCCTAAAGCGAACTAATTTTTCGGGGCCTTTTTAGATATTTTTTAAAAATAAAAATAGAAATCACTTTGTTTGGTTTAGAGTTTTCAAAAATAATTGTATAAGTTTACAATTTGTATTTTCTTTTATATTTTTGTATTTGGTAATATTTTTTAAAAAAAATATAAATATTATAGTTTTTAAGCATATCTAAATTAGATATATCTACAAAATAAATAAATAAAAATTGTATAAAATATTTTTTTAAAAAAATACTAAAAAACACGTAATTGGGCCATAAAGAGAAAAAAAAAATAGGCCACAAAATTAGGCTAACGACTAATACATATACATATATTTTATTTTTTATTTTTTTAATTGGACTAACAACTAAAACTTATAAATATTTTTCAATTGGGCCTTTTATCAATTGGGCCAAATAGATTTTTTGAGGCCCCCTTTAAAATAACCTAAATTAATTAAACAGAATTGGGTCATTTTAAAATTTTAATATAATACAAGACTAAATTTGGGGGCCCTTTTTTAGGGCCCTAGGAGCAGGCCTTACCAGCCTTAGCCCAGGGCCGGCCCTGATTTCATTAATAAAAGTTTGACAGGCAATCACATGTGTACACTTGTTTTGTTAATACTTGTTAATGAGGTATGCTTTCGTTTGGTTTGTATTTCTGAAAATTTTTTAAGAAATTTTCTCTACAAATAAGTTTTCAAAAATAATCAAACCAAACAAATTTTCTCAAAAAAGTTTCCCAAAACTTGTAAACCAAACAAGTTTTCCAAACAAATCTCTCTCTCTCACACATATCAAATCAATCACTTTTTTCAAAATTCTCTCTCAAAATAATTTTCCAAAACATTTTTTGAAAAAAACCAAACAAACAAATTTTCGTACTTTTTATCTCTAAAACTCATTTCCCAAACTCAAACCAAACATACCCACGTGTCAGCACCTCTTTATTACTTACTCCACACCGTTTTGTTTCTTTCTTTTCGTTAGGTACCTTCGTTCTTGACTTTTGTTATCACTTCACATCAATCTACTTTATTTTTTAGAAAAAAAATTACAAAAATAATATTGAGTTCAACACAATAAACAAGTTGTCGATTAATTTTTAAGTTTTAGCGTAAATTATAAATATATCTCTAAAATACGAATCATCTTAACCCTTAAGGGTTGGCCTAGTGGTGGAGGCTTGGGATTTAAGAGTTTGCTCCTCTCTAGATCTCAGGTTCAAAACCTCTTAGGTGCTATCAACTCTTGTGTTGGGTCAGTCCATACAGAGCTTTGCTCTGGCTTTAAATGGGCCCCCGCTAGTGGACGGTGGGATTGGTCCCCCAGGGATTAGTCGAGGTGCGCGCAAGCTGGCCCGGACACCCTGAGTTATCAAAAAAAAAAAAAAAATACGAATCATCTTCTGTAATTTTAAAAATTATATTTCATCTTTTGAGATTTCTAATTTTATAATAAATTGCTTATTTTATTAATAAATCATCAAGTCAACTAACAATTTTTAATGATGTTAAAAATATATTTCAATTAATAATTTAGGTAATTTTATTATTGTATAGGAGAGCAATTATGAATTTGATTTTTCAGTTAATTTTGTTAAATAAAAAATTCTAATAAGGGGGTGCTTGTAATTTTTCAAACCATAGGGACTAATTTGTATTTTAACCAAACCTCAGGGAGTATATTTGTAATTTATTCTAAGTTGTATCATAGAGTGATTATATAGAGCTTTAGAGTTGGGACTTTAAACACAGCTTTAGTAATGCGGAAATTAAAAAAAAAAAATTTAAAACCAAAGCATTACATCACATGGGCCTCAGCATAAGTTAGAGTTCTCTAGAGCTCACAAATTAGAGCTTCCAATCATTTTTGTTTATCAAATTAAACCCCATTCATTTAAAGAAAAATTAGCCTATCACCCGTGCTATGCACGGGATAATTATAGATATTTATATTTGTTTTAGATTTTTTTTAATATATAAATTATGTTTTTTAAGATTTTTTATAAAAATAATTTAACAATCTTATCACTAACCATAGTGTATGAGAGAAGTTGAAAAGGATACTGCAATGATTATACACGAATTATATCTATAATTATTTGTATGAGGGGATTTTAAATGCTGATCAAGGGATTTTGACCAAATCAATAAATGCAGGCATGTGGAAAGACATGTGGATTGAAAAAATTTAATAAATGCTAATTAGAGAATTTTGACAAAATCAATAAATGCTGAGTTTTTTTTTAAATAAAAATAAAAAATTTAGAAAATTCAGATTGGGATATTGAAGCTCCCACAGGTTTTGAAGGTTAAAAACTCCCTTTTACTTAATATATAATATAGATAGATTATGATTTTTTTTAAAAAAATTGACCATTATAACAAAATAAATTTAAAATTTTAATTTTATTAATTTAAATCTTAATATTTTAATTTATTTTTAATCAAAACTATTCGCATATTTTTGTTAAGTAAAATTAATAAAAAAACAATATTTTATTTATTAAACTTAATAAAAAAAAGTATTTCACACATTTTATACACATATATTGAATTTAATGATTAAAATATATTTTTTTGATTGAAAATAAATAAATAAAATTAAAATTAAAATTAAAAATATTAAAAAAATTTAAGTTTTATTTTATTATATGAGTGAAACTTATTTTTTTCCTTCTGTAATTTTTCTTTCATTTAACTACTTAACAATTTCTACTCGCCGTGCATGTCCCCGTACAAATTCACACAAGATACTCTCTTTATGTCTCTCTCCAATGTGGTGGGCGCAGGCACTCTTCCTCCACAAAAGCCGCCAATTGGACAAAAATCACACATGTGGGCACTCTTCCTCCACAAACGCCACCAAATCTCAATTTTATTAAAATGTGAAAATAAAATAAAAAATTATCCTTAATGATAATATATTTTAAAATTATTAAAACCATAACAAATTTAATATAATGTATAGACATTTGATAAGATCGGGATTGTAATACAATTTTACATGATTTTATGATTAAGATTATAGCGATTTTAAAAATCCTAATTGAAGAACTTTGAAAAACTCAGGGCCTTTGCACCTACCTAGCTTGTCTCTAAAGGTTGTTTTGAGAAATTTGTTAAAAATTGGTTTTTTGATTTTTTCAAACATTTTTTAAAAAAGCGTGTAAAAAAGTAAAAAAAAAGATATAATCTAAAATAGATTAAAAATTGACTTTTAACTTTTTATATTCTTTCAAAAAGAGGCCTCAATCCTTAGGCCTATTTTGAGAATTGAGTTAAAAGTTACTTCTTACCTTTTAACTCACTTCCCTTTTTCAAAAAAAAAAAAAAAAAAAATCAAAAATAACTTTTAACTATATTTCCAAAGCATCCATTAATGACATGTCGTTAACGAATTAATGTAGCGGGGGCACACACCTTTCGTGTGTTGCAATAATACATTGACAATACTTTGTACCTAATTTTTTATATTTAAATTTGGTTATTATTTTTTTTTAATTTTTAAAATCGAATTTTGAATAAATTTAAATTTTTTTTATTGTTTCAAAGAATAAAATAATGTTACATGCATAAAATGTATAAAAAATTTATGTAGGATCCAAATTTATTTATATTAAGGCCTAGTTTGGCATGTCCAAAAAATGACAAAAAGTCAAAAAGTTACTCAAAAAATTAAAAAGTTATCACTATTCACCAAAAAAAATATTAAAAAATTAATTTTACATACAAAATTACAACGTTTCTTAAGAAAAATTGGATAGTTGGGGTGCAATTTTAACATACTGTTGTTCGGCCCATGGGGGCCTATCACGGGTTCCGTTTTGATAATCTGAACCGTTTAATGTGTAGAATTCATCGAGTACTATATGTCTATAAAAAAATCACATTGATCGGATATCGCTAACTATATGATCAAATTAGTTTTGTATACAAAAAATGGATGGTTTTATAGTTAACAGTTATAAAAAAAACCAATCTGATCAGATAACTATCTATATCCGATCAACGTGATTTTTTACAGGCATATAATACTCGACGAGTTCTACACATTGAACGGTTCAGATTATCAAAACGGGAACCGTGATGACCCCCACGGGCCGAACAGTATCGTCTAGTGCAATACCCGAAAAGTAGCCAATCATTTCTTAGCATCAATCCAGCTGCGCAGATAATATGGCTGGACACCTCACACTCCTAATCTTCTCCTACACACTAATTTATACAATTTTTTAATACACATTTTTTCATAAAAAATCAAAAAAATTAACTCAAGCAACCATCTTTTTTCCTTCAACTTTTTAGTCCAAAAAATTAAAAAGTGCACTTATTTAAGATACCCCAAATAACCCCTAAAATAAGAACCATACTTAAAAGTTATTTATTAGGGTTCTAAAAATATATTATGTCACGTGCCGACCAAAAATTTGAAAATTAGGAAATATGGGAACAATTTTTTATTTTATTATTATTTTTTAAAAAATATTTATTTATAAATCTCTCTTCACCTATATTTCACTTAATTCAAATTATTATTTTTATATAAATAATTCCTATGATTGACTTATATCAAAATATTCTTAATAATAATATTTAAATTGATAGTGTCAATGTTTCGCTATGTGAGCTTTTTTGGGAACATCAGTAAAAAGTCAGCTTTTTGACTTTTCAGCTTTTTTAGTCAAAAAAGTTAACTTTTTTACCCAAAATAACCTAATTGTTTGCCAAAAAAGTCACTAAAAATGTCAAAAAGTCAGTTTTTTACTAACTTTCCAAAGTACCACAATGTAAAATACGAATGTTCATATCATTAAATTTGCTAAACGTTTAACAAATATTTATAAAGATAAAATTATTCATAAAATATAGAATTAAAATTTGATGTATCAAATATTTAAATAATAAAATTTATTAAAATATAAAAATATATTATAAATTAATTAAAATATAAATATTAGAAAATAATTTTCTAATAAATCTCCTTTCATCAGATGTTCCGAAGGGGATAATCTGCCCTTTTTAAATAGATATAAAAATGTCAAACACCAGTAATGATTCAGACCACTAATTTTGGTGCTCTAATGAAACATTAATGCCATAGCAATGAACAAAAAAAATAAAATAAAAACAAATCAAGAACAAAATGTTGGAGAAAATACCAGAAACTAAACAATATTATTGATAAATGATGTAAAGAAAATGAGATACAAATAGATCAGGCTGAGGCACGGATATCTCGTTTTCTTTAAGGAGATCAAGCCCACTGCGGTAGGAAGAACCCAAATACCGATGCAGCAGTCACAATACTATGACTTGTCCCCTCCAGGATACAACAGCCCGACCACTTGTCGTATGGTTCAAGCCAACTCTGCACAAGATGGTGAACCCAAAGCTCCACCAATAAAACACCATTCTTTGCTAGTAATCTCTCTTGTATGTAAAATAGGTGATTTTTATAGATAGAAAAGAGTAGACTATATATAGACTATAAGGACCTTACAGTTACACCAAAAGTAATGACCATTAAACAAGAAAATGGTTACACCAAAATAATGACCATAAACCAAGTTCATGAACTCTATTAACCTTCATTTATGACCAAGAGGTTACCAAAGTAATGAAAGGTTACCAAAGTAATGAAACCCCATTTATGAAAAAGATAAATCAATAAATAAATATAAGATATTAAAATGGTCCAACAATCCCCCACTCATTTTAATATCAACAAGGATAAAAGAGATTACCAAACAAAGATAGACTAGTATGCATCATGAAGGTGTGCTCTGCATTGAACCTTCATTAGTGAAACAGCAACCTCTACTCCAGAGTCAGTAGTGGTCTCAGACTTGAACTATGACTGCTTAGGGGAAATAAAGAATTACTGCTCACACATAATAATCTAGGTGTTGACATGAGCTTTAATAGCTAGCACATTACGGCCTTATGCTTATCCCAGTTTTCATGAGCATATTTGAGAATAAGCCTTGTTCTTATAGAAAGCGGCCCCACTTTCATGCTCACATAGGTGAAATCTGTCAAGGATGTTCCTGTAATTTACACACCCCACTCAACAAGAGCTACAGACTTTCATTAAGAGTATAAAAACTCAACCCTCCAACATTACAGGATAAATGCACTTACATCATAGGGATGGATAACAAAATATTAAAGAGTGCATTTTTTACAACCACCATATGATTCGTTCTTCCCATTGAACCTAGTTACAGGATCTCTGGTCCCTAGGTTGGGTATCCTCATACCTGGTTTATGATTTTATAGGCTTCAAACCCATCCCCCTTGATGTATTCCAGACCCTATCTCTCGCCAATTTGGTTAACGGATCCGCAAGATTATCACAAGATTTTACATAATTCACAGTTATGATGCCATTACTCAAATAGGATCTCACATTACTGTGTTTCCTTCGAATAGGTCTAGATTTACCATTATAAAAATGATTGTTCACTCTACCAATAGCAGCAGTGCTATCACAACGAATTAACACAGGAGGAATTGGTTTTTCCCAAAAAGGAATTTCATGTAACAAATCTCTCAACCAATTCGCTTCCTCACATGCTGAAGCTAACGCTATAAGCTCAGCTTCCATTGTAGAATTATCAATTATCATCTGTTTTTTAGACTTCCAACATATAGCACCACCACCCAAGGTAAAAATAAAACCCGAGGTAGAGAGAGAATCACCTGACAAAGTGTTCCAATCGGCATTACTATATCCCTCAAGTACTGCAGGATACTTGTTATAAAGCAAACCATAATTTTTGGTTCCAGATAAATATCTCATAATTCTTCCCATGGCTAGCCAATGATCTCGACTTGGTTTGCTAGTAAACCTGCTAAGTACTCCAACAGCATATGCAATGTCAGGTCTATTACAGTCAGTAGCATATCTCAAACTACCAATCATGCTAGCATATTCCTTTTGATTAATCACTTCTTTTTCATTTCTTACAACAGATAAGTGTATGCTTGCATTAAAAGGAGTAGCAACATGTTTACAGTTTAGAAAATTATATTTCTTTAAAATTTTCTCAACATAATGCGACTGATCAAGAAAAATGCCATCCTTAGTCTTGGTAATTTTAATTCCCAAAATAAAATTGGCTTTACCAAGATCTTTCATATCAAAGTGGCTATTGAGCATATTTTTAGTCTCATTTATAATATGCAAATTAGAGCCAAAGATAAGTAGATCATCCACATATAGGCTAATAATCACATGTGCATTCTCACAACTTTTATAATATATGCACTTATCACATTCATTAGTCTTATAGCCATTCTCAAGCATGCATGAATCAAATTTCTCATGCCACTGTTTAGGAGCTTGTTTTAAACCATAAAGGGATTTAGTTAGCTTACACACTTTGCTTTCTTGGCCTGGCTCCACAAAGCCTTCAGGTTGGTCCATGTAAATCTCCTCATCTAGATCTCCATTCAAAAATGCTGTTTTTACATCCATTTGATGAATTTTTAAATCATGAATTGCAGCCACTGCAATCAACAGTCTAATGGATATAACTCTAGTAACCGGAGAAAAAGTATCAAAGAAATCAAGATCAACTTGTTGCTTATAACCTTTAGCGACAAGCCTCGCTTTATATTTATCTATAGTTCCATCCGGTTTAAGTTTTTTACGAAGGACCCATTTACACCCAATAGTTTTACAACCTTGAGGTAAATCCACTAACTTCAATGTTTTATTTGAAAGTAGTGAGTCTATCTCATCATTTACAGCCTCTCTCCAGAAAATAGCATCAGGTGATGATAAAGTTTCTTGTACCGTATGAGGAATTTCTTCCACATTGTAAAGATAATAGTCAGGGCCAAAATCTTTTTCAACTCTAGCTCGTTTACTTCTTCTTGGTTGGATTTGAAAATTTTCTTTTTCTTGAAAAACTTGAGAAAGAGTAGAAGAGCTAGGCATAGATAAAATATTTTCAGATATTATTTGACCCCCACTATTTCTAGATTTAAAAGGAAATTTATTTTCATGAAAAATAGCATCACCTGATTCAAAAATAATATGATTTTCCATATCAAAAAATCTATAAGCTGTACTATGCAACGCATACTCAAGAAAAGCACAAGTGGTAGCTCGTTCACCCAATTTAGGTCGTTTAGGATCTGCAAGCCTCACAAAAGCTAAACAACCCCAAACCCTCAAATAACCTAGATTTGGTTTATGCCCCCGCCACAACTCATAAGGGATGATTTAGTCTTTTTGTGTGGCACTCTATTTATCACATGGCAAGCTGTCAAAATAGCCTCACCCCAAAAATTTGAGGGAGCACCTGAATCAATAAGCATAGCATTCGTCAAGTCAATTAATGTTCTATTTTTTCTTTCAGCTACACCATTTGATGAAGGTGAATATGGTGGAGTAGTCTCATGAATAATTCCCAATGACTGAACAAAAGAGTTGAATCCTAGAGATTCATACTCCCGGCCTCTATCACTTCTAATTCTTTTAATCTTTTTACCGAATTGATTTTCCACTTCAAGAAGGAATTCTTTAAATTTTTCAAAAGCATCACTTTTATGTTTTAATAAATATACACTTGTGTATTTTGAAAAATCATCAATAAAAGTGATAAAATATCGGTTACCACCCCGAGTTAAAATTCCTTCAAACTCACACAAATCAGTATGAAATAATTCTAGCAATTCGGTATTTTTTTCAACACTTTTATGAGGCCTCTTGGTAATTTTTGCTTTACTGCAAACTTCACATTTCTCAAAATTTTTTGTCACTTTAGAAATTAATTCTAAACTACTCATGATTCCCACATATTTACTATTTATATAACACAAGCGAGCATGCCATAAATTAATAGAACATAAAATGTAAGCAACGTCATAGTAAAAATCATCAAATTAATCAGCAAGGCAATTTAAGAGATAAAATTGACATTTATACTTATCTGTATTGTAGGAAGCCACTTTTGCTTCATGTGCCTCATAGTCTTCATCATTCATCTCCTCGGTTGGGATTTTGTTCGGATTCTTTTCGGTAAGAACATATGTAACTTTCAAAAGGTTAAGGTAAAAAAGAACTTTTCCTTTCCACCTCTTAAAATGAACTCCTTTGAACTTTAAAGACTTGTTGAGATCTCCAATTCCATCATTGGTTTTTTCTGGTACTTGTTCCATATTTGATCTCCTTAAAATTGTTGGAGAAAATACCAGAAACTAAACAATATTATTGATAAATGATGTAAAGAAAATGAGATACAAATAGATCAGGCTGAGGCACGGATATCTCGTTTTCTTTAAGGAGATCAAGCCCACTGCGGTAGGAAGAACCCAAATACCGATGCAGCAGTCACAACACTATGACTTGTCCCCTCCAGGATACAACAGCCCGATCACTTGTCGTATGGTTCAGGCCAACTCTGCACAAGATGGTGAACCCAAAGCTCCACCAATAAAACACCCTTCTTTGCTAGTAATCTCTCTTGTATATAAAATAGGTGATTTTTATAGATAGAAAAGAGTAGACTATATATAGACTATAAGGACCTTACAGTTACACCAAAAGTAATGACCATTAAATAAGAAAATGGTTACACCAAAATAATGACCATAAACAAAGTTCATGAATTCTATTAACCTTCATTTATGACCAAGAGGTTACCAAAGTAATGAAAGGTTACCAAAGTAATGAAACCCCATTTATGAAAAAGATAAATCAATAAATAAATATAAGATATTAAAATGGTCCAATACAAAATATCACATTACTGTGAGTGGAGCCCACTACCAACTCATTAGAGCTACTTTCAGAGCTAAAAAATTAGAGTTCCAAAATATTTTTCTGTCAAACACTGTCGCACGTTGAAAGTACCGATAGACCCTTTTTTTTTATTTTTTCTTTTTGTCTGAAAGGTACACATTTTCCTATAAAAATCGTTATTAACCGAAAAAAAACAAACTTGGCAGGCGCAGCATAGTCAACTATGGGAAAAGAAAAATTAAAGTGTTACTTGAAAGAGTATTTTATACTCTTATTTATCAATCAATTTTTATGATATTAAATAAGACAAAAAAATAAATAGGTGAGGACCAAGGTTTTCAAATTCGGATCGGACCGGCCGGTCGAACCGGGAACCGGGCCTGGTTCCGGTCCGGCCAACCCTGTAAATCCGGAGAAGGCTGAAAACCGTTCTTAAATGAGAGAACCGGATGGCCCGCCGGTTCAACCGGCAAACCCAGTGACCCGGACGGGTTAACGAGGAACCGGGCGGGTTTGTTGGCCTAAAATCTCACTCTCTCTCTCTGCAGAATTCTGGTGGTGAACGGAAGTTATGGAGGAAACAAATCTGACGGTGAGGTGAGCACAAAGGGTGGGGTGTGCATAGATAGGGGTACTTTACCAACAATGAAGACACAGGCAGTCCATCTCCCAGTTTTTGATCTGAGGACTGGTCTACCCTTGAGATCCACAGTCCCATCTTGTGTGTAATCCTCTCTTCCATTTACGGCACCTTGCTCTTCCTCTTCCTCTATCTTTGCATAACCCTCTGTCCATTCCACAGGATCTAATTTCTCTTCCTCTACCTTCACCGTGGTAGCTAGAGAGAGAGAGAGTGCAGAGGACTTTTTGTTTTTTTATTCAAGTCTTCTTTTTTGATTCAAGCAGAGATAGGTGCATGCATATGGTCACTTAACTTTTGACTTTTATAATGTTTGGCAACCAAAGGAGCAGTATTTCCGTCTCGAACCTTTCATCATCATCTAGAAGTATGTACTATTATACAAATATAAAAGGGTAAATTACACAACTCTTGAGATTTGAGTGATATTTTAAAATTTTATTATTTTGTTGAATTTAAATTTTTTATTTTATTTTTTAATATATTTATGACGTAATTATGACATCACGGTTCGACCGGTTTGACCCAACGGTTGAACCAATGACCCGTCCACGCGATCACTTTTCTAGTTCGCTCACCGGTCCGGGTTTCAAAACATTGGTGAGGACATATCCATCAATAAATTCAAAATATTTTTATACATTTTGAATGCTTTTTAATCATTTTTATTTTTTAAAATAGTTTTTTTTATTATCATATTTTCAATACAATAATGATTTAGACCCCTAAAAAATACATCATTAATAACACTAATGCATTGGGAATAGCAAAAAAAAAAAAACAAGGCATAGAAAGTGGGTAAGGCCTACTGCCATATCATTAGTGCTTCATTTTTAATACTCTCAAACATTTTTCTTTTCAATATTAGTAAATGCATTTGCTTCTATCATAATAAATTTTATGTTGTCTTTAAAATATTAATAAAAAAATGAAAATTTTAATATACACTTCCTTTTTAGGGGTGTACCATATGCACCCCTTATTATATCATTTTTTTCTTTAATTATGATATTATTTTAGTTATGACTTATAAAATCTTTAGTTATATTTCATGTTATGTTTATTTATGACAATTTTTATTTTATTTTATTTTATTTTATTTATAGTTATGATTCAAAAAATATAAAATTATGTCATTTTCTTCTTTAGTTATAGGGTACATATGGTTCACTATTTGAAGGATGTGTACCATAGTGTTTTCCATTAAAAAAAAAAAAAAGTAAACTTATTGATTAGACTAATAATTAGCAAATCAGAGCATTTGACTTAATAGTTGTGTAACATCTTATATGATAACAAAAAAAAAAAAAAAGACTAATAATTATAAAATAAAAGTATTATCAATTTTAAAATTTTATTTCGTAAGTTATTTCAAAGATTTGGTGTGAATCAAATTTAAAGAATTCAAAGTTAATAATCTCAACCATTTATTTGTAAAATTTTTCATATATATTGTTCATATTATTCACAAAAAAATTATATCGATCCGATAATAGTAGCATATTCAATTTATCATGTTTTGTTATTCAAAAAAAAAATTTATATTTATAAAAACACATTTGTTATTCATTTTTTGGGATACAAATACAACAAATTAAACATATTATGATTATGTGATTTACTTAATTTTTGTGTGTGGATAATATACACAAAATACTTTATAAAATAAACCATTCAAATTTTTAAAATAAGATCCATAATGATCCTCTACGAACTAAGACAACACTTTTCAATTCGTGTTTTGGATTGAAAGAAAACCCATCCCTTATTTTAATGGAGTTGGATTCACTGTTGTGCTTCTCGTGAGAATTATTTTGGACTTTATTTTAATAATCCAAACCGTTTAATTTTTAAATAATATTAAGTAGAATATACTTGTAAAAACATTAAATTAATCGGATATGGATAAACCTTTCATCAACACACATTTACATTCAGTTTAATACTTATATATTTATTTTTTTATGTAAAGACCCACATTCATATCTTAGTCATGCTTGCATGCATTTATGTGTTTTTCCATGTTAAACTGCATTACAAGTCTTTCCTTGTTTTGTTTAAGTGTTGATTGCATGTTTGGTTCCCTCGTTGCTGTTAAGCCGAGGTTATGTCAAGCCTAGGGCATGTGAAGCCTAGGTTGATCCAAGCCGAGGTCATCCATAAGCCTAAAACTATCTTGGAACCACTTTGATTGACCTCCATTTTCATCCGGACATATTGGCCGAGATGATTATCATCTAGGCCGAGGTGTGTATCACCAAGGCCGAGATGTGTATTATCTAGGCCGAGATGTTATCTTGAACCCAAGTGATCTCGTTCCTGGACAGGTATGACCTAGACCGAGGTGTGGCACATGTAGGCCGAGGTGTGGCACAGCTAGGCCAAGTGTTGTCCTTCCTAGCCGAGATCATTGATCCCTGACTTGCCGAAGCTTTGTCCTTAGCCGATGTCATCATTTGTCGGAGTGCCCTTGCCACCAAGCTTGTTGAATACGCTTTTTCTTACACCTGTCTTGTCAATCTATCACCTTTTTGAGAAAAACCAACCAGCCGTTGCCACGTGTCCGAGCTGAGTGTTAAATCAGCCGGCAGAGAGTGAAACCTATCATTTGTTATATCTTTGTTTTGAAGAAGAGAGAGAAGCTCTAGAAGGGAAGAGAGAGTTCTTGAGAGAGAGTAGATTACCAAGCTTGATCCCTAGAGATCGAACCGTTAGATCCGTGTTCTAAGGTTAGATTCTTGATCTGCTCATGTTGTTCTTTATGATTACGTTATTGCATTGCATGATTGAATATGATTTGTAAGCCATGCATTGTTTTGAAGTTCGGTTTTAGAAAGAGAAGTAGCATTCATGTGTTCTTCAAGAAAAGTCATGTTTTGATCCGAAAGCTCATGCCAAGATTCATGTTTTCATGTTTGTTTTCATATGATTCTCAAGTATGGGTACCCAGGTCCATGTTTTCGAACTCATGGCATGAAATCCCAGATTTTGTAATAAACAAGTTATGATTTTTAGCATTCATGTTCTTCATGTTCATGTTCATGTTCTTCATGTTCTTCAACCCAGATTTCCAGACTTCACTTTCCGAAGTGTAGTCGCGGAGATCACTCTTACCTAGACCTCACACTTAGGCCAAGCATCGTATCTCACCTTGGCCTACCTTGCATGATCACTTGCACCTTTAGTTTGTCTTGCATGAACACCTCGGGATGCAGCCGCATGCCGAAGCCTTGGTAACCACACCTCGGCTAGGTGGTGTGGGACCTCGGCTTAGACCTGGTTGGTACCCAGCATGTCTTCCTGACATGTAAAACAGTGTTTTGACTTCCAGCATGTTTTCCCGAGATCATTTGCATGCATGTAAGACTTGTTTTGAGATGTGTTTTCAGTGGGCCTTGCCATGTGTTTGTAGGACTTGGACTTTTGCTTTGATTCCGACGTCCCGAGAACTAAGTGAGTGGTATTTTTAATAAAGTTATGTTATAAGGTTTTGATAAGCTTTGTTTTGTCTTGTTTGAACAGTATTTGTTAAGCATGAATGATTACCCCTATTTTGTGTATCAAGTATAAGTTCGTGTATCAAGTAATTAGCTTTGTTTTGGATGACATTCTTAGAAAGTCCTTCCATGCTAGGGGACTCTAAGCCCATGTAGCATTATGTTTGGGAGATCTTTGCTATCGACGGTCTATGAACGGATAGCCCACCGACGGTCTATGAACGGGTGGATTTGCCATCGATGGTCTATGAACGGATGGCCCCTACCGACGGTCTATGAACGGGTGGATTTGTTTTGTCCGGAATGTCATCACCCCAAGTACATGTTGATGTTTTAACATCCAAGAAGCTTTGAAAGATTTGATTGATGAACTTGATTTACCCCATGCTTTGTTTTGTACAAGCTATGATATATGCATTGTTTTGACAAGATTTCGGGAATCATTTATTTAACCCCTTTATTACTTGTACCATTCACTGAGTATCCAAGCTCACCCTCTCTATGTATATATGTAGGTTTCAAGCAAGAAGTCGGCTTCGCCGAGATGTGTGTTTTGTATGCATGTTATGTCGGCATCTCATTTCGGATTCATATTACGTCGGCAATACTTATGTCGGCATTTTGTACTTACGTCGGCAATTCTGATGATGATGTTCCTTGACTTGTATTCATTATATTTTGTATATGTCGGCTTGTGAAGCCTTTTGTCTAGATGTAATGTATATTTTATTTGTTATATCCAAGTTGTAAGTTATGTAAAGATGTATGCCATTTCATTTGACTTATGCACAGCTCTTATGGACCACTTGTATTCTAGTATATTGCTTCCGCGCTTGTAAGCCCCATATATTATACTCTGATTGTGGTTAGATTTTGAAAGTTGGCCTTCGGTAATCTCGGATTACTGGCCATCACGGCACCATCCTACTAGGGGCGGGTTGGGGTCGTGACAGAATGGTATCAGAGCACAAGATCCTTATAGTACGTTATTCACACACTTTGAGTCCTAAAGAGCATAGGATTTCCCTTAGACTTGATGTTAGGAATTGCATCATGTTGCTTGCTACCTGACAAGATGTGCATCATCTCGGCATAATCATGTTCACTTGCATACATGTCTATCTGTTCATGCATCATCTCGGCATGATCATTTCCACTTGCATACATGTTTATTTGTTCATTTTGTTTTAAGAGTCGCACTTTGCATACTCCTAGCATCATGAGAAGAGGTAGACCTCCAGTTGGCCGAGATCAATCCGAGGACAGAATAGACAGATTAGAAAGGATGGTAGAAGGTTTGGCCCATGAGCTAAGGCAAGCAAGACAGCAGAACACTGGTACTACATCCACTCAGGCCGAGCAGACAAATGGCCGACAAGCAGTACCACCTCCGCCTCCCCCAGTGCCACAAGTGCAGCCGCAGCCAGCTTTGTATGGAGACGACAACTTGACCTTGATCAAAGAATTTAAGAAAATGAAACCGCCGAAGTTCCAAGGAGGTATAGAGCCGATGAAGGCAGAAGCATGGGTTCTTGAGATGGAGAAGTTGTTCGAGGTCTTTCCCAACACCGACGCTCAGAAGGTGTCATTGGTGGCATTTACATTGGAAGACGACGCTCGTAGGTGGTGGATGATGATCCGAGAAGGTAATCCAAAGTTGACTTGGGCCAGATTTTTGGAGTTGTTTTACGACAAGCATTTTCCACTTAGTGTCCGAGATCGCAAGACCACGGAATTCCAGATGTTAACACAGGGTAGCAAAACAGTGGCCGAATATGATCGTGCTTTCACCGAGTTAGCAAGGTATGCACCGCACATGGTCGACAATGAATACAGAAAAGCTAGGAAGTTTGAGAGTGGACTTCGGGGACCAATACAAGATCGGGTAAATTTGCTCAACATGCCGACATATGCTGGAGTGCTAGATAAAGCCATCCTGGCAGAAGCCAAGCTAAACAGAAGTCAGGGTTCGGGAGAGAATCAGAAGAAGAGGCAAACCTATGACAATCGCCAAGACCAGCATGATGCCGAGAAGAAGACGAATGTGGACAGTTCTAATAACACGAACCAGGAAAGTGGCGCCAGACCGACATGTACAAGTTGCGGGAGGCGACATTTTGGAGTTTGTCATCGGGCATCTGGAGCATGTTTTGAATGCGGTGAGATGGGTCATCGTATTAAAGATTGTCCCAAGGTAAAGGCTAAAGATGATAAGAAGAGATGAGAATCCGATGCTCGGAATTGTTTTGAGAACATGGTAAGCTAAGTTTGGAGGACCAAACTTCTTTAAGGGGGGAAGGATGTAAAGACCCACATTCATATCTTAGTCATGCTTGCATGCATTTATGTGTTTTGCCATGTTAAACTGCATTACAAGTCTTTCCTTGTTTTGTTTAAGTGTTGATTGCATGTTTGTGTGATGCGCCGAGCCCGGTGCGTGTAAAACAGATGAATGATACAAATGCAGTTTGTGTGATGCGCCGAGCCCGGTGCGTGTAAAACAGATGAATGATGCAAACATGCTGTCATACTGTATGCTGATTGAAATATGCCCTATATCTAACCATCATAAGCGGGTAAATAAAAGGGAGAAAGAAATGGGGGTTGGGAGACATACATCACACTCACACACCCTTATTACAATTATGCCCTCGCGCAGAGGGTCCGAATAAATAATACAGTCCGAATAAAAGAATAATACAGTCCGGAATAAATATACAAATTTCTAATTAATTGACAAATTAATTACAAAAAAAAGTAAAACTGGCATGCAAGCCAGGGACTGCCTCGCTTCTGATGGATTATGCATGTTGGGCTGCCTTGGCGTGGAAATCCACTGGGATGCCCCAATCCGCCTCTGTTTGTAATTTTTCTCGAAATGCGTGCCAGACTCCGAAAAGTTGCTGATCCTTGATTTTGCTGTAACAGAGAGCAGGAAAAGGGCATAGCAATGTATTTCACAAATATATGCATGCCTCGATCCTCGTGCCACCAATCACGCATCTCAATGCATGATGGCCGAGGAGTCGGATTGCACAGCTCAATATAGGGTGAATGCAGATGAATGCTACGACAAAACCTAACTCCATCATGGGTAATCCGGAGTGTCGGTGACTTGAGAATTGAGATCCGTTCCGTCACTCGGAGTACGAAACGTGCCTCGTTTCCCGTGCCCGGGCTAACTCCTATCCCGAACACGATGCAATATGCATGATATGCATGAAATGCAACTAACATACAATCCTAGCATGCGCAATGCTATGAAAATGAGATGCCTCGAAATGCGTACCCATTGGCACGCAAACCGAGGCGATGACATAAAGGCACGAAATGCAATGATGGGCTTACACCAATATGAGAGGGCCTCAGCCACACTCACACGGGATGCCGGAATGACATGCGAAATGTAATGATGGGCTTATACCAACGTGAAAGGGGCCTCAGCCACACTCACATAGGATGCCGGAATGATAAGAATGAGGTGCCTCGAAATGCGTGCCCACTGGCACGCAAATCGAGGCAATGATGAAATGCAAATCGGATAAAACAGAGTGCCTCAAAATGCGTGCACGCGGGCACGCAAACCGAGACAGAGGCATACGCAATGCAAACCGGATAAAACAGATTGTCTCGAAATGCGTGCACACAGGCACGCAAATCGAGGCGGAGGCATACGCAATGCCAATCGGATAAAACAGAATGTCTCGAAATGCGTGCACACGGGCACGCAAACCGAGGCAGAGGCATAGGCAATGCCAAGCGGATAAAACAGAGTGCCTCGAAATGCGTGCGCACGGACACGCAAACCGAGGCGATGATGAAATGGGATGTAAATCGGATAAAACAGAGTGTCTCGAAATGCGTGCACACGGGCACGCAAACCGAGGCGATGATATGAAGTGCAAATCGGATAAAACCGAAGTGCCTCGAAATGCGAATCGGATAAAACTGAAGTGCCTCGAAGTGCGTGCACACGGGCACGCAAACCGAGGCGATGCTAAAATGAACTGCGAATCGGATAAAACCGAAGTGCCTCGAAATGCAAATTGGATAAAACCGAAGTGCCTCGAAATGCGTGCACACGGGCACGCAAGTCGAGGCGATGATATGAACTGTGAATCGGATAAAACCGAAGTGCCTCAAAATGCGTGCACACGGGCACGCATACCGAGGTGGTGATGAAATGCAAATCGGATAAAACCGAAGTGCCTCGAAGTGCGTGTACACGGGCACGCAAACCGAGGCGATGCTAAAATGAAATGAAATGGCATACGGAATGCAAATTGGGCTTACGCCAACATGAGAGGACCTCAGCCGCACTCACATAAGCTGCCGTCGGAGAAAAAAGATGTGCCTCGAAATGCGTGCTCACGGGCACGCAAACCGAGGCGATGCGGAATGTCATGAAAAATGTAGATTGGGCTTACACTAACATGAGGGAGCCTCAGCCGCAC
Source organism: Camellia granthamiana (assembly GCA_036172215.1). NCBI lineage: Eukaryota > Viridiplantae > Streptophyta > Magnoliopsida > Ericales > Theaceae > Camellia > Camellia granthamiana. The sequence continues at coordinate 107,982,943 of CM069906.1, forward strand.
TCACATAAGCTGCCGGAATGATAAAAAGAGATGCCTCGAAATGCGTGCCCGCGGACACGCGAACCGAGAAATGCATTAAGGCACGAAACGACATGGGAAATGATATGCAAGCATGGCAATGGAATTTCAGCACCTAAATGAAGGGGGAAACAGCCCCGAAACAATTCGAAATGATACCCGAAGCATGCAATCATCCCGAAAATGTGAAATTAAGCCCCGAAATGGCCTATAGCCATGCTATTCATGCAAAATATGATCATGGAAGCAAGAACAGTAGCAAGGCAGTCCCAAATATGGAATTTTTCAGTAATAATCATGGCCAAAATGTAAGCATAGACATGGCAACATTAGCATGCAAAGTTAGTGACCAAAAGAGGAGTACAATGAGAGGTAGTATATAGAAACACCAAATGGACAAACTTTCTTCTACAACATTGAAGATGAGCTAAAAATAAGCACAATTTCAGAAGATGACATCCTCAAAATCAGAATACAAACATACTATTAAATCCATGCAAAATAGGCTCCAAATAGGCTATATCATGAGACATGCAAAGAATACACCAAACAACAAAACTTTCTTCATGAAACATGTAGAGGGGGTCAAAATAAGACCCCTTTCAGTTCTGACCAAGAGCTAAAACCAAAAGCACAAAAGGCTACAAAACATGCAAGAATTAGGGCCTAAAGTGGATTTCAAAGGGAGGTGGTATATAGAATGGCCAAACAAGGTTGAGCCCTTCTACAATGTTTTAGAGGGGCTCAAAATAATCACAAAACCATTAGGGGTCGGAGCCCCAAAAACAAATGCAAATAGGCCAAAACTAGCATGCAAGATAATGACATACAAGCTAGATATTGAGACAAGTGTATCATAGAAGCATCAAATGAAGTTGAGCCCTTCTACAAAGTTGTAGAGGGGCTCAAAATAAGCCTAAAACCAGTAGGGGTCAAAGCCCAAAAAATGAAAGGAAATAGGGTAGAAATAGGAAGCAAGAAAATGGTGCAAAAGAGGGATTTGAGATTTACCTTTGAAGACAAGATTTTTGCTACCTCTTTGCTTGATGAAAGTTGCTTCTAAACACCCCAAGAACTCCTCCTTGCTGCTGGAAATGAGGTGGTGTTGGTGGTGCTAAGGGTTGATGAAGAAATTGCCTTTGACACTTGAAGCTTTTTTGGAGTTTTTGGCTATGGAGATGGAAGCTTTTGGAGAAGGGTTCTTGAGAGCAATTTTTGTAACCTTGAGGAAGGAGCTGCCCAGCCCCTTTAATAGGCAAAACAAGGTGTAAAAGGGGAGGGAAATGGAGGCAATCTTTCCCTCCCAAAATATCCCCCGGATGGGGGAGATATTTCAAAAAGGCAGCTGGACAGCTGTGAAGAGCTGGAAAGCAGAAAGCTGGCCGGCCAGGTAACTTTCTGGGAGGTGGCCGGCCGGCCACCCCACCTGGTCGGCCAGCCACTCCTCCTGGCCGGCCGGCCATGGCCCAAAAATGAAGTTGCAAATTGCTGGCCGACCACCATGCAATGGTGTCCTCCCATGTGTGTAGAACAAGGCCTCATGGTTGAAATCTGGCAACTCTGAAGCAGGTGTCACAACATAGAGCTTGAAGAAGAGGCTAAAAAATGAACTGCACAATTTCTGGCCGACCACCTGCTTTTTGTGTCCTCCCAGATGTGTAGAACAAGGATCCAAGGTTGGAATTTGGCAACATTGAAGCAGGAGCCACAACATTGGACTTGAAGGAGAGGCTCAAAACTGAACTGGACAATTTCTGGCCGACCACTCTTGTTTAGGGTCCTCCCATATCCCCTGATCACAGATATGTAGCTTTGGTTGGAAGAAAACACCCCTAGGGTGTCCAACATTGGCCCGGAAGTGAGCAAAACGGGCGCCGGAGGAGCGAAACTGGTTATCTGGGATAATTGCTGGCCTCCCACCCCCCAGTGATCTTCGTAGTGTTGAAACAGAGGTACCTGCCAAGTTTGAACAATAACTAATGAGAAATGAACACTCGGGGCCAAAACCGAGTAATTCGGGATCCCGAAAATGGGCTGCAGGTGCCGGAAGTGGTGTTCAGCAGCGAAGTGGGTATCCGCGACCCCAGTGTCCCTCGGAATGACAAAACAGAGGTACCTGCCAAAAACCGGAGAAAACGGATGCGAAATAAATGGTCGGGACCAAAACCGCGCAGTTTGGGGTCCCGAAAACCGGCTACAGGCACCGGAAGTGGCATACGGCCACGAAGTGGGCATCGGGGGCCCCAATGTTCCTCGGAACATTAAAACAGAGGTCTCTGCCAAAAACCGGAGAAGTCGGAGATGGTTGGGCAGTCCCGAGCCGAGGCACACGGCCTAACGATCCCGAAAACCGGGAACCGGGCTCCGAAATGGGCAAAATGGCCTACGGCCACGAAAAGTAGCTCACGGCCACCGGGAGATAGCCTACAGGACCACTCCCTTCCCTCAGGAAAGAAAACAGAGAAAACCGAGCCTGGTTCGCAAACCGAGACAAGGTAGAGAAGAGGGTTCGGAAGTCCAGAGGCGGGGTGCACGGCCGCGACTCTGAGACTTCTGAACGAGCACGATATGCAACATCACCGAGTGCTCAACCGGTGACGTCTGAGTCTTAAGGTCGGTCAAAAATGGGGTGTCTACAGCTCGAGCGAAGGAAAGCTCACTCGAGCCAAAACGCATAGCTCACAGGTCTATGCTAGACGCAGTCACTCGCTCGAGCGAAGAAATCCTGGCTCGAGCGAAGAACCAAAACCGAAGAGCTCGCTCGAGCGACAAACTGCTCGCTCGAGCGAAGGACCAAAATTCTGGGCAGCAACCCTTTGCTCCCAAACACTCCCAACCTGTAACAAACCTGCCCAATACATCTTATAACTCAGAAATAAGAATTTAAAGGATGACAAAATCAATTATCTAACAAAAGGATCCACAGAACCTAAGTCCGGATACAACAACCAAATGGGAAAAGACCGGGTTCGCTATAGATACCTTCTCTTCCTAATCCACCAAAATTTTCATTGGACAATACTTGTACTTGACATTGAAGAAGGTTCATGGAAATTTCTACAATTCCATGAGACCAAGGGGTGCAATGCGCAAAGATCCACACTTCAATGCCGCAAATGAAGTGGTAAAAATGTTTTCACTATCAAACTTACCATTAATCCAATACATTAATCCTGATGCATGCTCAAATATACATCAAAAATTTATACAGTAATATATTTTATCATTTTTTAAATCCATGGTTTCTCATTAATTGTTTCAACTAACTTTCTAATAGAACAATTATACAAGTCTATATGTTGTAGAGAAAAATTATTGACAAGTACATAAAGGATGAGAAGCCAACTTTCATCGCTCTTGATAAATTTCAATAGGAGATAGAGAGAGTCATCAACAACCCATAACAAGAAGACACTTCGTAAGTTGATAAATAACAAAACACTCTTATATAAAAAAAAAAATGCAACGAAACCAAATTATAATATTTTGTTTTCAAAATGTTTTTACGAGCTTGATTGTGGAATCATTGTTTGCTATATCATGAGGCAATATGTTTCCAACAACAACATAATGCCTAATTTTTCCAAGGAAGAATGCAATCAATTGAGAGCCGATATATTAACTATCTTCTTGACTGACTAACAAACTACTCAACAACAAATAGTTGATGAAAACATTGATGACTTGCCTCCGCAATAATCAACAGATTTGGAAGAGAAGAAAACATTTTGCTTGTTTGTTTGTTACAGTGTTACAGTGTAACAAAAAGGAAACATTGATTCATTTGGTTGTTAGAATGTGAATACTTCATATATTTTGCTTATTTGATTGTTATAGTGTTACCTATATTTTGATCATTTTGGTTCTTACTTTGCTTCAATAAATATTACAATGCTTGGTTGTTATAATGTTAAAATTATAGACAATACACTAAATGAAAATCTAGTCTTTTTAGCTATATTTTTACCAAGTCTAACTTTTGATATCAGTCTTGTTTTATGCTTAATAACAGGTTTGGATCCCTTCATTTACTAACATGGCATTTTTTTTTACATTGATAAATTTATCATTGTTTAAACTAACAAAAACCAACAACTCTCTCTCTCTCTCTCTCTCTCTCTCTCTCTCTCTCTCTCTCTCTATCTATCTATCTATCTATCTATCTCATTCTTTTTTCCCAATTCAAGTAAACAAAACAATATAAAAAATAATAAACAATTTACCTAAATTGAAAATTAAAACACAAACACTATTACATTGTCCAAGTTAGAAATTAAAACACTGTTACAGTTTGTAGATATTTCCAAGTTTGGGAATGAATGTAAGAACATGCCATTCTGGGTATATGAAGTGGAGATAAAGTTCTAAAAGTAAACCCAAAAAAACAAACCGTATATACATTTTAACATTTAACTTCAAAAACCAGTTATTTATGAAGAAATATGATCTTATTCAAGACCTGATGATAAACTGTTGCATGTGAACATGAGAACGTTGAAGCATTTCTTAGACTGAAATTTTGAACAATTTAAACTGAAAATGAATTACAAACTTGAAATATTTTGCTTCAAGGATCCCACCGATAGTTAATTGCATAGTGGCAATAATGTAACACAGATTGGGAAACTTAGTCCCAAACTACCTACAATTGATTTTTCTTGAGTTTAAGCCACTGATAAATTTATCACTGTAAAAAAGAATATTTGGTTGGATATGACAGTGATAAATTTATCAACCACTGACATAAATGTAATAAACCATCAACTCTTCCCATACAGTCAGTTATAAATTTATCATTCTTGAAAATAACAAAATTCAGCAACCCCATTAATGCTTGATTGCTTCCTTTAGACAATGGTAAATTTATCACTCTTAAAAATACATAATCCACCAACTCATTCAAACCAACCATGGATAAATTTACCACTGTATAAAACACCAAAAACAACAACTACATTTAACCAAAATCAAAAAATACAAATCTGCGAAACTTAATCTTGTAAAAAATCAACAAAAAATATAATTTATGTTCAAAAAATTCCTTAATCATCCAATGCAACTATCGAAATGATGTATCTTAAAAAAAAATACTCAAATATTCAATGCAAGTAACACCTCTCAACTCCCAACAAAAGTAAATCAATTAAAATCAATTCAACTAAAGCAAAGCTTCTTTACATGTCTTCCGATTATGAGTTCCCATCTTTCCACACCTACTGCACCTAATTCTCTTGATCTCGTCTTTCGAAGGTATTCTTTTTGTTCTTGGACGTCCAGCTGGTCTCTTACAAAGAGGAGGTAAAACAACGTCATCATCAGCAACTACATTTGGCTTCCATATGCTAGGAATTGGATAGATAGAATGCAAATAAGAATCACAATAACTACGAACACAGTAGTAATCATCAAGAAAACAATTAAGATCCTTCCCACTCCTCTTTATAGCACAAAAACCATGTTTGCAAGGAAAATAATCAATTTCCCACAATCGACAAGAACAAAAACGTTTCCCAATATCAACCATAATTGAATGATCCAATTGGATTTTATAAATCTCGTTGCTACATTTCTTAACTATCCATGCCTTTATATCATTAAAAGCTTCTTCAAACTTTTTCTCTGCAAAAGGACAAACAATACGATTCCACTTATTCCCAACTTCTCTCCTTTTTGAAAATTGCTCCATTAGTTTCACCTGTATAGCATCAACAAGACTAGTTGAAAACCAATGGCGCTCACCCCTAATCCATGAATTAAAAGATTCCGCAGCATTTGTGCACATTTCACCATACCTCTTGCCTTGAAAATAAGCGTTACACCAACACTCATTAGGAAAATCCTCAAGAAACTTCTGAACACTACGACCACGACTCTTCAACTCTTCAAATAACTCATTAAACAACTCAATAGTAGGAGCATATGCACATCTACTAAAAAAGTAAGCAAATACTCTTTAGATTCACGACTCTTCATTAACAAATAAGTTTTCAAGTTTGTCTTCAAATGCATTAGACAAAAAGAATGAGAAGAAAACGAAAAGACCTCAGCTAAAGCTTTCAGCAAACCTCCATGCCGATCAGTAACAAATGCAATATCCCTTCTCGGAGTCAAAATAACAAATAACTTTGACAAGAACCAATGCCAACTATCATAACTTTCACTATCAACAATGGCAAAACATAATGCATATAAACCTACAAACAAAATATATACACATTATCCATAACAAATAAAAAGCTTACAAAACAAAAGCAAAACATAAAGTATATAACATATAGCACCAACCATAGATAACTTTATCACTGTATCACTACAACAATTCAATAGCAACATACAACATATAGAATCAATGCATAATAAATTTATCACTGTATAAATATAAAAATTTAACAAAAGTATATAGCATACAAAGTATACAGCATAAATTTATCATTAATTGATTGACCATACTCAATAATCAACACTCTCCAATAACAAAAATGATAAAATTATCACTGTTTTAATAATAATAACAAATAAACACAGAATATACCTTGGTTACCGTCTTTTGCCGTAGCAGCCAATAAACAACCTTTGTGTTTTCCTTTCAAGAAAGTTCTATCAAGCATCAACACAAGCTGACAATACTTGAAACTAGGAATACATGCCTCAAAAGAGATAAACAAGCATTTGAAATGTCGTCCTTTACTATCAACATCAAATTCCATATAAAAAACACTCCCCGGATTACAATTATTAGCGGCATCAAAATACCAACGAAGATCGTCAAATGAATAGTCACCAAAAACAACATCCCTTGCTTTTTCAACACCAATCAAAGCTCGCCGATAAGAAACTTCTGTTCCATGATAGTCCTTGAAATCACAAACCACCTCACTAACCGATGTCAAAGCCTTATTATGAACCTCACTTGAAATTAGCCCACCAATCGTACTCGAAGTCATCCTAGCTTGTTTAACTGTAAGAAAAGAAGATCTACATGTATAAACATCATCAAATTGTTTAATAACAAAAGCTTTACTAGAATTTTCCACTCTAGCATGCACGCTCCACAAACATTCCAAATCAGCCATTCTCTCACAATGAACAATGACACGATCCTTGTCATTCTTAACAAAATCAAAATCAAAAACGAAATGAATAGAATACTTTGACAATGTATCTCGAAATTCAACAACTCTTTGAGCAAACCTTTGACCCACTCCTTTCATACAATTAACCCACCCATCGGAGAACAAAGGTTCCCGTTAATTTGAATAAAATGAAGGCAAAAAATTAGTTTTACAAACAACACTACTACTACTACAAGCTTCACCATCACAAATCATATAACCTTCATCCAAAGAACAACACTTAACAAAAACATCAATACGATGAATATCACAAGAAAGTGCGAGTCCAATAATAACCTCCAAATCCTCTTCGCTTTGTAGACCACAACAAGAATGTCAAGGCATTGAATACGATATATTCAAAAAACTACCAACTAACTCACTCCACTTTGCACACAATTTATATACTAAATCCTTGAAATTAAATCCATCATTATACTTAATAACCAATGTCACACCTCTAAACTTGCACATAAGAAACGAAGAGTTCTCCATCACTATAAATCCTGCAACAAACAACAATTATATTTTAGAAAACAATTCAAACAACCTAAAACAAAATCTAATACAGTGATAAAATTATCAACCAACTCAAACATACCCAAAAACTAACAGTGATAAATTTAACAGTTAACACTATCAAAGACTAAGAACACGAACAATGAATAAGGCTTACACTTAATAGGCATGATAACTCGATTTGAATCTTATCATTACATTATGCAGCTTTTCCATCTCCTATTCTCACACTCATTGATAAATTTATCGCTGTTGAAAAAAGTTAATCCAACAACAACCCCAAACTACTTAGTGATAAAATTATCACTGTAGAAAATCACAAACTAGCACCTGTGTTCAATCAAAACAATTTCGTAACCCAAAAAAAAAAAAAAAAAAAAAAATCTAATATTCATTACATATATATATCTCAAAGCTTTCAATATCATGATCAAAATACAAATTCAATCGCAGAAACAACAGAATAACAACAATATCACAAACAAAATCAAAATCACAAACTCAAACTAAAAAACACGAAAACATCGAAATTGAAATCAAAATCAAACATACCAGTTGAGCTCTCTCCACAAAATTGCAAATCACAAAATCTAACTATACACCAAATGTAAAATCGCAAAACACGAGAATTCACAGATTTACAAAAAGCAAATCACAAATCAAGCTCCCTGCACGAGATCGCAAATTGCAAAATCTAAATATACACCAAGCGTGAAATCACAAATCATGAAGCTCCACACTAATGCATTAACAAATCGCGAAATTCCATAGAAATCCAAATCACAAACCCAAACCCAAACTCACATCACAGTATTTTGATGGCAAAAATCAAATAGAAACGCGCCAAAATAGGGGAAAACAAAATAGGGGTAAAACGGGTACAAAAAAAAGACTTCAAGACCTATTGGTGCACAATATCAATATTCAGGACTAAAAGGGGAATAAATATAAAAAGTAGAACCGGCCAGTAAAAAACCCTTTAGTTTAACCATTTAAAGCCATAATGTCACGCCCTCAAAATAATACATAAGACCCATCACTTTTAACATGCATTGATATATATAAGACCCTCATTCTTCTATTCATCAGAGTATTCCATTACAAAATGTATTACATGTTGACAACAACAAATGCCCTACGGGCTTACAACTTTCCAAGTTAACACTTGGTTACAAAAAGAGAGTACTAACTCAACTACACATTAAACCCTTGGCTTGAATCCACATGTAATACATCAAACAAAAGAAAGACAATAAAGTCTGCCCGCCTTAAGCCTCCCAAGCTATTCCCTTGGAGGTGGCATGATACATGTACCTGAAAATGATATTCCCGTATAGGGTGAGCTAACAGCCCAGTAGAAATACACTAAATCAGCTATGAACAATGACTGAAAGATTAACAGTTTGATAGATGGTTAACACTTTTACATTCTTTCATATCACATTACAGTTTCATTTTCCAGTCCTTTTTAATTTTCAATTCATAACCATGGTTCAGAACCTGACCAAATAACCGATATGAGACAGTAACTCCTATTAAACATTTCCTCATTTCACAATAGATAAGCATACTAGCTATATCAACACATCATCAGATAAGCATATGAGCTATATCAACATTCCCATTGATAAGTATAAGAACTATATCACACTTCCAAAGATGAGCATATGAGCTATATCAACACTTCAATAGACAAGCATACGAGCTGTATCTACGGAGTCCATCCCCTCTCTTCTCCCACACAACACCCGGTTTAGAGGTCCATCCCCTCTCTTCCCCTAAACCGTGGAGTACATCCCCTCTCTCCTCCAACACAACACAATGCATATAAACAATTATTATACACATCATCAGTCAATACATAAAGTTAATGTATTCTTTCAAACGTCATAGTCAATGACACATTCTAGTGATTAGTTTTAGTTTGCCTAATCATCATGCATTGTCTACAACAATCAAGACTATCCTCCACCGATAGCCCAAAGCAGTTATTTCTAAACAGAAAATAAGTGCACAAAATGAATATAAAATCAACATTTCAACTAGGTGAGCGATAAATAATTCAACTACACCCTTTAATCCCATACATTCCCATTTCTAACATTTCTCTATGCTAAACATGCATATAGGTTTATTATAAATAAAATCCCAACTTTTGTAAAATTGCACAAAAGTCCCTAAACTTTCTCAAAATTACCCAACAACCCTCAACATATCAAAATGCTAAAATTTAAAGACAAAGCTCATAAAGAGGAGTAGGTTATCCCTACCTCAAATTCGGCGCTCGAACGGAGAAGATGAAAAGAGTCGAAACTCGATCTCCACCACATACCACAAAGCCCTCGAGAATTAACACAACTTTGGCGAAGGAACTATGGCCAAAATCCCAATGGAACTATGGCCAAAATCCAGCTCGGCACAACTAAAATTTATAACTCAAGCTCGGTTCGTAATGGCTAATTAAACCAAGAAAGAACCATAGAAGTTGGTAAGCTAACCATATGCACTTGCACCTATATATAGAAGTTTGTCCACCTTAAAATGTATCTTATAACCGATGTGGGACTTCCAACAAACACACCAAATGTTCCCAAAATAGAATGAAAGGTCCAAATATATTTACCAAAAGCCTTAAAAGGCACAAGTGCTACACATAAAGCCCATTGGGCTCCAAGAAGATGGATCTAATCTAACAATCTACTACAGCTAGTGCGCAAAATGATCATTCATTTGAAGTTTTTATTTTTTAATTATTAATGAAAGTTCAATAAATAACAGTTATAATAAAAACTAAATACAACATATAATTAATATGAATAAATTTTTAAAATGAGAAAGAAAAATTCTAATATGACTTTGAGAATTGACTTTTTAGAGGTTTTTTGACTTTTAAAAATGATTATTTTTATTTGTATCTTAAATGATAAATTATTGAGATATTTGACTTTTTTTTAGTGGATTTTTTTAGCTTCTTGACTTTTTTTTTTTTAACATTAAATTATTTTAATTAAAATATCAAATTGGCAAACGCCACCTCAGACATAAGTGTGAAAATTCAAATTTCAAACCTTCTCAAATTAGACTTAAAAACTCATATCTTGTCATTAAATGTCTTATTCTAAAATCATATGATAATTCAACAAGAGAGTATAAATGTCATGTAAGTTTGTAAATGAAGGGTATTTTAGACAAAAATAGCATTACAAAAATTGTCATAAAAAACATATCCATTTTAGGAAATAGGTTAAAAGTAAACTTTTTGATATATATATATATATATTTTAAATGTGCAAAAAAATAAAAAAAAATAATGTTACTCAAAAAAACTAAAAATCCAATAAATAGACTTTTAACCTAATTGTCAAAAGAGATCACAAGTTAAGTGAGACCCATCTTACTTCAAAAAATAAAATAAATAAACACTAAAAACAAAACAAACAAAATTTACTGACAATTTTCGAGACAATATTTTGGTTGTCTCTAATTTTCTCTTTTCCAATTGCTGGTCAGTAGAGTAATGCATGAATCATTAAAGTTTGGTACTGGTAGAAAGAGTGCTGCTCAACCCTTATGGAATGAATTTTTTTAGTGTGTATTATTTATGCATATGTTAAGAAAATTAAAATTGTTTGAGGGCCCGAAATCAATGGCTCGAATTTGGCTCGAAACCCAAAACAATGTCGTTTTGGGTTTCATTTTTTTTTTCTCTTCCTTTTCTTGATTTTTTTTTTCTTTTCTTCCTTTACCTATTACAGCGGTGGGAGATAGAAAGGATAGAAGAGAAGAGAAGTGGAAGAGAGAAGAAGGAGAAAAGATGGGGAGAATGAGGTGGAAGAAAAGAAGACGGTGATGGCGGAGAGGAATATCGACGGTGATGATGGTCGACGGTGATGGCGGTGATCGGAGGATCGGAGTCGGATCGGATCTGATTTAGATCTGATTCTTTTTTTCTTTTTTTGGGCTGATGATGATGTGTTGATGATGATGATGTTGATGAAGATGTTGTTGTTGATGATGATGATGTTGATGAAGATGTTGAAGTTGTTGATTTTTATTATTATTTTTTTTTCTAGTGGATCTGATCTAATCTGATTTTTTTTTTCTAGTTGATGAAGATGTTGTTGTTGATTCTTCTTCTTCCTCTTCTCTTTTCTTCTTCTTCTTCTTCTTCTTCTTCTTCTTCTTCTGCTTGTTCTTCATCATCTTCAAAACAGTGAGAAAGAAAAAAGAAAAAAAAAAATTCCAAAGCGACGTCATTTTGGATTTGGGGCAAATTCGAGCTTGAGAATTTTGGGCCTTGTAGCAGCTCTGTAAGAAAATTTAAAAATAAATAAATAAATTATACATTTTCTATGAAATAATAATAAAGAATCATATTTCATCATATGTGCAGTGAAATAAAATAGTAACAAAAAAGAAAAAAAAGAAGAAAAGTGTTATGATCAAGACAATTATTATTAAATTTAAATTACTTTTTAAATAGTTTTTAGCCTTTTACGTTTTTTTTCAAAATAACCCAAATAACTAGTGTTGGTGTCGCTGTCGTGCGGCTCGTGAGAATTTTTTCAAACTTTATTTTGATAATCCGAACCATTCAGTTTTTAAATAACATTGAGTAGAACATATCTGTAAAAAATCAAGTTGATTGAATATCGATAGAGTCTTCATCATCTTACATTTATATTCAGTTTAATACTTATATATTTATTTAATATATATAAATACGACTTGATGAAGGGTCTATCGATATCCGATCAATTTGATTTTTTACAGATATGTTTTACTTGATATTCTTTAAAAATTGAATGATTCGGATCATCAAAATAAAATCCGAAATAGTTCTCATGAGCCACACAACAATCACTATTGTGCAACCTAATCCCAAATAACCTATCTATTTTTCTAATGGGTATTTAGTCCATAAATTCAAACTTGAATTTTGTTTGGCAAAATCCAAACGCTAAAACACTTTGTCCATAAATACAAACCGTCTATAAATACAAACTTAGATAAAATGACAAAAATACTCATACACTATATATACCTAGGGCTAAAGGCATCTCTCCATCGCCTTTTTTCACGTTCTCTTTCTCTTTCTAAACCATTCATATTTGTCTATCTCTGTCTCTGTCTCTGTCTCAAGTATCCATAAGGCACCAGAATTACCAACTCTCCTCTATCTACCGTCGGTGACGCCTCTCCTCCGTCCACCGCCTCATCCTCACCTACTTTAAGATTCGCCACCAGCGTCTCCGTTTCTCATCTTCTCTTGTCTTTATTTCTCTTATCTCTAGTGCTGAGATCTGCTTTTGCCAGTCAGATCACATCGTCGCCAGTGTGTGTTTTGCTCCGTCGAGTTCCATTTGAGGGCCAAATGTATCAATGATCAAAGCCTAGGCAGATCCGACCACATAGTTGTTCTTTTTTTTCCAAACAAAGGTCTCTTGCTCATATTCTCTCTCTTTATACAACACCAAATTTGGACTAGCGTTTGACGATGGTGATTTTCTCACAAATCTGAACCAATGTTTCATGGATCTACACCAGCGTTCAACGACGGTGGTCCACGGCTCTTAATGAAGTTGATTTTCTATGCCGGCAGTGGTCTAAGGGCGGCTCGGCCTTGGGCGTAGGCCCATCAGGCCATGGCCTAGGGCCCCTCAAAATAGACCCAAAAAGGGCCCCCTCCTATTATAGTTTAGTGTAATATATTAGGTATGTTTTACGTTAAAAAAATATTAAAAAAGACCCAGGCTAACTTAAAATAAATTGACTCATTAAAAAATTAAAAGGCCCATTCAAAATTAAAAGGACTCATTCTCTTTCCCTATCTAATTCCTAACCCTAACTACTCTTAATCCAATTTTTCCAATAACTTGACAACAGCAGCCCAACAAAGAGCAAACCTAGCAGCAGCACACTCGTCCAAATTACTACCAATTTTGAGTTTCTATCACCTCCTTTTCTTTTTCTTTTTTATAATTTTTTTATCACTCTTCATTGTAACGTTGCAGTCCATTTTTTTCTTTGTTGAAATTTAAGGTCTATTTGTTTCAGCAGAAATATTTTCTTGGAAATTTTTCACCGTTTTATGATTATTTCTTTTGGAAAAATTTAGAGAATATTTTCCCTCCAAACAAACATAGCCGTGGATTTATTTGCTTCTAAAAGTGCAAGAAGAACGAGGATCAAGTGATACTTATTAGTTGTTGTAATGTAATGCTAAGTATTTTTTGTGATTTTGACACAAATCTTCTGTCATTTACCTTCATTTTTTTTTCATTCAATAAAAAAAAAATGTGAAGGGCCCTAGAAATTTATTAGTTAATTATCGGCTTTGGGCTCCGGAAATCTCAAGGCCGGGCCTGGTCCAAGATAGTGTCACAACTTCTTGATTGGCTATCTCGGTGATTGAAGAATATAAATTTCTCTCTCTCTCTCTCTCTCTCTCTCTCTCTCTCTCTCATCGTCTTCCTCTCTAGGGTTAGGGTTTGTTATTATCATTTCTGGTTTTGTTTTGACTAGATTCAACTTACATTGAACAAATCTATTTGTGTATGTATGATGTGCTTACATTGAACAAATCTGTGTGTATATATTTCAATGTGTGTGTATATATGATGTACTGTGGGGGTTGATCACTGACAAAAGGAGAAGAAACAAAAATGAAATAAAAAAAAAAATTTGTGTTACATTGTTTTTTTGAGAATTAAAATGATCTCCACTGCTGGAGATTGTCTTTTCTTGGTTTCCAAATGATAGAAGATTTGAGATTCAAAGTTTCAATATATACATTTTAGGGTAAACTACCAATAGGTCCTAAAAGTTAGACTTAATTCCCATCAAATCTTATTGAAAATAAGTCTTAATAAAATTAGCGTTAAAACTAATTTTTTGTGACGTTTTTTGCGTATGTTGTTAAAAATGAAAAATTAGTAACTTTTTTGGTCACTTTTTTTTAAAAAAATAAATTGTTGCTAAAACTTACAATTAATAACATTTTCTGTGATGAATTTTTTAAACTATCGGTGAAAGTTAAAAAATAGTATTTTTTTTTGTGACGATTTTTTTAACCCATCGCTAAAACTTATAATTAGTGATATTTTTTGTAACAAAATTTTTAAACTGTCGTTGAAAATTAATAATTAGTGGTATTTTTTAATAGTATCTGATGAAAAATGTTATTAATTCTCACAGGACTTATTGGACGATAAGTCTACCTATTAGGACTTACACTTAAGTCTTCCTATATCTTATGTATATTTTTGGCCCAACAATCAAAGGATTAGATCTATGTCTGTAACGCCTCGAAAACAAACCAACATGAACAACCCACAATAATTAACATCCACTAAGCCATGACACTAAACCTTCCATCTTTACTTAAATAATGAGAGAGTTTATACAAAAGTTCACATGCGGATATACATTCAACGATAAAAGAATCACTTGAATCTATAGCATGTGAGGCATCTAATCTCAAAACAATAAAATGCCCTTACGGGCTTACATCTTCCAAGGCAATAGCCCGGTTACACAAATGGTCTCTCAGATCCAAACAAATTAGCCCTTGGCTTACAAAATATCACAACAAAAATAAGAGCAAGACTACTCTTCACCAAAACATAACCACACCCTTAGTTCGGCGGGATCACAACATCTTTACCTACACCAAATCCCATAGGGGTGAGCATAAAGCCCAGTAGAGAATTCTCACAAAGTATATACAGTTATGCTTTTTCCTTAACACAAAATAAATGTAAATGCAATGCCATGCCAAGGTTAGTCAATGAGGAAAATATTCATTTCAATGCATTGTTTCAAAATCAACATGTTCTCAGTATTATCATGTGATTTCATCAATTTAAAACTTCCAATATTAATTCAATACAGGCGGTAAATACGACACTGGTAATCTCTAGGCTGGTGTCTGCAAGTAGGCTCAACAAGCACTACCAAACTGTCATTTTTACCGATGCTAACCGGAAGGCTCAACACCTATCTGCACAGTTTTCTGGTCTTTCACCATGGACACTCAGGCCAACTTATCAAATTCAACTACACCACCTATCTGGACTTACCATGTGTTAGGTTTTTATTTTTGGCAACCCCGTTTGACAAAACTCCTTTGAGTTGTAATTCTATTCGCATTTTATTTTCAGTGAGGCTATGAGTTTATTAGATGCGAATCCAACCTGAATCGAGCCTTGCTGAGAAGTTTGTGATGTTAATGCTTTCAAGATTGCCACTTCGCTGATTATGACGGGGGTCGAGCTGCCCGGTCAGCTCGCGGCCCGAAGCAAAATGCAAAAATGCATTCAAAGTTGCCTGTCCGATCATGTTATACTTTTCCAGTTTTTCCAGTTTTGGCCTTCCCGCTCGAGCGGGGAAAGTGGCGCTCGAGCGGGGTTTGCGAGTTCACAGCATCTCTGCTATGCCTGAAAAAGTACTGGATGGTGTGATTCCCCGCTCGAGCGGGGAAATGGACGCTCGAGCGGGGAGCCTATATGAAATCACAAAATATGAAGTCTCCGCTCGAGCAGGAAGACCCACGCTCGAGCGGACCGCGCGATCCCAGATTTCCAGATTCGTTAAGGAGTTGGTTTTCTTCTGAAATTAGGATTGCTTTGGTTTTCTATAAATACTTGGTTTTCTCCCAAAGCTAAATGTACTTCTCTAGATCTTCTTTTTAGATCTTAAGGTTTATATCTGGAGATATTTTGCTAGTTTCTTTGATGTTTTTATTGAGTATTCAACTCATGGTTTAAAGAGAGTACATCAAAGGTTTGGTTTGTTATACACAAGAGAGAGAGTTGTTCTTCAGTGGATTCTGAAGAATTCAAGCCTGAAGCTTCGGTGGATTCTGGAGTGGCTCATTGGAAAGACAATTCCGAGGTGAAGATGGGGTTGGAAAAGGCACATAGAGGTTGGTTCAATTAGGTGTTGTGGATTCGCTAGGTAATTGAGAGTATACCTGTGTAATTCCTTTATATCTTCTTAGTGGATTGTTTTGTGGCTGTTGCCCGTGGTTTTTTATCACAGTTGAAGGTGTCTAATTGTGGTTTTTCCACGTAAAAATCGTTGTGTTGAGTTGTCTTGATTGTTTGATTGGGATTGTTTTTTACTGCTTATGATTGATACATAATCACAAATCAACATCTAGGGTTTCTAGATTTTTCACCATGTATTTACCGCATTCACATTTCCATAATTCTCATTACTATATGATCTTTCTCAAAATAAATGGTATTCCAACATATGACAAGATGTACAATAATAATAACTCAATTGAAATGTGATGCAATAATTACTATTCTTAGACATCTCTACAACAATATCAATCAATCCCATTTCTCATGTCTTCCCTTCAAACTATTTTACAAAATACCCATGTGTCTTCAACGCACAATAACAATTTCCCCTTATACACAATTTTAATCAATTTGCCTCTTCAAGGCCACGTGTGATGTTTTTCAAACATAAACCTCTTGTATTTAGAGTTCTTACAATCTATAATGCACAACAATTTGGTCAACTCACAACAATGTATATATATATCATCATGTATTTAACTATAGCCTTTGAAACAAAAACTCTTCATTTCAATATGCATATTACAAGATGGTCATTTTTTCAAAACACTCATGAAGTCTACACCCATCTACTCTCTATTAACACAATAAGAATAAAAACACCATTGATGTTTCCATCGCTTCCAAAAATCCCCAATTTCTAGGGCTTTTATCAAAATCCAACATTTGTTCACTTCAAGATGAAAAACCAACCCAAATCACATTTCTTGAGTCAAATGAAAAGAGAGCCCCTTAGGAGAACAAAAGATTTGAGATTTTAGAAACCCATCTTTGAAAAACCCTCTTTCTCTCTCTTCATTTAGTGCAAGATTAAAACCAACACAACTATTTCATGAAAACTTTAAAATCAACATTTTGTAGCAAAACATATATATATATATATAACTCAAGAACCCCTACCTCAAAGCTTGGTGAAGAAATGAAGATGATGAGAGGGAAAAACCCTAGAAACCAAAGTTGCCAAAGTTCAAACCCCACCATACAATGTTGCTCTTGCTTGCTCACCAAAATAGAGAGGGATGATGTTGAATCTAGACCCCAAGATTGCAAGAATCAAAGACTTTTGGCTGTTTCAGAAGGTTTTCTAGAGAGAATGGGAAGGAAAATAGGGTTTAGTGTGAGAGAAGAGTGTGTAAAATGAGTGAGACTTTCGGACCAAAAGATAAAAAAAATAAGGTTTCGGATCTGCCCTGCCCCGCACGTTCGGCTGCCCACTCCCGCATGTGTGGCACTGATCTCCGCACGTGCGGCTGGTCCCGCACCTGCCCCTCCGCACCTGCGCTTTAAGCAGAATGCAACTCGAAGGAACCCTCTCTTCCTGCATGTGCGGCTTGGCCTCCCGCACGTGCGGCTTGGCCTCCTGCACGTGCGGCCTTGCCCAACAGCCCAGAAAATCTTCTGCTTGGCCTCCGAGCACTCCGAACCTGACCGCCGCGCTCTTCGGAACAAGTAAGATTCAATACCAAAACACAATCAAGAAGAGGACTTTATTTTGAGGATTAAACTCCGAACGTTTCAAGCTCAACGAGAAAAAAAGAAAGTGAAGTGAAGAAAGAAAGAAAAGAGAGGAAATGGGAAAAGGAAGACCCGGTCGTCACAATGTCCATGACTTGGTTGTGAGAAGCTATTTTTGTGTGGAGTTGTCTAATTTACATGTGAATAATTTCTGCAATGAAAGACTGTGAATTCCATCTCTGGAATACATAGTTGCATTCTATTTGTGTATATATTTCTATCTGAGATGTGTACGGTGCCTGGTTTTATGTTAGGTATTCTTTTGTATTTGGTTTACTTTTCTATTAGTTGGAAGCTACTAGTGTTGTATTTTCATACTCAATTTTATTTTTTATTTTTTGACATCTAATGCTTAAAATGATTTGTAGAATTTAAAATAAAGCATTAAAACAGATAGGGTTTGAGCTAGGGTTCTAGATCTATGTCTGGAAAAGGGTAAATAGAACAGATAGAAAAAAATATGTTTGTTGAATTTTAACAAATAAAAGATTATACAGATAAAAAATTCGATAGATAAAATTTGCATAGATAAAAATTAAACAGATAGGAAAAAAATTGAATAGATAGATATAAATTTGAAGAGATAGTCAAGACAACAGATAAATTAAGGGTAAAACTAAAAATAAAAAGTCCTTCAAAACAAACAAAAAGATATCTCACCAAACTATTTCACAAAAAGTGGATCCCTCATTAATAAAAAAATATCCACTGAAACTAATACCTTATACCCTCTTTAAGCTGGACTTTTCAACAATTAATTTTTTTCTAATTTGTTTTGTCTTTAGTAACCTTTTCAAAAAATTATGTCAAAAATTTATTTTTTCGATCCGTCTTTTGTAGACTAATCTAAAAGGTTAAATGTTTTTGAAAAAAATCAAAAAAATAAAAATAAAAATAAAAAGTAAAAAAAAAATCTATTATTTCTAAAATTTTTAAATTTTTTTTCTTCGTCTTAGCAAGTAGAATAGAAGTTTAGTTTTCAAAAAAAAAAAAAAAACACTAAAACGAAAATAAGTCGACAAAAAAATTATCAAAAAGCAAATCTCAAACACTCACTAAACATTCCTCCCTCCCCCCCCCCCCCAAAAAAAAAACTAATGTAAAAAATATTTATAATAATTAATGAATGATTGATACTCGTAAGATATGTAACAGTTGGATTTTGTTAAGATTGAGCAATTATTCGATGCTGTTAGAGTAACATTTTATTTTTTTTACAAATTGACACTTAATTTTTTGTCTCTTAAAAATTTAACATAAAAGTAACAAATCTCATAATTTAAACTAATAACTACTCATTTAGAGTATCACTTAGACTTACTCTAAAAATATTGAATAATTTTTTGTTAAGAAGGTTGACTAACATGGTGTAGTGGTGTTTTGAAAAAATAATAAAAAGTTAATTTTTGAACTTTTTTAAAAAAAATTTAATTTTTATTTATGTAAAAAAATAAAAAGATGATGTGAGTCAAAAAAAAAAATTAAAAAAAATAATAGAAACCAAAAAGCTAATGTTCCCAAAACACTCATATGCGCTATAGTTATAATAATTAATGATTGATTGATACTCCTAGGACACGTAACAATCCGGGTCACTAACATGGTGCAATGTGCCAAAAAATTCAACAACAATGATTCATCCCATTAAAAACACCATCACTAATAGCACTAATGCATTAAAAAAGTAAATAAAAAAAAAATACAATTCCAAGACCAAAACATCACATCATTACTGGTGGGACCCACTGCCACCTAATTAGTGGGACCAAAATTCAACACACACATAGTTATAATAATTAATGACTGATTGACACTCCTAGGACACGTAACAATCCGGGTGACTAACATGAATGTGCTAAAAATATTCAACACACACATTCAAGTTGTTTGTATAAATTGGCGAAATTGATGCAAAGCAATCAATAAATTACATTAATTGAGTGGGACGACAGGTTGATAGTAGTTGTTTGTCATTGTTCTACTCCTTTGCAAACGTTCGTGAATTGGGTGCAACGATGCCCTGGCTTTAAATAATTTTGTCTCTTTATCTCAATTTATTTATAATTATTGGATCATATGATAAGTTTAAGATCTAAAAATCTTAAGGTACATCTAATGGTTATGAGTGAATTGGGACAGATGACAAGATTATTTGGAGACAGAGAATCGTTACACGTGAATTGAGACTGCCTAATTAATAGTTTGGAAAGTCATCTTTTAGTATTTTTTATTGATTAAAATATAAAGATAAAAAAAAAATTAAAGTGTTTCAGAATGATATTTTAACTTTTTATAATAATAAAAAAAGTACAAAAAAATATAGACAAAAAAAATAACCTGACTTTTTTTTTTTAATGACTTTTTGTTTCTTTTTTTTAATAAATTTTTGACTAAAGTTCTAATTTACCAACCATCCCAGACTTGATTAGCTTAGAACGATTCATGATAAATAATCTTAATACTAAATTGATAAGCAAAACAAATTTATATTGTGAAATTGTCATTAATCCTCAATTTTTTTGACATATATTCATTTATGGCAATTTGGTGGCACAAAATTGGGACCAATGATAGCCGACCACGTAGATTAGTTGGACAGATTTAGACTGTTGAATTATCTTGGAACAAATCTCACTGTTACAAGTAAAGAGATAAAGAAAGGGACAAAGACCTCAACTCACATAAATTACATAAGAAACCTTTGAAAATTGTGTACATAGCACTACCGTTGATAAATAAAACATGAATGGATATCAATTCTCGAAACACAACCGCTGAAGAAGATAACAATTGACTTACACTAACAGTAACAGCCCATCTCTCACCTTCCTCTGTCTGTTCATCCTCTCCGCCACCGCCTACGGCCGCCTCATCACCAACCATTCATCTTCTGATCTCGTTTCCGACGGCCTCCACGACGGTTTCCAGGCTCCGCCACTCCTCCTCCTCCGCACATCTAACTCCTGTGACCAGACCTACGGCTTCTTGCCCTGCACCACCACCGTACTCGGAAACATCTTCCTCGTTCTCGTCTATGGCTACCTAATGTTTCTCGCCACTACTCCTACCTCTCCAACGCCAGCGAACTCTTGCTGAAGATTCTAGGTCCCGGGTATCGTCGGCGGCCTCTTCCTTTCCATTCTCGGTTCTCTTCCCGATGCCATGCTTATTCTTGGTATTATTATTTGTTTTCATTTCAATCTCCATTTTTACCTCTGTTTGGTTTCCTGGAAAATGAACGGAAAAAAAAAATTAAAAAAAAAACGTGAAATTCCTTGAATAACGTAAAAATGTTTGAAAATACAAAAACCGACCTCACCTATAAGTTTGAGGATTCTAAGAGGATGTAGTTAGTGGTGGAAAAAATGGTTTTATAGTGATTTTAATGTGAAATTAAAATAGGCCTCAATAATTGGTTGAGATGAGATTAAATAGGTTTAGATTTTTTGTAATAAAATCTTTACCCCACAAAAATAATGATTAAAAGTCATTAAGAATTGAGTGAGAAATTGTTTCATAAAGTTGGTGTTATGAATGAGGTATTGAAAATTATGTATAATTATCAATCCCACATTGATTGTAGATGAAAACTTTGATGGGTACTTAAGTCTTTAGATTTTGATAAGGGCATGAGCCCTTTAGGCATCCAAATTTTTCGAAAGAAGGGAGTTATGGATGCTTCAAGAATGGGTTTGGGCCAAAACTATGGTCTAAGTTTGTTATGCAAAAATTGCTACACGTGCGCCGCCTGCTCAAACTAGATTGGGGTCTATGGTTCTTGGATCTTGAGGTTTGGGCTAGGCCGGTTTGGTGGTCCACCAACCTAATCTTTTTAGCCAGGTCTGCTACTGATGCAGAACATGTTCAATTTCAAAGGAAAATTAATTAATGGATACATTGGATACATTTCATTCTTTGTATTCATGGATACATTTAATTAATGGATACATTGGATACATTTCATTCATTTTATTCATGGATACATTGGATTGTATTCATGTCTTTCAAACTCTTCAAGGTCTAAACGTTAGGTTCTTTGTATTTGATACATTGTATTTGGTACAAGAGTTTAAGGGAGTGTTTTAGTATTTATTTCTGTATTAGGAAATTCACAGTTTGAGTATCTAGTAGTTAGTATAAATATGTTTGTAAGCCCTATGGCAAAAGAAAAGAAAGAAAAAAAGAGTTTTTTTTTTTAAGAATATAACCAGAGTTATCTCCATTTTCCTTGTGCGCAAGGTTGTTTATCTTTGCTCGTGAATTCGAATTGTTACTGTCCGAAGAACGATATCTTCCCCTTCGTCTACTAGAACGATATCTAGTCATTCATTCCATTACAACGCTGCGTCAAGTGGTATCAGAGCGAGGTCCTCCCTTATCTCAATGGCCAACGACGGTGAGACTTCACCAAAATCTAACAATGAAGCTGTGTGGGGTGCAATCGAGAGGCAATAACAACAGTTGGACCAGATTCTTGGTCTTCTCAATAGATTGAATCTCAACGCCGAGAGAGCAACAACAGAGGATCCTATTGCGCATCGCGGCCAGCATGTTCATGAACCAAGGGTAGGCAACAATCCTGGACGCTTAGGGATTCCTCCTAGGCGTGTTGTAAACAACCCAATTTATGATGGTGATTCAACGGATGATGATCTTGAGCAGATCGCAATGTACGAGGAGCCCAGAGAAGGTGTTCGGTATAACAACAATAACTATCGTATGAGGATGGACCTCCCTTCCTTCAATGGGCAGTTAAACATCGAAGATTTTCTCGATTGGTTGAATGAAGTAGAACGGTTCTTCGATTACATGGATATCGAAGAAGAGAAGAAGGTGAAACTTGTTGCGTACAAACTGAAAAGTGGTGCTTCTGCATGGTAGGAGCAATTGCAATTGTCTAGGATGCGACAAGGCAAGAGTAAGATTCGGGCTTGGCATCGAATGAAGCAGTTGATGAGAGCATGTTTTCTTCCTCCAGATTATGATCAGGTTCTGTTCCATCAGTACCAACGATGTCAACAAGGTGCCAGATCAATCCATGAGTATTCTGCTGAGTTCCAGCGACTTTCCTCC
Organism: Camellia granthamiana; assembly: GCA_036172215.1. Taxonomy (NCBI): domain Eukaryota; kingdom Viridiplantae; phylum Streptophyta; class Magnoliopsida; order Ericales; family Theaceae; genus Camellia; species Camellia granthamiana. The sequence goes on from CM069906.1 coordinate 108,006,272, forward strand.
CGTAACGACTTACGGGAAACGGAAGGACAATTGGTGGCGCGATTTGTGGATGGATTGCGTATAAATCTACAGGATGTGGTTAACATGGAACCGGTTCATATGTTGCTGGATGCCATTCAATTGGCAACAAGGGACGAATTGCAATTAGCCAGAAGAATGGGTTTTCGAAATCAGCCCTCTACTAGGACAGTCATGCCTTCACCAGTACAAAATCAGTCCGAGTAGGGTAAAAGAAAAGCAGTCACTGAAGCAGGTCAGAGTCAAGATTCTCAAAATCAGAACAAGGCCGCATGGAAAGGTCAGACTCAAACAAAGATGAGTACAAGTAGTTCAAGAACACAGAGTGACCCTTACGCTCCATCACGAAGTGATAAGTGTTACCGTTGCGGAGAAGTTGGACACTATTCTAATCGTTGTCCCCAATGATGTACTGCCAACGTAGTTGAGCATGAGGAAGAAGAAGGCAAACAAGATGAGGAGAATTTTGAAGAAGAAGATCCAGCAGAATGGACCCATGAAGATGAGGGTTTGTCGCTTGTTGTACAGCGTTTGATGTACACACCACGGAAAGAGGATGTTTAGAGGCACAACACCTTTAAAACTCGTTGTACCGTCAACCAGCGAGCCTGTGATTTGATTATTGATGGAGGTAGCAGTGAAAATATCGTGTCAAGGACTATGGTTGATAATTTGAATCTTCCAACAAAGAAACATCTATCTCCTTATAGTATTGGCTGGATCACAGATGTCGATGAAACAAAAGTAACAGAACAATGTGTTATTCCTTTCTCTATTAGGCCAAATTATAGATATAGCGATCCCGGTCTTTTCCATTTGGTTGTTGTATCCGGACTTAGGTTCCGTGGATCCTGTCATTATATATTGGTTGTTGTTGTCCTTTAATTCCTTATTTTTGAATTATATGATGTATTGGAACAGGTTGGCTGAGCTTAGAAACCAAAACTAGTTGCCCAGATTTAAGCCTATCCGCTCGAGCGGATATTTTGGCGCTCGAACGGGAAAATCACCCATCCAGTATCTGCTCTGCAGAGTTGTATGCTCGAGCGGGGACCTGGTTCTGCAAAAGTACTGGGAGTGCGTATTCGACGCTCGAGCGGGAGTTTGGACGCTCGAGCGGGAGTCTGTAAGTGACGCTCGAGCGGGGGTTTCCACACTCGAGCGGGGAGTCGACTACATCAGTCCGAGATTTCACTTTTTGGATCACTTTTTGACCTACTTTTTCTCTCTTAACTTTTAAAAACCGCCCTTTGAGAGTTTCTCTCTCTACTCTTACCTTCTCTCTAAGATTTGATCTATTCCTGGTGGTCTTCTACCCTAGTTCCTTTGGAAGAAAGGTAGAGCTTCGCGAGGGCTTTCTTTTAATCTGAAAAAGAGAGGATTTGGAGCACTTCGAATTTTGGGTCATCATCTCCATCTTCTCCATTCGGGTTAATTACTTCGAGGTAGGGATTTCCTACTCCATATTATAGGTTTTGTCCTAAGTTTTGGTATTTTGATATGTTGGGAGTTGTTTGGAAATTTTAGGAAAAACTAGGGTTTGTATTGTAATTTGGAAAAATTGTGGAATTAAGTTTAATTCATGAAATTGGGGAACTATGGTATAAAAGGGTGTAGTTGGATAGTTTAATCACTCACCAATGAAAATGTTGAGATTATGACTGTTGTTACATTCATTTCCTGTTTAGAAATAACTGTTTTGGGCTATCGGTGGAGGATAGTCGTGATTGTTGTAGACATTGCATGTGAATTAGGGAAAACTGAAACTAATCACATTGGTTGAGTCATTGATTTTGACTGTTGAATTAATACAGAAAATACGTGTATTGATTGAGTATTGTATATGACAAGTGTTTAATACATTGTATATGCATTTTGTTTGGGAGGAGATAGGGGATGTACTCCATGGTTTGAGGGAAGATAGGGGATGGACTCTCAAACCAGTTTGAGAGGAGATAGGGGATGGACTCCATTAGCACCACTAATATGTGTGCTTATTGATTTATGGAAGTGTTTTTTTTTTTTTTTTTGTGTTGTTGATACAGCACTAAAATGTGTATCAAATGGGAAGTATGGAAGTGTTTTGGTATGAGCCTTAGTCTCATTTGTTTTGTTGATATTGGAAGTAATGTTAATGTGATATATAGTTCACTGTTATAGTTTGGCCAGGTTCTGAGCCATATTGATGAAATGGATATTTGTGTTAACCATCTATTGAATGCTATTGCTTTATTCAATGCTTATATTTGGTTTAGTATATTTCTATTGGGCTGTGGCTCACCCTATACGGGAACATCATTTTCAGGTCCAGGTGATTTGATACCTCCAAGGAATTAGCTTGGAAGGACTTGGAGTTGAAGACTCTGTTTAGATTAGTAGTTATTTCGTTTTATTTGATATTACATGTAAACTCAAGCCAAGGGCTGAAATTGTAGTTGAGTTAGTACTCACGTTTTTGTGTCCAAGTGTTAGCTTGGAAAGATGTAAGCCCATAGGGCATTTACTTTTGATGTTACATGTGATGTCTTTCAATAATGATACTCTGATGAATGAGAAAATGATTGGTTTTCTTTTATCAATGCATGTTAGTGTTATATATATTATGGGTTTATTTTGAGGGCGTTACAACTTGGTATCAGAGCGTACCGGGTTTGAATACTTTGGGTACGTGGGAAGTGATTATTATCACAATGGGTTCGTCTCGCTTGATAGAGACTTAGATGTATTGTTATATGCTTTTATGATAACATGTTTATGTGATTATGTGGGTATGGAATGTAGTTTCTAGGATGTTGATTGGATCCTTGAGTTTCTAGTAGTCTTGTTGGAAAGGCACTTGATCAATGCTGCTTCCAACTGGAACTCTAGTAACGCCTCGGGACTGTCATTATCCAGGAATGAAATTCGTAGGTGCTTATGTGATTATGTGCTTATGTGGAATGAATTATTGTTGTCCAGTGCATTAGGACGCGAGTGTTATAGTTTTGGCACATTTATTAGAGTGCTAACGTCTTTGTTTCCTTTATTAGGATGTCAGGACGTGGTAGGCGTGGTAGACGAGGTAGGCAGGAGATGCCTATACATGAGGAGGTTCTGGAGCAGCAGAAGGGTGTTGGCCAGGCCAATGTGGCCGAGCCAGTAGGCCAGCAGGCTATGGGCGCTTTGGCCCGAGAGATAGCAGGGCATTCAGGGAGTCAGTTGGCATTCTTAGGGCTGAGGATCAAGCCCAGGTTATTGTTACGGATGCAGGACCTTCTTTTCTGAAGAGGGAGTTTTTGCGGTCTAACCCAAACGAATTTGTGGGTGACCCTAAAAAGCCACTTAAGGCAGATGAATGGCTCGAACAGACAATGAAGACGTTTGAGATGCTTGGCATCGAAGACGAGGTGTTGAAGGTGACCTTGGCATCTTTCCAGCTGAAGGGGGATGCGGGTCAGTGGTGGAAGTTCACTAAGGGTCATATAGGAGGTACATGGGAAGCTTTTGTGAATGCTTTCCAGGAGAGGTTCTTATCTCCAGCTGTCAGGGAGAAGCTGAGAGACCAATTCTGCCAGCTTAAGTAGGAGAGTTCTTCAGTGGCCGAGTTTGAGGCTGCTTTTACTAGTTTATCCAGGTTTGCTCCTGAGTTGGTAGCGTCTGAGAAGCGCCGTTGTATTGAGTTTGAGAAAAAGTTGAGGCGTGGCCTCAAGCTGAGAGTTGGAGGAACTATGATTCGGGATTATGGGCGTATGGTTGATGCTGCAGCCCATATGGAGATCATGATGCAGGAGGAGGAGGAAGGGCAGAAAGGCTCCAAGAGGAGTCAGGATGGCCAGAGTGATGGCAGGAGACAGAGAGGTTTCACTCCTCAACAGTCTCAAAGTAGCTTTTCTAGATCGACTTTTCCAGTACCGAGTGCAGGTTCTGGGAAAGGCAGTCATGGAGACATTACCTGTTTCAAGTGTGGCCAGCTGGGCCACAAGTCTCCAGTTTGCCCGCAGAGGGGAGGAGTACAGAGAGCAGCATCTTCTTCGGCTCGATCTCAGAGCCAGAGTTAGGGTAGAGGCCAACCGCTCTCTTATTTTCAGTGCAGTCAGGCAGGGCACATGAAGAGGTTTTGTCCGCAGTTGAGTGGCACATCTGGTGCATCTGGTTTGAGGCAGACTCAGAGTCATCGGCTAGCTCAGTCGGTTCAGGCCTCGAGGGCCAATCAGGGGGCTTCATCGTCCCAGTCTGTGCAGCAGTCTTATGCTCCTAGGGGTGAGCAGGTTGATCAAAGACCATCTCGACGCGTGTATGCTGTTACCGTGCAGGATCTTGTACCGGCTCCATCGGTTGTGAGAGGTACCTTCTTGTTTTGCAATTCGATTGCTAGTGTTTTGATTGATACGAGTGCATCTCATTCCTTTGTGTCTGCTGCATTTGCATCTGTTTTGGAGTTGGAGTTAGCACAGTTAGCATCTCCTATTTGTGTAGTGTCACCTCTTGGGGGTGAATTGATCTTGAGACAAGGTGTTAGGGGTTGTGATATAGAGGTCGCCGATCATAGGCTTCCTTTTCCTTTTGTAGTTATGCCCATGAAGGGCTTTGATGTTATTTTGGGTATGGACTGGTTATCGTCATACCGGGCAGTTATCGATTGCTACCGCCAGAGGGTCACACTAAGTACCTTGAGCGGGGAGTGTTTTCATTTTTTGGGGGACCAAGTTGGTATTGTTTTGCCACCGGGGTATGATCCGCGAGGGCGAGGTGAGCTTAGTGGTCTACTTGCTAGCTTTGAGAGTGGTGAGTGTGATGAGACCCAGATTGTGTTGCCAAGGGTGGTTTGTGAGTACTCGGACGTCTTTCCCGAGGATCTTGTTAGTTTGCCACCTCACCAAGAGATTGAGTTCTCTATTGATCTAGTGCCCGGCACGACGCCAATTTCTATGGCACCATATCATTTTGCCCCAGCCGAGTTGGTGGAGTTGAAGATTCAACTCCAGGAGTTGCTAGATAAGGGCTATATTCGTCCTAGTGTTTCGCCGTGGGGAGCACCGGCCCTCTTTCCTAAAAAGAAAGGTGGTGCTTTGAGACTCTGTATCGATTACCGGAAGTTGAATCGGGCTACGGTTAAGAATAAGTACCCTATGCCTCGTATAGATGATCTGTTCGATCAGTTGAAGGGTTCCCGTTGTTTCTCTAAGATAGACTTGAGATCGGGTTACCACCAATTGAGAGTCAGGGAGGAGGATATTCCGAAGACGGCATTCCGTACGCGGTATGGCCACTATGAGTTTCTGGTGATGCCGTTTGGGCTCACCAATGCTCCGGCAGTGTTTATGGATTTGATGAACCGGATCTTCCGGGAATTCTTAGATCGTTTTGTAGTCGTTTTCGTGGACGACATTCTTATCTATTCACCTTCTGAGGAAGAGCACGAGGAGCACTTGAGAGTGGTGCTTGAGTTACTTAGAGTCCATCAGTTTTATGTTAAGTTTGGGAAGTGTGAGTTCTGGCTAGAAGAGGTGAAGTTCTTAGGCCATGTGGTATCCGGGGAAGGGGTGTCTGTTGATACATCCAAGACTGAGGCAGTGCAAGATTGGGCACAGCCTAAGAGTGTGTTTGAGATCCGCAGTTTTCTGGGATTAACTGGGTATTATCGACGGTTTGTGAAGGATTTCTCCAGATTAGCTTCTCTGTTGACTAGATTGACTCGGAAGGGAGTCAAATTTGTATGGAGTGAGACTTGTAAAAAGTCGTTCCAGGAGTTGAAAGTTAGACTGACCACCGCTCCAGTCTTGATTATTCCGGAGAGAGGGTTGGGTTATGCAGTCTATTGTGATGCCTCACGAGAGGGTCTAGGTTGTGTGTTGATGCAAGAGGGGAAAGTGGTTGCCTATGACTCACGTCAGTTAAAAATACACGAGAAGAATTACCCTACGCATGATCTAGAGTTAGCAGCTATGATATTTGCCTTGAAGATTTGGAGGCATTATCTTTACGGTGAAAGGTTTGAAGTATTCTCGGATCATAAGAGTCTGAAATATCTGTTTACACAGAAAGACTTGAACTTGAGGCAAAGGAGCTGAATGGAGTTCATTGAGGATTATGACTTCGAATTGCATTATCGTCCGGGGAAGGCCAATGTAGTGGCCGACGCCCTTAGCAGGAAATTTGTTGGTGACATAGCTAGTATAGCCATCCGGGATTGGGAGATGTTGGGTGCACTTGGAGAGTTCGATTTGCTTCTAGGCGAATCTGTTGAGGCTGCGGCCTTGTTTTCTGTTGTTGCACAGCCTACCCTTGTGACTCGAGTGTTAGAGGCTCAGAGGGGTGACCTTGAGGTAGATTCCCTCCGAGAGAAGATCTCCAGTGGGAAGGTCGAGAAGGGTTTGACGGTGTATCCCGACCTGAGTGTGAGATACCGAGACTGTCTGTTTGTGCCGGAGTCTTGCCGAGAGGAGGTACTCCGAGAGTTTCATCATTCACGTCTTGCAGTGCATCCGGGAGGCACTAAGATGTATCGGGATTTGGGTCGCCAGTTTTGGTGGCGGGGTGTGAAGAGAGATGTGGCAGTTTTCGTGTCTAAGTGCCTTACTTGTCAGCAAGTGAAGGCCGAGCATCAGAGGCCAGCGGGTTTGTTGCAACCCTTGCCTATTGCTGAGTGGAAGTGGGAGCATGTCACTATGGACTTCGTTGTAGGACTTCCGAGGACTCAGCGGAGTAGTGATGCTATTTGGGTGATTGTAGACCGGTTGACTAAGTCGGCGCACTTTATTCCTATGAGCGTGAAAGTTTCGGTAGATCATCTTGCCGACTTGTATGTTCGGGACATAGTGAGGTTGCACGGGGTCCCAGTGACGATCGTCTCAGATAGAGATTCTCGTTTTACTGCTAGGTTGTGGCAGAGTTTGCAGAGTGCCTTAGGCACTAAGTTGACCTTTAGCACGACTTATCATCCTCAGACTGATGGGCAGTCCGAGCGCACTATTCAGATCCTTGAGGATATGCTTCGGGGTTGTGTTCTTGACTTTAGTGGGTCGTGGGAGAGGCACTTGCCATTAGTAGAGTTTGCCTACAACAACAGTTTCCAGTCTAGTATCGGTATGGCACCGTTTGAGGCTTTATATGGCCGACCGTGTAGGTCTCCAGTTTGTTGGGCCGAGGTGGGTGATACACCTTTGTTGGGCCCGGAGTTGGTGAGGGAAACGACGGAGAAAGTTGAGCTTATCCGTAGGAGGCTTGTTACAGCCCAGAGTCGTCAGAAATCTTATGCCGACCGTAGGAGGAGACCATTGGTGTTTGAGGTGGGTAATCATATCTTTCTGAAGATATCACCTAGGCGAGGATTGATGAGGTTTAGGAAGAGCGGGAAGTTGTCCCCTCGGTTTATTGGTCCTTTTGAGATCCTTGAGAGGATTGGTGAGGCTGCTTATCGTTTAGCTTTGCCACCGCAGTTATCTGGAGTTCATGACGTCTTTCATGTGAGTATGCTTCGGAAGTACGAGCCGGATCCGTCCCATGTGTTGGATTGGACCGACTTAGAGGTTGACGAGGATGCCTCGTATGAGGAGAGACCGGTTCGGGTCTTGGATAGGCGGGATCAAGTTTTGTGAGGCAAGACCATCCCTTTGGTAAAAGTTTTGTGGAAGCATCACGGAGTGGAAGAAGCCACTTGAGAACGTGAGTTGGAGGTTCGACAGAAATATCCGGATCTGTTTATAGATGCTTGAGCATATATTGTTTATTTTGTTGTAATGTTGAACCTTAAGTGCATTGAATATAACTTAGGTTGTGAAACATGGTTTATGTTTTGGTTTAATGGGAATATTTTGAAACTTGCCTCATGATGGAAGTTTAGTGTATCATTGCATACGGTGAATGTGTTGTAGAATTGGAGTTATATCATGAAATTGAATATGATATGGAAATGGGAATCACGTCTATTGAAAATTGTTGATTAATGAAATGTCATATTATTTTCCAAAACTTAGGCTTAATTTCGGGGACGAAATTCTTTAAGGGGGGGAGGTTATAGCGACCCCGGTCTTTTCCATTTGGTTGTTGTATCCGGACTTAGGTTCCGTGGATCCTTTCATTATATATTGGTTGTTGTTGTCCTTTAATTCCTTATTTTTGAATTATAGGATGTATTGGAACAGGTTGGTTAAGCTTAGAAACCAAAACTAGTTGCCTATATTTTAGCCTGTCCGCTCGAGCGGAGATTTTGGCGCTCGAGCGGGAAAATCACCCATCCAGTATCTGCTCTGCAGAGTTGTACGCTCGAGCGGGGACCTGGTTCTGCAAAAGTACTGGGAGTGCGTATTCGACGCTCGAGCGGGAGTTTGGACGCTCGAGTGGGAGTCTGTGAGTGATGCTCGAGCGGGGGTTTCCACGCTCGAGCGGGGAGTCGACTACATCAGTCCGAGATTTCACTTTTTGGATCACTTTTTGACCTACTTTTTCTCTCTTAACTTTTAAAAACCGCCCTTTGAGAGTTTCTCTCTCTACTCTTACCTTCTCTCTAAGATTTGATCTATTCCCGGTGGTCTTCTACCCTAGTTCCTTTGGAAGAAAGGTAGAGCTTCGCAAGGGCTTTCTTTTAATCTGAACAAAGAGAGGATTTGGAGCACTTCGGATTTTGGGTCATCATCTCCATCTTCTCCATTCGGGTTAATTACTTTGAGGTAGGGATTTCCTACTCCATATTATAGGTTTTGTCCTAAGTTTTGGTATTTTGATATGTTGGGGGTTGTTTGGAAATTTTGGGAAAAACTAGGGTTTGTATTGTAATTTGGAAAAATTGTGGAATTAAGTTTAATTCATGAAATTGGGGAACTATGGTATAAAAGGGTGTAGTTGGATAGTTTAATCACTCACCAATGAAAATATTGAGATCAAGACTGTTGTTACATTCATTTCCTGTTTAGAAATAACTGTTTTGGGCTATCGGTGGAGGATAGTCGTGATTGTTGTAGACATTGCATGTGAATTAGGGAAAACTGAAACTAATCACATTGGTTGAGTCATTGATTTTGACTGTTGAATTAATACAGAAAATACGTGTATTGATTGAGTATTGTATATGACAAGTGTTTAATACATCGTATATGCATTTTGTTTGGGAGGAGATAGGGGATGTACTCCATGGTTTGAGGGAAGATAGGGGATGGACTCTCAAACCAGTTTGAGAGGAGATAGGGGATGGACTCCATTAGCACCACTAATATGTGTGCTTATTGATTTATGGAAGTGTTTTTTTTTTTTTTTTTTTTGTGTTGTTGATACAGCACTAAAATGTGTATCAAATGGGAAGTATGGAAGTGTTTTGGTATGAGCCTTAGTCTCATTTGTTTTGTTGATATTGGAAGTAATGTTAATGTGATATATAGTTCACTGTTATAGTTTGGCCAGGTTCTGAGCCATATTGATGAAATGGATATTTGTGTTAACCATCTATTGAATGCTATTGCTTTATTCAATGCTTATATTTGGTTTAGTATATTTCTACTGGGCTGTGGCTCACCCTATACGGGAACATCATTTTCAGGTCCAGGTGATTTGCTACCTCCAAGGAATGAGCTTGGAAGGACTTGGAGTTGAAGACTCTGTTTAGATTAGTAGTTATTTCGTTTTATTTGATATTACATGTAAACTCAAGCCAAGGGCTGAAATTGTAGTTGAGTTAGTATTCACGTTTTTGTGTCCAAGTGTTAGCTTGGAAAGATGTAAGCCCATAGGGCATTTACTTTTGATGTTACATGTGATGTCTTTTAATAATGATACTCTGATGAATGAGAAAATGATTGGTTTTCTTTTATCATTGCATGTTAATGTTATATATATTATGGGTTTATTTTGACGGCGTTACAATAGAGATGAGGTTTTGTGCGATGTGGTCGACATGAATGCTTGTCATATGTTATTGGGTAGGCCGTGGCAGTTTGATTTGAACACTGTGCGTAGGGGAAAGGAGAATACTTACACCTTTTACAAGGATAAAGTAAAAGTTGTCTTGGCTCCTATGAGGCATGAAATTCGAGTAATGGCCTCCCCAACCAAGGTAGAATCTTTCATTATAATACCAGATTTTATAAAAGAAGTCAAGGAAACACAGTTGGTTTATGCTTTAGTGGTCAAGGGTGAAGAACAAGAAAAAGTTATCATTGCGATACCAGAGCGAGTTAAGCCATTAATTACCGAGTTTCAGGGACTTGCGCCAAACGAGCTGTCAGCAGGGTTACCTCCTATACGGAACATCCAGCATGAAATTGATTTTGTTCCCAGAGAAAGTTTACCGAACCTGCCACATTACAGAATGAGTCCGAAAGAGTTTCAGATTTTGCAGGACCAGGTTAATGATTTGTTGCAGAAAGGTCTAATCAGAGAGAGTATGAGTCCGTGTGCAGTGCCAGCCTTGCTAACTCCAAAGAATGATGGAAGTTGGAGGATGTGCATTGACAGTAGAGCCATCAACAAGATCACGATAAAGTACAGATTTCCTATACCAAGGTTAGATGATATGCTGGATAAATTGAATGGTTCGAAAGTGTTTTCAAAGATCGATTGGAAAAGTGGTTACCATCAGATTCGTATCCGCCCCGGTGATGAGTGGAAAACAGCATTCAAGACAAAAGAAGGGTTGTATGAGTGGCTTGTTATGCCATTCGGATTGTCTAACGCGCCGAGTACATTTACGCGATTAATGAATCAAGTATTCCAGCCTCTTGGAAAGTTCGTAGTTGTCTATTTCGATGATATCCTTATTTATAGTCATGATGAAGAGGAGCATATGCAACACTTGAGGAAAGTTTTCAATGTTTTGCATGAGAACAATTTATACGTAAATTTGAAGAAGTGTTGTTTTTTGACAGACAGCTTGATCTTCCTGGGCTATGTTGTGAGTGCCGAAGGGATCAAGGTTGATGAGGCTAAGGTTGAAGCCATTCGAGAGTGGCCAACCCCAAAGTCCATTACCGACGTACGCAGCTTTCATGGTTTGGCAACTTTTTATAGACGTTTTGTGTGGAATTTCAGTACCATTGTTGCCCCACTCACAGATTGCATGAAGTATAAACAATTTGTGTAGACTGATGCTACAGAATAGAGCTTTGCAGTTCTGAAAGAGAGGTTGATCACAACACCGGTCTTAGGCATGCCAGACTTTGATAAGTTGTTTTGTGGTTGATTGTGATGCTTCCGGTATTGGCATTTGAGCTGTTCTTTCTCAAGAAGGCCGACCCATAGCCTTCTTCAGCGAGAAACTTAGTGATGCTCGACAGAAGTGGACGACGTATGAGCAAGAGCTATGGTCGAATCTCGATATTATTGGCCTCAGTTGAAAAGAGATGTGGAGAGGTATGTGAAGCGTTGTTACACATGTCAGACCGCAAAGGGTCAAGCACAAAATACTGGATAATATACGCCTCTTCCTATTCTAGAATTTCCTTGGGAGGATCTGTCCATGGATTTTGTTCTCGGTCTTCCACGAACACAGCGTGGTGCGGATTCTATTTTTGTTGTTGTTGATAGGTTTTCGAAGAATGGCGCATTTTATTCCTTGCAGGAAAACACATGATGCCAACAATATTGCTCAGCTATTCTTTCGTGAGGTAGTTCATCTCCATGGTGTGCCAAAGTCTATAGTTTCCGATCGCGATAGCAAGTTTCTGAGTTATTTTTGGAAGTCTCTTTGGAAGCGGCTGGATACAACTTTGCAGTATAGTACTACTTGTCATCCCCAAACCGATGGTCAAATAGAGGTAGTGAATCGTACATTAGGAAATATTTTGCGGAGTTTGTGTCAAGAAAGTCCAAGGCAGTGGGATTTTGTTATTTCTCAAGCGGAGTTTGCTTATAACAATGTACCAAACCGTTCGACTGGAAAGTCTCCATTCGAGATTGTTTATGTTCGATCCTCGCTGCATACCTTAGATTTGGTTCCTATTCCCAAGCTTCCAGGAATGAGTATCATTGCTGATCATATGGTGGAAAAGGTGGCCAACATCCATGCAGATGTTTGAAAGAAATTGGAAGAATCAGCTGCGAAGTATAAAGCCGCCGCAGATGTACATCGACGAGTGAAGACTTTTGAAGTTGGTGATATGGTAATGGTTCACTTGCGCAAAGAGAGGCTTCCAGTGGGCACATATAGTAAGCTTAAACAGAAGAAGATTGGTCCTGTTCGCATTTTGAAGAAGATCAATAATAATGCTTATGTGGTGGATCTTCTAGAAGATTTAGCCATCTCCAAAACTTTCAATGTCCAAGACTTATTTGCGTATCATACGACTCCAGATATCCTAATTCCTCTAGTTAACTCGGGTACGATTTCTTTCAAAGAAGGGGAGACTGATGCAGAACAGGTTCAAGTTCAAAGGAAAATTAATTAATGGATAAATTGGATACATTTCATTCCTTGTATTCATGGATACATTTAATTAATGGATACATTGGATACTGTTAGGTTTTTATTTTTGGCAACCCTGTTTGACAAAACTCCTTTGAGTTGTAATTTTATTCACATTTTATTTTCAGTGAGGCTATGAGTTTATTAGATGCGAATCCAACCTGAATCGAGCCTTGCAGAGAAGTTTGTGATGTTGATGCTTTCAAGATTGCCACTTCGCTGATTATGACGAGGGTCGAGCTGCCCGGTCAGCTCGCGGCCGAAGATAAATGCAAAAATGCATTCAAAGTTGCTTGTCCGATCATGTTATACTTTTTCGTTTTTTCCAGTTTTGGCCTTCCCGCTCGAGCGGGGAAAGGGGCACTTGAGCGGGGTTTACAAGCTCACAGTATCTCTGCTAAGCCTGAAAAAATACTGGATGGTGTGATTCGACGCTCGAGCGTGGAAACCGACGCTCGAGCGTGGAGCCTGTATGAAATCACGAAATTTGAAGTCTCCGCTCGAGCGTGAGCGGGAAGACCCACGCTCGAGCGGACCGCGCGATCCCAGATTTCCAGATTTCTCAAGGAGTTTGTTTTCTTCCTAATCTAGGATTACTTTTGGTTCTCTATAAATACTTGGTTTTCTCCCAAAACTAAGGTATTCATTGAAGTCCTCCAGATCTTCTTTTTTTGGATCTTAAGGTTTATATCTGGGGATATTTTGTTTGTTTTCTTTGATGTTTTTATTGAGTCTTCAACTCTTGGTTTAAAGAGAGTACATCAAAGGTTTGTTTGTTATACACAAAAGAGAGAGTTGTTCTTCAGTTGTGAATTCTGAAGAATTCGAGCCTGAAGCTTTGGTGGAATCCGGAGTGGCTCATCAGAAAGACAATTCCGTGGTGAAGATGGGGTTGGAAGATGCACATAGAGGTTGGTTCAATTAGGCATTGTGGATTCGCTAGATAATTGAGAGTATACCTGTGTAATTCCTTTAAATCTTCTTAGTGGATTGTTCTTGTGGCTGTTGCCCGTGGTTTTTTGATCACAATTGGAGGTGTCCAATTGTGGTTTTTCCACATAAAATCGTTGTGTCTCTTTGTCTTGATTGTTTGATTGGGATTGTTATATTCTGCTTAAAATTGATACATAATCACAAATCAACATCTAGGAGGTTTCTAGATTTTTCAATTGGTATCAGAGCAGGTCGTTCTATTTTTTTTTTTTTTAAATTTCTTTTAGAACGCTCTATTTTTTTAAAAAAAAAAAAATCTTTTAGAACGAGATCTTGTTTGATTTGTGATAATGGATACAATTCGTGAGGGAAATTCTATGGTTCGACCACCCCTACTTGACGGATCCAATTATTCTTTTTGGAAAGCTCGGATGAGATCTTTTTTAAAATCTATTGATGAAAAAGTTTGGCAAACCGTCATGAATGGGTGGACTGAACCTACAATCACTGTTGATGGAATAACTTTCCCCAAACCAATTGATAAGTGGGACACAACTGATTACCAAAATAGTAGCTGGAATAGTAAAGCTATTAATTCTCTCTTTTGTGCTGTCACACCTGAAGAGTTTAGTCGGATTTGCAATTGTGAAGTCGCAAAAGAGGCTTGGGATATTTTACAAACTATTCATGAGGGCACTTCTTCTGTTAAACGCTCAAAACTTCAAAAGCTCACATCTAGTTTCGAAAACCTTTCAATGAAAGATAGTGAGACCTTTGATGAATTTTATGCGAAGTTGAGTGACATAGTAAATTCCAGCTTCAATTTAGGTGAAAAAAATACCAGAATCCAAAGTTGTGGGAAAAATTTTGAGATCCTTGCCCGATCGGTTCCAACCAAAAGTTACGGCTATTGAGGAAGCTCAAGATGTTGACAACCTCAAGCTAGATCAGTTGGTTGGAAATCTCCAAACTTATGAGGCACATAGAAATTTCAAAAAGAAACAAAAAGATGTTGCTTTTAGTAGTGCACATAAAGTGGTAAAGGATTCTGATGAGGACTGTGAGATAGATTCCAAGATTATGGATGCTTTTGTTAAACAATTTAAAAAATCTGTTTTGAATAAGAATCCTAATCTTTTGGAATCTGCTCATACTCATAATTCTAAAGGCAAAGATAAACTCAAAATTAATCCTATAGCCAAGAAAGAAAAAGGAATCATACAAGGGAACTCTGAAAGTGTCCAATGCTATGAATGCCAAGGATTTGGCCACTTTGCTTCAGAATGCCCCACTCGTTTGAAGAAGAAGAAGAAAGCCCTCGCTATCACTTGGGATGATGAATCAGAATCTAATGAAGATGATAGTGACAATGAAGATCAAAGTGAAGAGGGACATAAACAATTCCTTGCTTTCATGGCGGCTTCCGAAACTGAAGGACAAACAGAGTCTTCGAAGAGGTCAGTTGAGAATACCACTGATGATGAATTCTCGGAAAGTGATCATGAAGAGCTTGAGCAAGCCTATGAAAAGCTGTATAAGGAGTCTCTTAACTTATTCAAATTGAATGACAAACTCACAAAGAAACTCAAAGCATGTGAATGTAAGAATGTCAAACTTAAGGAGGAGATTTCCGAGGCTAGGATCAATGCCATCAAGATAGCTGATGATCAACAAGTTCTTTGTGCAAAACTGTTGACTTGTGAGGCAGAAAGGAATGAGCTACAGGAAACTCATGCCATGTATGAAGATAAGATTGAATCTCTCGAGATATCACAAGTTGCCTTGGAAGAACTAATGATCAAGAAAGAGGAAGAGCTCAAGTGTGCCATGGTTACCATTGGTCTTTGGAAAAAAGGATCAAAGACTTTGGAGGATATCATTGGGTCTTAACAAATCTGTTCAGACAAGAGTGGCATTGGCTTTGGAGATAAGAGAGAGCAAAAACAGAGTGCTTCCACATCTCATGATACAAGAACTCAAGGAAATGGAGGACAAAAGATTCAACAAGAGGAAAGACTTCTCAAACTCCCTAGAGTTGGTAAGGTAAAAGAAAAGAAGGTACACCCTGTTTTTATTTGTCATCATTGTGGTATGCATGGTCATATTCGCCCTTATTGTTATAAGTTGCATGGGAGAGTGTTTCAAAAGGGTAGAAATTCGAATACTTTTTGGGTTAGGAGACAACCTTACATGTCTAGGCAGAATACCAAGATTCATGAGGGTGTTCACAACACCACAACACTTACCAAGACTGCTAGACCTAATTTTGTTAAGATAAAAAAGATTTGGGTGAGAAAACTTGACTTGTGTTAATGTGTTTACTCATTTTTGTTTTTTTTAGGTCTTTGTGTTTTTTTTAATGAAAAAACTAAATAAATAAATATGTGTGAATGATTGTTTTTTTTTTGTCTTGCTTTGTTTAGAAAAAAAAGAAAAAAAAAAAACCCAAAAAGATTTTCTTGTGTGGTTTTGCAAGCTTGAAATTTGTGAGATGTCCTTGGTGCATATTGGAATTGATGAGAATATCCATTACATGGTAATATGTGTGCGCTTTCTATGGTCATTACTCATTTTGGAGTGTGTGTTCTTTGATTAGTATGTCTCGTTCTGTATACACTCTTGGATTAGCAAATATCGGAGTCTTCCGCCTTAGTGATTATTTTTTCTCTTTATGGACTTCTGGCATTGTATCTTTTGCTTTTCTAGAGGAATTGACCTATACTAGCATATGATGGGTGATGTTGAGTCTCTTAACCATCTTCCATCTTTTTGCATCTCCATGGTTTTCCCCTCTATTTTTTGTAGTCCAGGCATGAGGAAAAGGCTACCTCAGAGTCACCAACCAGGCCATCCTTATTATATCCATGCTTCTCTGGTTCGGTTTCCATACTCTTGAGCGTGTCAGCCGCCAATGAGTGTGCAAAAGAAAAAGAAAAAGAAAAAGAAAAAAAAAAGAAGAAAAAATGTGCAAAAAAAAGAAAAGGAAAAAAAAAATGTGAAAAAAAAGGATTCATTGATTGAGGGGGAGCCTCCGTCTTTACTCACCAAATACCCCTTGATTCCTAGTGGTTTGACTTTCCTTAGTTGTGCTTAGATTCTCTTGTCGGAGGTTCAGCTTTCATATCACTACTAGGATTTGAATCTTGTGTTTGTCGAACTCCAAGAGTCACACACACACTTTTATCATGGGATCTATGCTTTTCATATAATGCATCACTTTCTTTTATGAGGAATTTTCTAGAGGCTGTGCACATTGTGCTTTCAAGTAATTGTGCTTCTCGGATAGTCTTATGTGTTTTAAGGTACTAATCTGAAATTCCTTACTTGCTTCACCATATTATTTTTTGTCGTTTTGTTCTTGTTTATTGGTTTTAGTATTTGGGAGTTTGGTGCATATGTCTTAGGGGGAGTAATGTTGTCGGGTGCATGTGTTTTAGTTTTCAACTTTGCATGCTACATGTTCTTAAAATCTCCAAGATAAGCTTGTCATATGTTTATTGCTTTTTCATATACTCTTGTGGGACTAACAGTTGTTTTGGAGATTGTGGCACTAATAGTTGTTTTGTAGATCATGTCATTGAGAAAGGAGTTTGTTTTTGTTTTTGTTGACTGTAATGGGTTGGGGAGATTAGGATTTCATTTGTTAGGTGTGTTTTGTCACGGCATTGCCAAAGGGGCAGATTGTTAGGTTTTTATTTTTGGCAACCCCGTTTGACAAAACTCCTTTGAGTTGTAATTTTATTCACATTTTATTTTCAGTGGGGCTATGAGTTTATTAGATGCGAATCCAACCTGAATCGAGCTTTGCAGAGAAGTTTGTGATGTTGATGCTTTCAAGATTGCTACTTCGCTGATTATGACGAGGGTCGAGCTGCCCGGTCAGCTCGCGGCCGAAGCAAAATGCAAAAATGCATTCAAAGTTGCCTGTCCGATCATGTTATACTTTTTCGTTTTTTCCAGTTTTGGCCTTCCCGCTCGAGCGGGGAAAGAGGTGCTCGAGCGGGGTTTACAAGCTCACAGTATCTCTGCTAAGCCTGAAAAAATACTGGATGGTGTGATTCGACGCTCGAGCGTGGAAACCGACGCTCGAGCGTGGAGCCTGTATGAAATCACGAAATTTGAAGTCTCCGCTCGAGCGGGAAGACCCACGCTCGAGCGGACCGCACGATCCCAGATTTCCAGATTTCTCAAGGAGTTTGTTTTCTTCCCAATCTAGGATTACTTTTGGTTCTCTATAAATACTTGGTTTTCTCCCAAAACTAAGGTATTCATTGAAGTCCTCCAGATCTTCTTTTTTTGGATCTTAAGGTTTATATCTGGGGATATTTTGTTTGTTTTCTTTGATGTTTTTATTGAGTCTTCAACTCTTGGTTTAAAGAGAGTACATCAAAGGTTTGTTTGTTATACACAAAAGAGAGAGTTGTTCTTCAGTTGTGGATTCTGAAGAATTCGAGCCTGAAGCTTTGGTGGAATCCAGAGTGGCTCATCAGAAAGACAATTCCGTGGTGAAGATGGGGTTGGAAGAGGCACATAGAGGTTGGTTCAATTAGGCGTTGTGGATTTGCTAGATAATTGAGAGTATACCTGTGTAATTCCTTTAAATCTTCTTAGTGGATTGTTCTTGTGGCTGTTGCCCGTGGTTTTTTGATCACAATTGGAGGTGTCCAATTGTGGTTTTTCCACGTAAAATCGTTGTGTCTCTTTGTCTTGATTGTTTGATTGGGATTGTTATATTCTGCTTAAAATTGATACATAATCACAAATCAACATCTAGGAGGCTTCTAGATTTTTTCATTCCTTATATTCATGGATACATTGGATTGTATTCATGTCTTTCAAACTCTTCAAGGTCTAAAGGTTAGGTTCTTTGTATTTGATACATTGTATTTGGTACAAGAGTTTAAGGGAGTGTTTTAGTATTTATTTCTGTATTAGGAAATTCACAGTTTGAGTATCTAGTAGTTAGTATAAATATGTTTGTAAGCCCTGTGGCAAAAGGAAAGAAAGAAAAAAAGAGTTTTTTTTTTAAGAATATAAGCAGAGTTATCTCCATTTGCCTTGTGCGTGAGGTTGTTTATCTTTGCTCGTGAATTCGAGTTGTTACCTTCCGAGAGCGATATCTTCCCATTCGTCTACTAGAACGATATCTAGTCATTCATTCCATTACAACACTGCGTCAGCTACAAGTATACACGCATGTGTGTATAGAGTATATAACTCACATACTAATTGACCCATCCATTTTGGTGCATTACTCCATCAAATTTGCAGGAGTAATGGCCTGCATTTGGTGCCAGCCTTGATGGTTGAAGGCTCCTTTTCTCTCCTCCATTGTGTATAAAAGGAGGCTCATCTTCCTTGGTTTGATACAAATTTTTTTGGCTTCTAGATTATATAGTCAGTTTGCTCCTATAATTTTCTTCTTGTAAGAGAGAGTGCTACCATTGTCGGTTTGCCAAAACTAACAGAAGGTGCTTCTGCATTAGCGGGTCTAGATCTTCGTATCCTGGAAGACAGACGCCGACGTACCTCCGGTAATTACGGTGAGGCGGTGAATCGATTTTAAGGAGACTGTGATATCTCATAGGTTTCGGTTTGCTTTCTTTACCATTTTATTGTATTATGTATTTTTTGTGCTATATGGTTGTAATTTCCAGCATGTTTTCTTATTCTATAATTTAAGTTTGATTAATTGTGAATCTATTTATCTTAGTTAATTACATAATTTACTCAACAATCTTAAAACAAATTTGATGTTTCCCATGAATATGATAATTAGATTTATCTTTAATTTTAATAATTCACACTGTTTGTATCTATTACCTTGTAAAAATATTATATGTTATTGTTTTGGTTATGATCTTTCGGGTGATGTTCCCCGTCTTGTATTTTGGCAGATATATAACATGTTTGCTACTGTTATTATTTGTTATGTGTCATAGCAATTTTCTACAAGATGAATGGCCACTGTTTGTCATATTTAGAATTTATGATTTAATTGCATGCCTCCAACATTCCTAGCATTATGTTAGTATTTAATAAATTGGTACTGTTCTTGTACATTGGTTTTGTTCTTTGAATAATAAAAGCCCACTGTTGCATACATGAAACTCATGGTTAAGAATTTCTTTAATTGGAAAAAAAAAAAAAAAAAAACCAACAGAACCTGTGTGTTTGTCTAGAAAACTGAAACTGTTTCATTTAGTTTGTGGTTCCATTGATATTTCTTTAATTAAATAGAGAAATAGATGTTATGTTCAACATATTCATGCATGCTCATGAATGTTTAACTGTTAGTTAATATTGACATGCTAATTATGTTTTAATTTTCTAGTATAATCAACATGTTCAATATTTTTTACATTTTAGTTTGCTTCACATGTTTATTAGATCCTAAATTTGTAGGATAATTTGCATGTTCTAAATTCTTCTAGATTTTAGTTTATGTTTCTAGAATTTTTTGCATGATCTTATTTCTAAAATAATTTACATGTTAATTGCTAGAAACATTCACATGTTTATTACATAGTTATTGTTTTGTAAAAATTTCATATAACTCTTGCCTATTAAAAATTTAATTTAAGTATTTGGAGTTATAAAATTTTTGTAACTTATCTATATTTATTTACATGGTTATTGTGTGAATTAAATTTAAATTAAATTTTGGAGTTTTAAGTTTTATTTGGGTAACTCATATAGCATTTTAATTTTACCTAATTTTGCTATTCATTATATTGCTAGAAAGGTTAAATACATTTATTGCTTTTACAGTTTTTTTTCCAATTCTTTACTTTGTATTTTGTTGTGTTTTGTGCTAACCTTCTTTACAAGAATACCTATGCGAAAGGGAATGGAGAAAAAAAAATAAAAAATACAAGTCCAAATGAATAGTATTCTTTACAAGAATACCTATGCGAAAGGGATTGTAAAACCACAAATTTGGACTACTAACTTTTTGTTGAATAGAAATACCTAAGCGAGGAAGGGAGTTTTAGACAAATAAGAATCCTTATTTGGATTGGTTTCATTTCTTATATAATTTGAAGCAATTTTTGGTTTTGCTTGTGTTTAGTAGTGGCTAATTACCTATTTTTTGAAGCAAGTTTGTTTTCTTGTAATGTTGGGAGCATTTTATTTGCTTATAATTGTTGTAGCAAGTTTTTACATTGTTTGTAGTTTGTTTGAAATTTTATTTTAATTGCATGTAAGTTTGGAACTGAGTTTGTTTTAACCTAGTCCTGGAAAACTTAATTCTAAAAATTGTTTCTCATGGATTAGGAGTCAACATGCTTTTGAAAGTTTTGTCTAAGGTTAATTGGGTTTTAAGTGGGACCAATGTGACCCCTTTAGTCTTTCTGGAAACATTCCTGATCATGTTCGATTCTAGGGAACTGGTGAGACTAGTTCTAAATTAAATTGCCAAATGTGGGATTTTCAAGTGTTAAGTTTAATTTCTAGATACACGGAATAGTGAAATTATGTTGTATTTTCAGAAATGGCAACCGTCATTAATGTTGTTCTTGCTGTTGTAAGTGTTGGTGGGGGTTAGAACGCCGGGCAACTGGCTTGCCAATCCTTGCTGTTGTGACCTCTGTGGTCAACCCGGTTGCTGTGACCTCTGTAGTCAACCCTGTTGCTGCTCCTGCCGTTCCAAGAGGTCCGCTCAACCATCATGAGCTCCCGGAGAAGTTCACGGGAGTGAATTTCAAGAGGTGGCAGTAGAAGATACTGTTCTACCGCACTACTCTAAGCCTTGCGAGGTTTTTGAGTGAGGTTCCACCAGTCGTGAAAGAGAATGAGTAAGAAAAGCAGAAGCTCATGGCTCTAGATGCTTGGAAACAGTCAAACTTCCTTTGCCGGAATTATATTTTGAATGGCTTGGCAAATTCACTTTTCAACGTGTTTTATGCCAAGGAGTCGACAAAGGAGTTGTGGGATACTTTGGACAACAAGTACAAGACCGAGGATGTTGGGGCAAAGAAATTTGTCGTTGGCCGATTTTTGGACTTCAAAATGGTGGACTCAAAAACCGCCATTAGTCAAGTCCAAGAGTTCCAAGTAATTCTGCACGAGATTAATGTAGAGAAAATGTTCCTGAGTGAATCATTCCAGGCAGCTGCGTTGATTGAGAAGTTGCCTAATGATTGGAAAGACTTTAAGAACTACTTGAAGCATAAACGACAGGAGATGACAGTCAAAAAGCTCATTATCAGGCTCCAGATTGAGGAAGACAATAGGAGAAAACTCCACTATGAAAGCAAACGTGGTTGAGCATGGCCACTCCTCGAGGGTAAAGAAGAAGCCAACGACAGACAAAAGCTCAAAATCGGGGGCAAGAGATGGTGTCTCCAAAAGGCCAGTCTACAAGCCGCAAGAACCTACTTTTAGGCTCAATGTAAAGTGCTTCAACTGTGAAAGCGATGGGCATTGAGCGATTGACTGCAGTAAGAAAAAGAAACCGTACAAGAAGTACCCTCTATAGAACAAAAGCCGGGCTCACATGGCTAAGATGGAGGATTTGTCTCAAGTTGTGGACGACATGTATCTGTTTACTTTCACCTCAGAGGTGAACATGGTGGGGTCCAACCCAAAGGAATGGTGGGTGGACACTGCGGCCACTTGCCACATCTGTGCGAAGAAGAAGATGTTCACAACTTTCGAATCGATTTCAAATAGTGAGAAGTTGTTCATGGGGAATTCTAAGACCTCAACTGTTGAGGCTAAAGGCAAGGTGGTCCTGAAGATGACTTCAGGAAAAAAGTTGACTCTGAACGATGTCCTATATGTGCCGGACATTCGTAATAACCTTGTCTCGGGGTCACTCTTAAGCAAGCATGGCTTCCGCATGGTGTTTGAGTCTGATAAGATCGTGTTGACCAAGAGCAGGGTCTATGTGGGGAACATATTAATGTTGGGTGGTATGTTTAAGCTAAATGTAATGGCTATTATCCCAAAAATTAATGAGAAAGCTTATTCTTCTGCTTATATGCTTGAGTCCCCTAATTTATGGCATAGTAGACTGGGTCATGTAAATTTTGACTCTTTGCATAGATTAATCAAGTTAGATCACATTCCATCTTTCAAGATTAATCTAAATCACAAGTGTGAAACTTGTGTAGAAGCAAAATTGACAAGGACTTCTTTTCATTCTGTTGAAAGAAGTACCAAGCCTTTGGATTTATGCACAGTGATATGTGTGACTTGAAAGTCGTACAATCACATGGTGGCAATAAGTACTTCATCACTTTTGTTGATGATTGCACTAAATACTGTTATGTGTATTTTCTTAAAAACAAAGATGAGGTGATTGATAGATTTATTCTTTTCAAGAATGAAGTTGAGAATCAACTAAGCTGAAAGATTAAGGCTTTAAGAAATGATCATGGTGGTGAGTATGAATATCTTTTTGCTGAGATTTGTGCTCAGTTTTGGGATTATTCACCAAACCACAACACTTTACTCCCCTAAGTCAAATGGTGTTATTGAGCAGAAGAATAGAACATTAGAAGAAATGATGAATACAATGTTAATAAGTTCTGGGTTATCAAAGAACTTGTGCAGGGAAGCAATTCTCTCCGTGAGTTACATTCTAAATAGAATACCTCGGAAGAAAGTAGACAAGACTCCATATGAATTATGGAAAGGCCGCAAGCTTTCTTATAATTTCCTACAAATGTGGGGATGTCTTACAAAAGTGGTGGTACTTACTCCTAAGCAGGTTTGGCTAGGTCCGAAAACAATGGATTGTATATTCATTGGTTATGCACAGAATAGTAGTGCATATAGGTTTCTTGTGCACAAGTCTAAAATTTTAGATATATACACAAGAATACCATATTGGAGTCAAGGAATATGTCCTTTTTTGAGGACGTATTTCCTTGCCGAACTTGAGGAGAAGATCAAAGTTCTGAAAAGGAACTAGAAGATAATCAAGTAAATGATCAAGATGAGAAAGTAGATGAACCAAGAAGGAGCAAGAGGGCTAGGATTGCCAAGTCCTTTGGCTCAGACTTCTTAACTTATATGTTAGAAGGAGAACCTCAAACTTTCCATGAAATTATGACTTCACCTGAAAGTCCCTTATGGAAAGAAGCAATTAAGAGTGAAATTGACTCCATCTTACAAAACCATACTTGGGAGTTGGTTGATCTACCCCCAGGTAGTAAGGCCTTGGGGAGTAAGTGGATCTTTAGAAGAAAGACGAAATCAGATTGGTCAATTGATAAGTATAAAGCTAGGCTAGTTATCAAAGGATATAGGCAGTGAGAAGGCATGGATTACTTTGATACATATTCACCTATGACAAGGATTACATCCATTTGCATGGTGATTATGATAGCCGCTTTACGTGGTCTGGAGATACATCAAATGGATGTAAAGACATCTTTCTTAAATGGAGATTTAGATGAAGAAACGTACATGGCGCAACTCAAGGGATTTTCCCTTCCAGGGAAAAATCAGAAAGTTTCTAAGCTTGTCAAGCCTTTATATGGTTTGAAGCAAGCTTCTAAGCAATGGCATGAGAAATTTGACAATGTTATGTTGTCAAATGGTTTTAAAATCAATGAGTGTGACAAATGTGTATATGTCAAAGACACAGACAGAGGCTATGTCATTTTGTGTCTATACGTCGATGACATACTCATTGTTGGTAGCAATGATGAAATAATTAGAATTACCAAGAGATTGTTAAACTCTAAGTTTTACATGAAAGATATGGGTCTTGCAGATGTCATTCTGGGTATTAAGATTACCAGGATATTTGGTGGTATTGTACTTTCTCAGTCTCACTATGTTAAGAAGATACTTGAGAAATTTGGTAAATCAGATACAAGTGTGTCTAGGACACTAGTAGACTTGAGTCTACACTTGACCAAGAATAATGGTGAGAGTGTCTTCCAGCTAGAATATTCTTGGGTCATTGGAAGTTTGATGTATCTGATGAGTTGTACAAGGGAGGATATAGCCTACTCTGTTAGCAGACTTAGTAGATACACGAGTAATTCTAATGCTACTCATTGGAGAGGCATTATGCAGGTGTTAGGTTATTTACTCTACACCCGGGATTATGGGCTGTATTATAGCAGATACCTAGCGGTACTAGAAGGGTATAGTGATGCTAATTGAATATCTGATATAAAGGACTCCAAATCCACTGATGGTTATGTGTTTACCTTCGGAGGGGCAACCGTGTGTTGGAAATCTTCCAAGCAAACATCTATATCTAGATCAACGATGGAATCTAAGTTTATTGCTTTGGATAAAGAACTGAAGAAACTGAATGGCTTCGCCAGTTCGTTGAGGATATTCCACGTTGGTCGCAACCTGTGCCTGCTATATGTATTCATTATGATAGCCAATCGGCGATTAGACGGGCACAGAGTAATATGTATAATGGAAAGTCTAGACATATCCGTTGTAGACATAATTCCATACAACAACTACTCTCTAATGGAGTTGTCTCTCTAGACTATGTAAAGTCTAAGGACAACATTGCGGATTCGCAAACCAAAGGGTTAACTCGAGAGTTAGTAAAAACGTCGTCAAGAGGAATGGTGTTAAGGCCTTTAGTAATGTTACCGGAATGAAAACCCTAACCTAGTTGACTGGAGCTCTGAAGATCTAGGTTCAAAGGGACAACCTAATTTCATGTAACGGGTGAATCACTGAAGAGGCAAATCCTCTTGCCTATTCCTTTGTACAGTGATACCCTATGAGAGTGGAAGGTTGAGCTAATATTTTTAATGATCTAAGTGATATGAATAATCAATCGTGGTATAATGAGATACCTTATATAGGTCACCTATGTGAGTGCGAAGTGGGGTCGCTTCTTTAAGAATTGATAAGGCTGAATTCTTTATAAACACTCACTGAACCAGGCTAGTGTTCCAAGGCCATACTAGACACAGCAGTGAGAACAAGAACAATGGTTGGACTAACTCCTGTGTGAGGTCTATTGTCTCGGTTTACACAAACGACAGAACAGTTCAAGACATCACGTTCACTAGTCAACTAGAATATCCGATAGGCATTCACTATGAAAGGTTCAAGGCCAACAACAACCTTTTTTGATGTAGGGTTAGTCTGTGTGCTCTCTCTTCAAGTCTTTGTTGTAAATGTTGTCCGTTTTCTTCTTCGGTCAATTTTTTTCATGTGGGGGATTGTTGGAAAAAATGATTTTATGCTGACTTTAATATGAAATTAAAGTAGGTCCCAACCATTGGTTGATGTGGGATTAAATGGGTTTAGATTCTTTGTAACAAAATCTTTACACCACAAGAAGAATGACCAAAAACCATTAATAATTGAATGAGAAATTGTCTCATAAAGTTGGTCTCATGAATGAGGTATTGGGAATTGTGTATAACTACCAATCTCACATTGATTATAGAGGAAAATTTTGATAGGTATTTAAACCTCAAGATTTTGATAGCCTTTTGGGGCATCCAAATTTTCCGAAGGAAGGGAGTTATGGATGCTTCAAGGATGGGCTTGGGCCAAAATTATGGTCCAAGTTAGTTATGCAAAAATTGCCACACGCTCGCGTGTGCCACTAGCCCACCCCGTCCAAATCGGACCGGACCGGGTTGAGTCTGAGTCCAAGTCTAGGTACGGGTACGGGTACGGGTCCGGGTCCGTGATCTGTGGATCATGGATCCTAGGCTTAGGCTTAAGGCTTAAGGCTTAAGGGTTGCTAGAATGGGTTAGGTTTGGGCTGGGCCGGATCGGTGGTGCACCAATTTAATCTTTTTGGGCCAGGTCTGCTGCAGGTATACACATATGTGTATATAGAGTATATAACTTACATACTAATTGACCCAGAAGTTTTGGTGCATTACTTCATTAGTTTTACAGGAGTAATGGCCTGCATTTGGTGTCAGCCTTGATGGTTGGAGTCTCCTCCTCTCTCTCCCATTAGGTATAAAAGGAGGCTCATTGATGTAGGTCGAAAGGTACCACATTGAGGCTGCTTAACTTACATTTTTAGTCTTTGAATTTTGTTTATTTGGTGGAGATGATGTGTTTTGTGCACTTGTACATATTTGACAGGCAACATGCAAATTCAAGCAAAAAATAGCGCAAAAGCATATTTTCCGCGTGAGTAGTGAAAATTCTTGGCCCACCACCTCACCGCACGTGTGGCTAGACCTCACCATACATGCGGCCCACCACCGCCCGAGCAGCTCACATAAGCGCTCAAGTGGCCCACCTAGGGTTCCGTGTGCAAAAATTGAAGTATGTTCTGCTGGGAATAAAAAGAAAAAAAGAGGCTGCTCTTAGCGTTGGAAAATATTTCAGAGAAAATAAGAGGCTAGGGTTTGAAGAAAGGGAATTCTCAAGCTTCAAGGATAATTTCATGGAGGCTTCTTCTTCTTCTACTTTTACCCACGCCGCCATGAGTTGCTAGGCTCATTTTTCTAGGATTTTCATGAAACCCTAACCAAGTAAATAGGTTTTTCTTTTTGGTTTTCTTTTATGTAATAGTTTGAACAGTTGTATGATTCTCAAGAAGTTTTCTAATGTATTTTTCCATTATTTCTTTTAGTATTTTGCTTTCTGTGATTGTTGAATGCTTTCCATACAGTGGTTTTCTATTCTTTCTTGTTTAAGGTATGAAACGAGCCATACTACAAGGGACGAGTCATGTTGCTACCCTAGTTTAGAGTGAACAACTCGTACTACTTGAGATGGTTCGTGCCTATCCATTGAACGTGTTAATTCCCTTGATAAATGCTTCGAGCTTGTTGTTGCGAATTATTATTTAGTTTGAATTGTAACATAATTGAGTCTAAAATTGAAGCCTTATTTATGTAACTAGTGGTGAATTCATTACCCTAGGTTTTACTCAAAATCAGTAAATTCCAATTTTACTTTTAATTGCTTAGTTTAATCTTTTAGTTTATTTTAGTTATTACTAGTTTATGAATCATCATCTTTTAATCAAAATTGAATTAGGAATTTAACAATTAAATTAGTTTAATTTCCTATTTGTCCCTATGGATCGATACCTGGACTTACCATTATTCTAAGGAATTTGGTACAGTTTAGTGTTTATTTTTGGTGTGTGAAACGACCCATCAAATTTTGGCGCCGTTGTCGGGGACTTCTGGCGAAATTAATTAATTTAAAGTTATATTCTTATTTTAGTTTTTAGTTTAGGGTTTTATATTTTAGTGTTGCTAAGTGTGCAGAGTCTTTGCAAGTGGAGCTATCATTGAAGTGCAAGCGCAACCGAGCTTTAAAAACAAACCGCATCATTAAAGTACTTAAATATATATATATATATATATATACTCGCAAGCAAAGCAACAAAGTGCTAAACATAGAGAGCTTAAGTGGAGATTGGAGACAACGGTCTATACGTCAAGCACCCGCAAGACGAGTAAAATGTTTTTGTTAAATTGCTATGAGTATTTTCTCCTTTGGTATTTTGCTTTCATAACTTAGCGCACAATAGTCGGAACTTAGTGTGTGTGAGTGGTGTATGCACGGGCGCCGTTCTTGATGTCTTGAATTGGGTAAATATGTTGGCTTATTTTAAATGGAAAGAATCACAACCTCCATCTGACTTAACTCATCTCAAAACAGAAATATTAAATTTCACTCAGGAAGTGGATGAATTATTTTGTCATTGTTGCGAACGATACAAAAGCTATGCAGATGCTTGGCCACAACATGGCTACAAAATGACTCAATCATTGCTTTCTTTAACAATGGGTTGAACTCTCAAACAAGTCAATTTGTTGATACAATGTGGTCAACTGAAAATTTTGAGGTGTTCCTAACTGAGGTGTGGATTTCTTTTGACCAACTCGTTCAAGACTTTGATAAGAGTGCATGTTGTGAGATTTTTTAAAATGAGTTGCAAATTGAACCCAGTGAAGCCACAACACATCTCTCTAGTGATCCAACAACTGATATGGAGTTAGTATTTTTGTCACCTGGGCCTACCGTTGCACCCATAGATATGACAAAAACTCTCCCCATAGTTTTGGCCTCTCATGTGGACGAAATTGGTAGGGATTTAACTGTAGAAAATTATAGTGATAAAGTAAATCAACATGGGTGGGATTTTATTTTTGGTTTTGATCTTATTGTTTCCATTCATGAGGTTTCTTTACACACTATACTTTTCACACACATATTTCTTCACTCCGTTAATCATCCTCTCACAAGTCATTTACATCCTAGTTCCACACTATTGGACAGGTTGATTTATTTTCGTTACAGGAACCCATATCTTATAAATTTGAAGAAAAGGTAATAAGTTTGTGTTGATATTTGGCTAAAGACAATATATTTAGCTCTTCTCAGGAGGAAACCTGAGCATTTTAGTTTTAGTTCTTTATTTATTATTTTGTATGTTTTCAGTGTGGTGTGTTAGGGCTAAATAGATGAGTACACCTTTGAATGAAATTGTTGAGTATGACCTAACAAATTTGGTTTGAGGTAGATTACTTAAAGGAAGATCAACGATTGAAACATTATGTGGATGGTATTGAGAAATGGGAGATGATTGAGGTTGTCCAGTTGACGGACCTAATATATCTTCCATCGTAATTACTTTGAGTCTAGGAGACTTTAAATCCTCTAAAGGTGTAATTCCTTTGGTGTTAGTCGTGCCCAAACGACATTTGACAGTTTGGTATAACCACCTAACTATGTTTGTAGTGAGTTCCTAGGAGACCAACTTAGACGATGGAAACTAGAGTTCGAATGGCAAAGCGTAGAACGTAAAGGTTTGAAATTTTCGAGACTAAAGTTTGGTTTAAATACCTAGGGGTGTGGAGATTGTTTCAAAACCACCTCGGCTTGAACTCTGTATGGTAACCCCATAGGTCGAGTTAGCTTTATGCGCCTTGATTCCGGATACCAAATCAACCTAGCCTGTCACCCTATTAGAGAATAGGAAAAGTTACAAACATTGTTAGGGAGAAAAGTAAAACCCATGGTTTTCGCATGAAGTCTTTGTTGAGCATTTAGATGTTTTCGAAGTACTATTTTTATTTCTGGTTGTAATTGGGTTTATAATTTAAAAAAAAAAAAGTAGCAAACCACACGTGCAACCCAAATGGGCGCACGAGCGGAGAGTCTATGCATAGGCGCTTAAGCGAAGGGCCATGGCGCACGAACGGGCCAAGCCCAATAGCATCCTGCGCAAGCACCGCTGGAGGGGCCCAATTTCGCCATACAAACGGCCCAATATCCACCGCACATGCGGCCCAAGTGGGCGCATGAGCAGTCCATTAAAAAAAAATAATGTATGGAGTGCACAAGCAAAGGCCCAGGCCGCACGAGCGGCCCAGGCCCAAATGCATTCTGCTTTACAACCTCTGGAGCGG
Organism: Camellia granthamiana; assembly: GCA_036172215.1. Classification (NCBI taxonomy): domain Eukaryota; kingdom Viridiplantae; phylum Streptophyta; class Magnoliopsida; order Ericales; family Theaceae; genus Camellia; species Camellia granthamiana. The sequence continues at coordinate 108,035,936 of CM069906.1, forward strand.
CCCAATTTTGCTGCTTATGCAGCTCATAATTCACTGCCCGTGCGGCCTACATGGGTGCATGAGCGGCCTACATGGGTGCATGAGCAGCCTATTCCAAGAAAAAAAAAAACAATATATACATATATATTTCTTGCAAATTTTTATTTATTTATTTATTTATTTATTTTTATTTACTTATGTTATATTTCTTCAAATATATATATATATTGGTTCATTTTTTTATTTGTTTATTTGTTTTATTTATTTTTATTTACTTATTTTATTTCTCTTCCAAAAAAAAAAAGGTGAATATTTTTAAGACAAACCCTAGCTCACCTTGACCATCACTTTCCAGACACTCTTTCTCTCTCTACCTCTCATCATCTTTCTTTGCTCTCTCTCGCTCTGTAAACTCTACACACTCACAAACCCATCAAATCTCACCATCACCAACCTTTCTTCCTTCACCCTTCACTCTTCACCCTTCCCCCTACATTTTCTTCACCACCACCTTCCCACCAGTGCATCACCATCTTTTTCCGACCGGCAATCTTAACTCTTCTCGTCTTCATCCTTTTTCTTCACACTTTTTCAAGGTAACCACCCTCTTTTTGTTTAGATTTCTTAGTTTTCACTTGTAATATTAGTATATTGGCAGTTTAATGGTGGTTGTTGAGGCTTGTTCATCATTCTTGTTCATCATCTTCATCCCCACATAAAAAAATGTTGTTGCAACCAAACACCGACCACTGCACGTGCAGCCAACTTTGGTGCACATACAGCTGTAGACACCCCATTTTTGACCGCCTGTATGACCTGGGTGCAACCAATTGTTCACTCGATGATGAATTTGCATATGCTTGTTGAATGCTCGAAATCCTCAGCAAAAAGCCTCAGTTTTGAGTCTCGGAAACATACAAACCTTGCGCCTTGTTTTTGGACTAAAACAATAGTTTTTTAAGCCAGACTATCGAGGTGCCTGTAGCTTGCAGCCCACTAGTGACTCCGGCCGCCCACCATTAGTGGCCAGCCACCCCCTTTTAGTGGCCTTCCGGCCACTTATGCGTGCAAACCCAATTGTGACTCTAGCCGCCCACCATTAGTGGCCTGCCGGCCACTTGTGTAATATTTCAGATCTTTTTGCCAATTGTACTAGTTGTCTCCACAAGTGCATGCATGATACCAACTGTATGTATATTTATATTTTCGAGAGTCAAACCCAATTTTCTATATATACTTGACCCTCTCTCATAATTTAGGGTTAGAAAAAAATTTTGGAACAAAAGTTTGGAAAATATTTCTCTCTCTTCCTTGCAACTTCTATACCCTTTGCTTAGACAATCTAAACCAAACCTTGAGGGTTCTTTGCTAAGGTGTTTGAGCTTGTATTTTAGCTCTTGAGGGTGTGGAATTGTTGGTTTGTAACTCAAAAGGGTACTCCTCTTCAATAGGTATAATTCTTAGCTTTCTTACCTTATTTAGTTACTCTCTTTTCCTATTGTTTTTGGGCTATTTTTATCCAGTTTTTATGGGCTGAAGCTTGTGGTCTAAAGCCATTAAGGGTAGAGGAGTGGACCACCCCTCTTTGACCCTTGCTTCCTAGGCTTTTACCCTTGTGTTCCCCATCTTTTCATTATCTTTTTTTTGAGCTTTTTACCACTAATTTTTAGAGGTTTTCAGAGGCTAAAAATCATATTTTGAAGTTCCAAAAATGGAGGAGGTAGCCTCCCCTCCTTGTGCTTAATTACTAGGTTAATTGCTCTCTTTGTTTTAGCTCCATTTCTTAGCTATTTTTACCTTAATTCTAGCACTATTTTGAGTTAATTTAGGACAGTTTTTATGTGCTTGTTTCATTTATGCTTTGTAATACATGCTTGTAGTGTAATGGTCCTCTTAGGCTTGGTGGTTTAGGCCCTAGCCATCAATCTATTTGAGTTGATAGCATTTATTTCTTACTTTCCATACTTGTGTTCACCTCTAAGCATCTTTGCAACCTCCGTCATTTCTCGGCTTTTCCTTTTCTTTGAGAGTTGTTTCAAACCAATTGTTTGTTTAAAGCTTGAGATTGAGGTCGTTGTGCTTAATGGTTTAATCTCTTCGGAGGTTCATTACCAATGGCATGACATCTCTCTCATGCCTAAGACAATCCTTTGTTTGACCCCTTCTTTCCATTAGAGGACTTAATCTTCATTTTTGGACTAAATGAATTAAGGAAAGGAAAGGTAATTAAAATTGGGATAAAATGGACCAAGATAATAAAAATGATTTGGTGTTCAATCAGACGTTAATTGAACACATGGAAACTTGACTCATTTCATACTTGTTAGTGATGAAATGGTACAAGTTTGTAAGGTCAACCACTTCCCCTGATCAAATCATGATAGGGAGGAGGTTTACGAGTCTTTCAGTGTGCATTTATCGAAATTGTATCCCTTGGTTCATAAGTCATCACGCAATGAAATTGCGCCGATTGATGGCTTGCAAATCGAGCCTACATCTCCCTTGAGCTATTTGATGATAAGGAAAGGTAGGGTGGACAGACATCTCCTGAGATGCTCTGTTTGTGCTCTGTTTGTTATCTATTGCAGCAGGAGAAACCCAACATTAGTGGCCGGCAGGCCACCCTTACGAAATGATAGGCCACTTTTAGGGGGGCGGCCGGCCATCATTTCTGGCCTGCCGGCCACTTTTGTCCACCAAGCAGTACCTCTTTTTATAGAACAGAGCAGAGGCTAAGGCAAAACAATGCAAGTTTCTGGCTATAAAATAGAACCCTCTTGGCAGCAAAACAGAGGCATTTTCGGGTGGAAAATCCACTTACATGCATGTATAAGTCCTTTCATTGATCCTCGAGACCCACTGAATGGTGGATTTGTAATTAATTAGTTAGTTTCAATTCCCTAAATTTTGGTATTATAATAATTAGCTAGAATAGCTAGTTATGTGTTGCATTTAGTTAATTAGCTAGAAAGTTAGTTAATGTAGTGTTATAATAATTAGTTAATTAGTTAATTACTTAGTGTAGCTAATTTATTTTGGGTATTGTAATAGTTAGTTAATTAGGTAATTAATTAGCTAGTTCATTTATTCGGACCCTCCTGCGCGAGGGTAAGTATGTAATAATGTGTATGTCTTCCAACCCCACATCTTTCTCCCATTTATTTATTTGCTTATGATGGACAGAATAGAACATCATGTTTCATTTAGCATATTCCATGATTTGCATCTACTTGTCTTGCATGAATAGAGGCTTGGTTTATCATTCTAAACAAAGCATTGCTATTTATTATTTCGTTGAATACGTGTTTAAAGTGCATACCATCAAATGGATTCACATGTTATATTAGTAGCCGAGCCTATTAATTGCATCTTGCATGTGTTGCATTAGTCATATTGCATTAATTAGGGACATGCATGTTTTCTAATTGTTTCACTTGTTTTGGCTCGCCTCCGAGTACCAAGTGCGCATTTCATTGCTTTAGCATATTGCATGAGTGTGATTGTTACCATGTCAAGCATGATTACCATGAGGCTAATTGCTTAAATGATAAATTGTTTAAATGCTTGTGGATGAAGGCTAATTGTTTAAACTGGAATAGTTTGATCGAATGTACATATGTGCTCACTTTTTTTTAAGTGGTATATATTCGAAACAATTTTCAAAAAACAAACATGAAATCAAAGTGCTCAATTTTTTTTAAATTAGTCTATACTTGTGTGCAACACATAGTAAGTTAACCTAAAAATCAAAACAAGAGCATATAATGTAGATAAGAATCACATCATGATTACTAAAGGCCGATCTTTGATCAAGCGAGTGGGGTGCTCAATTCATGACCTTCCCCCCTCGTACCTAAGTTCCCGAGGCAAGACAACTTCGGTGATGACTGATAAGTGGCCTTTGGCACGAGTCCCTGGTTTCCTAAATTTTTCAAAAATATTTAGGTATATCTGGCAAAGCAGTCCATTTTTGGCATTTCGATTCAAAATTGATTTTCCAAAAGATTTGCCAGATTTGGACTCTTTTGTATTTGTCTATTTCACATTGCACTTGTGGAATCAGATTCAGAACCACAAGAGTCCGAACTATAGGGCTAGTTGTATCCGAAAGGAACACGAAAAGTCAAGCTACAACGGCTCACCCTAAAAATAAAAAATAAAAAAAATCGCTGGGCATCAAAGGACCACCACACGTGCTGCCATCTCCACTACACGTGCAGCCCAAAAGAAAAACAATAATAATAATAATAATAATAATAATATAGCTTGTGGTTGTCTATATTGTGTTTAATGTAATTGTTTAGTTTAGTTATTTAGTTAGTGGTTCTTATTTCTTTAACTTTAATTTAATTGTTAGTTTAATTGGTTAGTGGTTTTATTTTTGTTTTTATTTTCTGTATTTTTTATTTTATTTTATTTTCTTCTCTTTTCCCCTACTAACTTATTTATTTATTCATTGTATTTCATATTTGCACTTGTCAATTTTTTTTATGCTAACTTAGTGTAAGTTAATTTGGGGTAGTACAAAAAAAAAAATAAAAAAAGTAGTAATTCTGGTGGTGGGATGACAATAAGGTTTTGAGTGATTCGTGCATGCATGCGATATTTGATGAGTGCTGATATAATAGTTCCACATTTTTGGTTGTGTTGGTTGTATTATTTTGTGCAGATATGTCTACATCATCTCGCCGAGCACCCAAATGGCCTCGCAATGCCAACATAGCAGCTCGGGATGTGCAAACCAACATCTGGGCCAATAAACAAATTGCCTCAAACACACCATTTGATGATGCCTTCTTCGGGCGCCACCAACCCACTACATGGAGTGTGCAACAACTTGAAGACCGGTGTCTATTCGGCGTCTGCAACGTCACTAAACTAGCCTATCCTTGCATTGTGCGAGTTTTTTATCAAAATATAGCGATCCCGGTTCTTTCTCCTTTGGTTGTTGTATCCGGACTTAGTTCCGTGGATGCCAGTTGTTGTTTTGAGCTTGTTTCTATCCTTCAATTCTTTAAATTTGAGTTATAGAATGTGTTGGACTTGTTTGTTCTAGGTTGGGTGTGTTTGGAAGCAGGCGGTTGCTGCCCAGGTTTTTATTCCTTCGCTCGAGCGAGCTGTTTGTCACTCGAGCGAGCTTTTCGTTTTGATCCTTCGCTCCAGCCAGGGTTTGGTCGCTCGAGCGAGAGTGGAGTTTTGTTCCTGGTGGCTCGAGCCAGAGTGGCTTCGCTCGAGCGAGCGATTGCGTCTAGTCCTAGACCTGAGAGTAGCATTTCTTGGCTCCAGCGAGATTTTCTTCGCTCGAGGGAACTGGTTTGTTCTTTGCTCGAGCGTGCATCAGGTTGCAGACCTGTAGGGTTGAGTTATTGGCTCGAGCGAGCTTTTCGTCGCTCGAGCGAGGTTCTGGGTTGTTGGCTCGAGCGAGACTTTCTTGGCTCGAGCGAGAGTTTTCTGTGTCTAGTCGCTCGAGCGACCAAGTCTTCGCTCGAGCGAGCTTGTTATATATCAGTAGGCAGCAGCGGGGAAAAGATCAGTTTTTTATCCCCTTTTATTTTTGAAACCCTAGAACTGACTCTCTCTCTCTCTCTAAACTTATCTTCTCTCTAGGTTTTCATCTCCTTCTAGTGTGAATCCATCCTAGGCTCTTTGTAAGAAAGATAGAGGGTGGCTTGGGCTTCGTTCTAATCTGAAGATTAGTGGATTTGGAGCACTTTGATTACGGGTCATCTTCTCCATTTGAGGTAGGGATTCTTCTTGTTTCTTTTCAATACTCCGTCTATAGATAGACATGTGGTAGTTTTTGTATTGCATAAAAATTGTATCATGTTGGATTTGTGAAAATCATGAGATTGAACCTTGAGTTGGTTGTTGAATTTGGGTTTATTATCATTAGTTGTGGTTTAGGCTAATTGGAGTGTTAATTAGCATGTGGTTGTTGAAAGGGGAGGAAACCCTAATTTTTATTTGATTTAATAAATTAATAGAGGGGTTTTGATCTTTGGGCAAATACTTAGGTATTTTGGGTCTTAAATGCGGTTGTTGTTGTTTGTTGTTGTTAATTGAGCCTGTATGGTCAATATTGAGAAAGAGGGAGGAAAACCCTAATTTAATGATTATGACTTAATTTGCATAATTAGTTTGGAATGGCTTCAAAAAGAATGTAATGGATTAAAATGAGTTATGGCTTCTTGTCCATGGGATTGATTTTGTGAAAACAAAGGAAGAGGAATTCGTTTTGTGAAATGGGAAAGGTATTTTTGAAATAAGTATAAAGATTGAAATGTTAATAGATGTACAATGTGCATGCATCTAGAGGTTTTGTCCTTGGTCATCGGTGGAGGATGACACGGTTGCGTTGAATTGTCGTGTATACATTACACCATTGTTGATTGAACATCTTATGTGATGAAATGCTGAGATACATTATATATGTATACTGGTTAGGGAGGAGAGAGGGGTTGTACTCCAGTGTGTGTGAGAAGATGGGGGATGGACTCCACACACCTATGTGTTCGTATATCTTAACACATTGCTTGTATCCTGATAGCTTATGCGTATATTTTACACATGTTGGTTATGTCTTGTTGTATTGTGATTGTTGGGGTTATACCCTGCGCTTATAATCAGAGGTACCGTTACCTTCCAGCTAGCGCCTGGAGAACTGACTGCGCTGATAATCGAAGGCACCATACCCTTCCAGCTAGCGCCTGGTAAACTGGTAGATTGTTGTGTGAAGTGTATCTTTGGCTTACTACGCACATAGCTAGTAGAGCAAAGTTTTGTTGTTATTGTTTCAGTGTATCTGGGAACATTGTGGATTGTGTTGGTTACGGTTTTGGAGGGCCGAGTTGCCTCATTGGTTTATCTTGTGCATGTAGTTGAGTTATTATCTCCCTTTTATAAAGGTATGCATGTATAATTATGATAGAATTGGGATTGAACCGAAATGCCCTTGTGTCTTTTGGGAAGAGTGAACAAAATCGAACGTTTTAGAAATATGTTTTGAAAAGGTACATCTGATGTATATCTGGGAAATAGAGGAGAGTAGTGGCCTTAGTGAATTTATTTCCTAAGTAATTGTTAATGTTATGAAAGATTGGGAACGGGGGTTAATGAAAGGAAAAGAAAGATGAATCGCTTATAGCGTTGAATGAAATGGTTGTTTTCGAGAAAAGTTCGTACATATATATATTTTGTATAAACTGTCACATTACTATTCTAGTACGAGATTGAGTGTTCATGATTATAGCTATCTGTAAGTTGTTATTGTTGAGGATCATGTTGAGATCTCTACTGGACTATATGTTCATCCCACGTTGTTGAATCTTTTTCAGGTGTTTAGCAGGACGTGCTACAAGATTTGGATCTTCTTAATTGTTGGCCACGGGGCCTCTTTGTTGTAGGCGGAATGCCATATATGTAAAAGGGTTACACCCTTCATTTGATTATTTAACGTTGTAAGCCTGAGGGCAAATTATGTAGAATGCTCATGTTGTATTTAATTAGCATTCGAAAGAGAGAGTTGTTGTTCATTCCTTTTAGTTGAACATTTGAGTTTATTTCCGCATGTTATCTCTGAAATTGAATTAAGTTAATGAATTTGGTAATGACTTCGAGTAATAAAAAGTGGGGCGCGACACAAAATATGTATATTAGTGACAAGGCCCTGGGAGCCCTTCTTTCCATTGTTGATGGGGTGGAGTTAGTGGTCACACCAGCTTCCATTGTTAAGGTTCTGTGTCATGACCCAAACTCGCCCCCAAAAGTTTGGTCCATGACCAGCCTGTACTTAGGCCTCAAAAATAAATTGCACGAATGTTTATTCAAATACGAGGCCTTAAGCTGAATCAAATACCAACATAAAGATAATTCCCTTTGAGCTTGTGCATACATGAAGAATTAGATTAAATTAAGCATTTAAATACACTTTCCATATACGCACATAATCATAGAACTTATACAGATCTCACACACAACTACATAAGACTCAGTAAAATACAAAATTCTCCAATACAAAATTAAAGCCTCGACACAAAGGCGTAACCTGGGCGGCTTGACAGAGAGGTGGATCTCAATACAACTCTAGTGTCGATCTCCGATGGCTCACCTATATATATATAAAACGGAGTGAGCAAGGCTCAGTGAATAATAGCAATGTAAGGAGGTTAGGTGAATGAGCATAGCCTTGGAGAATATAACTATACATATATCAAACCATGCACAGGTCTTATCCATAACCATATTTCAAAACGGCCTCAGGCCCACATGTAATACAGAATGGCCTCGGGCCCATGTATGATACGAAACGGCCTTAGGCCCAACATAACAACAGTTGTTCAGAGCAATATAGGGAAGATGGAACATCGGCATGTCCCTATCTCCCTTGGCGTTAGAGCCATCAGTCATCTACAATTCATATCATTATAGGGTAGATGGAACATTGGCATGTCTCCATCTCCGTCGGCCTTAGGGCCATGAGTCATAAACAATTCACATCATAATGGCCTCGAGCCCACTTTTATTAATAAGAACAAAACGACCTTAAGTCCATATCAATGCCATCGTTTAATCATGTCCATTAATTCAATCAAAGCACAATGACAATATTATATGGCATTCACAAACTACGATATATAAATCATAACCACAAGAAGTAAGTAAAACATATCGTTACACTACTATTACTCACAGTGATGGGCTTCTAGTAGCAGCTGAACGATGTCCTTGCCTTGACCTACAAACACAATGCACATAACGTAATATGAGAACATAACCGATCCTTTTCTTGTCATTTAATCAATTAGTCATGTTGGTTCTAAACTCATTAGTCCTCAATAAGTCATAATCTGTGTCTCGGAAAATAGGAAGAATCGAAAGGAAAATGGTTTAGAAGAAGAAATGGTATAAAATCGGTAGACAGAAAGTGAACAATCTTCACTAATTTGAGCATATCTATTTATGTACTTACAATTTGGGTGTGATACCACCACCATTGGATACTAGACTTATGGGGCTTGAATTTAGGGTCAAGAATTACTTAAAACGGAGTCCGGATGTAAGATATATGCTTATTCGAAGTTGGTTGAAACTGAGCTGTCCCGCACCTGCGGGAAACAAGGCCACACCTGCGGGAATTGATCCACACGTGCGGGACAAGGTGCTTTTATTTCATAATCATTTTTGGGTGCTAAAATGGACTTCCGCACGTGCGGGAAGCCCCGCCGCACGTGTGGGTCGGGGCAAATTCTGTTGTTCGAAAATGTTTGTTGGCTCTAACACTTGTTTTACCACTTTCTAAGCTTGGTTTCAATTTAATCACTCAAAAACATGTAAAATTACCCCACAACATGATAAACTAACATCATTCAAGTGTAATTCCATTTCAAACAAATCAATCTTTACCTCAAGTTCAAGATCAATGCTTTATCTTTCATAATCTTTAAAGTTCTCAAAACACAACCCACAAATACACTTGATTCTTCCCTAATCTTGTTCTATGGACAATCTAGAGTTCATTTCATATGGTATTCATAAGGTTGAGCTCCAATCATAAACAAAATCATAGGACCCAAGTTCTAATTTCTTAAATTGTGCTCAATTAAATACATACATAAAACCCTAACCCAAATGGGTTCAAATCTTCCAATATCATTATGATTTCATGAAATTGATGCATTAAACATAAGGATTCAAGATAGACTTCCATACCTTAGTTTAATCTTTGCCTTTTTCTTAGCTTTCTTCAATTTCCCAAGCTTCCATGGTTGATCTTCTTTATCTCTCTTCAATCTCTTCAATTTATCTTCAAACCCCCATGAATGTTAAGCTCTCTTTTAGAGAAGCTTTGTCTCTCTCTCTCTCTCTCTCTCTCTCTCTCTCTCTCTCTCTCACGGTTCTCTCCCTCTCCCTTAGATATTTTTGGACTCCAATTGATGAGTTCAACAACTCATATCATATATATATATAAGCTTATCACAAGTAGGGAGAGCCAAATGCGCCCTTACGAATCGTACGAAATCAAATTCCAATTAAACTACCCAGATGACTCTAAAAATTATGCTGATCATAACTATATACTCCATTCTGGTTTCTGAAGCCTCTAACGCCTTTAATTTGCAGTGCAAAGTTAACCACCCAAACACATCTTAATGAATCAGACGAAATAAATTCCCAATTAATTTTCCCAAATAGCTCTAAAAATTTCCATTAACATATCCCAGTACTCAATTTTGATTTCTGAACCCATAAAGGTCGTCAATTTCAGTTTTAAAGTCGTAACTCAATAGATAATTCTTCAATTCGAACAGATATAATTAAATTAAAGCACATTAACCCATAATTACATAAAGATAATTTCTAATACGCATTTTGGGGTCGTTACATTCTGAACTGCTCCATGGACACTATCAATGCAGATCAGTTCCCGGTGTTCACTTGGGAACTCACAATCCTGGCATTAGTGACCGAATTTTATGAGGGGCGATAAGATGATGGGAATCGAACCAGCATCCGTCAGGCTAACTTACCACACCGCCTCCTCTTCCTTGATGTCGTTCTAAAAAAAAATGTCATACCTCTCGACCACAAGGAAGAGCGGCGAGGGGACTTCCTCTGTACCTTGCATCAATGTGATTTTGGGTTTTGGGTTGACATCCCTTCATTGATCTTTAATCAAATGGCCCGCATACTTAACAAAGTCAAATTGCACAACACCTGAGGCGGTTCTACATGGGCCCTCCCCTTTGCCAACCTCATTATAACACTCATTAAAGGCCAAGGAACTTACCGACTCGAACCAATAAGGTTCAGCTTCCGCTGCTAACACTTTATGCTAAAACTCAATGGCGCCAAACTACTGCTCCCTTGTCGCCTGCACTAGTCTTTCTCAATGCCTCGACCAATCCTAATGATGCTCCACCAGAGCCCACTGCCATGCCAGCGCCACCATCATTCCGTATGATGCGTGTGCAATATCAGGCTATTTTGGATAATCAAGTCGTCATTACGCAATTTGTGATTAATATCCAGGAAGACTATCAGGCATATTGGGATTACTCGCAGACGGCATTTGACCAAGTTAATGCCCGTCAGCTTGAGTATCAGCAGTCAGTTGCATCTAGAAGAAAGTTGTACAATATTGGCTTACCCTAATTTGGGTGAGACCATGTCTATTTATAATCAATATAAGATCCACAAGAAAAACGAATTAAATAATTACACAATCAAATCCTAAAAATCAAATCCCTAAATAATCGTAATTTATAGAAATCACAGGATCTCCTAAATATACAATATTTTGTATTCCAACACTCCCCCTCAAGCTGGATCAAAGATGTCAACCAAACCCAGCTTGCCAATGGAAGATCGAAGTAGGGATGGTCCGACAGATTTGGTGAAGATATCTGCAGTATGATTAGAAGATGGAACAAGCGAGGGATATACAATGCCAGTAGGATTTAAGGACATTCACCCCACAAAGAAGACACCAAACAATAGACATAATATGACGGTTTTTACATTCAGTAATCCCATTTTGTTCAGGGGTGTAAGTACAAGTGAGTTGCTGTAAAATTCCCTGCTGATTAAGTTGGGAGTGAAATGCATTAGAGATGTACTCCCCCCCCCCCCAATTATTAGAACGAATATTGTGTACAATAGTATGGAATTGGGTTTTGACCATTTGTTGAAATTGAATAAAAAGTGGAAGCACATCAGACTTCTTTTTAAGCAAATAAACCCAAGTACACCTAGAATGGTCATCTATGAAAGTCACATAATAGCGATGCCCAGAAAAAGCCAAAAGATGAGAAAGACCCAGATATCATAGTGAATAAGGTCAAATATATAGGAGGCATGATACATGCGAGGAATATAAGAAGTACGAGTATGTTTAGATAGTTCACAAACAACACAATGAAACTGATGATCCTTGCAAGCTTTATTAAGTGACGAAAAAAGTAAACATAAATAATTAAAATTTGCATGTCCTAAACGAGCATGCCACAAGGCTAAAGTTTGAAAAGAAAATGCATAGGAAGACGACTTAAGTAACACAACTGCTTGCAAGCCAGAAGTGGTAGGATGGAAAGGTGTTGGGTCCCCGAAGTAGTATAGCCCGTCGGGCTCAAACCCCCTGCCAAAAATCTTCTTTGAAGTCAGGTCCTGTAATAAGCAATGAGTAGGTAAGAAAATAACAGCACAATGAAGGTTTTTAGCAAGGCGACTAACAGAGAGAAGATTACAAGCAAAACGGGGCACATGTAAGACAGAAGTAAGTGTAAGATCAGACGACAAGGACACATCACCCTTATGTTAGACATGTGAAATAGACCCATTAGCAAGACATACAGTCTGAGTGGTAATAGAGACAGGAGAGGATAAATAAGAAAACTCACCAGTAATATGATCATTGGCCCCAGAATCCAATACCCAAGTAAGTGCAGTGCGAACATGAAAGGCTGTAGGAGTACCTGTAGCGAGTGTGGCAGTGGAAGGGACACTTGAAGACATGGTAGTAAATGAACCAAGTTGCTCTTGAAGGTGACCAATCTAAGATTGAAGCTGATGAAGATCAACAGAATGAGTCGGCTGAGGAGTACTAGATGTGTCAGCAATAACAGTAGTATGGGGAGAGCCTGAAAGGTTTGTCCTTGCAAAGCATTGCTTCAACTCAAGATGAAGCTTGAAGCACCGACATGACCAAATGTGCCACAATGGTGGCAAGTAACCTTGCTACTAGAAGCATGAGAACTAAACTTGGCAGCAAGAGCCATATGATCTGAAACTGAAGATGAGACAGGAATGGAGGAAGGAAGTGGAGCCATCGGTTGAATTAATCGACGACGACGCTCCTCGCTGTCAAAAGTAGCAAAAGCCTCATATAAGGATGGCATAGGTGATGTGTTCAAAACTTGAATACAAAGAGACTCAAACTCAGGTTTTAAACCCATCAGAAATTGATATGTGTGTTGGCGAGCAAGATGAGTAGACACAATAGAAGGGACAATAGCTGGAAAATCACTTAATGGCTCATACTGTGTTAACTCCTCCCAGGGAGACTAAAGGTACCCAAAAAATTCGGCAACGGTAAAACCCAAAGCTACCAAAGAGGCCTGAGAAATATCCTGATAAAGTTTGAAAATCCTAGCATCATTGTGGGCATGTGTATACATCTGGTTAAGAGCACTCCACAAGGAACTATATCACAGTACATGAACATGTTGTAGATGCGTTCTTTCATAGAGTTGATCATTCAACCAAGAAAGGTGCAATTGTCAATATCCCATTGAACCTGCTTACGATCATCAGCAGGAGGTTGTGTCTCGGTTTCAGAAGCCATCCAGATTTGCCTCTACCCCCAAAGTAGAGACGTATAGATTGACTCCAAGAAACAAAGTTGTGACTATTAAGCAACATACTAGTAATTCGATGAATCGGAACATGGGAGGCAAGGGAAACATTTGAATGAGGCATAATTTCCTGGGTTTGTGTAACAAAATCAGACATTCTGAAATACCATGAAGCCGAAGTAGCGACGTCACACAAAAGAGATGCTACAGAACAAACCGATAGCCCAAGTAATAAGGAACACACATAGGTTGATTACCACATCAGCAACACACAACCCTAAAAGGGTTAGACACCAGCCCAGACCACCCTAGAAGGATGCCAAACTACACAGAACTAGAACAGAGCTTGGTCGGCTTCTGTAGAAACCTTGTTAATGACTGGAAAGGACTGCCGAGGGAGAGAGAAAGGGTTTCAGGTGGTGTAAGGTGGTTTGAAGGGGCCTGGGTAGGTGAGTCGGCGACTAGAAAAAGGAGGAGTGACTGGGGGTGGTGATGGGTAGGTACGACTAGGGTTTCTTTGGCTTTAATACCAAGAAGAAAGTTGTACAATATTGGCTTACCCTAATTTGGATTAGACCATGTCTATTTATAATCATTATAAGATCCACAAGAAAAAGGAATTAAATAATTACACAATCAAATCCCAAAAATCAAATCCCTAAATAACCGTAATTTATAGAAATCACAGGATCTCCTAAATATACAATATTCTGTATTCCAACACATCTCCGCAAACTGACTTCTACGCATACAGGGAGTCGAGCCAACAACAGTTTCATCAACTTGGCGCTAGGGTTCATGATAAGGGATTCGAGGCTCGGATGCTGATGTATGCCTTATTTGAGCAGCATTTTCCACCACTGCCGGATCCAAATCATGATATTCGTTCTATTTTCTTTGTTTTATTTCTTTATTTATTTGTGTTTTGTTTTCTTGTATTTTCCTTTTCTTTTTATACTTTACTATAAAAAAAAAAAAAAACTCGTGTGTTTGGTTTGTCCCTGCCTCGCTGGATGTGCACCTACGTCTTATGGTAATATCCTCTCTCTCTCTCTCTCTCTCTCTCTCTCTCTCTCTCTCTCTCATTTTACTATCTACTTTACCGTTGCTTACATTGAGGACAATGTTGTATTCTAGTTGGGGGGTGAGGGTATTTATAAAAACAATTCATGTTTATACTTGCTGCACTTGATTGCACCACTTCACTTGATATTCACTTTTTGCCGGCATGGTGGTGATATAAGCATATGTTAATTGGGGAACATAGTAGACTTGTATGAAAAGGGTTTGTTGGGTAAATACTTGCATGTGATGTTTGCACTAGAAGAGTTGTTTGTGTTTGTGGTATTAGTTCACTGGTCATGAGTATACCTTGATTCACATAAATACACTTTCATAGCGGTGACCGCTCTATTCTAATCCCTATGTACATCATTGATAATTGCTAGTGTTGCATAAAAGAAAAAATGAGTAGCCTTGATTCTCATAAAAAGATTTTTTAAAAAATAAAAAAATAAAATAAATAAAAAAACCTGACTTGTTATGGTTCGTAGCCTCTTTAACTCGAGTTATTAAGCCCGTAGGGGTGTCTCTACACCTAGTGCCCTAAAACCGTCTGGTTTAGGAGTCATTGGCCCAATATTTGCTACATGGATTAATTAGAAAGCTTAAAGGACTTAGACATTGCACAGTTAAGAAAAAATAAAGACTTGTTCAGGTTCGTAGCCTTTTCAGCTCGAGCTATTAAGCCCTTAGGTGTGTCTTCACACCTAGTGCCCCAAAATTGTCTGGTTTGGGAGTCATTGGCCCAATGCTTGTTACATGGGTTGATTAGAAAGCTTAATGGATCAGGACATTGCATAGTCTTTCAAAAAAAAATAAATGAGAATATTGATTGCAAAAGTTTAATTTTTTCTATATACGTTGGGTGTTATTGTGAGTTACATTAGGCCATTATAGTGGACAGTTAACTAGTTATGGGGATTACACTTTACACTGAGGGTACTGATGATGTGTCTACTACCATTCATAAGTACATAGAACTTAATTTTTGTAATACTGAATTGCGATCTTTGCTCAATAGATTCCTTCATACTTGTCTACTGTGCCTTCAATGACTCATCATGTCTTAATATTGCACTGTACTAGCACATAAGTTAATTCTTGAGTGGTGTAGTGTGATTGATTGTTGTTGGGCAGATGTGAATATGTTAATGGTTGTGGGTATCATTTTTGGAAACCCTAACGAGACTATACTCGTCTAGTTAGGGTAACTTTGTGGCTCAAAGGCTTGTCGCATATGTTAAATGCAATCGTGATCCTTACGAAAGTGGTTTAGAGTATTTTATTTTTCTTTTTTCTATTGTTTTCCTCGAGGACTAGCAAAATGTAAGTTGGGAGATGTGATATAGGCCTAAAGGTACCACATTGAGACCGCTTAAGTTACATTTATAGTCTTTGAATTTTGTTTATTTGGTAGAGATGAAGCGTTTTGTGCACTTGTACAAATTTGGCAGGCAATACGTAAATTCAAGCAAAAAGTGATGCAAAAGCAGATTTTTCGTGCGAGTAGTGAAAAGTCCCGACCTGCCACCTCATCGCACGTGTGGCCAATCTCCACCGCACGTACGGCCTACCTAGGGTTGCGTGCGTGAAAATTTAAGGCTCTTCTGCTGGGAATAAAAAGGAGAAAAGGAGGCTGTAACCAGGTTCGATAATATTCTAAGGAAAAGGGAGGCTAGGGTTCGAAGAGAGGGATTTCTCAAACTTCAAGGGCAACTTTCATGAGGGCTTCTTCCTCTTTCACCTCTTCTCACTCCTCTATGAGTTGCTAGTCTTCCAGTTCTAGGGTTTTGATGAAATCCTAGCCATGTAAAGAGATTTTTCTTAGGCTTTGATTGTGAAACGATTTGAATAAATGTATGCATGTTTTAAAAGTTTATAATAATTTTCCTTTTCATCTCTTCAAATATTTTATTCTCTGTGATTGTTTAATGCTTTCCATATATTAGTTTTCTTTGTGTTTGTGTTCAGAGTATGAGGAGTCATGCTACAAGAGACGGGTTGTGTTGCTACTATAGTTTAGAGCAAATGACTCTTGTTACTTGGAATGATTCGTGCCTGCACGTTGAATGCAACAATTCTCTTGATCAATGTTTCAAATTTGTAGTTGTGAAATATTGGACAGTTCAAACCGGACTGCAATTGATGGCCGATGTTAAGTCTTATTTATGTGGTTAGTGGTGAATTCTTTGCCCTAAGATTTTCCCAAAAATCAGTAATTTCAATTTCATTTTTAATCGCTTTGTTTAATTTAATTATCATTAGGTTATGAACAACCATCTTTTTCGTTAAAATTAATTTAATAATTTAACAATTAAATTAGTTTAATTTCCCGTTTGTCCCTGTGGATCGATGCCACGACTGACCGTTATTCTAAGGAATTTGGTATAGTTTAGTGTTTATATTTGGTGTGTGAAATGACCCATCAAATTTTGCCATTGTCAGTTCGCCAAAGCTAACAGAAGGTGCTTCTGCGTTAGCGAGTCTAGATCGTCATATCTTGGGAGACAGACACGTACCTCTAGCACCCACGGTGAGGTGGTGAATTTGTTTTAAGGAGACTGTGGTATCACACATGTTTCGATTTGCTTTCTTTACCATTTTATTGTATTATGTATTTTTTGTTCAATATAGTTGTAATTTCCAGCATGTTTTCTTATTCTGTAATTTAAGTTTGATTAATCATGAATCTATTTATCTTAGTTAATTACATAATTTAGCCAACAGTTAGTTAGTTATAAATTTTAATTTGTCACGTTTAATAGTTTTATGCACACATGGTGTTTGTTGTTTTGCTTTTGTGCTCTATTTTACTGTTGAAAGTTCCTGATCATAGATTTAAAATTTTACTTGCCATTTATTGAGAAATCATGAACCTTGTTTTAAATTTGTTGTGATTCGAATCAGATTTGTTTTCAATTTTTGAAGAATATAGCTTGAACTTGCCTCATAGTTGTATGGGTTGACTTGCATGTTCTTTTTTCTTTTTTTCTTTTTTTTTTTGAGCCCTGTGTATATAGAAATCTAAAATTTGGAAAACTTTATTCATAAAAAAAACTTTGTAAGAATGATGTGTTTAATGGTGTTTTGTTTTCAAGTAAAAGGTCCATAATGAGCCAATGAATTTTTTGTTTGTATAATGTATAGCATCACTCCTGAAAATTGAAGCACGGGCATTTTCTCAATTGAATAAACATGAAGGTCTTGAGATGGCAATTAGATCATTTTTTTAAAAAAATTCTTTATTTCGTTTTGCCATTTGGTTTTATAAAAACCTTTTAAGTGGTGATGTTTAGCATGGTGAAATTGAGATGTTTACTAAATGAAAATTTATTTGAATTGTGTTTTATTCTTCTTTTTATTTTTCAACTTGTTTGTGGAAAGTCTGATATTTTTTTTGGGTGACAGAACTTACAATTTTAAAGTCTTTCGAGGTGTCAATTGGTAATTATATTGATTTGGTTGCAAATAATTGCTTCAGTTCTCTTGTTAATAATTGTTTAAGCTGTGAGATATACGATTTAGAAAATTACTAATGGTAATTGTGGGTCACCTCTTCAATGTATGATTATATATATATATATACACACACACTACTACAAACTAGTCACTAAATACACTACTAATGGTAGATTTTAGAGTCAGACTGCTTTGCCAAAAACAGACTGCTTTGCTAGATTTCAGAGTCACCATCTAAATATTTTTGGGAAATCTAGGAAACCCGAGACTCGTGCCAAATGCCACTTATCCGTCATCACCAAAGTGTCTTGGCTCGGGAACTTAGGTACGAGAGGGGAAGGTCATCAATTGAGTTTCCTACTTGCCTAATCGAAGATTGGCCTTTACTAATCATGATGTGATTTTTATTTACATTATATGCTCTTGTTTTGATTATTAGGCTATTTTACTATGTGACGCACACAAGTATAGACTAATTTGCAAAAATTAGAACATTTGATTTTTTGTTTGTTTGAAAAATGTTTTTGATACTCGTCACTTGAAAAGGTGAGTTTGTACATACATTAATCAACTTATCCCAATTTAAGAATTAGCCTTCATTCACCAGCATTCAAACAGGTATATCATTGAAGCTATATACACTACTAATGGTAATTGTGGGTGTCCTCTTCAATGTATTGAGATATATTGTTTTTTGGCGACTAAAAAAAAAATTTAGTCACTAAATATGTAGTAATAGGCGACTAAAAAAAATTAGTTGCCAAAAGTCTATATTTTACGCTACTAATTCTAGATTTAGTTGTTGAATAAACTTATTTGCTGACCAAAAAAAATTTAGTCGCCAAATATTATGGACATTTTTTACACTATTTGGTGACTAAACAATTTAGTCGGTGTATATTTAATTTTGCCGACGAAAAAAAAAAAAATAGTAGCCAAATGATACTTTTGGCTACCAATGTATTAGTCGCTATTACTTAATCTTTTGGCTGCAAAACAGTTAGTCGTTATTCATTACTATTTGGTGACAAAAAAATAATTTAGTCACAAAAGGTTGAATTTTTTTTTTAGAGGGAAACCAATTAATTTGGCTCCCTATATGTCTATTCTATTTAAAACACTTTTTGCCCTCTATTGACGCTACCAAACCTCACCCCTGCTCACCACTGTCACTGGCCATCGGTGCTTGCCACCTTTGCAAATCAACACTGCCACATGCAAATCACTAGCGTCACTTAATCACAAGTATTTTTCTCTCGCTCTGTCACTCTTAGTCTCTCTCCCTCTCTGTCGCTCTCAGTCTCTATCCCTCTCTATCTATCTCGCTCTATCCCTCTCTCTCTCTCTCTCTCTCTCTCTCTCGCCATTTCTCACACTTGCCTTAGGGTTTTATATGATTTTTGTTGTTTAATTTTGTGTTGATCTCTTAACTCAAAATCCAAAATTTTGAGTTCATGTTGTGTTTATTTCCCATACTTGCTATATGGTTTGTGTTGATTTGTAGACAGAAATCCCAAATTCAAGCTCATATGAGTTCATGTTGTGTTGATTTCCCACACTTGCTATATGGTTTGTGTTGATTTGTAGACAGAAATCTCAAATTCAAGCTCATATTAAGCTTGAATTTGGGACATGACTGGAGGTATTCTAATTCTAAACTATTTAGTAACAATAATTAACTTGTACAGAATGTATTGTGTAACGCCCTCAAAAATAAACCCATTAAATATACCATCGACATGCAATATTAAAAGGAAACAATTCATTATCTCATTCATCAGAGTCTTACTAAATAAAAGCATTACATGTAACATCAAATTAAATGCCCTACGGGCTTACATCTTTCCAAGCCAACACTTGGACACAAAAATATGAGTTCTAACTCAAATACAAATAAAGCCCTAGGCTTGAATGTTTACATGTAATAACAAATAGAAACAAATAACTAAAGATAGTCTTCAAACTCCAAATCCTTCCAAGCTAAGTCCTTGGAGGTAGCTTATCACCTGGACCTGAAAATGATGTTCCCATATAGGGTGAGCCACAGCCCAGTAGAAAAATACTAAACCAAATATAAGCATTGAATAAAGCATTAGCATTCAATAAATGGTTAACCAAAATAATCAATTATATCATTTTACAGTCTCATGACACTAACGTCTATGACACGTTTCACTTTTCATTATTTAATAATATGGCTCAGAACCTGGCCAAACTTACAACAGTGAACTATATATCATATTCACATTACTTACAATATCAACAACTCAAATGAGACTCAGGCTCATATCAAAACACTTCATACTTCCCGTTTGATACACATTTTAGTGCTGTATCAATAACATGTAAAAACACTTCAATATAATAAGCACACATAATAGTGATGCTAATGGAGTCCATCCCCTATCTCCTCCCACACAATACAATGTATGTAAACACATAACATATACAATACACAATCAATACACGAAATTTCTGTATTAATTCAACAGTCAAAACAATGACTCAACCAATGTGATTAGTTTCAGTTTTCCCTAATCCACATGCAATGTCTACAACAATCACGACTATCCTCCACCGATAGCCCAGAACAGTTATTTCTAGATTAGAAATAAATATATCAACAATTCAATAGGCGAGTGACTTAAATTATCAAACTACACCATTTAATCAACAATTTCCTCAATTTCATGATATTAACTAAATTCCCCAATTTTCCTCAAATTAATTATACAAATTAATTTATTAAAACAATTAGGGTTTTCCCAAAATTACCAAAATACCCCCAACATATCAAAATACCAAAACTTAGAACAAAACGTATAGATGGAGTAGGAAATCCCTACCTCGAAGAAAATAACACAAATGGGGAAGATGAAGATGATGACCCAAACTCCAAAGCGCTCCAAATCCACAAACTCTCAGATTAAAACAAAGCTCTCGACTCACTCTATCTTTTTAACAAAGGATCTAGGGTAGAAATACACTCTAAGTAGATCAAACCTAAGAGAGAAGGTGAGTAGAGAAAGAGAGAACTCGGAACTAGGGTTTGGAGTCAAAAAGAGGATGAAAAACTGTTCAAAAACCCGCTGCTGCCTATTTAAACTGGACAGGCTCGCTCGAGCGAAGACTTGGTCGCTCGAGCGACCAGACACAAGAAATACTCGCTCGAAAGAAGAAAAGCTCGCTCGAGCCAAAAACGCGATGCTTCAGGTCTGCAACCTAGAAGCTCGCTCGAGCGACAGAATGCTCGCTCGAGCGAAGAACTCGAAAACATACACCTCGCTCGCTCGAGCGAAGAAAAGCTCTCTCGAGCGAAGAAACACTGCTCTCAGGTCTATACTAGACGCAATCGCTCGCTCGAGCGAAGAAACTCTGGCTCGAGCCACCAGACACAAAATTCAACCCTCGCTCGAGCGACCAACCCAAAAACTGGACAGCAACACTTGGTTTCTAACTCAACCAACTTGTAATAAACTTGCCCAACACATCCCATAACTCAAAATAAGAAATTAAAGGACGATAACAACAATTTGATAACAACGGGATCTACGGAACATAAGTCCGGATACAACAACCAAAAGGAAAAGATCGGGGTCGCTATATATTGTCCACTTTCAATCAAGATGGTGAGAAAACTGAAGCAAATGTGGGAAACCCAGATGGATTACAAACTTTAAACCAAATCTAGAACTTTGGCGTTCATTTTTCTTTTCTGTGATTTGATCCCTAGCTTGGAGCTCTGTATTGCATTTCTGTAATTATGAATTGTGTCATTTGCTTTGCATTCATGTTTCAGATTCATCAATCCGTGATATTATGTTGTGAAATATACATATACCATCTCTCTTTGCACTGTCTTCTGATAATTAGTATCAAATAGATGTCTGGGAGTGAAATTAGGTTCGAATTAGTTTGACATGTTCGCTTAATTCATATCAATCTCTCTCATTTGATTTTTCTCTTGAGCTATATTGAACCTATATTCATGTCCTTTTTGTTCAGCTAAGTGGATCTACTTGAAGAAACATTTAATTAAGCTATATGCTTTGAAATTAAGTTTGTTTGGGTGAAATTTCATATATGTGTGTGTGTATTTTTGTTTGTCTTCGTTTTCCAATTTTGTTGAGAAAAAGAAGGAAAATGGAACTGTGATGATGCTTTTACAAACTTTGAAGGCCTCTGTTTGCAATTTTATTAGAGATTCTCATCTCAAGATGTCTTTCAAGAAAAAGTAGTAATAAATTGGCCCTAAGTGTTTATTCCTTTTGTTAATTGTTGTTGTCTATCATGTGTGGTCATACTTCGTCCATGACTTGGCCAAAAGGTGGATGATTATAATTATGGGGTGGTTAGTGAGATATTAATACACAATAGACTACTCCAAAAGGTGAAGTTGTTAGGTAGTGTAAATCAAATCCTTAAATTCATCAACAACCATTCTATTAACTAACCATCTCCAAAGAAGAAAGTTAAGGAAAAGAAACAAATTTTGACGGAAAAGGGATGGGGCGGTTGGGAACCTGTTCAAGGGAAAGGTTAAGAGTCCCTGCCAAAAGAACATTTTAATCAAAGTGTAGCTTCTAGCTTGAGACAGGCCTTGGCACAATGGTAAAGTTACTCCATTATGAGTTAGGGTTCATGGGTTCAAATCACACAAATAGCCTCTCTCATCCTAGAGGCAGGTAGGAGTTTTGTGCACTAGGACTGCCCTTTTTGTAGCCTTCAGATTATCTTAACCGAAAAAGGGCATTAAGGGGGCGAAAATACGAAACAGCCCCAGAACCACCCTGTGGATATCACAGTCAGCTTCCTCATGACAAATAGGATCTGTAACAACAAAAGGAATGTAATTAGCACGCGTAGGTTGGGAGTTAGAGTAAAAAATGCCTTAATCTTAATCGAAAAAGGGCATTAAGGGGACGAAAATACGTAATAGCTCCAAAACCACTGTATGGATGCCACGGCCAGCTTCCCTATGACAAATAGGACCTATGACAATAGATGAAATGTAATTAGTAAGTGTAGGTTGGGAGTTAGAGCCGAAAATGCCTTAAACTTAATCAAAAAAGGGTGTTAATTGGGCGCAAATGCAAAATAGCCTCCGAACCACTGTACGGATGTTACGCCTAGCTTCCCCATGACAAATAGGACGTGTGACAATAGACGGAATGTAATTAGCAAGCGTAGGTTGGAAGTTAGAGCTAAAAACACCTTAAACTTAGTCGAAAAAGGGCATTAAGGGGGAAAAAATGCAAAACAACCCCCAAACCACCATATGGATGTCATCGCCAGCTTCCCCGTGACAAATAGGACTTGTGATAATAGACGGTATAGCGATCCCGGTTCTTCCTCCTTTGGTTGTTGTATCCGGACTTGGTTCCGTGGATGTCAGTTGTGGTTTATATCTTGTTTCTATCCTTCAATACTTTGTATTTGAGTTATAGGATGTTTTGGCCAAGATTGTTACAGGTCGGGTGTGATTGGGAGCAAATTTTTGCTGCCCAGAATTTTGGTCCTTCGCTCGAGCGAGCCTTTTGTCGCTTGAGCGAGCTCTGTGTTTTAGATCCTTCGCTCGAGCCAGGGTTCTTTCGCTCGAGCGAGAGTTGAATTTTGTATCTGTTGGCTTGAGTGAGAAGTCCTTTGCTCGTGCTTGCGTCTACAGCTGGTTCTGGACCTGAAGGTTGCAGTTCTTCGCTCGAGCGAGGTTTTCTTCACTCGAGCGAGCGAGGTCTATGTTTTGGGTTTCTTCACTCGATCGAGCATTCTGTCGCTCGAGCGTGCTTCTGGGTTGCAGACCTAAAGCTTCGCATTGTTGGCTCGAGCGATGCTTTCTACGCTTGAGCGATGCTTTCTACGCACGAGCGAGGGTTCTTTGTGTCTGGTCGCTCGAGCGACCAATCGTTCGCTCGAGCGAGCCTGTGTTATATCAGTAGACAGTAGTGGGAAACGTTTCACTTTTTCATCTCTTCTTCTTCTCAAAACCCTAGATCCGTCCTCTCTCTCTCTGTATACACCTTCTCTCTAGGGTTTCATCTATTCCTAGTGAGTTTCTAGCCTAGTCCCTTTGTAAGAAAGATAGAGGGTCGCGAGGGCTTCGTTTTAATCTGAAGAACTGTGGATTTGGAGCACTTTGGATTTTCACCATCTACTCCTTTGATCTCTCCATTTCGAGGTAGGGATTTCCTACTCTATTCTATGAGTTTTAACATAAATTTTGGTCATTTCGGTTAGTTGGTGTTGTTCGGAAATTTTGCGAAAAGTTAGGGTTTGTTGTGCAAATTTGAAAGAGGGGTTTTGTGTTTCAAAAACTCCATTTGTATATGAAACCTTGGGGGATGGTACTATTGTTGTTGAATGGAAGAAATTGAGACTTAGGGTCAATAATTGAGAAAAAAGGAAAAATGCCCTAATTGTGTTGATTAATTAATTTGAATAACTAATCTGTGGAAACACGAAATTGAATTGAGGGTAATGAAATTGAGAAATTGTGGGATTAAATGGTGTAGTTGGATTAGTTAATCACTCACCTATGAGAATGTGGATATTATACCTATTTGTTGCATTTATTATCTGTTTAGAAATAACTGCTTTGGGTTATCGGTGGAGGATAGTCTTGATTGTTGTAGACATTGTATGTTGATTAGGGAAAACTGAAACTAATCACATTGAATATGTCATTGAATATGACGGTTGAATTAATACAGCAAATATGTGCATTGATTGATTATTGTGTATGACAAGTGTTAAATACATTGTATATGCATATTGTTTGGGAGGAGATAGGGGATGTACTCCATGGTTTGAGAGGAGATAGGGGATAGACTCTCAAACCTATTTGGGAGGAGATAGGGGATGGACTCCATTGATACAGCAAATATGTGTATTAAATTGAAATATTGGAAGTGTTTTTAATGTGAGTTGTAGACTCATTTGAATTGTGAATAAAGGAAATGTTTTAATATGGGATGTATGCCCATTTAACTTGTTTGGCTTGGTCCTGAACCATGTTTATGAAATGATTTGGATAAGTAAAGGAAAGTGGAATGTAACATGGACAGGATTGTCATGGAACTGTATTGTGATATAATTTGGTTTATAAGTGTTAACCATCTATCAAATGCTATTGTTTTAGTTAATTCTCATATTTGGTTTAGTATATCTCTACTGGGTATTGGTTCACCCTATATGGGACATCATTTTCAAGTTCAGGTGATATGCTACCTCCAAGTACATAGCTTGGGTGTTTCTGGGAGTTGAGGACTCTTTTTGGTTGTTTGTTATTTTGATATTAAATGTAAATTCAAGCCAAGGGCTTAAAGTGTATTTGAGTTAGTACTATCTTTTGTGACCAAGTGTTGGCTTGGAAAGTTGTAAGCCCATAGGCCATTCACTTTTGTTGTCAACATGTAATATTTTTGTACTTAACTACTCTGATGAATGGAAAGATGTTTTATTCCCTTATATCTATGCATGTTAAGAATGTTGGGTTTTATGTTTTTCTGAGGGCGTTACAGACGGATGTAATTAGCATGCGTAGGTTGGGAGTTAGAGCCGAAAATGCCTTAAACTTATTCAGAAAAGGCGAAGTTTGACATCCAATAAATGTTGAGAATGAAGAAGAGTTAAAATAAATTACAACCAAAACATTCTTGCAATAAACATTTATTTTATGAAGAGGTATGCTCCTAAAAATTGTATTTGTTGTAAATTGAAATCAAGTTTTAAATAAATCTTTCAGGATACATGCATATGATTGTATTTTGAAAAAGGCTTTTGTAAATTGTTCTACCTTAAATGCATGTTATTACAACATTTTTCCTATAGCGATCCCGGTTTTCCTCTCGTTGTTTATTGTATTCCGGACTTGGTTCCGTGGATGTTTGTTGTTGTCTATATTACATTTCCGTCCTTTAACTCTTTGAAGTTGAGTTTAGAAATGTCTTAGGCGTGTTCGAACAGGTTGGTTGAGCTTTGGTCTCTATTCTTGTTGCCTAGATTTTTGATGATCCGCTCGAGCAGGTCCCTTTGCGCTCGAGCAGAGTTTGCATCCTTTCAACATTTTGTGCGTCTGCAAAAATACTACAGGTGTGTTTTTCACGCTCGAGCGGACTTCCTTACGCTCGAGCGGGTGTTCGAAATCTGTAAAAGTATTGGAGGAGTGTAATCTACGCTCGAGCGGGTAGTGTTTTGCTTTTGTGCCTTGGCGCTCGAGCGGGTTAAGTTTTTGTGTTTGACGCTCGAGCGTCCTATTCTCCGCTCGAGCAGGTCATACGTATATCAGATTGCAGCTGGGTCATTTCAAATCACTTTTTCAACATTCTCTCTCTCTAACTTTTCAAAAACCTAATTTCGGAAGCCTCTCTCTCTACACACACACTCTCTCTAAGAATCCATCTAGTTCTAGAGTGTTTCTACCTTGGTTGCTTTGTATAAAAGGCAGAGTTTGGCGTGGGCTATCTTTGGATCCGAAAAAGTCTTGATTTGGAGCATCTTTGGGTTTCTTCATCTTTCCCTTTGGGCTTCAAACTTTGAGGTAGGGATAACTACTCATATTTATGGTCTTTGACATAAACTTGTAGTCATTTTGAGTTAATGTTGTAGTTGGGAAAGTTTGGGAGTTAGGGTTTCAAACCTTAAAATGTGTAAAGAGGGGTTCTTGTTCCATTGAACTATATATGTGTATTTGAGCCTTAAAATGAAGTTATTGAGGTCTATTGATGATATTTGGACCTTTGGGTCAATATTGAGAAAAAGGGAAAAATACCTTAGTTGGGATTAATTGGGTCACTTTTGAAATTAATGACATTTAGTATGAGATAATGAAATTGAGCTGGAAATAGGGAAATTGAGAAATTATGAGAATAAATGGTGGAGTTGGATTGATTAATCACGCACCTTCGACAAAGTTGATAAATTATCTGTTGATGCATTTATTATCTATTTAGAAATAATTGCTTTAGGCTTTCGGTGAAGGATAGTCTTGATTGTTGTAGACACTGCATGATGATTAGGTGAATTTAAACTAGTCACGTTGAATATGTCATTGAATATGACGGTTGCAATAATACATCGAATATGTGTATTGATTGATTATTGTATATGATAAGTGTTTATATACATTATATTGTGTGGGAGGAAATAGGGGATGTACTCCACGGTTTGGGAGGAGATAGGGGATGGACTCCTAAACCGGATATTATTTGGTAGGAGATAGGGGATGAACTTCTAAACTGGATATTATTTGGGTGGAGATAGGGGATGGACTCCATTGATACAGCAAATATGTGTATCTATTGTGAAGTATGGAAGTATTGTTGATATGACTTGTTATCTCATTTGAAATGGAAGTATTGTTGATATGAGTTGTTCTCTCATTTGAAATGGGAATATTGTTGATGTGAGTTGTAATCTCATTTAATTGTTTGGCTAGGTTCTGAGCCATGTTTATGAATTGAAAATTGGTTAAGTAAAGGAAAGTAAAATGAAACATGGACATATTTGTCATGGAATTGGATTGTGCTGTAAGTTGGTTGACCAGTGTTAGCATTTATCGAATGCTCATGTTTTAGTTATTGCTCATATTATGTTTAGCATATCTCTACTGGGCGTTGGCTCACCCTATATGGGACATCATTTTCAGGTACAGGTGACATGTCACCTCCCAGGACGTAGCTTGGGAGGCTTAGTGGCTGGGAGATCATTTTGTGATTATTTTGTGTATTACATGTAAATCAAGCCAAGGGCTTATTTTGTGTTTTGAGTTAGTACTCTCTTTTTGTAACCAAGTGGTGGCTTGGAAAGTTGTAAGCCCGTAGGGCATTTACTTTTGATGTCAACATGTAATACTTTTGTAATGAATACTCTGATAAATAGAATTATGCTTTATTCTCTTAAGATTATGGATGTCTTGAATGTGTGATTTATGGGTTTATTTTGAGGGCGTTACAACTTGGTATCAGAGCGTACTGGGTTTGAATACTTTGGGTACATGAGAAGTGGTTAGTACCACAATGGGTTTGTCTCGCTTGCTAGAGACTTATGCGTGATATTACGTGTTTATCTGATAACATGCTTATGTGACTACTTGGGTATGGGATTTAGTTTCTAGGATGTTGATTGAATCCTTGGGTTTCTGGGAGTCTTATTAGAAAAGCACTTGATCAACGCTGTTTCTAACTGGAACTTTAGCAACGCCTCGGGACTGTCATTATCCGGAAATGAAATTCGTAGGTGCTTATGTGATTATGTGCTTACGTGGAGTGAATTACTGTTGTTCATGCATTAGGACATGAGTGAAATAGCTTCGGCACATTTGTGAATGTGCTAATGTTTTCATTACCTTCATTAGGATGTCAGGACGAGGACGTGGAGGTAGGCGTGGTAGGCAGGAGATGCCTATACCAGATGAGATTCCGGTGCAGCAAGAGGGTGTTGGTCAGGCCAATGTGGCCGAGCCAGTAGGTCAGTAGGCCATGGGTGCCTTAGCCCGCGAGATAGCAGGAGCATTGAGGGAGTCCATGGACATTCTCAGAGCTGAGAATCAAGTCCAGGCCCATGTTGCTGAGGTAAGGCCATCTTTTCTGAAAAGGGAGTTCTTCTGGTCTAACCCGGACGAGTTTGTAGGTGATCCGAAGGAGCCACTTAAGGCCGATGAGTGGCTTGAGCAGATGACGAAGACAATTGAGATGCTTGGCATCGAAGACGGGGCTTTGAAGGTGACCTTGGTGTCTTTCCAACTGAAGGGAGATGCGGGTGAGTGGTGGAAATTTGTGAGGGGTCATATTGGTGGCACATGGGAGGCCTTTGTAGATGCTTTCCAGGAGAAGTTTCTGTCTCCAGCTGTTAGAGAAAAGTTGAGGGACCAGTTTTGTCAGCTCAAGCAGCTGAGTATGCCAGTGGCCAAGTTTGAGGCCGCATTTACCAGTTTATCTAGGTTTACACCTGAGCTAGTGGCGTCTGAGGAACGCCGTTGTCTTGAGTTCAAAAAGAAGTTGAGGCACGGGCTTAAGACTAGAGTTGTTGGGTCCATGACTCGGGAGTATGGACGCCTTGTGGATGCTGTAGCGCATATGGAGATTATTATGCATGAGGAGGACGAGAGGATGAGAGGCTCCAAGAGGAGTCAGGATGGCCAGGGGGATGGTCGGAGACAGAGGGGTTCTAACCCTCAGCAGTCCCAGGGTGCTTTAGCGAGATCTACCTTTCCAGTGCCGAGTGCAGGTTCTGGGAAAGGCAGTCAGGGAGACATTACTTGTTACAAATGTGGTCAGCTGGGCCACAAGTCTCCAGCTTGCCT
This sequence comes from Camellia granthamiana, assembly GCA_036172215.1. NCBI lineage: Eukaryota > Viridiplantae > Streptophyta > Magnoliopsida > Ericales > Theaceae > Camellia > Camellia granthamiana. The sequence goes on from CM069906.1 coordinate 108,065,084, forward strand.
ACAAAGGGGAGGAGGGCAGAGAGCAGCCTCATCTTCGACTCGACCTTAGGGCCAGAGTCAGGGCAGAGGCCAGCCGTTCTCTTGTTACCAGTGTGGTCAGGCAGGGCACCTGAAGAGGTATTGCTCGCAGTTGAGTGGCACATCTGGTGCGTCTGGTTCGAGGCAGACATAGAGTTTTCAGCCAGCACAGTCAGTTCAGGCCTCGAGGGCTAATCAGGGGGCTTCATCGTCTCAGTCTGTGCAGAAGTCTTTTGCTCCGAGAGGTGAGCATGTAGACCAGAGACCTTCAGGGCGCGTGTATGCTATTACCGCACAGGATCTTGTATCGGCTCCATCTGTTGCGAGAGGTACCTTTTTGTTTTGCAACTCGGTTGCCAATGTGTTGATTGATACGGGTGCATCCCATTCCTTTATATCTGCTACACTTGCATATGTTTTGGGCTTGGGGTTGCATCTATACGGGTGCAGCCCGAAAGGCATCTCCTATTTGTGTTGTATCACCTGTTGGGGGTGAGTTAATTTTGAAACAAGGGTGTCGGGGCTGTGATATAGAGATCGCTGATCATCGGCTCCCATTTTCTTTTGTAGTTATGGCTATGTCGGGTTTTGATGTGATTTTGGGTATGGACTGGTTATCGTCATACCGGGCTGTTATTGATTATTACTGCCAGAGGGTCACTGTATGTACCTTGAGTGGGGATTGTTTCCATTTCTTGGGGAATCGGGTTGGTAGAGTGTTGCCACCAGGGTATGATCCGCGAAGGCGGAGTGAGCTTAGTGGTCTTCTCGCTAGCTTTATGAGTAGTGAGTGTGTTGAGACCCAGACTGTATTTCCGAGAGTGGTTTGTGAGTACTCGGACGTCTTTCCCGAGGATCTTAATAGTTTGCCACCACATCAAGAGGTGGAGTTTTCTATTGATTTAGTGCCCGGCACGGCACCGATTTTATGGCACCTTATCGTTTTGCCCCAGCCGAGTTGAGTGAGTTGAAGGTTCAACTCTAGGAGTTGCTAGATAAGGGTTTTATCCGCCCTAGTGTTTCACCGTGGGGAGCACCGGCCCTCTTTGCTAAAAAGAAAGATGGTGCCTTGAGACTTTGTATTGATTACTGGAAATTGAATCGGGCTACGGTTAAGAATAAATACCCTATGCCCCGTATAGATGATCTGTTTGACTAGTTGAAGGGGTGCCGTTGTTTCTCTAAGATAGACTTGAGATCGGGTTACCATCAGTTGAGAGTCAGGGAGGAGGACATTCCGAAGACGGCATTCCATACGCGGTATGGCCACTATGAGTTTCTGGTGATGCCTTTCGGGCTCACCAATGCACCGGCAGTGTTTATGGACTTGATGAAGCGGATTTTCTGGGAATTCTTAGATCATTTTGTGGTCATTTTCGTGGACGACATTCTGATTTATTCACCTTCTGAGGAGGAGCACGAGGAGCACTTGAGAGTGGTGCTTGAGTTACTTAGAGCCCATAAGCTATATGCTAAGTTTGGGATGTGTGAGTTCTGGCTAAGAGAGGTTAAGTTCTTAGGCCATGTGGTCTCCAGGGAAAGGGTGACTGTTGATACATCCAAGATTGAGGCAGTGCAAGATTGGGCACAGCCTAAGAGTGTTTTTGAGATCAGCAGTTTTCTGCGATTAGCTGGGTACTACCGCCGATTTGTGAAGGATTTCTCCAAGCTAGCTTCACCGTTGATTAGATTGACGTGGAAAGGGGTCAAGTTCGTGTGGAGTGAGGCTTGTGAAAAGTCGTTTCAAGAGTTGAAAGTCAGACTTACCACTGCTCAGGTATTGATTTTTCTGGAGAGAGGGTTGGGTTACGCGGTTTATTGTGATGCCTCACGAGAGGGTTTAGGTTGTGTGTTAATGCAAGAGGGGGAACTGGTAGTTTATGGCTCGCGACAATTGAAAATACATGAGAGGAATTACCCTACACATGACCTAGAGTTAGCAGCTGTGGTTTTTGCCTTGAAGATTTGGAGGCACTATCTGTATGGTGAGAGATTCGAGGTGTTCTCGGATCATAAGAGTCAGAAGTATCAGTTTACACAGAGAGACTTGAACTTGAGGTAGAGGAGGTGGATGGAATTGATTGAGGATTACGATTTTGAGTTGCACTATCACCCGAGAAAGGCCAATGTTGTGGCCGATGCCCTTAGTAGGAAATCCATTAGTGATGTAGCTTGTATAGCCATCCGAGAGTGCGAAATGTTGGGTGCACTGGGCGAGTTTGATTTGCTTTTGGGTGGATCTGTTGAGGCTGCGGCCTTGTTTTCTGTAGTTGCACAGCCTACACTTGTGAATCGAGTGTTAGAGGCATAGGGAGGTGACCTCGAGGTCGAATCCCTCCGGGAGAAGATCTCCAGTGGGAAGGCTGAGAAGGATTTGACTGTGTATCCCGACTTGAGTATGAGATACCGAGACGGTCTGTTTGTGCCGGAGTCTTGCCGAGAGGAAGTACTCCGAGAGTTTCACCATTCGCGCCTTGCGGTGCATCCGGGAGGCACTAAGATGTATCGTGATCTGGGTCGCTAGTTTTGGTGGTGGGGTATGAAGAAGGATGTGGCAGTTTTGGTATCTAAGTGCCTTACTTGTCAGCAAGTGAAGGCCGAACATCAAAGGCCAGCGAGTTTGTTGCAACCCTTGCCTATTGCCGAGTAGAAGTGGGAGCATGTCACTATGGACTTCGTTGTAGGTCTTCCGAGGACTCAGTGGGGTAGTGATGCTATTTGGGTGGTTGTAGACCGGTTGACTAAGTCGGCGCACTTTATTCCTATGCGCGTGAAAGATTCGGTAGATCATCTTGCTGACTTGTATGTTCGGGACATAGTGAGGTTGCACGGGGTCCCAGTGTCAATCATCTCAGATAGAGATCTGCGTTTTACTGCTAGGTTGTGGCAGAGTTTGCAGAGTGCCTTGGGCACTGGGTTGACCTTTAGCACAGCTTATCATCCTCAAACTGACGGGCAGTCCGAGCGTACTATTTAGATCCTTGAGGATATGTTTCGAGGTTGTGTCCTTGACTTTAGTGGGTCGTGGGAGAGGCACTTGCCCTTAGTGGAGTTTGCCTACAACAACAGTTTCCAATTGAGCATTGGTATGGCACCGTTTGAGGCCTTGTATGGCCGACCGTGTAGGTCTCCAGTTTGTTGGGCCGGGGTGGGTGATGCACCTTTATTGGGCCCGGAGTTGGTTCGGGAAATGACGGAGAAGGTTGAGCTTATCCGTAGGAGGCTTGTTACAGCATAGAGTCGTCAAAAGGGTTATGCCGACCATAGGAGGAGGCCTTTGGTATTTGAGGTGGGTGATCACGTCTTTCTAAAAATATCACCTAGGCGGGGTTTGATGAGGTTTGGGAAGAGTGGGAAGTTGTCCCATCGGTTTATTAGTCCCTTTGAGATCCTTGAGAGGATTGGGGAGGTTGCGTACAGTTTAGCTTTACCGCCACAGTTGTCCGGGGTGCATGACGTGTTTCATGTTAGTATGCTTCGGAAGTACAAGCCGGATCCGTCGCGTGTATTAGATTGGACCGACTTAGAGGTAGATGAGGATGCCTCATATGAGGAGAGACCGGTGCGGGTCTTGGATAGGCAGGATCAAGTCTTGTGAGGGAAAACGATACCCTTGGTAAAGGTTTTGTGGAAACATCATGGAGTGGAAGAAGCCACTTGGGAACGTGAGTTGGATGTCCGTGAGAAATATCCGGACTTGTTTGTATTGGGGATCCTATGTCTTGTTGGAATCTAAAAACATTGTATATGTTTTGGTTTGTGGAAATATTGAAATTGTTGAATACATTTCGGAATTGTAAGTTTAATTTAACATGGTATATGTTGAATGTGGTGTAGAAATGTAAATATATTGTTGGCATTGAATATGTAATTGAACTGTGGAAAACTTGTGTTGAAATTGATAAATTTCAAAGGAATACATGTTGATAATGCATGTTGTAGTTTGCCTCTTGAAAAGAGATGAAATGACCGATAGTGGGTCAGGATGTGAAATGTGGAATTGTAATATTGTTGATAATTGAATAATCACAATTTTGAAACTTATAACTAATTTCGTGGACGAAATTCTTTAAGGGGGGGAGGTTATAGCGATCCCGATTTTCCTCTCGTTGTTTATTGTATTCCGAACTTGGTTCTGTGGATGTTTGTTGTTGTCTGTATTACATTTCTGTCCTTTAACTCTTTGAAGTTGAGTTTAGAAATGTCTTGGGCGTGTTTCGAATAGATTGGTTGAGCTTTGGTCTCTGTTCTTGTTGCCCAGATTTTTGACGATCCGCTCGAGCGGGTCCCTTTGCGCTCGAGCGGAGTTTGCATCCTTTCAGCATTTTGTGCGTCTGTAAAATACTGCAGGTGTGTTTTTCATGCTCGAGCGGGTCGCGCTCGAGCGGGTATCTGACGCTCGAGCGGGTCGCGCTCGAGCGGGTCGCGCTCGAGCTGGTATCTGACGCTCGAGCGGGTGTTCGAAATCTGTAAAAGTACTGAAGGAGTGTAATCTACGCTCGAGCGGGTTCCTTTGCACTCGAGCGTGTAGTGTTTTGCTTTTGTGCCTTGGCGCTCGAGCGGGTATTTTTGCGCTCGAGCGGGTTAAGTTTTTGTGTTTGACGCTCGAGCATCCTATTCTCCGCTTGAGTGGGTCATACGTATATCAGATCGCAGCTGGGTCATTTTAAATCATTTTTTCAACATTCTCTCTCTCTCTCTAACTTTTCAAAACCCTAATTTCGGAAGCCTCTCTCTTTACACACTCTCTGTCTCTAAGAATCCATCAAGTTCTAGAGTGTTTCTACCTTGGTTGCTTTGTATAAAAGATAGAGTTTGGCGTGGGCTATCTTTGGATCCGAAAAAGTCTTGATTTAGAGCATCTTTGGGTTTCTTCATCTTTCCCTTTGGGCTTCAAACTTTGAGGTAGGGATAACTACTCATATCTATTGTCTTTGACATAAACTTGTAGTCATTTTGAGTGAATGTTGTAGCTGGGAAAGTTTAGGAGTTAGGGTTTCAAACCTTAAAATGTGTAAAGAGGGGTTCTTATTCCATTGAACTATATATGTGTATTTGAGCCTTAAAATGAAGTTATTGAGGTCTATTGATGATATTTGGACCTTTGGGTCAATATTGAGAAAAAGGGGAAAATACCTTAGTTGGGATTAATTGGGTCAATTGTGAAATTAATGACATTTAGTATGAGATAATGAAATTGAGTTGGAAATAGGGAAATTGAGAAATTATGAAAATAAATGGTGGAGTTGGATTGATTAATCACTCACCTTCGACAAAGTTGATAAATTATCTGTTGATGCATTTATTATCTATTTAGAAATAATTGCTTTAGGCTATCGGTGAAGGATAGTCTTGATTGTTGTAGACACTGCATGATGATTAGGTGAATTAAAACTAGTCATGTTGAATATGTCATTGAATATGACGGTTGGAATAATACATCGAATATGAATATTGATTGATTATGGTATATGATAAGTGTTTATATACATTATATTGTGTGGGAGGAGATATGGGATGTACTCCACGGTTTGGGAGGAGATAGGGGATGGACTCCTAAACCGGATATTATTTGGGAGGAGATAGGGGATGGACTTCTAAACTGGATATTATTTGGGTGGAGATAGGGGATGGACTCCATTGATACAGCAAATATGTGTATCTATTGTGAAATGCGGAAGTGTTTTAATGTGATATTGATACAGCAAATATATGTATCTATTGTGAAGTATGGAAGTATTGTTGATATGACTTGTTATCTCATTTGAAATGGAAGTATTGTTGATATGAGTTGTTCTCTCATTTGAAATGGGAATATTGTTGATGTGAGTTGTAATCTCATTTAATTTTTTGGCCAGGTTCTGAGCCATGTTTATGAATTGAAAATTGGTTAAGTAAAGGAAAGTAAAATGAAACATGGACATATTTGTCATGGAATTGGATTGTGCTGTAAGTTGGTTGACCAATGTTAACATTTATCGAATGCTCATGTTTTAGTTATTGCTCATATTATGTTTAGCATATCTCTACTGGGCGTTGGCTCACCCTATATGGGACATCATTTTCAGGTACACGTGACATGCCACCTCCAAGGACGTAGCTTGGGAGGCTTAGTGGCTGGGAGATCATTTTGTGATTATTTTGTGTATTACATGTAAATCAAGCCAAGGGCTTATTTTGTGTTTTGAGCTAGTACTCTCTTTTTGTAACCACGTGTTAGCTTCGAAAGTTGTAAGCCCGTAAGGCATTTACTTTTGATGTCAACATGTAATACTTTTGTAATGAATACTCTGATAAATAGAATTATGCTTTATTCTCTTAAGATTGTGGGTGTCTTGAATGTGTGATTTATGGGTTTATTTTGAGGGCGTTACATTTCCTATGCTTGAATAAATTGATATTTTATAATGGGTGCAATTTTTTTTTATTTTTTGTAGATGACTTTTGGCTCGGACTTGTGGATAATCCATTTTTGTGTGTGGAGGACACTTGACACTTTTAAATAATCTTGCTAACTATGTTATCCTCTGCTTTTGTGTAAATTAGTATTACTAATACAGATAACTTTTGTAATTCAACTATGTAGACACCCTATTTTTGACTGTCCTCAAGACTTGGACGTCACCGTTTGAACACTCGGTGATCATCCATGTTCGTGTTCGTCTTGAGTTCCCGGAGGTCTCGGCCACGCGCCTTGCCTCAGGATCTCTCGACTCGACTGTTTTGTGTTTGGTTTTGTACCAAACACTTGTGTTTTGCCTTTGAGGGGCATGGCTTGAGGCCACCGGCTATGTTTTGTTGCCATCGGCCAAATGTTTGGCCGGTCGGCACTCTGTTTGGTCAGCCGGCCACTGATTTTGGTCAATCGGCCACTTTTTCTGGCCGAGACCTTTTCTTGAGGGGGGTTTGAACTTTTTGAACCCTTGTTTTAGCTTCTTGAGGAAGCTTGAACCTTTTGAACCCTTGTTTTAGCTTCTTGAGGAAGCTTGAACCTTTTGAACCCTTGTTTTAGCTTCTTGAGGAAGCTTGAAACTTTTGAACCCTTGGTTTTAGCTTCTTGAGGAAGCTTGAACCTTTTGAACCCTTGGTTTTAGCTTCTTGGGGAAGCTTGAACCCTTCTAAGCTTCCAAGAGAAGCTTGCAACTTTTGCACCTTTTCCTCTAGCTTCTTCAAGAAGCTTGACCCTCTTTGTTCTAGTTTCTCCAAGAAGCTTGAACCCTTATCCTAGTTTCTCCAAGAAGCTTGAACCCTTTTTGTCTAGCTTCTCCAAGAAGCTTGGCCCTTTTGTCTAGCTTCTCTAAGAAGCTTGGCCTTCTTGGCCCTTTTGCTCCAAGCTTCTAAGAGAAGCTTGGACCCTTCTTCCTCTATAAAAGAAGAGCTCCTCTTCCATTGCAAGGGTTCCAACACTTTTGTCTAAGGCAAAACATATATCTCTCTTGATATCTCCACATCCAAGTCTCCAAAGTGCTTGGTTCTTGACCCCTTTGCACCACACCTCCTATCCTAACACCTCCACCATCACTCTAAGCATCTTGGAGGCCATTTTCAGAGGCTAAGGGACTAGTTTTCTGGACCAAGAAGCTGCTGTCCCCTTTTGGCTACAAGGGTAACACTCTACCCTCTTTTATTCCCCATTTTTGTACAAGCTTTTATCCTGTCTTGCATGCTGTTTTGAGCTTAGTGTATAGCTGAAAAAAAAGTCTTGTTTTTGAGTTCTTTAAATAGTTGTTTAAGGTCACTTTGTTGTTTGGGGTTGTTTGACCCCTCTTAGGCCTTGTTTGGCCCCATTTTGTGCTATTTTTGGTGAGCTCTGGGACCATCTTGTTTGGGCCTCCTCAGTACTGAAATCTTGAGGGATTTCAGTGGTGAGGATAGTGTCTTAAAGTCCTAAGAAGGAGAGGGCCATCCCTTCTCCTTGTTGCCTTCAAAAAGTGTCATTTTAGCCTCATGTGTGAGCACCATTTTTAAGTTCATGTTGGCCATGTCTTAAGTGTTATTTGTGCTTATTTTGCCACGATATAGCATTGTTTTAAGTTGGTTTAGACACACCATGCATGCTTAGCATACTTGTCTTGTAATACCATGAAATTGCCTTAACATGTGCCTAGCATTTAGACCACTATGCTTACTTGTTTTGGCCTAGCTTTGTGAAGCTTTTATGCTTGTTTTAGCATGCGTAAGGTCTTTTTTTGGTTTCTTAGGCCATCCATGGCTTGCTTTGTATAGCTACCATGCAACCTCTCTTGTATGCCTTGAGTATTGACCTCTCTAGCATGCTTTACTTGCTTCATTTCAGTGGTTTGGAACCACTTATCATGTCATTTCAGTCCTCATGGTATGCTTGTATGCTTGCATTTGATGCCCCTTTAATACTTTATAAGGTTGTCATCTTATGCTCGATGTTTGGCCCCTTTTGTATGCTTCCATGTTTAGGCCATTTAGATGCCATCTAGGTGTGCCTTTACCCTTGTTTTGGTCTGCCTTGGGATGATTTTGAGTCCCTATGGTCCTTTGAGGCTTGGTTGGAATGGCCATGGTTTAAGCCCCTTGGCTTGTCTTGAGTTTTGGACATTGTTGCATGCCGTGCTTGTCTTGTTTACTTGGTTTGGCACATTTTATAACATGATTTCAGAGCTTATTATGCATGCCATGTGTCCATGATTATCTCCTTTTAAGTGTGCTTAAGAGTGCCTCTTTGTGCTTAAGTGTTGAACCATGTTTGCACGCATGATTGTATGTTTAGATACTTGGTTCATGACATGTTGTTGCATGCGTAAATGGTGTTGCATTTGGCATGCATTTCTTGCTAAGTTTTCTAGCATGTTATATGCCTTGCATGTATGCTTGTTGAAATTACACTTTGCATGCTTGTTAGTTGCATCTTTGCATGTTTATTTGCATGCTCATGTCGCATGTTTAGATTGCATGCTTAGGTTGCATTTGACATGCATGCCTTGCCTCTTGAATTGAGCATGATAGAGGTTAGGCCTCATTTGTTTGTTTGGTTTGCATTACATTTGAAATCAAAATGCACAACTTGGTTCCTTGGGCCATCACGCATTGAAATGCGCGATTGGTGGTCCGAGAGTCGAGTCCGAAACTCCTTTGAGTCATAAACATGATAAGGAGTGTGGTTGGTGCAAACATTTGCTTTGAAATGTATTGCCATGCCTTGTCTGTCCTCTGCTGCTGTCAAAACAGGTTTCTGCAGGAAGACATGGCCGGTCGGCCATCTACAGTGCCGATCGACCAAACATTTGTGGTCGATATCAATATCCATGGTCGATGGATGGCCGGTGGCCTTTACTCTTGGCCGGTGACCTTCCACAGTGCTCAGAAGGTGGTTTAGAAGCATCCTGGAGACTTATGCAGTTTTCAGAGGTGCAAAACAGTGTAAACAGAGGCAACAGTGGCATGGCATTGGGTTTCCGAGTGAAGCCAATCCGAGCATGCATTCATCCCTCTTCCCGAGGCTATTTTACTGCTTTAGTAGCTTAGTTAATTTGTTTAATTAATTAAGGGTTTGTAATATTTAATTAGCTAGAGTAGTTAATTACTTATTCGGTTTGTATTATTCTTTCGGACCCTCCGAGCGAGGGCAATTGTGTAATAAGTGTGTGTGAGTGTGTGTATGTCTTCCAACCCCCACTTCTTTCTCCCTTTTATTTACTAGCTTATAATGGTTAGATTATGGCATGTTTAAATTAGCATACTTATGCTAGCATGTTTGCATCCATACATTTGTCTTGCATGCACCGGGCTCGGCACATCATACTAACTGCATTGTATTTCAATTCCAAGTTGAATACGTGTTAGTTGTAGCATCATCATATGCTATCTTAGAATAGCCGAGCCTATTGTAGTTGTATCTTGCATGTGTTGCATTAGCCATCTTAACATGAACTAGGATCATCCATATGATTACTAACTAGTTTCTATTTTGGCTTGGAGTACTCGGTAAGTGTTTATGCTTTAGCATCCTTGCATGTGTGTGAGTGACTGCCATGATAGCATGCTTACCATGAGGCTATATGCTTATGTGATATATCTGCCTGAGTGCCTGTGGGTGAAGGTTGGATTATCTAAATTGGAACAATGCATCGACTGTGAGTTTTAAGCCCACTAGATAGTGGCAAAACCATCTTTTCTAAGCCCACTCGAGGGTGGCAAAACCTGCATTTTAGCCTACTTGCGAGTGGCAAACCATTTTCAAAACAAACATGAAATGTTTTGTTCCAATTCAGGCGACCCAGTCTATACTTGTATGCTGTGCGCATCACATAGTAAATCTAAGCTAATAACCGGAATAAGAACGCATAATGTTTTCAAAACTCGATATCATGGTTAGTAGAGGCCGATCTTCGGATCGGGTGAGCGGGGGTGCTCATAGCTGACCTTCCCCAATCGTACCCAAGTTTCCGAGCCGTGGCAACTTTGGTGATGACGGACACGTGGCCTTAGGCAACGAGTCAGGGTTTCCTAAATTCCCCCAAAATAAAATATTTAGGTGGCGACTCTGTATCTGGCAAAGCAGTCCATGTTTGGCACTTCTTTCAAAAATCAGTTTTCCAAAACGATTTGCCGGATTTGGACTCTTTGGTGATTTATCAATCTCATATTGCACTTTGTGAGATCAGATTAAGAACCGACACAATTTGAGTCCGAACTGTAGTGAGCCCAAATGAACAGAACGGGATTCATCCTCCCGGGACGTTCGGGGATGTCTACAAACTGATAGTTACTGGTTTGGCATATTGATCACCTTTTGTCATGGTACAGATTACGATGATAATTTGTACCACGCCAAATGGCCATTTCGCATGGTAGTAAATATATTTTTTTGTATATGAAGGGTTGGAATTTTGTATGATTCTCTATTTTGTATGGAAATGTAATTTGGTTTGAACAATAGTTGGTTTGTATGGAATATATACATTTAAAGTTATTCATTTTTGGATGGTTGGAACTATAATATGAATTGTGGAATGATTGATACTTTTAGATTGTGGAATGATTGATAAAATACGTTTTGTTTCGTTTATATATATACTACAGGTTGCATAGAATACAGACAGGTTGTGGAGAAATTACATTTTTGCAATAAAACATAAGATCATATTTTTTGTGACTAAACAATTCGTAGTAAAAAAGGAAGTACATATTTCAACGACTAAAGTGTTAGTAGCTAAAACCAAATAAAAATTTTCGAAAAACAATTATGGCGACTACAAAGCTTAGTGCCAACAAAAAGCAGACATTAAGCCACTAAAACTATAGTAGTCAAAAAATAATCAGACATTTGGTGACTAAAATATTTTGTAGCCGAAAAATAAAAAATATTTGCCGACTACAAGTTTAGTAGCAAAAAATGTGAGACTATAGCCGATTAAATGTTTAGTAGGCAAAACACAAAATATTTGCCTATTAAAAGCTAGCTAAAAAAGTCAGACTTTTAGCGACTAAAAGATTAGTAGGCAAAAAGAAAACCAGATTTTAGGCGACTAAAACCTTAGTAGCCAAAAAAATCCAACATTTGGAGACTAAAATATTTTGTGGCCAAAATTTTTTTGATGAAAAACAAAAACACTTTTGCCGCCTATAAGTTTAGTTGTGAAAAATGTGAGACTTTAGGTAACTAAACTTTTAGTAGCTAAAACACAATCACATTTTAGGCGACTAATATATTTAGTAGCTAAAAAAATAATAGGAGGAATCAAAAAAAAAAAATTGGTGACTAAATCTTTAGTTGCTAGATGTAAGTAAGGTTTTTGTCGACAAAATATTTTTAGTCACTGAAAAGGTGATATTAAATTTTTTTTCAAAACTTTTGGCGACAAAAAAAATAGGCGGCATTTCAGTACATTTGGCGACTAAAATAATTCCAGTTGCCAATTACCTTTCCCGACAATTCTTCAGCGACTAATCCTGCGACCAAAAAATTTAGTCGCTAAAAACTTTCGGCGACTAAGTGTAAATTCTTGTAGTGATGTGTTCATTTTTTAACCTAATAATTCTTCAAAATTTAAGTTCAATTGATCTTGATTAGGAGTTTATTGCTTCAAACTTAACTTTGTATTTTTTGTTTAATCATTCCGTTATTCTCCTTGTCATGGATTAATAAGAAGGCAATGTTATATTTGGTGCATACACAATGAAAAACAATTTAATTTAGATTTTATTGATTTTTTTCTTCATTGCAGATAAATGTGGTATTAGGAACAAATGTCTTCTTTAATATCTTGTTTGAGTCTTACCAAAACTTTTTTCTTACTTTTTCTTCATATGCATAACTTATTCATTTGCCTTGTATAATGTACTTCAGTATCTCAATATAGTAGAGGAAGTTTTATGATTCTCTCTAATTTAGAAAATTTGGTCTTCGGGTAAAATTTTTGTAACTAATTTTCTTTTGATGGATGAAATAAAGCCAAGCATTAGAATATAAGAGGTTCCAATTAGCTAATAAAGCTAGTTTGTGAACTTTAAATTAGTTATGTGGCACTTGCATGAGAATACCGTGGAAGGAAAAATCTAGGTTGAGGATGCAGGGAATAGATGATGTTGATGACTATGTTAGATATACAGCTGGTGTATCTTTTATAAATGGCGAGCGTTATTATGCTCTACTGGTATGGTATCACACACAATATGGGATTATAAAACATGAATGCATAATTGCATGTTTTTTCCCCTGAGATGCTAGAGGGAGTAATCAATCCAAGAGTATTCAAAGATGAAACTTTCTGGAGCATTAAGTTTGACTTCTTGGTTTTTCCATTTCCATGAATTGTTTATCAATGTCTTGCATGTCGTCTCCGAATTAAAAATAAAGAAAAATGTCAAGCGTGCATATAGTCTTCATGTCCAATGTTTCCTTAGGCTGATTGTAGTTTGGACTGACCAATTGATTATGCAATGTCAAGTAAAGTTCATGTTTTCAGTAAGGCCTGCATTGAATTGTGTCTTTTCTGCTTCAAAGTTTCTTTGATTAAATCCAATGTACATTATATGCTTTGTGATTGGTCTTTATAATGCTTCCATTCTAATCCATTGTTTTTCTATAGTATCTGGACTCTCTGGAACTATAGAAACAGCCCAAAGTCAGGTCTCAGTTGGAATGGGCTTGCTAGCTGGGTCTACAGTCGTGATCCTAACTGTAATATGGGAAACTTTTGTTATTGTCTGCAAGTGTGACCTGCACGATTCAATTGCAATAGATGGAAAACATACAAAGAAATTTAGCTTAACTGGTATGTCCATGGACTTTCTTACTCATTTTTTCTTTTCCTATGCACGAAAATCATGTATTGTTTAAAGAAAAACTATTATTTGTGACTTCGAATTGCTTCTTTCTCTCTCTCTCTCTCTCTCTCTCTCTCTCTCTCTCTCTCTCTCTCGGTAGCCAAAAACACATGGGTGATGTTTGCACGCCTAAAGTGAAGTTATGGCACATGAATACATAAATTATGATTTTTTTTGATATCATCATCATACTTGTTGTTTTCCACTTATCCAAAAAATAAATAAATTTTTGTGCTTCTAGCAGTTGCTTTTTATTTTGATTTTATTTGGGTGACAGTTTACAGTTGGATGCCATAATCATAGTACTTTCTATTGTGATAAGAATATCGCTGATGATCAAATGCATGTTTAACTTCATACGCCTCATTGACTTGTTTATTTTCTTGGATTGTCGCCATCCCAATTAGAAAATATTTAAGTATAGAATGTTTGACCAATGATTATTGATGGATTACATAATCCACATAAATTTACTCTCATATTTGCAGGTTCTGGTGTCACTACTGACATCTGGACTAGCTGTACTGCAAAGATCATGGCTATATCTGTAATACCATTTCTTGTTGTCCAGATACCACAAGTTATGGATTCAACTTCAGGAAGACACTAGGCAGTCTTGATTGCACTTATTGTCTCTGTCTGTATGCTAATTTCATATTGTCTTTATCAAGTAAAATATATTTTCTATCCAGCATTGATCTTTCTGCCCTATGCAGTATGCTCAATATTTTTGTTCATTTATTTTTTTTGTCGTGAATAAATTGAAATAATACATGGATACAAAAAAGTTAGGCTACAGCATGTATTTTGAAACATAAATATTGCAAGTATGTTAAACTTTATTGTGTACATATATCATGAACAAATTTGAACATTACAAGAAGACAACAGCGCTAGCACTACAACAAAATACATCTTTGGCGACCAAAAAATATTTAGTCGCCAAAAGTTGTGAAATTGGCGACCAAAATTTTTTTTAGTCGCCAAAAAGTACAATATTTAGCTACTAATTTTTTTAGTCGGGGAATAGTAATTATTGGTGACTTAAAAAAAATTTAGTTGCTAAAAATATGAGAATTGGCAACAAAAAAATTATTTTAGTCGCCGTATATTGAGTTTTGGCTACTAAAAATGATTTAGTCGCCGAATGTAAAATAAATTTTTTTTTTTAATCTTTGGCGACCAAACTCTTGGTCGCCTAAAACATATTTTCAGGGACAAAAAAATATTTTAGTCGCCATATATTGAGTTTTGGCTACTAAAATCATTTAGTCGCTAAATGGAAAATAAGAAATTATTTTTTATCTTTGGCGACCAAAAGTTTGGTCGCCAAAAACATATTTTCAACAATAAAAAAAAAAAAATTAGTCGCCAAAAGGCTAAAATATTTGGAGGGAAACCTTTCAAATTCTGGAGGGTGAAATAAAATAAATTAATTGGAGACTAAAAGTTTTAGTCGCTAATGGTGTAATATATATATATATATTTGGTTTCCAAACCAAACAAACCAACGCCTCTCTCTCTCTCTCTCTCTCTCTCTCTCTCTCTCTCTCTCTCTCTCTCTCTCGCGTCTGTCTCCCTCTCCGGTGCCTGTTCTAGTGCTCTCGGCTACTGCTGCTGTGGCCACGACCTTCTTCTTTGTCGTCTCTCTCTCTTTTTCTCCTTCTCTTCCTCCTCCTCTTCCTGCTTCTTGTTCTTGCCCCTCTCCCGCGACCTTAACCACCGCCGGAGCCATCGTGTCGTGAGGAGAAATGATCTCGCTGACAGCAGAGGACGTAAGATGGGTGAAGGATTAGATCGAGTCCAAAACATCATATGCACGACAATGTCCTCCGTAAGGGCATTAACCCCCGCTCTCGCGCTCAACAACTCCAAGATCTTATTCAGTCAGTAACCCCATTCTCTCTCTCTCTCTCTCTCTCTCTCTCTCTCTCTCTCAATTTGTCTATGTATGTATTGGATTTTTGGAAATCTACACTTGTCAAGCTCTTCATTGAAAAGAAATGGTGAATTTAGGTTTTGGATTTTTAGAGAGATGTTATATTATGGCCTATTGAATTTAGGTTTTGGATTTTTTTCTTTCCTTCAAACTATTTGATAAAATGTCTCTTAGGAACTACTTAGTGTAAAACCCTTTTGGACCCATCCCCTATTTGGGATGGAGGACAAAGTCAAAGTTAAATAATTCTAATAATACAATTGATCACTAAACAAAGCACATAACCACATACTTGGATTTTCCTGAATAGGCAACAAACAATAACAATATTTAGCCTTTTGTTTTTGGTCCTTGACAGAAAATGATGAGTTTAATCCCCATATAGTAATAAGGAATCTAAAAAGGACTTGTTAATGAAATTGACTGACTAGTCAAATGAAGTTTATAAATTCAGTGAAGTACATGGAGATCAATAGATTAAAAGTAATAAACACAAGTTTAATTTAACTATATTTTTTGAGTAAATAATATGGCTTAAAAGAATAAAATGGATGTTGATGGTTTATGAACCAATCCATGGCCCATCTCTTTCTTTCTCTAAAAATTTGCCACTTTGTTTTATTTTTTATTATTTTTTAAAATTTTATTTGTATCCTTCAAATATTTTTTAAAGGAATATGAAATCCTGGAAATTTCCCCATCAATTTATAGATTGTGGTTTACTTTTTAAAAAATCATTTTTGTTTTGATTTTCATTGTTCACCCCTTTTTATTTTCATTGAACTTTGAGGATATCATATGAAATTAAGAGACCAGCAAGCTTGGCTCATGAAACAAATATGTGGTTTAAATTGTTTCAGCTCAAGTTCTAAAATTTGAAAACAAGGGAATTTGGGCTTGAAGTAGTTACAATGAGTTTAGGATGGTGTTAATTTCAAACACCAGCGTTTGTCTTTATTTAGGATGGTGTTATCTTATAATTATTGAGTAGAGTGAGTGGTTTTTCTATTTGAATGTTTGATCTGTTTTCTAATGTGACATTTGTTACTGTCGTTTACATTTTCGCTTGGTTTCCCCCCAAAAAAATGCATGTGTACTTTTATTATAGTGTGCATTAGTTATTCTTAAAATATGGGATTTTGCTTTAAATTTGGTCCACAATGTTGTAAGCTCAAAGAAAATCTGTGATTATTCTTACCAAAAAGCAAAACTTTAGGAATTGTAAAAACTAACTTCATGGACATTTGTAACTATAAAATTAAATCACATGCATGGCTTCTTGCACTAGCTTTTGCTAGCTGTAATTGTGTACAGTGTGGTGAATGGCATTACTGGAAGGATTATGCATATGACCCATGAGGTTTTGATTGTTTTTAGTATGGGAAGGTTTGACGTATATTACTAGTACAACAAATATCACACTTTTTTATACTCTGCATCTTTAATAAATGCATTATAATTTCTAACGTTTTCAGTTCCTAGGCTAATGATTGGAAGTTTATGATTCTTTGGCTGGTGTAATCTAGTCGAATATTGTGTCTTGATGCTTGTGATGAGTACAAGTGGAGTAGAGAGCCAGGATGAGTGTAAGAGTGACAAAATGTTCAATTCCTGAGGCCTAGACTGTAGAAGGCCAGGCCACCTACACAACTAGAGTGTATTCGTAATTTCATTGATAAATGACTGTCTTTACCATTATTAACAAATCTGTGAATAAATAATGTTTCAAGCACTACCATTTAATCCCAGAATATAAAATTTTCAAGTATCAAACTCATTGTTATTTCACCTAGTCATTTGTTTTTATGTGGGAGGACTTGATTAGTTACAAAATAGACTAATAAAAGGTGGGCTTGAAGCAGTTAGAGTATGTAATTGAGCATACAAGTCCCTTCAAAATGAATACTCAAGGCAACAATGCGACAGTTTTTTATGCTACTTTATTAATTACTGTTAATTGGGATGTATAAACTTACACCACATTATGCTTTGCTGTACATAGTTCTATACACAACTTATTCTTTAAGTTCAATAAATCTTCAACTTAGCAAATGATGAGGAATGTTGAAAGACCTTATTTCTCCATTTGATGGGCAATTAGACATTTTACTGGTCTTATTGGTCTGAATTCAGTTGGACAAGAATGTTGTTTTACTTCTGAGCTTACTAAAATCTATGATGTAAGGCTCTACATTCTATCATGATTGTATACTTGTATTAGCTAGACTAGGATGTTGTTTGTAACTAACTGAAGACAGCACAAAATTCTGCCCAGGGACTGAATCCATCAATTTTTGGGCTTCCCAAGCCCCTCTTTATATGAGAATTTAGACATGGAAATCTTTTGAACAAGTCCATTTTTTGGTGCTTCATCTGTGTTTATTATCCTGCCTCTTGTCTTCTGCTACTTATTCTCCCCCTACACCTTCCAAGATGTGCATGTAACTAGGATCTTTGGATATAGATCTTAATACGTGATTTGGCTTTTGAATCTTAATATAGTAATGAGGTCAATAGATCTTAATATGCTTCCACTGGTGTTTTCATTGAGAAAAGTGATGTTTATAGCTTTGGTATACTTCTCATGGAGATTATAACTGGGAAGACCCCTCTAGAGTACTCAACCGAAACTGAAGCAGAGGTTGCTAGTCTTTAAAATGCTTCATTTTCTATCTCTGCTTTATAATTATATACTAATGCAGTGCAAAATGAATCTCCAATTGCAGGTATACTTGATAGACTAGTTAAAGTCTATGGTTGCCAAGAAAAACTTTGATCATCTTGTAGTTCCTAAGATGCCTGAGTTGATTTCATTGAAGGAACTTAAACGAATCATTTTGCACTACAACAAAAAAGGTCTATGGTGACGAAAACGCGTGACGAAAAAATATTTAGTCTCCAAATATGCATGTTTTAGTGATGAAAATAAGATTTCGCCTCCAATTATATTATTTTCAGAGACGAAAACCAAATTTCGTCACGAAATGCATAAAATCAAATAAAACAATAGGTGACGAAAATTTTATTCGTCTCTAAATTTTATTTTTCGTCACAAAACAATTTCCCGCCCTTGGAAATTTTGGTGGAAGATTTGGCGCCATTTTGGAGACGAAATTTGTCGTCACCATTGTAAAAAATTTTAGAGAGGAAATAATTTCGTCTCCAAATGTATTATTTTCAGAGAGGAAAACCAAATTTCGTCACCAAATGCTTAAAATCAAATAAAACAATAGGTGACGAAAATTTTATTCGTCTCTAAATTTTATTTTTCGTCACAAAACAATTTCCCGCCCTTGGAAAATTTGGTGGAAGATTTGGAGACGAAATTTGTCGTCACCGTTGTAAAAAATTTTAGAGAGGAAATAATTTCGTCTCCAAATGTATTATTTTTAGAGAGGAAAACCAAATTTCGTCACCAAATGCTTAAAATCAAATAAAACAATAGGTGACGAAAATTTTATTCGTATCTAAATTTTATTTTTCGTCACAAAACAATTTCCCGCCCTTGGAAAATTTGGTGGAAGATTTGGCGTCATTTTGGAGACGAAATTTGTCGTCACCATTGTAAAAAATTTTACAGAGGAAATAATTTCGTCTCCAAATGTATTATTTTTAGAGAGGAAAACCAAATTTCGTCACCAAATGCTTAAAATCAATAAAAAATACAAGAAATCTGGGCTATTGTGACAAAAAAAAAATTTGTTTTAAAATTTAACCCAAAGATGACGAAATATTAATTTTGTCGTTTGTTTTCATTTTTCTCAAAAGTATAGGAGACGAAAACAAAATTTCGTGTGCAAAAATGAGGCGCCAATTTCATTTGCATTGGCGCGAATTATTTTAGCTCATTGGAGACAAACATTTTTGTCACAAAATATAATTTTTTTTGTGACGAACGTAATTCGTTGCCAATAAATTCCATACCTATTAAACGATGTCGTTGTATATTTTCATTTATTAGGCAACAAATATATTTTTGTCTGCGAAGGATAAGTTATGGAAGACGAAAATATTTCGTCACCAATAAACACTCCATCATGCAGACAATGTCATTTCATCTTTCTATTAAAAAGGCGACAAATATATTTTTGTTTCAGAAGAATAAGTTGTGGGAGACGAAAATATTTCGTCACTAATAAATTCTAATTGATTGCGTGACGAATATATTTTTCGTCTCATAAGGTTAAGTTGTGGAAGACAAAAATATTTCATCACCAATAATAAATTCTTTGTTCTGGTATTGAAGGATACAAAAATATTTTATCACTAATCATTTCTCTTTATTAAAATGCCGTGGTTTTGTGTTTCAAAGCATTGGAACTGTGACCCCAAGAGATACACTCTGATGCTTATCACTCATTTTCATGTACATGAACCTTGAAGTCGTGACCCAAGAAAACACTTTCTACAAACCCTCATTTCTCTCTCACACTTGAGTCTACTCCTCTCTCACAAGTATTGAAGTCGTGACTCAAGAAGACACTTTGTAAACCATTTCTTCTATTTCGCGCTAAAGCCTATCTCTTCTGTCTCACACTTAAGCCCTTCGTACATGCCAACATTGAAGCTATTATCCAAGAAGGCACCCTATGCAAACCCACTATTCTTTCTCACAGTGAAGGCCTCTCTTGCACGCAAGCACTTTTTCTCATTGTCTGAACCAACTCTACCCTTTCCATCTAGAACACCCATTTCAGAAAAATCGAAGGTCAAAACCTCTCCAACAAAAAAAAAAAAAGATAATTAATGTAGCTATTTTTTTTGTGAGAAAAAATACAGAGAAACAAATAATAAAAAATTTGTAATTTTCAAAATTAATAAAAAACATTACCTTGTTTAGTACATTGTTTTCAAACCCGGACCGGACCGGCCGGTCGAACCGGTTGGACCGGGCCTAGTTCCGGTCTGGTCAACCCCCTGAAACCGGATTGGGGCCAAAACCGGGAAAACCCGGCGACCCACTGGTCGAACCAGTAAAACCGGTGACCCAGTGGTCGAACCGGCCAAAACCGGTCAGTTTTTTTTTTTTTTTTTCAATTTTTTTTTTTTTAATTTTCTTTCTTTCTTTCCTTTCTTTCTTTCTTATATAATCAAAATTTTGACTAAAAATTCTTATTTCAATAGTCTCTTCTCATAAGAAAGAGTCTCATTGAAAGCTTGAGAACAATATGAAAGTCTATTCCTATTTATAGGAAAAGATTTTTCAAAGAGAACCTACAAAATTCTATGTGGGATTCAATCAAATAATTTGAAACATATTGATTGGAGGGAGAGTTAAAAATTTCATTTCCCTCCAAAATTAAATCTAGCATTCAATCAATTTATTTGGAAGGAATGTTTAAAAAATTTAATTTCTTTAAAATAAGTGACTTTTTTTTATCAATTAAGACTTTATAAAACATTATTAATAAATATTATGCAACAATTTTTATTTTTATTTGATTATTTATATATATTTTTATTTATTTATAATTTATAATTATATTTTTTAATTATATAATATTAATTATGACGTCACGGTTCGACCGCTTTGACCCGGCAGTTGAACCGGTGACCCGTCCACCCGGTCCATTTTCCGGTTCGCTCACCGGTCCGGTTTTGAAAACATTGGTTTAGTATGGAGTTTTCAATAATTAATTTTTAAAATTTGGTGATCAAATTTATTTTCGTTTTAGAATGTAACCCAAACATGACCAAATATTACTTTTGTTGTTTCTTTTAATTGTTTTCAAAACTATAGGAGACGAAAAAATAAATTTGTCAGAAAAAAAAAAAAAAGAGGCACCAATTTTTTTTCTTGTTGGCGCCAATTATTTTAGCTCATTGGAGACGAACATTTTTGTCACAAAATTTAAAGTTTTTTGCGACAAAAGGAATTCGTCACCAATAAATTCCAAACTTATTAGACAATGTCGTTTCATTTTTTTATTTATTTGGTGACAAATATATTTTTTGTCTGGGAAGGATAAGTTATGGAAGACGAAAATATTTCATCACCAATAAACCCTTCATGCTCGTTTTGTCTTTCTGTTAATTAGGCGACAAATATATTTTTGTCTCGAAAGGATATGTTTTGGGAGACGAAAATATTTCGTTACTAATAAATTCTCCATGTGTCGTGTTGCATTTTGATTGATTGTGCGACGAATATATTTTCGTCTCATAAGGTTAAGTTGAAGGAGACGAAAATATTTCATCACCAATAAATTCTCCATCTCCACACAACATTGTTTTTGTATTATTGTTGATTAGGCAACGAACATATGAGTTTGAGACGAAAATATTTTCTCACTAATTATTTATCTTTATTAAAATGTCGTCAGAAACTAAGAGAGGCTCTTACCTTAATCACTTACTTTCACACATACACAAATACTAAAATCGTGACCCGAAAAAGACACCCTCTACAAATCCTCATTTTTCTCTCGCACTTGAGTCTCCTCTCTCACAAGTATTGAAGCTGTGACTCGAGAAAAAGACACCCTCTACAAATAATAATTTTTTAATTTTCAAAATTAATAGAAAACATTACCTTGTTTAGTTTGTTAAACTTTTTTATTTAAAAAAAAAAAGGGTTATAGGTGATAATTTATTGTTCATCTAGAATTATTTTCAGATTAAATGAAAATACCATATTTAAATTTTAAATTTCTTACCTTTTTTTATTCAAATACTTTTATTTTGTAAGAAATTTGTTTTTATTCTATTTAATATTTTATTAAATTAAAAATAATTTCAAAAAAATCATATATAAATTATTTATGCCATTATAAAAAGTAAATTTTTTTAATATCAACTTACTAGTAGTTTCAGAAGTGCTAAATAACTATACTTTTTTACTTTTTACAAAAATATGTATAGAAAAATAGATATCTGATGTGACTCAAAAAAAGATAATTAAGTATATTTAAATTAAGTGTATCTAAAAAAAACAAATAACTCCAAATCGTTTTCAAAAAATGAAACCAAATAAAATTGAAAGCTGAGAAGTTGGAAGGCTGAGAAGTTGGGCCCATTGTAGACCAAAATAAACTTCCTCAAAAAACGATTGTGAGGGATCGGCTGAGAAGCTGAAAGGCTGTGATCTTCAAGACCATCAAACTTCCTCTGCTCTTCCTCTGGTGTGCTTACTGTTGCAACCC
Organism: Camellia granthamiana; assembly: GCA_036172215.1. Lineage (NCBI taxonomy): Eukaryota > Viridiplantae > Streptophyta > Magnoliopsida > Ericales > Theaceae > Camellia > Camellia granthamiana. Next base: position 108,087,485 of record CM069906.1, read on the forward strand.
ACGGCTGAGGGATCGGCTCTTTGCTGGAGCATTCTTCCACAATCTGACTAGAAGAGGCTCTCACGGTACCCTTTCATTCTGCTTGTTCATTGTTCATTGTTCATTCTCCTCATCTTTCTTCTCTCTCTATCTCTCTCTTTTTCTATGTCTTTCTCTCGATCATCTCTTTTCGCCCTCTTTCTCTCTCTTTGTCTATCTCTTACTCATCTCTTGTTTCTCTCTGTCTCTGTCTCTATCGCTTTCTCTTTCTGTCTCTCTCTCTCTCTCTCTCTCTCTCTCTATTTCTCTCTCACTCATCACTCTTCTCTCTTTATGTTTGTCTGTCTGTCTCTCACTCTTCTCTCTCTCTTTCTCTCTATATGTCTGTCTGTCTCTCTCTCTCTCTCTCCTCCATTGTGTTCACCTTGTTCACTCTCTCCCTCCCCTCTTCTCTATTTACCAAGCTCTTCACTACAAGAAAATGCACTTTTAGCGACTACTTTGTCTCTCTCTCGCTCATCACTCTGTCTCTGTCTTTGTCTCTGTCTCTGTCTCTTTCTCTATCTCTCTTCTCTATTTGTCTCTCACTCATCTCTCTCTCACCACCCGTCTCCTCTACCACATTCACTACTACTGCAAATGTCATTCCACTACCAGCATTATTACCATTGTTGCCACTCCACTTCTACGACTACCACTACCACTACCACAACTTCATCACTAATCTCCTTCGCCATCACCACCACCACCACCTCTTATCCACCACCTTCATTACTACTGTCGCTCTCTCTCCTCTACCACAAAAAATTAATTCTTAATTTTTAGTAACAAAAAAAAATGGGCCACAAAAATCATATTTTTCATTGACCATAAAAAATTAATTGTATTTTAACGAAAAATAGTTTTCATTAAAATATTACCCCTACTTTTACCAAATAAAAAAAAAAATCATTAAAATAAAAATGAAACAAATTTTCCCCCTTTTTTCACTCACCCGCCCGCCCAAACTTAATTTCCCCCCTTTTTTTTCCTCTGCCTTTCCCCCCCTTTTTTTCATTTCCTTTCAGGTTTGCAGAGCTCTTCGAAACAACACTCTCTCTCTCTCTCTCTCTCTCTCTCTCTCTCTCTCTCTCACATGGAGGCGAGCAACGAGCGGCGAATTTTGGTTTGGACGAGCGACCAGCAGGACTATGAATCTCGACAAGGGTCAGCTTCTCGAGACAGAGCAAATGTTCCGCGACACCGGTGAGCAGTGGCCTGTTATTATCCCCGAGGAGGAGATCCGCCAAGCAGCCCCTGGTACTAAGGTAACAGTTTATAATCAATCTCGGCATTTTTTGATTCATACATTTGATCGAACAGTTGGTGGGTCTTGATTATTCTTTCTTCATTGTTGTTGTGGGTTTGATTTTCTGTTACATGAATTTGATGGGTTTTTTGTTTTATTCAAATTTTTTCTCTCTCTCTCTCTCTCTCTATATATATATATATATGTATATATTATGAGCAATTGGTGGATTCTTCAATCATGCGTGTGTCAATAGACTCAATATTATATTTTTTTGTTTTGTCCAAACCCGGCAAAAGAACCAGAGTGACTATCCATGTGCCTGTTATATTTTTGATTGGTTTCAGTTGTTAGACTTGCTTTATGGATTTACTGTTGAAGTTTGCCAGGGCTGGTGGCCAAATCTTTTAGGTGTGCATGAAAATTGTTTTGTTGTCGATTGATATTTATCAGAAACATCTTTTAGGTGATTGATATTTTTGGTGATGGATAAAAAATTAGCAAAGAGAGAAAGAGATTTAACTAGGCCCAGTAATGAATACCATGTTCCATTATATGGTACCTGTATTGTAGTTAACAAAGAGAGCAAGAGATTTAACTATCCCCTATTTTTGGAGATCAGCTTCCAAAAGAATTAAAGCTTTAATAGAAAGTTCTTTTTTATCAGGGACAAGCCCTCCTTTTGCTTTTGTTTATTAGAGAAGGTGTTATCAGAAGGAACTGTGTTCAAAGATTTGACCATCACTATCCATGGGTTGGTCAGTGCATTGGAGTAGTAAGTAATTTCTGGATGATCTTATCCTCAATACTTGGAATACTTCTATGAAATGTTGCTGTACAAGAAGTGATTCATTCATTTCTGCTATAAATTTTGTGATCGGTATTTCATCCACTTACAAATAGAAACTTGAACATAAATAAATGCATATTAAAGAACAATTTTTCACAAAGAGGCACAGATGTTCTGTAATAAATATTTCTTTGTTGCATGCAATCTCTTAATTGTGTGAATATGAATGATTATTTCTTTTGTTCTCTTGTATTTTTTTCCTCTTATTCTTATTATTATTTTTTCTCCTTTATGGAAATTGGATTTGAATTCCAAATGGGATGTTTTAAATTTGAATATCCATGTCATTTGATATCCTATACTATAGTCTTGTAGATAGGATGTCTTATATTTCTATGAAGTGCTATGAGAGGCAGATAGGATGAAGTGCTATAATTAGGATGAAGTGCTATGAGAGGCAGATAGGATGAAGTGCTATTAAATTTATTTTTATCTTGTTTGCTCTTTTTTTTCCTTTTCTTTTTTTGGGTTCAGTTTCTTGTTTCAATTATTTGATTTTGGGAATTTTGTGTTATGTGCTTGAATGAAGTGACTATTAATAGTGCAACATAATTTAATTTATTTGGGTTTGTTACTCTGTCTATTGTTTTTTAGCTGGGTTTGAACTTTGAAGTCTTTATGAGGACTATACCTTTGTCAATTTCTGTTGAAGGCAACCACTACATGGTATGTATATTGTTTATGTTACTCTTTGATCTAGCTTTACAATTTCAAGTCACCAAATAGTCTTTGAACTGTTTGTTAAAATGTCTGACCCAGAAATGTTTATTTTGAAATGATAAAGAATTAAGATGAGAAGGAATGGCTAGGCTACCAATGAGAATTTTATTTATTATTTTGTGGTTGAAATTGGGATTTTTTTTTCTCTGATGTTCAAAATTCAGAAATTTGAAATGGTCAAATAGCGTTTGACTACTATTATTCAAAAACCTGAAATTGTTGGGATGTTTAAACCTTGAAAGCGTAGTGAATTTTTTAACCCCTATATGAACACTTGTGCATGTCAAGCTTTTGGAATGACTTAGATGCCTTTGTTTTCACTTTTTCAACAGTGCTGCCAATATTTATTGGTCCTCCTAACTGCCCAAAGAGCATCCTTTAATATTGCATCATAGCCCTTTAAGTTATGCTGCCCAAATTTCCTAATGGATAGTAGTGTAGTCGCTACTTCCAAGTTCCAATCTACTTAAGTTATGCCTCCATTCATTTAGGGCCCCTTTCTGTTTGTGGGAGTAAAATATGAATGTAGTGATATCAAGGTTCAAAAAATATAGGGACTTTGCTGATGTTGATTATTGCAGGACAGTGGTAGTTAACTTTAGTAGTGATATTAACATTCTAGAAGTGGTGAAATTTAGTAGTTAATAGAATGGCATACACAATGACTTTAATACATACAAAAGCAGAAAGCATGTGTTGAAGTTTGAAATATTGATGATGACATATGTATGATACCTGTATTTTGATATCGACACGTAATCAATTCCATGATTTGTCAAGAGTTTTAATCTAGAGAGTTCAAACATTTGGAATTAGCTTTTAGAAGATGAAATTAATGTAGTCCTAATATGTGGTTTTTCAATATATGTTTCCTTGTTGCAACTCATTGCTGTGATGGAAATATGAATAGGTTGAGCTTTGTTATAGCATTATTCAATTCAAGTTTTATTTGGTTGTGTTCTTTGTGCATGTTGGCAAAAGAAAATTTTACCATAATATTGTTTTCTGCCTCAATCTGCAATATTTTGTTTGAAAACCTGTATAGTCATTTAATTGGCCTGTATGCATATGTGAATGTGAATCTGTCGGAGATTTTTTCCGATGTTCGAACTCATTGAATGAATTCAAGTACTCATACGATCATTGATATTGAGGCTTCAGTTGTTTGATCTTCATGAGTCAAAGATCCAAAAAAATGATAATAATAATAAATAAAATTTAAAAAAATCTTGATGACATTTTTTTAAATGACATATGTTACGTGGAGCTGTGTGCTTGGACTTGGGCAGGTAAGTGCAGGTACCATTACTTGTGTGCAAGTCAGTGTTTATGGTTTTGTTGTAAACAGGGTAGACTGGCTTTTTAAGGTTCGAGAAAAGAACAATGGTGTACTATTTTTTTTTTCTTTCTTCCTTCTTCGTGCTTTTTCCCAAATCTACTATATTTTGCTTTTGTATTAAAAATTTAAAATCAATCATTCGTTATAGACTAAAGAATTACGTAATCTATAATTGGGAGATTTAATATATATATATATTTTTTTTTTTTTTTGGTCCTCTTATGGCTATACCAGTTTTTGAATTAACTAATTTAGGATTGCTCATTGGAATTATTAAATTCTAAATGGAATGGTTGAATTTGTGCAACCAAATGTGGCCTTTCTATGATGGGTACTCATTACTGAAATACAAGAATGTATTGAGTGGTAGATTATTGGAGGGTCACTATTCATGTTCGTATCTCATGGCTTTAGTTAGGAGTTGAAACTCTGAACCAGGGTTGAATTGCTGGACCTGAATTTATACTCATATATATCAACAAACACGTGTATATACGTATATTGATGCATGGATATGCACATTGGTCACATTCACGAGCATGAAGTATGTAATGGATTAGCTTCTCTTCTTTTTCTATTTTTTTTTTTTGGTGTGTGTGTGTGTGTATGTTAAGTATGAAATCATTACTTGATGAATTTTGGTACAGTTATCCATATGTGACCGGTACATCAGTAATTGGCATCAAGTTCAATGATGGTATTCTCATGGCTGCTGATATGGGAGGTAGCTCCTTAACTTGTCTTACTTGAATTCGCATGACATATACTTATTTATTGATTTAATTGATTTCATTTTTTTTTTTTTTTTTTGTCAATATCCAATTCTTTGGTACCAAAATATCTGTTTGAAGAGTATAATTGTTTAGAGGCAGACAGTGGATAATCTACTGGAAGTCAACACCGAAGAATTGGCTATTTGCACTTTTTAGTTATTCATACTAGTAGAGATAGCATTGATACTTCTTTATTCCTCATGTTTCACATATGCTTCTATCTGGGTACTTGAGACAATTCTAAAATTATGTCTACTTCAAGTGATTGATGCTTTCATTTACAGGTTCCTATGGGTCTACCCTGCGTTATAAGAGTGTGGAGCGATTGAAGTCTGTTGGGAAACACTCTCCTTGGTGCAAGTGGCGAAATAAGTGATTTCCAGGAGATTTTATGCGACCTTGACAAGCTCATGTAAGCATCTGATCTTGTAGAAAGACTTGGCAAGTGATAAAATGCTGACCCTTTTGTATTTATTAATTTTTATTTGTTTCCTATTGTTACTATCACTATATGGAGGATGGTGGCGCTCCTAGTGTTCATTGTAGATTCGTGCTGACTTTTTTTTGTGAGTGCTTAATTTGGCAGTTTGTATGACAATATGTGGGATGATGGGAACTCAGTGGGGCCTAAGGAAGTGCACAACTATTTGACTAGGATGATGTACAATCGTCGCAACAAGTTCAACCCACTATGGAATTCACTTGTACTTGGAGGAGTGAAAAATGGTCAGAAGTATCTTGGAATGGTAATCCTGTTAGTCAGTTCATTTTCTTGATGCTCAAGGATAAGCTTTTAGTAACCTGGAATATGAATAATTTGTTTTAGTAAATGTGATCCAGGTTAATATGATTGGTGTTCATTTCGAAGACGATCATGTGGCAACTGGATTTGGTCAGTGCATTGGAGTAGTAAGTAATTTCTGGATTATCTTATCCTCAATACTTGGAATACTTCTATGAAATGTTGCTGTACAAGAAGTGATTCATTCATTCATTTATGCTATAAATTTTGTGATCAGTATTTCGTCCACTTACAAATAGAAACTTGAACATAAATAAATGCATATTAAAGAACAATTTTTCACAAAGAGGCACAGATATTCTGTAATAATTATTTCTTTGTTGCATGCAATCTCTTAAATTGGTTGCGAATGACTTTTGTCAACTAATTTTTGGTCGCCACTTTGGTCACCAAATTGATTCTTCAACATTGGTCGCCAATCTCTTTGTTGCATGCAATCTCTTAATTTTTGGTCTCTTAAAAAAATTGGCGACCAAAGTGGCGACCAAAAAAATTGTATAATTGATGAGTTACTATTGTTTTTAATCTTTTGTATAATTGATTAATTACTAAAACTTTTAATTTATTTTTTTGCAGATTGGATTGGGGTGGCATTTTTGATGTGCAACAATGATGTAATTTGTCTGAATGTTTATTTTTGTTTGATAAGGATACACATACTTTTTGGAGTTACACTAGTTATTGTTGGATTTTTGGTGGAATTGAACAAATTATAACTTTTGGATATTTTGTGGATATTTCACTATTTTATTATATCAGCATGAAATTATTTGTAATGATGAATGGATATTTTCATTTTGTTAATTCGCAAATGTGTTGATAACAGGTTAGGTTAAGTTGTGATGGAATTGTTATATTCAACAGGTTTCAACATGAACAGGGTCATATTTGTTGAACTAAAATTTAGATTTTGATAAAATAGGTATATAATGTGGAAAAAAATATTATGAAATTATTGACAAAATTTTCCATCCCTAAAGAAGGTTTTTTTGTCTCTTATTTGGTTTAGGTAGATGATTAATTTTGTCATAAATTTTTTATTTCGTCGCTAAATGAATGTCATGACAAAAAATATTGTCACATTGTCACTATTACCCTCAATGTGTGACGAAATTTTTTTGACATTATTTCATCATTTTTAATGATGAATTTGTTTTTATCTCTATTGGTAGCTTCTTTGACAAAAAATTTTCGTCTTCGTTTATATTAAACGTGACAATTATTTTGTCTTCATTTCTTATATTTATGACAAAATACTTTTGTCTCTAATTTCTCCTTTAATGACAAAATGTTTTGTCGCTAATTACTTATAAGTATGTTCCTAACAGAGTGTATTGGAGACAAAAAAATTCGTCACAAATTTATCATTTTTAATGATGAATTTGTTTTTGTCTCTATTGGTAGCTTCTTTGACAAATTTTTTTTGTCTTCATTTATATTAAACGTGACAAAATTATTTCGTCTCTATTTCTTATATTTATGACAAAATACTTTTGTCTCTAATTTCTTCTTTAATGACAAAATATTTTGTTGCTAATTACTTGCAAGTATGTTCCCAACAGAGTGTATTGGAGACAAAAAAATTCGTCACAAATTTATCATTTTTAATGATGAATTTGTTTTTGTCTCTATTGGTAGCTTCTTTGACAAAATTTTCGTCTTCGTTTATATTAAACGTGACAAAATTATTTCGTCTCTATTTCTTATATTTATGACGAAATACTTTTGTCTCTAATTTCTTATTTAATGACAAAATATTTTGTCGCTAATTACTTACAAGTATGTTCCTAACAAAGTGTATTGGAGACAAAAAAATTCGTCACAAATTTATCATTTTCAATGACAAATTTTTTTTTTCGTCTCTAAGACCCTTTAGCGACGACCCTTTGGAGACAAAACGGGTGACGAAAAATATTCGTCATAATTAGTTTGGGTGACGAAATATATACATTTTGGGACAAATTTGTTTCGTCTTTAAATCCCAAATTTGTTGTAATGTTGATTGCTCTTAGATGTGTTGACCCGGATATCGAAAATAGGCCTAGGATGGGAGATGTGATCCATATGTTTGAGCCGTGTGACATGCTACTCAGTGATGTAATAGCCCAAATTTCATGTTCCAACTTATTATTATAGTTTATAATTCTTCTAATAGTTCCTTTTTGGATGGTTGGAAGTGAAATGGGTGCAAGTTCCTAAATGATTGATAATATATGTATTGTTTTGTTTATATACATGATATAGGTTGCACGGAATACATACAGGTTATGGACAAATTAAAAAAAAATTAATATTATGTTTTTGGCCACTAAATAATTGGTAGCCGTAAAGGCGGTAAATATTTTTAGTGACTAAATAGTTAGTAGCTAAAAAAAAATTGAATAAAAAAACTTTTGGCGACTAAAATTTTAGTAGCCAAATAAAAAAATAAACTTTAGGCGACTAAATTTTTAGTAGCTAAAAGAAATTACACTTTAGGCGACTAAACATTTAGTAGCTAAAAAAAATAAGATGAACAAAAAATCTTTTTGGCTACTAAATAAATTAGTCGTGGAAAATAAATTTAGTTTTGGCGACTAAATGTTTTAGTTGCTGAAAATGCGAAGTAAAATTTTTTTGAAAGCTTTTGGTGACTAAAAGATTGGTCGCCAATTTAGCCTATCAGCGACTAAATTTTTTTTGTCGCCAATACCTTTACTTTTGGTGACTACTTGTTTAGTTGCCGATTTAGGACTTTCGGCGACTAAACTTTTTTTAGTCGCCAATACCTTTGCCGACCGTCTTTCCGCGACCAAACTATTTAGTCGGAAAAACCTTTTGGGTACTAAAAATATGACTTTTGGCGACTAAAAATTTAGTCGCCGAAAGTGCAATTTCTTGTAGTGTAGATAATGTAAACATGTTATAGCTATTACATGGACTCTGGAAATGAGTATCGGGTGTGAACTAGTCCAGTTGAGAAGCAGTCATTTCCTTATTTCTTTACTATCAAATTCAAGTTTTTTCTTCTCCAAACATTGTTTAAAATTTAGAGGATCTAAGTACCTAATTTGGGTAGGGTGATGGATACGTATTCCATACTGAAGAACAATTGATTCTTTCATTGTTATCATTTTATGATCAGATATGGTGTATATTTATACAAATGGTGCAAAAACCTCCTAACAAACTTTAACAAACTCTAACTACTAACTAATCTTGAGTTAACAAACTCTAACTACTAACTAACTAGCTTGAGCTGAACTTGAAGCAGAGTTAGCCACTGGTGTAGTTGCTGATGAATTTGAGACTGAGTTAGCTGCTGATGCTGAAGTAGTCTTATCATATCCCTGTAAGCTGATGGGAAGAGAGGTGACCAGGAGCTTGGATTAAAGGTACTGAAACAGAGCAGCAGACAGAGGTTTGGTGAAGACATCTACAATTTGTTCAGCAGAGGGTATGTAGTGAAGAAGAAGCTTCTTGGAAGCAATTTTTTCCCGGATGAAATGACAATGAACTTCAATGTGTTTGGACCTTGTGTGAAACACAGGATTAGAAGCTAACGCAATGGAAGATATGTTATCACACCAAAGAATAGGAGTAGTTACAAGAGGGAGAGAAAGATCATGAAGTAACATTTGCAACCAACTGAGTTCAGCCGTAGCATGAGCAAGAGAGCTATACTCAGCTTCTATGCTAGATCGAGAGACTGTAGGCTGCTTTTTAGCAGACCAAGAGATGATATTAGAACCAAGGAAAACACGATAGCCAGAGGTGGATTTTTGATCAACAAAGCCCAATTAGAATCAGAAAGAGCCTGGAGCTCAAAAGAGCTAGGACAAAAAGTCAAGCCATGAGAGAAAGAACCTTGAACAAACCAAAGAATCCTTTTGAGCAAAGCAAAGTGAGCATTAGTGGGTTCATGTATGTGTTGACAGGCTTGATTCACAGCTAAGGACAAATCTGGACGAGTAAGAGTGAGATACTGTAAAGCACCAACTAAACTTCTGTATAATTGAGGCTGGTTAAAGGGTAGATTAGCAGTAAGAGTGAGAACAGGTTTCATGGACATAGGAGTAGGACATGGTTTACAAGAGGTCATCCCAGCCTTAAGTAGAATGTCAGAGGCATATTTAGATTGAGACAAAAAATAAGAATCACCTACAGCTTGAATAGAAATGCCCAAGAAATAAGAAAGATCACCTAATTCTTTCATGGAAAAAACAGAGTGCATCTGGTGAATGAGAGCTTGAATATGAGAGGGGTTACTACTAGTGAGTAAAATATTATCCACATACACAAGAAGAACTGTAATGGTAGTGGAAGCCTTGTGAATAAAGAGAGAGTTATCACAATGACTATTCATAAACCCTTGAGATAACAAGAACTTGGAGAAAGTAAAGTACCAAGCTCAAGGAGCCTGTTTGAGGCCATAAAGAGCTTTTTGTAACTTGTACACATGATGAGGAGATGAAAAGCTAACAAAACCAAGTGGTTGAATCATATACACTTCCTCATCCAAAGTGCCATGTAAGAAAGCATTGCGGATGTCAAGTTGCTTCAATGGCCAATGATAATGTAAAGCCATACAAAGCAAAACCCTGATGGTGGGATGTTTAGCCACGGGGCTAAATGTCTCAGTATAATCAATGCCCTCTTGTTGTAAAAACCCCTTAGCAACCAATCGAGCTTTATATTTGGCAATGGAGCCATCATTGTTTCATTTGATTCGAAAAACCCACTTACAACCAATAGCCTTCTTAGTAGAAGGAAGAGGGACAAGAGACCAAGTGCCTTGAGCAAGTAAGGCATTATATTCTTCAAGCATAGCAGAATGCCAAAGGGGAGAAGTAAGAGTTTGCTGATGAGAATAAGGCTCAATATCTATAAAGGAAGGAGTAGTACAAGCTACAAGACCCTTAGTTTTAGATTTGGTGAGCATGGGATGAAAATTAGTAGAAGAAGTAGAAGGTAGAACAGGTGGGGCTGAAGAAGGTAGAGAATGTAAATGAATAAAAAAAGAGTTAATAGGAATAGAGTGAGAAGAAGGAGAGATGGTAGATGTCTGATCAATAGGTGAAATAAGTGGAGAATGTAGAATCTAAGAAACTATAATAGGATGAGATGGAGGCTTAGATGGAAGAAGAGCAAAAGGCTAATAGAATAACAGACCTGAAGAACTACAGAGGGAACAACAGAAGACTTGGCAGGAGAACAGACCTGAGGAGCTGTAGAGGGAGAAAGTAGAGTTATTGCTAGTGGACAAAGATGAGCAGCAGCTATAGCCGACTAAGATGAAGACTGAGCAGGAGTAGGTGTAGGCCAAAAGAAAGAGTGAAGATGGGATAAAGACTGAGCAGGAGCAGACGAATGAGTGGAAAAAAGAAAAATATTTTCATGAAACTCTACATGTATAGAAATATAGACTTGACCTATGGTCAGGTCCATACACCTATAGCCTTTATAAGAGGAGTGATAGCCAAGGAAAACACATAAAGAGGACCGAGGCTGCAATTTAGAATGAGTATAAGGTCTTAACCAAGGAAATCATTGGCAGCCAAAGACCTTCAAAAAGGAGCAATCAGGTAAGACATAATAGTGAAGCTCAAAAGGAGAATTGTGAGACAATATGGCACGAGGCATTCTATTAATGAGATGAATGGCAGTAGCAACTGCATCAAACTAGAATTTAGTGAGAACAGAAGAATGGTGAAGCAAAGCAATGGTAGTTTCAACAATGTGTCTATGTTTACGTTCAAAGACACCATTTTGTGGTGGAGTGTAAGGGCGAGAGAGTTGATGCCCTATGCCTTGAGCCTTTAAGAATTTAGTCATGGAAGAGTTCACAAATTCAGTGCCACCATCAGTCCTTAACACTTGAAGTTTAGTATAAAATTAAGTCTCAACATATGCTTTAAACTCTAAGAATTTTGAGAAAACATCATTTTTGTAACATAGAGGATAAAGCCAAGTAAATCGACTATAATCATCAATGAAAAGCACATAATACTTGCATTCAGATGTAGTAGAATGGAAAGGCCCCCATACATCACTATGAATGAGAGAAAAAGGGTTATTCACAGTAGAATTTGACAGTTTAAAGGGAAGTCTATGACTCTTAGCCACACTATAATGTGTACAAGGAAAAATAACAGACTTTGTTTTATTGAAAGTCAAAGACAAATGCTTCTTTAAAGCAATAAACTTCAACTGAGATGGATGGCCCAATCGTTTATGCCAAGTGTTAGGTTTTTTTGTTGGCAACTCCGTTTGACAAAACTCATTTCAGTTGTATTTATTTTCGCATTTTTATTTCAGTGAGGCTTTGAGTTTATTAGATGCGAATCCAACCCGAATCGAGTCATGCAGAGAAGTTTGTGATGTTAATGCTTTCAAGATTGCCACTTCGCTGATTATTACGGGGGTCGAGCTGCCCGGTCAGCTCGCGGCCGAAGCAAAATGCAAAAATGCATTCAAAGTTGCCTGTCCGATCATGTTATACTTTTCAAGATTTTCTAGTTTTGGCCTTCCCGCTCGAGCGGGGAAATGGGCGCTCGAGCGGGGTTTGCGAGTTCACAGCATCTCTGCGTTGGATGAAAAATACTGGATGGTGTGATTCCCCGCTCGATCGGAGAAACGGACGCTCGAGCGGGGAGCCTATATGAAATCACATATTTTGAAGTCTCCGCTCGAGCGGGAAGACCCACGCTCGAGCGGACCTCGCGATCCCAGGTTTCCAGATTCATTATGGAGTTGGTTTTCTTCTGCAAGAAGTTGGATTTCTTAAGGATTTGGTCTTCTTTCCCAACTGGGATTACTTTTGGATCTCTATAAGTAGTTGGTTTTCTCCCAAAACTAGACTACTCAATTATTCCTCCAGATCTTCTTTTTGGATCTCAAAGGTTTATATCTGGGGATTATTTTTTGTTATTTTCTTTGATGTCTTATTGAGTATTCAAACTCATGGTTTAAAGAGTGTACATCAAAGGTTTGTTTGTTTGTTCTACAAAAGAGAGAGTTGTTCTTCAGTTGTGAATTCTGAAGAATTCGAGCCTGAAGCTTTGGAGGGAATCCGGAGTGGCTCATCAGAAAGACAATTCCGTGCTGAAGATGGGGTTGGAAGAGGCACATAGAGGTTGGTTCAATTAGGCGTTGTGAATTCGCTAGATAATTGAGAGTGATACCTGTGTAATTCCTTTATATCTTCTTAGTGGATTGTTCTTGTGGCTGTTGCCCGTGGTTTTTGATCACAATTGGAAGGTGTCCAATTGTGGTTTTTCCACGTAAAATCTTTGTGTCTCTTTATCTTGATTGTTTGATTGGGATTGTTATATTCTGCTTAAAATAATACATAATCACAAATCAACATCTAGGAGGTTTCTAGATTTTTCACCAAGTATGTTTAGAAGCACATGCAGAGGTTGAAAAATCTAGAAACCTCCTAGATGTTGATTTGTGATTATGTATCAATTTTAAGCAAAATATAACAATCCCAATCAAACAATCAAGACAAAGAGACACAATGATTTTTATGTGGAAAAACCACAATTGGACACCTCCAACTGTGATCAAAAAACCACGGGCAACTGCCACAAGACAATCCACTAAGAAGAATTAAAGGAATTACACAGGTATACTCTCAATTATCTAGCAAATCCACAATGCCTAATTGAACCAACCTCTATGTGCCTCTTCCAACCCCATCTTCACCACGGAATTGTCTTTCTGATGAGCCACTCCGGATTCCACCAAAGCTTCAGGCTCAAATTCTTCAGAATCCACAACTGAAGAACAACTCTCTCTTTTGTGTATAACAAACAAACCTTTGATGTACTCTCTTTAAACCATGAGTTGAATACTCAATAAAACATCAAAGAAAAATAATAAAATATCCCCAGATATAAACTTTTAAGAACCAAAAAGAAGATCTTGAGGACTTCAATCAATTTCTTAGTTTTGGGAGAAAACCAAGTATTTATAGAGAACCAAAAGTAATCCTAGATTGGGAAGAAAACAAACTCCTTGAGAAATCCGGATTCTGAGGCTCGCTCGAGCGAAGCTTTCCTGGCTCGAGCGAGGAGAGTAATTTTCATGATTTCTACTAGTGCCTTGGCTCGAGCGACGGATCCTTGGCTCGAGCGAGGAATACACTTCTTCAGGTTTTTGTATGGACGCAATCCTTCGCTCGAGCGAGCATTCCTTGGATCGAGCGAGCAAACCTTCGCTCGAGCGAGCTCTTCTTGGCTCGAGCGACCAATGGCAAACATGCAATTTTGAATGCAATTTAGAATGTAATTTTGCATTTTGCTTCGGCCGCGAGCTGACCGGGCAACTCGACCCCCGTAATAATCAGCGAAGTGGCAATCTTGAAAGCATTAACATCACAAACTTCTGCTGCATGGCTTGATTTGGGTTGGATTCGCATCTAATAAACTCATAGCCTCACTGAAATAAAAAAGTGCTAAAATAAATACAACTGAAAGGAGTTTTGTCAAACGGAGTTGCCAACAATAAAAACCTAACAATCTCCCCCTTTGGCAATGCCGTGACAAAACACATCTAACAAATAAAACCTAAACACCCCAACCCATTACATCCAAGAAAAACAAACTTCTTTCTCAAGGTCAGGATCTGCAAAACTATCAGTGCCACAATCTCCAAAACAAATATTAGTCCCACAAGAGTATATGAAAAAACAATATAAGACTATCTTGAAACATGAGATGAAAAACATGAATAACATGAAGATGCAACTTTGGAGATTTGAAGAACATGTAGCATGAAAACCTGAAACACATGAAAAACAACTTTCTCCCCTTAAACAACAAAAGCAAGTTCATAAACCACACAAGCATGATATGATGATGTAAATATCAGGACATGCAAGAATGCAAGCAACAAAAGCCAATCTTCCTTATCAAACAAATCAAAGTAATCATGCGAACAAACTTTTGTAACAATAAACCAAACTCCCCCTCACTAAAAACAACCACACACACTGAAAACAGTGAACAAAAAACGACAAAAAAAAAAATAATATGGTGAAGCAAGCAAGGAATTTCAGATTTGTACCTTGAAACACACAAAATTATCCAAGAAGCACAATTACTTGAAAACACAATGTGCATAGCCTCTAGAAAATTCCTCATAAAAGAAAGTGATGCATTATGTGAAAAGCATAGATCCCATGATAAAAGTGTGTGTGACTCTTGGAGTTCGACAAACACAAGATTCAAATCCTAGTAGTGATATGAAAGTTGGACCTCTGATAAGAGAATCTAAGCACAACAAAGGAAAGTCAAACCACTAGGAATCAAGGGGTATTTGGTGAGTAAAGGCGGAGGCTCCCCCTCAATCAATGAATCCTTTTCTTTTCTTTTTTCACTTTTTTTTTTCTTTCTTTTGCACATTTTTTTTCTTTTTCTTTCTTGTGCACATTTTTTTTTTCTTTTCTTTTGCACACTCATTGGCGGCTGACACGCTCAAGAGTATGGAAACCGAACCAGAGAAGCATGGATATAATAAGGATGGCCTGGTTGGTGACTCTGAGGTAGCCTTTTCCTCATGGCTGGACTACAAAAAATAGAGGGGAAAGCCATGGAGATGCAAAAAGATGGAAGGTGGTTAAGAGACTCAACATCACCCATGATATGCTAGTATAGGTCAATTCCTTTAGAAAAGCAAAAGATACAATGCCAGAAGTCCATAAAAAAAAAAAAACACTAAGTCGGAAGACTCCGATATTTGCTAATCCAAGAGTGTGTACAGAATGAGACATACTAATCAAAAAACACACACTCCAAAATGAGTAATGACCACAGAAAGCACACACATATTAACATGTAATGGATATACTTATCAATATGCACCAAGGACATCTCAAAAAAAATTCAAACTTGCAAAACCATACTAAGAAAATCTTTTTGGATTTTTTTTTTTTTTTTTCAACAATAAAGCAAGACAAAAAAAAACAAACATTCACACATTTTTTTTTTTTTTTTTTTTCATAAAAAAAACACAGAGACTCCAAAAAAAACTAAAAAGAGTAAACACATTAACACAAGTCAAGTTTTCTCACCCAAATCTTTTTGGTCTTAACAAAATTAGGTCTAGCGGTCTTGGTAAATGTTGTGGTGTTGTGAACACCCTCATGAATCTTGGTATTCCGCTTGGACATGTAAGGTTGTCTACTAACCCAAAAAGTATTCGAATTTCTACCCTTTTGAGACACTCTCCCATGTAACTTATAACAATAAGGGCGAATATGACTATGCATACCACAATGATGACAAATAAAAACAGGGTGTACCTTATTTTCTTTTACCTTACCAACTCTAGGGAGTTTGAGAAGTCTTTCCTCTTGTTGAATCTTTTGTCCTCCCTTTCCTTGAGTTCTTGTATCATGAGATGTGGAAGCACTCTGTTTTTGCTCTCTCTTATCTCCAAAGCCAATGCCACTCTTGTCTGAACAGATTTGTTGAGACCCAATGATATCCTCCAAAGTCTTTGATCCTTTGTTCCAAAAACTAATGGTAACCATGGCAACCTTGAGCTCTTCCTCTTTCTTGATCATTAGCTCTTCCAAAGCAACTTGAGACATCTCGAGAGATTCAATCTTTTCTTCATACATGGCATGAGTTTCCTGTAGCTCATTCCTCTCTGTCTCACAAGTCAACAGTTTTGCAGAAAGAACTTGTTGATCATCAGCTATCTTGATGGCATTGATCCTAGCCTCGGAAATCTCCTCCTTAAGTTTGACATTCTCACATTCACATGCTTTGAGTTTCTTTGTGAGTTTGTTATTCAATTTGAATAAATTAAGAGACTCCTTATACAACTTTTCATAGGCTTGCTCAAGCTCTTCATGATCACTCTCCGAAGATTCATCATCAGAAGTATTCTCAACTGACCTCTTCAAAGACTCTGTTTGTCCTTCAGCTTCGGAAGCCGCCGTGAAAGCAAGGAATTGTTTATGTCCCTCTTCACTTTGATCTTCATTGCCACTATCATCTTTATCAGATTCTGATTCATCATCCCAAGTGATAGCGAGGGCTTTCTTCTTCTTCAAACGAGTGGGACATTCTTGAGCAAAGTGGCCAAATCCTTGGCATTCATAGCATTGGAGTCTTTCAGAGTTCCCTTGTATCTTTCCTTTCTCCTTCTTGGCTATAGAATTAATTTTGACTTTATCTTTGCCTTTGGATTTATGAGTATGAGTAGATTCCAAAAGATTAGGATTTTTATTCAAAAAAGATTTTTTAAATTGTTTAACAAAAGCAGCCATAATCTTGGAATCTATCTCACAATCCTCATCAGAATCCTCAACCACTTTATGAGCACTACTAAAAGCAAGATCTTTTTGTTTCTTTTTGAAATTTCTATGTGCCTCATAAGTTTGAAGATTACCAACCAACTGATCTAGCTTGAGGTTGTCAACATCTTGAGCCTCCTCAATAGCCGTAACTTTTGGTTGGAACCGATCGGGCAAGGATCTCAAAATTTTTCCTACAATCTTGGATTCCGGTATTTTTTCACCTAAATTGAAGCTGGAATTTACAATGTCACTCAACTTCGCATAAAATTCATCAAAGGTCTCACTATCTTTCATTGAAAGGTTTTCGAAACTAGATGTGAGCCTTTGAAGTTTTGATCGTTTAACAGAAGGAGTGCCCCTCATGAATAGTTTGTAAGATATCCCAAGCCTCTTTTGCGACTTCACAATTGCAAATCCGACTAAACTCTTCAGGGTGTGACAGCGCAAAAGAGAGAATTGATAGCTTTACTATTCCAGCTACTATTTTGGTAATCAGTTGTGTCCCACTTATCAATTGGTTTGGGAAAAGTTACTCCATCAACAGTAATTGTTGGTTCAGTCCACCCATTCATGACGGATTGCCAAACTTTTTCATCAATAGATTTTAAAAAAGATCTCATCCGAGCTTTCCAAAAAGAATAATTGGATCCGTCAAGTAGGGGTGGTCGAACCATAGAATTTCCCTCACGAATTGAATCCATTATCACAAATCAAACAAGATCTCGTTCTAAAAAAAATTTTTTAAAAAAAATAGAGCGTTCAAAAAGAATTATTTTTTTTAAAAAAAAAATAGAACGACCTGCTCTGATACCAATTGAAAAATCTAGAAACCTCCTAGATGTTGATTTGTGATTATGTATCAATTTTAAGCAAAATATAACAATCCCAATCAAACAATCAAGACAAAGAGACACAATGATTTTTACGTGGAAAAACCACAATTGGACACCTCCAACTGTGATCAAAAAACCACGGGCAACTGCCACAAGACAATCCACTAAGAAGAATTAAAGGAATTACACAGGTATACTCTCAATTATCTAGCAAATCCACAATGCCTAATTGAACCAACCTCTATGTGCCTCTTCCAACCCCATCTTCACCACGGAATTGTCTTTCTGATGAGCCACTCCGGATTCCACCAAAGCTTCAGGCTCGAATTCTTCAGAATCCACAACTGAAGAACAACTCTCTCTTTTGTGTATAACAAACAAACCTTTGATGTACTCTCTTTAAACCATGAGTTGAATACTCAATAAAACATCAAAGAAAAATAATAAAATATCCCCAGATATAAACTTTTAAGAACCAAAAAGAAGATCTTGAGGGCTTCAATCAATTTCTTAGTTTTGGGAGAAAACCAAGTATTTATAGAGAACCAAAAGTAATCCTAGATTGGGAAGAAAACAAACTCCTTGAGAAATCCGGATTCTGAGGCTCGCTCGAGCGAAGCTTTCCTGGCTCGAGCGAGGAGAGTAATTTTCATGATTTCTACTAGTGCCTTGGCTCGAGCGACGGATCATTGGCTCGAGCAAGGAATACACTTCTTCAGGTTTTTGTATGGACGCAATCCTTCGCTCGAGCGAGCATTCCTTGGATCGAGCGAGCAAACCTTCGCTCGAGCTAGCTCTTCTTGGCTCGAGCGACCAATGGCAGACATGCAATTTTGAATGCAATTTAGAATGTAATTTTGCATTTTGCTTCGGCCGCGAGCTGACCGGGCAGCTCGACCCCCGTAATAATCAGCGAAGTGGCAATCTTGAAAGCATTAACATCACAAACTTCTGCTGCATGGCTTGGAAGAGATAGGAGCGTGGAGGAGTTTATTGAGTTTAAAAGAAAAATGAGGAGTAGGAAGGAGACCTTTACCTGTCTGGTAAATAGGAACAGAAGTGCCATTGCCAACTGTGATCTGATCAGGACTAGTATAGGACTGAGACATGTTGAGATCGGAGAGATCATGAGTAATATGATCAGAGGCAGCCGAATCAAGATACCAGGGAGCAGCCTCAGATAGAGAAGGAGGAAGAGCAGAAGCAACATAAGCTCTTGGTGAAGGATAAGTAGAAGAGAGGACCGAAGAAGACTGAGATGAAGAATGTTGGGAAGAAGCATTTGGATGCACAGTCTGATGAAAATTAGCATTCAATCTGTGCCAACAATCAAGAGCCGTATGGTTGCCTTTGCCACAGATTTGATAAATTATAGCAAGTGAATAGATCCTTCCTCTACCTCAAGAGTTTTATCTTCCATTACCACGAAAAGAGCCTCGAAATCCTCCTCTTTGGCTTCGAAAAGAGGATCATCCTCCTCTTGAAGAAGAAGATCCACTGGTGGAATCTCTCAGGGACACATAAGCAACTGTGTTTTCGTGTGATTGCATTTTTTTTTTGTTTGGAGTCTATATATAGAGACTCGGAACACAGAAGAGAAGTTAAGTCTATCATGGAAATAGGTTCAATCCGAGCACGAACAGTAGTTTTAAGAGCATCAAACTCATCTAGCAAGCCATTTAGGGTACGCGATACTAGATCTTCATCATCCATAGGTGATGAAGCAAGAGCTAATTGATCAGCAAGCTCTTTGATTTGAGTCAAATATTCTTCAATTGATTTGGAACCTTTGGTTAAATGAGTCAATCAATTCTTGATTTGATGGATGTGAGAACAAGAGACCATGGTGAAACGTTAGCAAAGAGCAGTCCATACCTCGAAGTATTTGCAGATGAAGAACAGAAGAAAAAATTGTAGGTGTAAGAGTAGCAGTTATACAACTGAGCAGATGAGCATCAATCTTGTTCCAAGTTGCTCGATCTGGATTCAAAGCTTCAAGGCCATTAGAGTCGGTGATCATCAATGGAGGACATGGAACTAATCCAATTACAAACTCTAACAGATCAGTACCTCGTAAAATATTCAAAAATTGACTTCACCATATAAGGAAATTGGTGGAATAGTTTAACTTTGATGAAAGAATTCAGATTGGAAATCAAGAGATTGAGATTTGCAGGTAAAGAAGAAGAAGATGATAAAACAACCACATGTGGATCGGAACTATGCTCGTAGGAGCTTTACTGTAGCTCTGATACCATGAAGAACAATTGAATCTTTCATTGTTATCATTTTATGATTAGATACAGTGTATATTTATACAAATAGTGCAACAACCTCCTAACAAACTTTAACAAACTCTAACTACTAACTAATCTTGAGTTAACAAACTCTAACTACTAACTAACTAACTTGAGCTGAACTTCAAGCAGAGTTAGCTACTGGTGTAGCTGTTGATGAACTTGAGACTGAGTTAGCTACTGATGCTGAACTAGTCTTATCACATACCCTTATCCTTGTCATAACACGAATCCAACAAGGAGAATTGAAGAGTCACATGTAACGCTGCCTTCCATACTTCATCAAGAAAATGTAATGTTGGGTAATGCTAATGCCTTGTTTTTTGCCTCTCCCTTGTCTTGGTTGCGAGCAAAACCTCTTGTTAATTAAGTCATCAGAAAGTGTATAGATTATATTTGGTGTTTTAATTTCCCTACTTTCCTCTTCCGAAAAAGTGGAAACCTTGTTATCAGAGGCCATATTATCTCACCTATCACCTAAACTTTAATCGCCAAGGTATGATGAACTCTTATTTGTCGTGCTGAATAGTGGGTTCTATCCCTGCTTGTAGTTAGCTAGTTAAATTTCTTCCCTATTAATTGAATTGTTAGGGTTTTCCCTATCTGTGCTTAACTTTCCTTCTCTATATATACGTTTTTCAGCCATGGATCCAGAGGAGAAGACTTGCTTATGCAAAGCATAAGCATCTAATATCAGGATTTCTGAAATATCTAAAGATGCGTGCACTGGGAAGGTTCATCAAGGACAATGGCGAGCTTAATACTAAAATTGTAGAAAAGTTGGTTTTCTTTTATACTTCCCACTGAAGATTCTCACAAATTTTAGGCTTGGACTCGCATATTTTCCGACTCTTAAATGGATTTTATGCAGGCTATTTCACACAATTGACAAGAATAAGGATGGATTTATTTCAGAACCTGAATTGAAAGCATTGATCTTAGGGATGCGGCTTGATGACATTAACTTTGATCAGATTTACTTGACTGAGGATGATGCTGTGAAGAAAGTGATGAATGCGTTTGATACTTCTAATGATTATAAAATTGATTTGCTCAAGTTCATCAATGGAATCTCAAAATGGGTTGACGAGGCAAAGCAGGCTGGAGCTCCTTCTCGTGAGGCTGGTACTGCCACGATGAAATATCTTGATGACTTCCACAAGGTATCTCGTGCCATGTTGAATTTCTCTAGCTTTTAGTACTGCTCTCAGATTATGATATCATTAATGTTCATGCATTTACAGCAAACAAAGAGAGAACACTATCTTTTAGGGGATCAAAGTGTGGATCAAAGTGACGAAGCCTTAGAGGGTGTTGAAAATCCCAAGTGGACCTCTCTTAAAGGAGTGTTGACGTTGGTAGTGGGGACTGTCATCGCAGCTGCATTTGCTAATCCTTTGGTAGATGTTGTTAATAATTTCTCTGATGCCACAAGCATTCCATCTTTCTTCATCTCATTTATTGCGCTGCCATTGGTTACAAGCTCTAGTGAGGCAGTATCGGGTATTATCTTTTCTAGCCGAAAAAGGATGAGATCAGCCTCATTAACATTTTCCGAGGTTTGTTTTCCCTTTTTATTTGTATTCCATCAGTGGCAACAGTACATTAAGGGAAGGGTATTCAATTGAATACTCTGGACTATGTTTTTATTTGTGCATATATATGTAATAGCCTACTCTTTAGAATTTGAACACCCAATCTCCTTTAATTTTGGATGTAATACCCCCATCAGAAGCACTACGTTTCTAGAAAAAGTGTCTAAAAGTGAAGTAATGAAATAAATTTGAAGTTGGCGGTGTGGGACACATCCAAATTGCACCCGATCTACACACTTCATTTTCTTAGGTATTTTTTGATAAAGTAGTAATCGTGTACCCTCATATGAAAACTAAAAAAGCTACTTTCATATAAAAGAAAAAGAAAAAGATAATACCCGAAAGATAGCTCATTTAGTAAATGTGGCTTATGTTGAATTAAGATATTGGAATGGAGAAAAACTGCCTTCAAGCTCCATCAAAACTAGGTAGAAGTCGTGTGACTCTTCAAAAACAATTGAGAACTACATATATTTTGTATTTGCCTTAGATTGAAACAATTGTATAAATATATCTTAATTGTTTTGTGTTTTTGATTTAAGAGTTTAAATTAGATGATTTATTGGAAGTGAATGATAGATATAGATAAAAATGAATTATTTTTTTATAAATTTAATTAAAATTGTTGAATACCCTGACCTCTGAGTTTTTTCTGTTGCAGTTATATGGGGCAGTAACCATAAAAAACATCCTTTGCTTGTCGGTTTTCTTAGCTCTGTTTTATATCTGAGGATTGACGTGGGACTTCTCAACGGAAGTTCTGGTTGTTCTAGTCGTTTGCCTCGTGATGGGTGGATTTGCTAGTTTCCGAACCACCTTCCCTCTTTGGACAGCTTTAGTGGCATTCTTTCTCTATCCATTCTTCTTGGCACTAGTGTATGTTCTTGACTATGTTCTTGGCTGGTCATAGAGAGATTCATAGAGGTTGGTACTTTCTAGCGATTGACTAATCAATCGCGGTTTCTTACCTTCTTAACTTATCGGATTTTTTTTTTTTAAAATCTGAGTATTTATCACATTAGTGACTTTGCAATGTCTAGAACTATGGCATGGCTATGTTTCGGGATATATAGAAAGCCATGATGATGTTGCATTCCATCTTGTGTATCATTGGTGTGCAAGCTTGATGTTGTAGTCTGTCTGTTATTTGTGTGTATGTTGAATTTTAATTGGATATTTTGATTATGAATTGAGTTATGTTAATAGCTTATGAACCATGACTTGATTTCTTAAGGTTGTATTTAGTTCATGAATTTGTGTAGGGATTTGAAAAGGAAAATAAAAAAAGTGTGAAAGGCGTATGAAATATAATTATATTTCATTCATATTTTATCTACATTTTTTCCTCCTTCTAATCCCTCATCAAACCCTTGAGCTAAACACAGCATGTGTGATTGAGAGGGGGGGGGAAAAAAAAAAGGTAAATTGAATTTCTTAAGCCAACTTCTTGGGTTTTTTTTATTTATTTATTTATTTTTCTTTATGGAGCTCTTGAATTAGTAATAATGGTTTCCAAAAAAAAAAAATTTTTTGTTTTTTTTGGTTTGTTTTATAAGTATATATTTTGACAAAACCCTCTTAATATGGGTCCTACATAAACAAAGAAAAAAAATTAAATGAATAAATAATTGACACCTTGCTAATGTCAAATATGACATACATATAATAGGGCAATGCGAAATACTACTTAGATAAATGACAATTTTTTTTTTATTTAGAAATATTAAATATTACATGGTAAGTTATCACATAAGATTTGATGGAAATACTCTTCAGTTGTGGTTAAATCACCTCTAACTATCACTCTGTCAGGCTTATGTTAGTCGTTGGACAACTCAATAACTGAAGAGAAACTGAACCATTGTATGATAAAAGTAAGAAATTTAAAAATAATTCTCTTTTCACCCACATGAATTTTGTTGATATTAAAGCCTAAATATAAATATATATATTTAAAGATTAATGTTATACAAAGAAATTTTGTATATTTTTTTTATTAATTAGTGTGACATTTACAATATTATTATTGTGAATCCTATCAATGTTTTGTTAGTGTATGACACATTAAGTAATCAAAAAAAATTTGAAAATATTATAAAATTAATATAGCAGTTTATTATCTAAATCCTTATAGGGATCCATCAATTAATGATGTAAGCATGGCATCCTTCCCCTATTAAACAAATCTCTCACAGTACGCCATAGCTCTCATCACTCATCTGCTAGTGTGATCAGATTCCCAAAATCCACATGCAAAAACTTTTTACCAATCAAAGGGTGTACTTGACTCATCCACCAACCAAAGCAAAAATGAAATAGGAAACCTAAAAAACCCAAATATTGCACAACCAACAATGCAAAAGACACATAATCTTAACAAAAATTGTGCACATAATGTTGTGTACTTAGGGTTGCAAGATAGCTAATAAGTTACTTGGACTAGTTGGTAATCATTTCGTTTTCCATTTTCAATTTATAGTTATAAAATTTTTTAAAATTATCATAAAAACTTATTTAATAATTTTTTTGATTTATAAATGATTGTCTCAGTTTATAAATTTGAGAAAAAACGTAAACTCAAAAAATGAGTTTACGTTGGTTTTTAAAGAGAAATTTAAATTTGACTAACAATTTTTTTTCAATTATTTTTTTTTCAAATAATTTTGTTTTGAATTAATTTTTTTTCAATTAATTTTTTTAATTATTTTTTTCAATTATAATGTGTATGATTCCATTGCCATAAATAATATAAATATTTTAGGCCTAAACAAACATATTTTTTAAATTATGTTTTTAAACATTTTGTTCAAACCAAAGGCATTTGTAATTTATGTTTTTCTAAAAATAAACAAAAAAATCAGTTTATAAAATTTTTATAAACATAAACCAAACACGTAAACATTACCAAACACTGCCTAAATATTTATTAAAAATTAATTTATTATGTAAATAAGTCAAGTCAAATTTAAACACATTTTAAAACTTGTGGTGAATTTCCAAGTCAAGTTTGAAAAATTTGCTTCTCGGCTCGACTCAATCATATGTATTATAAAAAATCAAGCTGTCTAAGTTATCTCGCAATAAGCTCAATTAAAACTCATTTAAGATTAACTTGAAAGAATGGAACACATTTTGAAATTCATTAAGGCTGTGTTTGGTTAGCCTCTCTAAATATATTTTCACTCCATGTTTTGCACATGGCATTTGTTTAGAGTTTTCAAAATGTAATTCCACACTCAGTTTTGAAAACTCTGCCAAAGGTGGGAAAATTTGGGCTAACTGGTTGTCCCACCGAACGTCTTACCAGACGTCCCACCGGTCATCGGTCGATTGACCGGAACAGTGCAATTTTTTTTTTTTTTTTTTTTTTTTGCAATTGACATATTTTAATTTTTATATATTCAAAAAAAAACATTTTTCAAATTTTTGAAATTTTTTCTATCTGTTTTAATAGAATTTTGAGTTGTATGCTTGGTTATGAGTTGTAAGTTTTTATATCAAATATCATATGTCACATCAAAAATTCCCCACTCAATTCAAAACTCTTTTCAAAACTCTTTCACCAAACAAATTTTTCACACTCAAATCATAATTCCAAAACTCACAAACTAAAAATACAACTCTTACACTCAAATCATAGTTAGAAAACTCTACCAAACGCAACCTAAATTTTTAAGTCATGTTGAACCAGCTATTACTAAACTCAATTTATTTACAAGCTTTGTGTCCCTACAATATGTGTTGTCACAACACATCTTGGGAGCTAAATCAGTTTTATTGTCATGACAACAACATCGTTTTGTGCATAAGAGTGTGCACAAATCAGTATCTACAACATTATCTAGATAGACAGTATATTTTTTTGCCACGATTAGATAGACAGTCACAAAAAAATAGACGCAAAAACCCAATTCTCTAGTAGTGTCTCTTCACAACCGAACTTCCTTGCATCAAATTTGTAACTCCCAAAATAAAAACAAGTCAATTGCGTCTCTCCCCACTGTCATCTTCATGCTTACATAATGCAATATCCATATTCATATCTCTACTTTTACCCATAAAAAACACACTAGATGAAAAAGAATTTAAAAGAAAAAACACGCATCCTAGCATGTTTGAGAGAAAAAGCTACAGCCTGCCAAAACATCACAAACAATGGGCTAATGCAATTCTTGGAGGAAAACTTGGCCTACCAAAACATGAAGCACTGGACTAACCCTCCTACAACTTTAGATCGAGGTCAAGTTTTCACCAACTTCACCATTGCAGCAGCTAACGGTGGTTGTTGCTTGGTCAATCCGTGCCTTTGCGGAGGAAAGAAGCTGTATAAAGGCTGTTTTTGGGGACCGAGATGGTGAATTAGGTCTTCAGCACTTCCCTGAAAAATATAATGCAAGCGAACTACTAGATGATGCGATTGGAATGAAATCAGGAATCAAAAAAATTGATAATGGATTTTTGTTCTTTAATCTCACTTGATGTGGTAGAAATTGAAGTTCTGATAATTCTTAGGTATATGGGGTTTGATACAATGAAGGGTGCTTATACTTTGAACTAGATTGCGGCAAAGCAGCTGCAAGAGAAGCCAATGTGAGAAAATCTCCATGTAAATCGCCGTTCTCTTTTACCACTTTCTTTGGATTCAGCTCACACAAGACCGTTGAGATCGAAGGACCTTCTCTAAAGAGGATACTAATTCAATATCAGTATACAAGAATTACACAACTACAACCACATTATGTATATCTAACAAATCATCAAAAGAAAGCTTACTTGAAAATTGGGTTGTTGGGTTCGATATTAACTGTGCCTCCATTGCCACATGAACCTGATTCATCTGATCTAGTTATGGGAGGAACAAAGATGGGTGGAAATTTGCAAGGGAAAAAGGGGCCTGGTGGATTGTCTGGAGGGAAAGGATATGGCCTCTTCATTCCAACCATCTAAATTACATTATATAAAATAAATAATAAAAAAAACCCATAAATATCAATGAAGCAAATTCCATTAAATGTCATTCAGAAAAAATAATACAATTGAAATATGTAAGAATCCCATACTAGAATAAAGAAAATGCTAAGCTTATAGAATTATTATACAAAAAAACTCATACAAAATAATGTGACAAAGGCAATTATCAATCAACCTTTTGTTTTCCAATGAATGGATGCAAAATTTAAATAGGTCAAATCATTCTATATAAAATTTCTACATACAAATCCTATCAATTCAATTGTTTTCGTATGAGTTTTTACTTTTAACATGAGAAAGTTAAAAAAAAATAAAAAAGAACATATAAAAGATTCATATTTCCAATGTCTTGATTTTGATGAGAAAAACCAATTCTAGCTCTTTCAAAGAAAACATCTATCAAATTGTAAACTACAGAAATTAATGATTTTAACAGAGTCACCTTAATAAATAGAACTTGATCTAGTGAATCTCAACCAAGTGCAGGAAAAATTGCGGCATACAGGCTAAGAAAATGAAAGGAAGTTGAGCATTACCTTCTCTTTCTCATGCCACAAAGCTGTGCAGTTGTTGCCATAAAAGCTTTGGTTTGAAGGGGGCTCCATCTGATGATAATTGATCTCAGATGATGATGAAGTACCTGATGAGACATTCACCTACAATTTCCACAAATTCAATTAGTCCTTCAATTCACACAAAAAAAAACCCCAAAATTCAAATTCCAAATCATGAAAAACCCATTAAGAACACATTAAAAAAAACATGGACTCATTAATATTACTAACCATTGATGAAGAAGAAGTTTGCAGCTGGAATTGCAGTGTCCTCTGTATTATATTAGGGGGAGGCCAAATGGGGTTAGATTCATAGGGTAAATTCAAATTAGACCGACATGCGAATCCATTGTGATCCAACCTATTGTTCTCCCCTTCAAGATTGTACTCACCATTCCACAACTTAGCGCAATTACCCTGCCCCAAACCCGAAACATTTGATGGTTTTGACAATGTTGGATAGTAAAAGAGCATATTTCTTTTGTTTTTCCTCTAATCTAATCTTCTTAAGCTGAGCAACACCTAGTCCTCTTTGTGGGACTTTTTTTTGCTTTAACTTTTTTGAAGATCTGTTTCCACCACCACCACTGCTACTATTGCTACACCTGTGGTTATGTTCTTCTTGAGCCATTTTTGGTTTCAGCCATCTAATTTCAAACACATAATGGGCAATCCTAAATAGGAAACAACCCAGAATGGTGGAGTTATGTACAAAAACAAAGGGTTTGTTTGGTTTGGTTTTGGGAGAGTAGTTTTTAAAAATTGTTTTGGGGAGAGAGTTTAGAAATTTTTTTGGTTTGTTTGGTTGTGTATTTTGAAAGTAGTTTTGGAGTTTGGAAGTTTGGAATGATTTGATATTTTGTTATAATTGAATAGATGTGTGTGAGAGAAAAAGTGATTGAGAAGGAGAGAGGAGAGAGAAAAAGTGATTGATTGATAGGTAAGAGAGAAAAAGTGATTTTGGAAATTGTTTTGAAAAATTTACAAACCAAACAATTTCTTAAAAAAAAATTCCCAAAATCACTCTACAAATTCAAACCAAACATGGCCAAAATCTCGGAGGTGATGGAGTCAAGATCGACAACTTTAATTCAGCAAAGATTGTGTTTTGTGTATATAGAGAGAAAGTGTATCCGTGAGCTTCAGATTTTACTCAAAACCCAGTTGTTTGTTTGTCCGAGAAACAGACAAAAAAAATAAAGAAAAAGAAAAACCCATATTCAAAATTCAAATTTTTTTTTTTTAAATGAGAAAGTCTAAAGCAACCGTTTTCAATACTTTGCTTTCTCCCTGATTTCTCGTCCAAATCCTCGCTCCACTCCTTTCCTTACTAGACTGACTCTCAAGAACACACACATACACACACACACACACACTCTCTCTCTCTCTCTCTCTCTCTCTCTCTCTCTCTCTCTCTCTCCAACATTGCAATGAAGTGTCATGTTTTGTAGAGCTTTAGGACCAAGTTTGGGGGGCCCTCTAAATTGGTCCTATGTAAGTAATTCACCAACCGAAAGCCACCCTTTTATGTTTCCATCTGTGATTAGGGCTACAAACGAGCCAAGCCGAGCCTAGTCGAGTTGAGTTTTGCGAAGCTCGAGCTCGGCTGATAGAATTTGATCATGTTCGGGCTCGGCTCAAGCTCGAGTCAAGTTATAAAAGTTGCGCTTGAGCTTGGCTCACTAGATATTTATAAAGCTCGAGCTCGGCTCGATATAGCTTGTTTACAAACAAACGAGCTCGAGCTCGAGCTCGAACACACAAACAAATTAAGCTATGAATAGAGCCAAAAAAAAATCTGCCAATTTTTGAAAATCAAATAAAACATCCTAATGCAACAATAAATCAATAACAACAACCCAAAACAACCTGCCAATCTTGAAAATCAAATAAAACATCCTAATACAACAATTGATGCATCCTAATGCAACAATAAATCAATAACAATAGCCAAAAAAAATCTGCCATTCAAACTTTAAAACTAAACTAATCAAATCATAGAACTTCCATATCCCAACTCCAAAATATAAAACTACATCACTTAAAAAAAGAACAAGAGTCTTTAAAGTTTCTCTTAGTAAGCAAAAAGAGAAATTGAAACTGATAATGTCTTCACTTGAATCAAGCTCCAAAAGTTCCAAAAGTTTCCTTCAATTTTGTTGGGTAATCTGTATTGCACTGCACTTCTCAAAAATCTGGTTCATTTGATAAAGATTAATATTAGTGTAAAATCTTAAAATAATTACCATGAACAATTCTTGCATTTAATGAAAAAAATTAAAAATATTAAACGTATCTTGTTAAGACATCATAATTACAAGACAAAAACCATTAAGGCAACAAAATCTCTTTAAAAGATGGCTCGCCAGCCTATGAAAAGAAGCAAAAAAAATTATTTCATATATTTTTTCTACTACTTTTCACATAAATTGATTATTAGAAGGGACTTTAATTATATAGGATAAAAAATCATACTTACATCCGGTGCCTTTTTCAGTCCACGTAATGCACGTACCCAATCAACTCCACACAACAATATTTGGACAGTTTCTGTTGACAATGATGCACGATAAGGATCAATGACTCTACCACCAGCACTAAATGTAGACTCCGAAGCTACTGAAGTGATAGGAACCGATAATATATCACACGCCATTTTAGACAATATACGCAACTTTAGATTATTCACTTTCCACCACTCTAATGCATCAAAATAGGAATCTGAATCTTTGTTACAAATATAAACACCTTCTTCTAAATAAATGTCCAAGTCAAATTTCACAAGTTGAATGGTGTTAGCTTTTCTAACGAAATTTTGATTTTCCAGTTACAACAGATTTTCCCACACCTTGCATAAAACTACCGGAACCAGTTGCTCGTGTGTTGTGCAAAAAACTTTTCTCAGTATTTGATGAGGTGTGAATAGAAATATACTCATTGTAAAGCTCATATAGAGCCTCACGAACCATAGAGATGTATCTAGTAGCTTCAGCTTTTGGGTAGATCTCTGGAAAACAAAAATCAATAAGCATCATTTTGTATCTTGGATCTAAAACAGTAGCCATAGCCATCAATAAATTGTATTCACCCCAATACTTGTCAAATTTGACCTTCGTCTTCAAAGTCATTGCTCGAATGTATTCATTGTCATCCACTGATTTCTCATTCAATATCTCTTTTATTCTCCACACCTCTGTAAGGAACAAATTAGAAGTTGGATAGTCACTTCCAGAAATGATATTTATGACTTCATTGAAAATTGCCAAAAATTGACACACATTCTCAACTTTCATCCAGTCTTCAAGGCTAGGCACATAAATAAAACCCAAATCCCTCTCTTGGTACCTAGGGAAGACATCTTTAAACTCCAATGCAGTAGCCATCATCATATATGCTCCATTCCATCGTGTAGGACAATCCAAAATCAATTTTTTCGAAGGCAATTGCAACTGCTTAACAATTTCATTAAATTGAAGAAGATGAGCTTCTGATGCAACCAAATACTTTACACCTTCATGAACACCATCAACAATATCTCCAATTTCACTAAGGCCATATTGCACCTTCTAGTTTGAAAATTTTGCTATTCGGCTCGACTCAATCATATGCATTATAAAAAATCAAGCTGTCTAAGTTGGCTCGCAATAAGCTCAATTAAAACTCATTTAAGATTAACTTGAAAGAATTGAACACATTTTGAAATTTATTAAGTTTTCAAGCCATGTTGAACAAGCTACTACTAAACTCGATTCATTTACAACCTATATGTCCCTAATATATGCGTTGTCAACACATCTTGGGAGCTAAATCAGTTTACTGTCATGACAACATCATTTTGTGCACAAGAGTGTGCACAAATCAGTATCTACAATATTATCTCTTCATAACCAAACTTCCTTGCATCAAATTTGTAACTCGCAAAATAAAAACTAGTCGATTGCATCTCTTCCCACTGTCATCTTCGTGCTTCATGCTTACATAATGCAATATCCATATTCATATCTCTACTTTTACTTTAAAAAAAAAAAACTAGATGAAAAAGAATATAAAAGAAAAAACCCGCATCCTAGCATGTTTGAGAAAAAAGCTACAGCCTGCCAAAACATCACAAACAATCATTCTTGGAGGAAAACAACTTGGCCTGCCAAAACATGAAAAAATGGACTAACCCTCCTACAAATTCAGATTGAGGTCAAGTTTTTCACCAACTTCACCATTGCAGCCGCTAACGGTGGTTGTTGCTTGGTCA
This sequence comes from Camellia granthamiana, assembly GCA_036172215.1. NCBI lineage: Eukaryota > Viridiplantae > Streptophyta > Magnoliopsida > Ericales > Theaceae > Camellia > Camellia granthamiana. The sequence continues at coordinate 108,119,028 of CM069906.1, forward strand.
ATCCGTGCTAGGGGAAAGAAGCTGTATAAAGGCTGTTTTTGGGGCTCGGGATGGTGAATTGGGTCTTCAGCACTTCCCTGAAAAATGTAGTGGAAGCGAACTATTAGATTATGCAATTGGAATGAAATCAAGAATAAAAAAAATTGATAATGGATTTCTGTTGTTTAATCTCACTTGATGTGGTAGAGATTGAAGTTCTAATAATTCTCGGGTATATGGGGTTTGATACAATTAAGGTTGCTTATACTTTGAACTAGATTGGGGCAAAGCTGTTGCAAGAGAAGGCAATGTGAGAAAATCTCCGTTTAAATCACCATTCTCTTTTACCACTTTCTTTGGATTTAGCTCACACTAGACTGTTGAGCTCTTCCCTAAAGAGGATGCTAATTCAATGTCAGTATACAAGAATTACACAACTACAACCACATTATGTATATATAACGAATCATCAAAAGAAAGCTGACCAAAAAATTGGGTTATTAGGTTCAATATTAACTGTGCCACCATTGCCACATGAAGCTGATTCATCTGATCTAGTGATGGGAGGAACAAAGATGGGTAGAAATTTCCAAGGGAGAGATGGGCCTCTTCATTCCAACCATCTAAATTGCATTATATAATAAATAATTAAAAAAAAACCCATAAATATAAATGAAGCAATTTCCATTAAATGTCATTAAGAAAAATAATACAATTGAAATATGTAAGAATCCCATACTAGAATAAAGAAAATGCTAAGCTTATAGAATTATTATACAAAAAAAATCATATAGAATAATGTGATAAAGGCAATTATCAATCAACCTTTTGTTTTCCAATGAATGGATCTAAATAGGTCAAATCATTGTATACAAAATTTCTACATATAAATCCTATCAATCCAATTGTTTTCGTATGAGTTTTTAGCTATAACATGAGAAAATAAAAAAATAAAAAAGAACATATAAAAGATCCATATTTCCAATGTCTTGATTTTGATGAGAAAAACCAATTCTAGCTCTTTCCAAGAAAACATCTATCAAATTGTAAACTACAGAAATTAATGATTTTAAAAGAGTCACCCTAATAAATAGAACTTGCTCTAGTGAATCTCAACCAAGTGCAGGAAAAATTGCGGCATACAGGCTAAGAAAATGAAAGGAAGTTGAGCATTACCTTCTCTTCCTCATGCTACAAAGGTGTGTAGTTGTTGCCATAGAAGCTTTGGTTTGAGAGGGGCTCCATCTGATGATAATTGATCTCAGATGATGATATGAATTACCTTATGATTATGTGATTGACTTAATTTTTGTGTAGGGATAATATACATAAAATACTTTATAAAATGAATTGTTCGAATAATTAAAATGAGATCCGTAATAATTTCTGCGAACTATGACAACACCTTTCAATTCATATTTTGGGTTGAAAGAAAAGCTATCCCTTATTTTAATGGAGTTGGAGTTACTGCTATATGGCTCGTGAGAATTATTTTGAACTTTATTTTAATTATTCAAACTGTTCAATTTTTAAATAATATTAAATAGAACATATTTTTAAAAAATTAAATTGATTGTATAGCGATCCCGGGTTTTACCCCTTGTTGTACAGTGATCCGGACTTGTGTCCGTGGATGTTGGTAGTTGTTTAAACCTTGTTTACATCCTTACATTCTTTGTTTTTGGGTTATAGGATGTGTTGGGCAGGTTTGTTACAGGTTGGTTGTGTTGAGAACCAAGTGTTGCTGTCCAGATTTTTGGACCTTCGCTCGAGCGAGGAGTTGGTCGCTCGAGCGAGAGTGGAGTCTTGTGTCTGGTGGGTCGAGCCAGAGTTGCTTCGCTCGAGCGAGCGATTGCGTTTGGGAAGGACCTGAGAGTTGCATTTCTTGGCTCGAGTGAGCTTTCCTTCGCTCGAGCGAGCTGGTTTGTTCTTCGCTCGAGCGAGAAGTCCTTCGCTCGAGCGTGCGACAGGTTGCAGACCTGTAGGGTTGAGTTGGTGGCTCGAACAAGATTTTCATCGCTCAAGCGAGGTTCTGGGTTGTTGGCTCGAGCGAGACTTTCTTGGCTCGAGCGAGAGTTTTCTGTGTCTGGTCGCTCGAGCGACCAGGTCTTCGCTCGAGCGAGCCTATTATATATCAGTAGGCAGCAGCGGAGATAAGATCACTTTTTCATCCCCTTCCATTTTTGAAACCCTAGAACCGACTCTCTCTCTCTCTCTCTAAACTTATCTTCTCTCTAAGTTTTCATCTCCTTCTAGTGTGAATCCATCCTAGGCTCTTTGTAAGAAAGATAGAGGGTGGTTTGGGCTTCGTTCTAATCTGAAGAATAGTGGATTTGGAGCACTTTGATTTCGGGTCATCTTTTCCATTTGAGTTCTCCATTTGAGGTAGGGATTCTCTTTGTTCTTTTTCAATACTCCGTCTATAGACAGACATGTGGTAGTTTTTGTATTGCATGAAAATGATATCATGTTGGATTTGTTGAAAATCATGAGGTTGAACTTTGGGTTAGTTGTTGAATTTGGTTTTATTATCATTAGTTGTGGTTTGGGCTAATTGGAGGGTTAATTAGCATGTTGTTGTTGAAAGGAGAGGAAACCCTAATTTTTATTTGGTTTAATAAACTAATTGAGGGGTTTTGATCTTTGGGCAAATACTTAGGTATTTTGGGTCTTAAGTGTGGTTATTATGGTGTGTTGTTGTTAATTGAGCCTTTTTGGTCAATATTGAGAAAGAGAGAGGAAAACCCTAATTTAATGATTATGACTTAATTTGCATAATTAATTTGGAATGGCTTTGAAAAGAATGTAGTGGATTAAAATGAGTTATGGCTTTATTGTCCATGGAATTGATTTTGTGAAAACAAAAGGAATGGAACCGGTTTTGTGGAAACAAAAGTGATGAAGTTGGCTTTGTGAAAGAAAAAGGAAATGGAATTCGTTTTGTGAAATGGGGGTTGTATCTTTAACTACCATGTTAATATTGTTGTTGGGTTTTGTGATATCACAATAATTGAATCTGTTAATAGATGTACGATATGCATGCATCTAGAGGTTTTGTCCTTGGTCATCGGTGGAGGATGACGTGGTTGTATTGGATTGTCGTGTATGCGTTACACTTATGTGTTCATCTACTTTAACACATTGTTGGGTTCTTGTTGGTTTATGTGTATGTAGTACACATGTTGGTTATGCCTTGTTGTATTGTGGCTGTTGGTGTTGTACCCTGCGCTTATAATCAGAGGTACCATTACCTTCCAGCTAGCGCCTGGAGAACTGACTGCGCTGATAATCGAAGGCACCATACCCTTCCAGCTAGCGCCTGGTAAACTGGTAGTTTGTTGTGAGAAGTGTATCTTTGGCTTACTAAGCACATAGCTAGTAGAGCAAAGTGGAATTGTTGTTGTTTCGTTGTAACTGAAAATATCATGGATTTGATTGGTTACAGTTCGGAGGACCGAGTTACTCTATTGGTTGATTGTATACATGTTGGTGGGTTGTAAATTTATATTTTTACAAAGATATGCATGTATAGTTATGATAGTAGTGGAAACGAACCGAAATGTCATTTTTGTCATTTGAAAAGTGTGGAGGAGAACGAATGTCTTAAAGATAAACATGTTTAAAAAGGTACATCTGGGTATGTATAGGAAATGGAAGAGAGTATCGGGCTTAGTGAGATTATTTACTAAGTAATTGTTTATGTAAGAAAGAGTGGGAATGGGGGTTAATGAAAGAAAGGAAAGATGAATCGCTTATAGCGTTGAATGAAATGGTTGTTTTTGAGAAAAGTTCATACATATATATATTTTGTATAAACTGTCACAATACTATTCTAGTACGAGAATGAGTGTTCATGATCATAGCTATCTGTAAGTTGTTATTGTTGAGGATCATGTTGAGATCCCTACTGGACTATATGTTCATCCCACGTTGTTGAATCTTTTTCAGGTGTTTAGCAGGATGTGCTACAAGATTTGGATCTTCTTATTTGTTGGCCACGGGGCCTCTTCGTTGTAGGCGGAATGCCATATGTGTAAAAGGGTTGCACCCTTCATGTGATTAGTTAATGTTGTAAGCCTGAGGGCAACTTATTTAGAATGCTCATGTTGTATTTAATTTGCATTCGAATGAGAGTGTTGTTCACTTATTTTAGTTGGACATCTGAATTTATTTCCGCATGTTATCTCTGAAACTGGATTAAGCTAATGAATTTGGTAATGGCTTCGAGTAATAAAAAGTGGGGCGTGACAGATTGGATATCGATAAATTGTTCATCAACTCCATGGTCAGTTTCTACAAATAGGTTGAATAGTTTCCCCTGCCAACTAGTTTGTCGTCTGCTTGGTTGCGAGGAATGGATGATACAAACAAACAAATCCTAATATTGAAAATTCCATGGCCTTCAGCCATAAATCACTCTGCCACTCATTTGGTCCCATTAACTCCCCATATTACTATTTTCCCAATTAAAAAATAGATATAATTAATTAATAATTAAAAAATATATGACAGAGAATATTATTTTAAATATTTTAATTGATTGATTTATCAGGTTTAAAAATTAATTCTAACTTTTAGACTTGAATAATGTAGATAAATGAGAAAAAATTCTAGAGTGTATACAATATATATGATCTTTACAACTTTAGTTATGACTTATTGTATTATTAATTATTATATTATTTTAATTATAATTTAAAAAATATTTAATTATATCTTAATTTTTAAAAAATTATTACTCCTATAATTATTCCAAGACATGTGATTTGTGTAACCAAACACATAAATTACATAAGATACCTTTGAAAGTTGTGTACATAACACTACCATTGACAAATATTAGAACCATGGTCTAATGGGTGACGATTAGGGTCTGGAAATTTACTTTCTCTCTGGTCTCAAGTGTGAATCTCCTAGCAAGCAAATGTATATCTTGGGGTCATGGACCGCAGGGCATAAGCCCTGTTTTGAAAAACTTGTTCGAACTGTAGGAACTTAGGAGTTGTTTGGGATGTTCTAAATAAGTGCATTTTTTTTATTTTTTATAAAAAGATGTATAGAAAAGTAGAGAGGAGATGTTGATTGATGTGAACCAAAAAAGATAAAAAGATAAAAAGTGTGGACTTATTTAGTCTTCCCAAACAAGACCTTAATCTAATATGCGTAAATTGGCCCAAAATACTCTACCTAATTAAAAAAAAAAAAAAAAAAAAGAGTTGATAAATATTAGGAAATACAACAATGCTATAGAGCTCTAAAAGTAGAGCTCTAAAAAGAGCTCTACTGAGCTGGCAGCCATTAAAAAAAAAAAAAAAAACAGAAAAAGACAAAACAATGGACACAAAAAGACAAATTAATGCTAGTTTAGAGCCACTCTTTTAGAGCTCTGAAGCAATTTTCTTAGGAAATCAACAATGCTATAGAGCTCTAAAAAGAGCTCTACTGAGCTGGCAGCCATTAAAAAAAAAAAAAAAAGACAAAACAATGGACACAAAAAGACAAATTAATGCTAGTTTAGAGCCACTCTTTTAGAGCTCTGAAGCAATTTTCTTAGGAAAACAACAATGCTATAGAGCTCTAAAAGTATAGCTCAAGAGCTCTACTGAGCTGGCAGCCATTAAAAAAAAAAAATAGAAAAAGACAAAACAATGGACACAAAAAGACAAATTAATGCTAGTTTAGAGCCACTCTTTTAGAGCTCTGAAGCAATTTTCTTAGGAAATCAACAATGCTATAGAGCTCTAAAAAGAGCTCTACTGAGCTGGCAGCCATTAAAAATAAATAAATAAATAAAAAAACAGAAAAAGACAAAACAATGGACACAAAGAGACAAATTAATGCTAGTTTAGAGCCAACTCAAATAATAAAACATGAATAGATATCTATTCTTGAAACACGACCACTAAAGAAGATAACAAATGGCTGACTCTAACAGCAACAGTAACAGCCCACCTCTCACCCTCCTCTGTCTCCTCATCCTCTCCGCCACCGCCTACGGCCGCCTCATCACCAACCATTCATCTTCCGATAAATATTAGGAAATATATACGTGACTCAAATAATAAAACATGAATAGATATCTATTCTTGAAACACAACCACTAAAGAAGATAACAAATGGCTGACTCTAACAGTAACAGCCCACCTCTCACCCTCCTCTGTCTCCTCATCCTCTCTGCCACCGCCTACGGCCGCCACATCACCAACCATTCATCTTCCGATCTCGTTTCCGACGGCTCCACGACGGTTTCCAGGCTCCGCCGCTCATCCTCCTCGGCACATCTGACTCGTGCGACCAGACCTACGGCTTCTTGCCCTGCACCACGACCGTACTCGGAAACATCTTCCTCATTCTCGTCTACGGTTACCTAATGTTCCTCGCCGCCACCAATCTCTCCAGTGGCAGCGAACTCTTGCTGAAGATTCTAGGTCCCGGTATCATCGGCGGCCTCTTCCTTCCCATTCTCGGCGCTCTTCCCGATGCCTTGCTTATTCTCGGTATTATTATTTGTCCTCGTTTCGATCTCCATTTTTGCCTCTGTTTGGCTTCCTGGAAAATGAACGGCAAAAAAAAAAAAAAAAAAAAAAACAGAAAGTGAAATTCCTTGAATAACGTAAAATGTTTGAAAACATAAAAACGAGCTCACCTATAAGTTTGAGGATTCTAAGAGGATAGTTAGTTAGTTGTAAATTTTAGTTTGTTATGTTTAATAGTTTTATGCACACATGGTGTTTGTTTTACTGTTGAAAGTTCCTGATGTTAGATTTAAAATTTTACCTGCGGTTTATTGAGAAATCATGAACCTTATTTTAAATTTGTTGTGATTCGAAACGGATTTGTTTTCAATTTTTGTAGAATATAGCTTGAACTTGCCCCATAGTCGTATGGGTTGACTTGCATGTTTTTTTTTTCTTCAGAAATTATACCTCCCTTTAATTTAGGAGTTCTAAAAAAGCACTAATGATGTGAAAAATTAAAAAAAAAAATAAAAAGAAAAAAAAGAAACCAAGGCTAAAATATCACATCACATGAAACTCACACATAAATTAGAGTTATTAGAGCTCTTAATTTTGAACTCCCAATCTTTTTTTTCTTTTTTTCTTTTTTATACACTTTGCACCCTTAAAGTTTCACCCATTTCTCATTTTGACCTTTTAAGTCTAATTTTTTTCACTTTAGCTTTTCATGTTTGTAATCCTTTCCACTTTGACCCTTCAAGTTTGATTTTTCCCACTTTGGCCTTTTATGTTTACAATCTTTTCCACTTTACTCCTAAACTAACTTTTATCCAAAAAATAATAGAATCTGCCACGTCATCAACACATCAGCTCCATGTGTGATGTAATAAATTTACTAAAGATACAAAAAAATGAAAAATAGAAAACAAAAAAATTGAATTTTTTTTTGTTTTCTTCAAATTTATTCATAAACATTATTATATTATAGATGCATCTAGATTAGATGCACCTAAAAAAATTAAAAAATTTAACTAAAAAAAGAAAAAAAAAGTTTACTAAAGAGGAAAAAAAATGAAAATTTGCTGACTCAAACATTTGTATTGTCAATTCTGAAATGAAAAGTTTACTATCATTTTTTTTCGTCTTTAGTAATCTTTTTCCTTTTTTTTTAAGTTAAATTTGTTTTTATATAATGTAATAATGTTTATGAATAAATTTGAAAAAAAGTTCACTAAACTAAAAAAAATTTCAATTTTTTTTGTTTTTTATTTTTCATTTTTTTGCATCTTTAGTGAATATTTTATATTACATGTGGAGCTGATATATTGGTGATGTGACAGATTCTGTTAATCTTTTGGATGAAAGTTAGTCTATGAATAAAGTATGAATGATTGCAAATATGAAGGGCCAAAGTGAGAATGATTGCAAATATAAAGGGTCAAAATGAGAAAAATCAAACATAAATGGCCAAAGTGGAAAGGATTGCAAACATAAAGGGCCAAAGTGGGAAGGATTACAAACATAGAGTGTTAAAGTGAGAAAAATTAAACTTAAAGGGCCAAAGTAAGAAATGGATGAAACTTTAGGCGGATAAAGTGTAATTTACCTTTTTTTTTCTTTTTTGTCTTTTTTTTGGGAGCCATGTGCTTATAGAAATTTGAAAATTGGAAAATTTTATTCATACAAAAAACTTTGTAAGAATGATGTGTTTAATGATATTTTGTTTTGAAATAAAAAGTTCGCAGTGAGCCAATAAATTTTTTGTTTGTATAATGCATGCATTACTCCTGAAAATTGAAGCTCGGGCATTTTCTCAATTGAACAGACATGAAGGTCTTGGAATGGCAATTAGATCATTTCAAAAAAAAAAAAAATTTTTGTTTATTTCGTTTTGCTATTTGGTTCTATAGAAACCTTTCAAGTGGTGACGTTTAGTATGGTGAAATTGAGATGTTTACTAAATGAGAATAAGAGAATTATACTAACGGTTCTTATAATTTGGAACTTGTGCCACTTTAGTTTTTGATTTTTTAATTGTAACACATTTGATCCTTAATTTTGAATCTTGTTTTAAATAAGGACAATTGAAAATCCATTGCTCACAATTTGATAAAATATAAACTAGTTTGACAAAAATAAATATCAAAAAAATATTTTTTAATTTTTAAAAATTATTTATACCCACCAATGATAAAATTATATCAAATTGATAATCTTTTACATGTTTATTTATTTATTTTTAACAAATTAATTTTTAATATATGTTTAGATGATGATCATGTAATAAGTGGTTGTTTTTATTTTCATTAAATTAGTTTTTATTTTTTCAAAAATCAAATATGGCGACAACTTTGATATCATTATTAAACCAATCTATTAAAGCAAAAAATTTAAAACTAAAAACATTTCATATGTTCAATATATCGATTACACATTAAAAGTCTAATAACCATCCATTACATAATAATCATCCAAAATGTTTGTTAACAACAAGTACAACCATTTATTACATGACAACCATAAAAAAAAACATCAAAAAAAAAAAAAAAAAACCAACCATTATATGATTATCACCCAAACACATAATAAAAATTAATTTGGTAAAAATAAATAAATAAATAAATGTATAAAAGATTTATCAATTTTACATAATTATCTTTGGTCGATAGAATAATTTTTAAAAATTCAAAAAGATTTTTTTTAAATTTATTTTTGTCAAATTGGTTTATATTTTATCAAATTGACGACTTTGTCCTTAAAATTGAGTAATGGTATCTTTAATTGTCTTTATTTAGAATAATATTGAAAATTCAAGATCTCTAACAATTGAAAAGTCAAAGACCAAAGTGATACGAGTCTCAAACTATAGGGACCATTAGTATAATTCGCCCAATGAAAATTTATTTGAATTGTGTTTTATTCTTCTTTTTATTATTCAACTTGTTTGTGGAAAGTACGATATATTTTTTTTTTTTTTGGGTGACAGAACTTATAATTTTAAAGTCTTTAGAGGAGTCAATTGGTAATTATATTGATTTGGTTGCAAATAATTGCTTCAGTTCTATTGTGTGCTGGTTTGTGCTTTCAATAAACTTGATTCACACAATTTCTTTCCACTTTGGGGTCCTTTTTTTGTTTCATCAGGGGGTGCTTCGGTTGGGTTTTTTTTTGTATCATCAGGGGGTTCTTTATTTTGCCTCAGCCTTAGGGATGCTTGTTTTGTTTCAACTGGGGGTGCTTGTTTTTAGGGTCAAAACAGAGTAGAAGGAGGTCGGTTTTGGACCGGAATAGAGGATGGTCAAATCTGGTTGGGTCTTCATTCGGGCACTCTTTTGCGAGTGGGAGTTTGAGGGATGAGCTCGGTTTCGGATCTATGGAGTTGCTTCGGTGCTTTGTTTGGAGGGAACAAGGGTGTTGTAGTTGATCCAGATCTGTCTAAGAGTTCATTCGAGCGCTCCTTTTCGAGTGGGAGTTTGAGGGGTGAACTTCATCCAGATGTATAGTGATGTCTCGACGGTTGCTCGATGTTTTGGGTTGTCAACACCGGGGCTGTTGCAGTGGGCGTGTTTGGAGTTTAGAGCCGGAAAGCTGTGTTCGACCACGGAAGTGGAGATGACAGTGGGTCTTGGTCGGCTGTGGTGATGGTCGTGAGTCTTGATCATCCTTGGGTGTGTTCAGTTGCAAGGAGTGCTCGGTCCCGATCATGGAAGTGGAGCTGGGTGTGGAGTTTCTCCAGCCTTGGAGCTGTTGGCTATGGAGTTTTCGGGCCAAGGAACTATCTCAGTAGAGTGTTGTCAGGTGTGGGCTACTAAAAAGCTTTGGTTTGGGTGGTGCAGAGTGCTTTTCATGCCTTGGTAGAGTGTTGTCAGGTGGGCTGTTGAAAAGTTTTGATTTTGGTGGCGTGGGTCTTGGTTTTGGTGGGCAGCAGAATGGGTGAATAAAATATTCAGGTTGATTAGTAGTGTGTGAATTGTTGTTAAGAGGAGTTAGCTGCTTAGGTGTTGTTATGAGGAATGTAGCAGCTTGGGTGTTTGGTGTTGGTTTTTTGTTTTTTGGGTTGTGTGGGTTGTTTTTGTGGGGTTTTTTGTATTTTTTTTCTAGTTAAGGCCTTCTTAACTTTTTTGTTTTAAAAGAAAAAAATCGTGAGGCCAGAGGTTGGTTGTATGGGTGCGAGTAGTAGTAGTAGGGGTATTTTGTACTTTCCGAATCTCTCTCGATGCATGTCATCTTCCTGTACCTTTAATTTCATGTTGTTAATGAAATTTTTCTTTGCTGATAAAAAAAAAAAAACAATTGTTTGAGATACAGGATTTGGAAAATTACTAATGGTAATTGTGGATCTCCTCTTCAATGTATGAATATATATATATATATATATATGTTCATTGTTTAACCAAATAATTCTTCAAAATTTAAGTTCAATTGATCTTGATTAGGAGCTTATCGCTTCAAACTTGACTTTGTATTTTTTATTTAATCATGCTGTTATTCTCCTTGTCATCAGGGCCGGCCCTGAGTTATTAGAGACCTAAGGTAGATTTTTTAAATTAGGCCCTTCATATATTGTTACCAAAAAAAATAAAAATTTGTTTGGATAAAACAAAAAGGATAAAAATTTATTTCTATTGCATTACAATTTAACAATATTTTGATAACAAATATATATATATAATAATTGAATTTCAATTAGTTGAATCTAATCTTTTTTTTTAGCTTACCAAATCTATAAGAACTAAAACTAATCGCGGGGTAAGGATGAGAATTTTGCGACACAACTCAAGCAATATATAAAATTAGCAAGTTAGGGTTGACTATTTTTCAACATGAATCCAGGTATGACATGACTCAATAACATGAATTATTAGTTATATATTTTAATGTTCACTAAGAGATGCTATGACATTTTTTTAATCTTTTATTTAACTCCATCCAACTGAATAAAAAAGTATATATAATGGGAAATTTACCAAGAAATCCTAAATGTTGATCTTATAATCCAATTAGTCCCATATGTTTTCTAGTGCTCTGTTTAGTCCTATCTGTTGTCAAATGACGCAATTGCCATCATTTATTGTGTAATGTTTGTTGAATGCCACACACAATATGTCACGTGACACACACAATGGGTGCCACACATCAACAAAGTACACTAAGGCTCTTTATGAGGGTGTGTCACGTGCCACACACAATATGTCACGTGACACACAATTGGTCTACACATCAACAAAGTACATTAAGGCTCTTTATGCTTTTTGCCTAAGGCTCTTTATGAGGGTGTGTCATGTGACACATACAGTATGTCATGTGACACACACAATGGGTGCCACACATCAACAAAGTACACTAAGGCTCTTTATGCTTTTTGTCTTGGAATGATGTATGTCACGTGACACACATAATTGCATGCTTTTTGCCTTATAGGAGGTATACCCTATAAAATAATAATTAAGGCTAGTATCTTTTTTTCATTTCAGATATGCATTTTTTTTTTTTTTTTTTGTTACCTATTTTAGAGTCAATCTAGTAAAAAATATATAATAATAAGGTACAATTTTTTTAATTAGAAAAATGCAATTAAATTAAAATCAAACATTCTATAAATAATTTTATTTAGTAGAAATAAATTTTATAAAATTCAACTTATGGGAAAAATTTTAATCTCTTCATACACTTACTAAGTTATTTTTAACTAAAAATGAAAGTTTTTACGTTAAACATCAATCGGACATGAATCAAAATAATGTCATACGACAACATAAAAAATAAATGAGCTGAGTTAATATTGAAGTAATTATGAAATAATACGACATGATACACACCCTTCGTTGGGGGCTCTAAATTTTGTTCAAAATTAGAGACCCAAGGCGACTGCCTTACTCGCCTCAACTCAGGGCCAGCCTTGCTTGTCATGGATTTAATAAGAAGGCAATGTTATATATGGTGCATACACAATGAAAAACAATTTAATTTAGATTTTATTGATTTTTTTCTTCATTGCAGATAAATGTGGCATTAGGAACAAGTGTCTTCTTTAATATCTTGTTTGAGTCTTGCCCAAAACTTTTTTCTTACTTTTTCTTCATATGCATAACTTATTCATTTGCCTTGTATAATGTATCTCAATATCTCAATTTAGTTGAGGAAGTTTTATGATTCTCTCCAATTAGAAAATTTGGCCTTCGAGTAAACTTTTTGTAACTAATTTTCTTTTGATGGATGAAATAAAGCCAAGCATTAGAATAAGAGGTTCCAATTAGCTAATAAAGCTAGTTTGTGAACTTTAAATTAGTTATGTGGCATGAGAATACCGTGGAAAGGAAAATCTAGGTCAAGGATGCAGGGAGTAGATGATGTTGATGACTATGTTAGATATACAGCTGGTGTATCTTTTACAAATGGCAAACCTTATTATGTTCTACTCGTATGGTATCACGCACAATATGGGATTATAAAACACGAATACATAATTGCATGTTTTTTCCCCTGAGATGCCTAAGGGAGTAATCAATCTATGAGTATTCAAAGAGGAAACTTTCTGGAGCATTAAGTTTGACTTCTTGGTTTTTCCATGAATCGTTGATCAATGTCTTGCATGTCGTCTCCGAATTAAAAATGAAGAAAAAATGTCAAGCGTGCGCATAGTCTTCGTGTCCAATCCAATGTTTCCTCAGGCTGATTGTAGTTTGGACTGACCAGTTGATTATGCAATGTCAAGTACAGCCTGCATTGAATTGTGTCTTTTCTGCTTCAAAGTTTCTTTGATTAAATCCAATATACATTATATGCTTTGTGATTGGTCTCTATAATGCTTCCATTCTAATCCATTGTTTTTCTACAGTATCTGGACCTCTGGAACTACAGAAACAGCTCAAAGTCAGGTCTCAATTGGAATGGGCTTGCTAGCTGGGTCTACAGTCATGCTCCTAACTGTAATATGGGGAACTTGTGTTATTGTCGGCAAGTGTGACCTGCACGATTCAATTGCAATAGATGGAAAAGATACAAAGAAATTTAGCTTAACTAGTATGTCCAAGGAATTTCTTACTCATTTTTTCTTTTCCTATGCACGAAAATCATGTATTGTTTGAAGAAAAACTATTATTTCTGACTTCGAATTGCTTCTCTCTCTCTCTCGGTAGCCAAAAACACATGGGTGATGTTGGCATGCCTAAAGTGAAGTTATGGCACATGAATACATAAATTATGATTTTTTTCATATCATCATGATTTTTTTTCGAATTACTTCTAGCTGTTTGCTTTTTATTTTGATTTTATTTAGGTGACAGTTTACAGTTGGATGCCATAATCATAGTGCTTTCTATTGTGATAAGAGTATCACTGATAATCAAATGCATGTTTAACTTCGTACACCTCATTGACTTGTTTATTTTCTTGGAATGTTGCCATCCCTATTAGAAAATATTTAAGTATAGAATGTTCGACCAATGATTATTGATGGATTACATAATCCACATAAGTTACTCTCATCTTTGCAGGTTCTGGTGTCACCACTGACATCTGGACTAGCTATGCTGCAAGGATCATGGCTATATCTGTAATACCATTTCTTGTTGTCCAGATACCACAAATTATGAATTCAACTTCAGGAAGACACTTGGCAGTCTTGATTGCACTTATTGTCTCTGTCTGTATGCTGATTTCATATTGTCTTTATCAGGTAAAATATATTTTCTATGCAGCATTGATCTTTCTGCCCCATGCAATACGCTCAATATTTTTGTTCATTTATTTATTTTGTCATGAATAAATTGAAACAATGGATACAAAAAAGTTAGGTTACGGCATTTATTTGTTCAACTCATGTCTAAAAAAGTTTTGAAACATAAATATTGCAAGTATGTTTTAACTTTATTGTGTACATATATCGTGAAAAAATTTGAACAATACAAGAATACAACAGCACTAGATAATGTAAACATGTTATAGCTATTACATGGACTCGGAAATGTGTATCGGGTGTGAACTGGTCCAGTTGAGGAGAAGCCATTTCCTTATTTCGTTACTATCAAATTCAAGTTTTTTCTTCTCCAAACATTGTTTAAAATTTAGAAGAAGAAGATTTAAGTACCTAATTTGGGTAGGGTGATGGATACATATTTCATACCCTTATCCTTGTCAAAACACGAATCCAACAAGGAGAATTGAAGAGTCACATGTAATGCTGCCTTCCATACTTCATCAAGAAAATGTAATGTTGGGTAATGCTAATGCCTTGTTTTTTGCCTCTCCCTTGTCTTGGTTGCAAACAAAACCTCTTGTTAATTAAGTCATCGAAAAGTGTATAGATTACATTTGGTGTTTTAATTTCCCTGCTTTCCTCTTCCGAAAAAGTGGAAACCTTGTTATCAGAGGCCATATTATCTCACCTGTCACCTGAACTTTAATCGCCAAGGTATGGTGAATTCTTATTTGTCGTGCTGAATAGTGGGCTCCATCCCTGCTTATAGTTAGCTGGTTAAATTTCTTCCCTGCTAATTGAATTGTTAGGGTTTTCCCTATCTGTGCTTAACTTTCCTTCTCTATATATAGGTTTTTCAGCCATGGATCCAGAGGAGAAGACTTGCTTATGCGAAGCATAAGCATCTAATATCAGGATTTCTGAAATATCTAAAGATGCGTGCAGTAGGAAAGTTCATCAAGGACGATAGCGAGCTTAATACTGAAATTGTAGAAATGTTGGTTTTCTTTTATACTTCCCACTAAAGATTTTGATTGCAGACTCACAAATTTTAGACTTGGACTCGCATATTTTTTGACTCTTAAATGGATTTTTGGCAGGCTATTTCGCACAATTGACGGGGATAACGATGGATTTATTTCAGAACCTGAATTGAAATCTTTGATCGTATTAATACGGCTTGATGAGATTAACTTTGATCAGGATGATGTTGTGAGGAAAGTGATGAACGATTTTGATACTTCCAATGATTATAAAATTGATTTGCGCGAGTTCATCAATGGAATCTCAAAATGGCTTGATGAGGCGAAGCAGGCTGGAGCTCCTTCTCGTGAGGCTGGTACTGCCATGATGAAATATCTTGATGAATTCCACAAGGTATCTCATGCCATGTTGAATTTCTCTAGCTTTTAGTACTGCTCTCAGATTATGATATCATTAATGTTCATGCATTTACAGCAAACAAAGAGAGAACACTATCTTTTAGGGGATCAAAGCGGGGATCAAAGTGTGGATCAAAGTGACGAAGTCTCAGAGGGTGTTCAAAATCCCAAGTGGACCTCTCTTAAAGCTGTGTTGATGTTGGTAGTGGGGACTGTCATCGCAGCTGCATTTGCTGATCCTTGCTGTTGATAATTTCTCCGATGCCACAAGCATTCCATCTTTCTTCATCTCATTTATTGCGCTGCCTTTGGCTACCAACTCTAGTGAGGCAGTATCAGCTATTATCTTTGTTAGCCGGAAAAGGATGAGATCAGCCTCATTAACATTTTCCGAGGTTTGTTTTCCCTTTTTTATTTGTATTCCATCAGTGGCATCAATACATAAGGGGAAGGGTATTCAATTGAATACTCTGACTATGTTTTTATTTGTGTGTATATATGTAAAAGCCTACTCCTTATAATATGAACACCCACGTTTACACATTTTGAATATCTATACCAAAATTCTTAAGCAACGAACTCACCCACTTCAAACTTTGCACACCCACCCACAACATATTCACAATCTCTTTTAATTTTGGGTGTAATACCCCATCAGAAACACTACGTATCTATAAAAAGTGTCTAGAAAGTGAAGTAAATGAAATAAATTTGAAGTTGGGCAGTGTGGGACACATCCAAATTGCACCCAGTCTATACACTTCATTTTCTTAGTTCTTTTTTTGATAAAGTAGTAATAGTGTACCCTCATATGAAAACCAAAAAAGCTACTTTCATATAAAAGCAAAAGAAAAAGAAAAAGATAATACCCGAAAGATAGCTCATTTAGTAAATATGGCTGATGTTGAATTAAGATATTGGAATTTAGAAAAACTGCCTTCAAGCTCCATCAAAACTAGGTAGAAGTCGTGTGACTCTTTGAAAACAATTGAGAACTCCATATATTCAGTATTTGTTTCAGATTGAAACAATTGTATAAATATATCTTAATTGTTTTGTATTTTTGATTTAAGAGTTTAAATTAGATGATTTATTGGAAGTGAATGATAGATATAGATAAAAATGAATTATTTTTTGTAAATTGAAGTTGTTGAATACCGTGACCTCTGAGTTTTTTCTGTTGCAGTTATGTGGGGTAGTAACCATGAACAACGTCCTTTGCTTGTCGATTTTCTTAGCTTTGGTTTATGTTCGAGGATTGACATGGGACTTCTCAGCGAAAGTTCTGGTTATTCTAGTTGTTTGCCTCGTGATGGGTGCATTTGCTAGCTTCCGAACCACCTTCCCTCTTTGGACAGCTTTAGTGGCGTTCTTCCTCTATCCGTTCTCCCTGGCACTCGTGTATGTTCTTGACTATGTTCTTGGCTAGTCATAGAGAGATTCATAGAGGTTGGTACTTTCTAGTGATTGACTAATCAATCGCGGTTTCTTACCTTTTAAGCTTATCAGCTGTTTTTTTTTTTTTTTTTTTGTAAATCTGAGTATTTGTCACATTAGTGACTTTGAAATGTCTAGAACTATGGCATGGCTATTTTTCGGGATATATAGAAAGCCATGATGATGTTGCATTCCAACTTGTGTATCATTCATGTGCAAGCTTGATATTGTAGTTTGTCTGTTATTTGTGTGTGAATTTTAATTGAATATTTTGATTATGAATTGAGTTAGTTCAAGGGTTTGATGAGGGATTTAGTTTGATATTTCACACACCTTTCGCACTTTTTCTATTTTCCTTTTCAAATCCCTACACAAATTCATGAACCAAATACAGCCTTAAGAAATTAGGTCATGTGTGATTGAGAGGAGAAAAAAAAAAAAAAGGTAAATTGAATTTCTCAAGCCAAATTCTTGGTTTTTTTTATTTTTCTTTATGGAGCTCTTCAATCAGTAATAATGGCTTCCAAAAAAGACAATATGAACGTATTATATTTTAAAGTTAAAAGAATTAAGATTTTTTTTTTTTTTTTTAAAACTTTAAGGATTAGTAATTTGACATTTCTAAAAATAAACACTAGCCAATAAGCAAATTCCTTTTTTACTTCAATTTGTTTGTTTGTTTTTTTTTATAAATATATATTTTGACAAAACCCTCTTAATATGGGTCCTACAAAAACAAAGAAAAAAAATTAAATAAATAAATAATTGACACCTTGCTAATGTCAAATATGACATACATGGGGCAATGCCAAATACTACTTAGATAAATGACAATTTTTTTTTATAGAAATATTAAATATTACATGGTAAGTTATCACATAAGATTTGATGGAAATGCTCTGAAGTTGTGGTTAAATCACCTCTAACTATCATGGACTCGGTTAGGCTCATGTCAACTGTTAGACAACTCAATAACTGAAAAGAAATTGAACCATTGTATGGTAAAAGTAAGAAATTTAAAAATAATTCTCATTTCACCCACATGAATTTTGTTGATATTAGCATCTATATATATATATATATATTTAAAGAGTAATGTCATACAAATAAATTTTGTATATTTTTTATTATTAATTAGTGTGACATTTACAATATTTTTATAGTGAATCATGTTTCAAGTATCAATGTTTTGTTAGTGTATGACACATTAATTAACCAAAAAAAATTGAAAATATTATAAAATTTAGGGTAAATTACAAATACATCCTCAAGATTTGATTAAAATACGAATCGTTCCCTGTAGTTTTGGAAATTACATTCCACTCCCTGAGATTTTTAATTTCATAGCAAGTCGTCTCTTATACTAATAAATCATCAAGTCAATTAACAATTTTTAATGATGTTAGACATATGTTTCAATTAATAATTTAGGTAATTTTATTATTGTATAGGAGAACAATTATGGATTTCATTTTTTTAGTTAATTCTGTTAAATAAAAAATACTAATAAGGAGATATTTATTATAATTTTTCAATTCACAAGAGACAATTTGTATTTTGCTAGGTATATTTGTAATTTACCTTAAAATTTATATTACTAATGCTTGGGACTCCCACTGGGGAAGACCTCCAGTGGGCAGTCATTAGCCAAAACTTTCCTTTTTTTTTTAATTACTAACTTCTACGTGTGTGTGTGTGAAATAATGAAAATGGGATATAGTGGGATTTGTATCATGATTGAATTTATATAGAAGTTTATTATCTAAATCCTTATGGAGATCCAGCGATTCATGATGTAAGCATGATAACCTTCCCCTGTCAAACAAATCTCTCACAGTAAACAAATATGCTAGTGTGATGAGATTCCCAAAATCCACGTGCAAAAACTTTTTATCAATCAAAGGGTGTGCTTGAATCATCCACCAACCAAACAAAATGTTGCATAACCAACAATGCAACAGACAAATAATTTTAACATAAATTGTGCATAGAATGTTGTGTAGTTAGGTTACAAGACAGCATACAAGTTAGAAGTTATTTGAGCTTGGCTTCTTAATGTTTGTTAAAAATCTATTTATTATATAAATAAGTCAAGTTAAATTTGAACACATTTTAAAATTTATGGTGAATTTTCAAGTCAAGTTTGAAAAATTTGCTACTCGGCTCAACTCGATTCAATTATATGTGCATTATAAAAAATCAAACTGTTAAAGTTCGCTCGCAATAAACTCAATTATAACTCATTTAAGATTAACTTGAAAAAATTGAACACATTTTGAAATTCATTAAGTTTTCAAGTTATGTTGAACAAGCTATTACTAAACTCGATTCATTTACAACCTGTGTCCCTAATATATGTGTTGTGAACACATCTTGGGAGCAAAATCAGTTTGTTGTCATGACAACAACATTTTGTGCGCAAGTGTGCACAAATCAATATCTACAACATTATCTCTTCATAACCAAACTTCCTTGCATCAAATTTGTAACTCCCAAAATAAAAACAAGTAAATTGCATCTCTCCCCAATATCATCTTCATGCTTCATGCTTACATAATGAAATATCCATATTCATATCTCTACTTTTACCCATAAAAAAAACTAGATGAAAAAGAATTTTTAAAAATTAAAACCCGCATGCTAGCATGTTTGAGAGAAAAAGCTACAGCTTGCCAAAACATCACAAACAATGGGCTAAAGCAATTCTTGGAGGAAAACAACTTGGCCTGCCAAAACATGAAGTAATGGACTAAACCCCCCGCAACTTTAGATTGACGTCAAGTTTTTCACCAACCTCACCATTGCAGCCGCTAACGGTGGTTGTTGCTTGGTCAATCGATGCCTTTGTTGGAGGAAAGAAGCTGTATAAAGGCTATTTTTGGGGCCAGGGATGGTGAATTGGGTCTTCAGCATTTCCCTGAAAAATACAATGCAAGCGAACTATTAGATGATGCGATTGGAATGAAATCAGGAATCAAAAAAATTGATAATGGATTTTTGTTATTTAATCTCACTTGATGTGGTAGAGATTGAAGTTATGATAATTCTTGGGTATATGGGGTTTGATACAATGAGGGGTGCTTATACTTTCAATTAGATTGGGGCAAACCTGTTGCAAGAGAAGCCAATGTGAGAAAATCTCCGTTTAAATCTCCATTCTCTTTTACCACTTTCTTTGTGTTAGAATAGTAGAGAGAGAGAGGAAATAATTTGTATTGTATGTAATGAATTAATTCTATACAATAGAAGGCCTGTATATATAGGCTAAGAAAAAGTATCATACTATAAACTTAACTATGAAAAAGAGTATCTTATAAAAAACCTAACTATGGTTATTCCCAAATATATCTAGGAAATCAATACGAATATATACCATATATATATTAACATCCCCCATCAAACTCAAGGAGTATAAATATCTTGAGTTTGGAGAGAAAAACTAAAACATGAAATAAAACTAAATAAAATAAAAAGCAAATAAATTGCAAAGTTTGAATGGGGGCGCAAGGGCGCTTGAGATAAATTAGAGGCCCGAGGTAATGCCGGGAGACAGTTTATGGTCGAGCTGGACCAGTGAAGGAATTGGCCGAAACTAATGCCGGGACAGTTTAAGGTCATATCGGACCATTGTAGGAGCTGGCCGGAACTAATGCTGAGACAGTTTAAGGTCATGCTGGACTGTTGTAGGAGCTAATCAGAATCAATGTCAGAACAGTTTAAAGGGTTCATGTCGGTGTAACGCCCTCAAAAATAAACCCATTAAATATACCATCGACATGCAATATTAAAAGGAAACAATTCATTATCTCATTCATCAGAGTCTTACTAAATAAAAGCATTACATGTAACATCAAATTAAATGCCCTACGGGCTTACATCTTTCCAGGCCAACACTTGGACACAAAAATATGAGTTCTAACTCAAATACAAATAAAGCCCTAGGCTTGAATGTTTACATGTAATAACAAATAGAAACAAATAACTAAAGATAGTCTTCAAACTCCAAATCCTTCCAAGCTAAGTCCTTGGAGGTAGCTTATCACCTGGACCTGAAAATGATGTTCCCATATAGGGTGAGTCACAGCCCAGTAGAAAAAATACTAAACCAAATATAAGCATTGAATAAAGCATTAGCATTCAATAGATGGTTAACCAAAATAATCAATTATATCATTTTACAGTCTCATGACACTAACGTCTATGACACGTTTCACTTTTCATTATTTAATAATATGGCTCAGAACCTGGCCAAACTTACAACAGTGAACTATATATCATATTCGCATTACTTCCAATATCAACAACTCAAATGAGACTCAGGCTCATATCAAAACACTTCATACTTCCCGTTTGATACACATTTTAGTGCTGTATCAATAACATGTAAAAACACTTCAATATAATAAGCACACATAATGGTGATGCTAATGGAGTCCATCCCCTATCTCCTCCCAAACAAAATCCGGTTTAGAGGTCCATCCCCTATCTTCCCCTAAACCGTGGAGTATATCCCCTATCTCCTCCCACACAATACAATGTATGTAAACACATAACATATACAATACACAATCAATACACGAAATTTCTGTATTAATTCAACAGTCAAAACAATGACTCAACCAATGTGATTAGTTTCAGTTTTCCCTAATCCACATGCAATGTCTACAACAATCACGACTATCCTCCACCGATAGCCCAAAACAGTTATTTCTAGATTAGAAATAAATATATCAACAATTCAATAGGCGAGTGACTTAAATTATCAAACTACACCATTTAATCAACAATTTCCTCAATTTCATGATATTAACTAAATTCCCCAATTTTCCTCAAATTAATTATACAAATTAATTTACTAAAACAATTAGGGTTTTCCCAAAATTACCAAAATACCCCCAACATATCAAAATACCAAAACTTAGAACAAAACGTATAGATGGAGTAGGAAATCCCTACCTCAAAGAAAATAACACAAATGGAGAAGACGAAGATGATGACCCAAACTCCAAAGCGCTCCAAATCCACAAACTCTCAGATTAAAACGAAGCTCTCGACTCACTCTATCTTTTTAATAAAGGATCTAGGGTAGAAATACACTCTAAGTAGATCAAACCTAAGAGAGAAGGTGAGTAGAGAAAGAGAGAACTCGGAACTAGGGTTTGGAGTCAAAAAGAGGATGAAAAACTATTCAAAAACCCGCTGCTGCCTATTTAAACTGGACAGGCTCACTCGAGCGAAGACTTGGTCGCTCGAGCGACCAGACACAAGAAATACTCACTCGAGCGAAGAAAAGCTCACTCGAGCCAAAAACGCGATGCTTCAGGTCTGCAACCCAGAAGCTCGCTCGAGCGACAGAATGCTCGCTCGAGCAAAGAACTCGAAAACATACACCTCGCTCGCTCGAGCGAAGAAAAGTTCGCTCGAGCGAAGAAACACTGCTCTCAGGTCTATACTAGACGCAATTGCTCGCTCGAGCGAAGAAACTCTGGCTCGAGCCACCAGACACAAAATTCAACCCCTCGCTCGAGCGACCAAACCCTCGCTCGAGCGACCAACCCAAAAACTGGACAGCAACACTTGGTTTCTAACTCAACCAACCTGTAATAAACCTGCCCAACACATCCCATAACTCAAAATAAGAAATTAAAGGACGATAACAACAATTTGATAACAACAGGATCTACGGAACATAAGTCCGGATACAACAACCAAAAGGAAAAGACCGGGGTCGCTATAGTCGGACCGATGTAAAGAACTGGATGTCGGAACCGGCAAGCGTGACACACACATAACTTATGAACAGAAGATTGAGTGCCCCAAGAGGGCTTGGATTGTGCGTCAGAGAGGGTGGCTTGAATGGTGCGCCAAGGAGACGACTTAGAGAGTGCGCCAAAAGGAGGCGGCTTAGGAAGTGCGCCAATATATATATATATATATGATAGAGATATTTGAGGTAGAAATAAACCGGTGGATAGAGGAAGAGATTACCACGAAGCGATATTGAAAGGAAAATATGGCAGTTTCATGGGTTGAGGTCCGACGAGAGGCCAAGCCAAGGTTGTCGTCCGCCGGTAAGGTGAAAAACACCAAGAGCTTAATCTCTAGCTTTGATACCATGTTAGAATAGTAGAGAGAGAGAGAGAGAAAAAATAATATGTATTGTATTTAATGAATTAATCCCATACAATAAAGACTTGTATATATAGGCTAAGGAAAAATATTCTACTAGAAACCTAACTATGAGAAATAGTATCCTACAAGAAACCTAACTATGACTATTCCCAAATATATCTAGGAAATTAATATCTAATATATCTAGGAATATTTATCATATATATATATTAATACTTTGGAACCAGCTCACACATAATCGTTGAGCTCGAAGGGCCTTTTTTGAAGAGGATGCTAATTCAATGTGTTAGGACTATGGGACTCCAGAAATCAATCACACACAAGAACACAAGAGATTTACGTGGTTTGGCAATTGCCTACGTCCACGGAAGAGATATCTACTATAGAATTATCCCGGAGGGAGATTACAGTACTCACACCTCACAACTGTCTCTATAGCACTCTCACTCACAGATTATACCCTCTGTTTGCTCTTCAGCTCTGTGTATCACTCCCATATCCAACCCCTCCTCACTCATCTCAATTTATAACCAAAAGAAGAGGAGTAGGTGAAGTGATAGCCATAATTGGCCAAGGTGGTGCCACCCTCGCTATCTTCCTTTAGTGAGTTGGTGTTGCCCCTACCACCCTTCTTTAGCACATGGTGCCATCCATACCATGTGGGCTAGAAACTAACAATTCTCCCCCTCTACACCCCCATGGATAACTGACTTCTCACTTGAAGTCCATCCCGGTCAGATTCTTGCAAACTTCCAATTTGTCTCTGGTGACACCTTTAGTCATCATGTCATAAGGATTCCTATCCGTGTGAATCTTCACTGGCTTCATCAACTGCTTTTCCATCACTTCTCGTATCCAATGATATCGGACATCAATGTGTTTTGTACGTGAATGGTACATGGAATTCTTGCTCAGATCAATTGCACTCTGACTATCACAATGTACCTTGTACTCTTCTGCTGTAGACCCAATTCTTGGAGAAACCACTTTAACCACAATATTTCCTTTCCAGCATCTGCGGCAGCAATGTACTCTGCCTCTGTTGTAGATAAAGCAACACACTTTTGTAGTTTGGACTGCCATGAGACAGTTCCCCTGCAAACGTGAACAGAAATCCTGATGTAGACTTTCTACCATCAAGATCACCTGCCATATCGGCATCTATAAAACCCTCCAAAATTGGTTCAGCTCCTCCGAAACATAAACACATCTTTGAAGTTCCCTTCAAGTACCGAAGAATCCATTTGACCACCTCCCAATGCTCCTTTCCTGGATTGGCGAGGAATCTGCTCACAACGCCAACTGTGTGAGCTATATCTGGCCGGGTACATACCATTGCATAGATCAAACTTCCTACTGCAGAAGAATAAGAGATTGCCTCAATTTCTTTCCTTTCAGAGCTGGTCGTGGGACACGAATGATTTGTCACATTGAAATGGTTGGCCAGTGGTGTGCTGACTGGCTTGGCATCTTTTATGTTGAACCTTTCAATCACCCGTTCAACATATTTCTCTTGTGACAGCCATATCTTCTTGGCTTTTCTATCACGAACAATCTTCATGCCCAAAATTTGCTGTGCTGGGCCTAAATTCTTCATGTCAAAATACTGCGACAAGTCTTTTTTCAACTTGTTAATCATAGTAGTCTCCTGTCCAATGATCAGCATATCATTGACATACAATAGTAGGATAATGAAGTTTCCATCCGAAAACCTTTGGAAATATACACACTGGTCTGCCATCGTTCTTGTGTACTCATGATCCACCACAAATGAATCAAACTTCTTGTACCATTGTCTCAGTGCCTGTTTCAGGCCGTAGAGACTCTTCTTTAGTTTGTAAACTAGATTCTGTTTTCCTTTAACTTCAAATCCTTCTGGTTGCTCCATGTAGATCTCTTCCTCCAAATCACCATGGAGAAAGGCAGTCTTGACATCCATTTGTTCTACTTCTATATTCAAGCGAGCTGCTAATCCCAGAGCTACTCGAATAGAAGTCATCTTCACAACTGGGGAGAAGATTTCATCAAAATCAATTCCCTTCTTTTTCCCAAAGGCCTTTGACTATCAAACGAGCTTTATGCTGCAATAGTTTACCGTTTCCATCTTTCTTCAATTTATACACCCATTTGTTCTTCAAGGCTTTCTTGTCTCTTGGAAGTGGAACAAGCTCATAAGTGTGGTTCTTCTGCAAAGAACTCATCTCCTCCTTCATGGCTTGCATCCAATAGTCTTTCTCTGTATGACTCTTGGCTTCCAAAAGCTCTCAGGCTCCCCCTCATCAGTAATCTGAATATACTGAGAAGCGGGATATTTGGTTGATGGCACGACAGCTCTTCTAGATCTCTACAACTGAGGCCCAGTTGCCTCTGGTTGAGGGGGTTGCTCCCCCCTGCTCAACACCTTCTTCATCCAGGTCTTCATCTCTTTCCTCATGATCCTCAATTTCTGGTATAGGATTCTGCAACTCTGGCACTTCTTGTTGCACATCATTACATCTAGCATTTTGTGATGGCTCGAGAGATGGAAACAAGTTTGGAGTGATGATATCTCTAGACTTTGCAGATTTCTCAAAATCTGCTACTGTCTGGTCTTCTTGGAACACAACATCTCTGCTCCTGAACATCTTCTTGTTCACTGGGTCCCACACCTTGTACCCAAATGCTGCATTTGAATAGCCACAAATATGCATGGAGTGGACTTGTCATCAAGCTTCTGTCTGTTTTCCTTGGAGATGTATGCAAAGGCCTTACACCCGAAGACTCTCAAGTGAGAATATGATACCTTTCTTCTAGACCAGACTTCCTAAGGTATCGCAAAATTCAACGGGATTGAAGGCGACATGTTGATGAGATAACAGGCTGTACGGGCAGCTTCAGCCCAGAATGACTTTGGCAACTTTGTCATTTTGAGCATACATCTGACTCTTTCCATAATAGTACGATTCATCCTTTCTGCCACACCATTGTGTTGTGGGGTGCCGGGAACTGTTGTCTCGTGCCGGATACCTCTGCTAGCATAGTATGCTGCAAAAACATTGGAAGTGTACTCACCTCCATTGTCTGTGCGAAGACACTTCAACTTCTTCCCAGTCTCTCTTTCCACCATTGCATGGAACTCCTAAAAGTGCTGAAATACATCATCCTTTCTCTTTAGGAAATACACCCACAACTTCCTTGATGCATCATCAATGAAAGTCAGAAAATACTTGTGGCCGCCATATGACTCCACGTCGATTAGGCCATAAACACCCGAGTATACCATATTGAGCACTTCTGTTTTCCTCTTGCTCGTTGAACTGAATGATACTCGATGTTGCTTGCCATAAAGGCAATGATCACACGGCCTTAGGGCACTTCCTTTGGATAAGGGTATCATAGATTGCTTTACCAATAAATGGAATCCCTTCTCACTCATGTGAGCTAGTCTTCTGTGCCATAAGTCTGGTGATTCCTTGTCTTCTGCTGCATTGAGACTTTCCAGACAGATCTTCGTTTGAGTCTTATATAGTGTTGAAGATATCTCTCATCTGGCGATTGTCAAAGCTCCTTTTGTCAGCTTCCAACAGCCATTTTCGAATGTACTTGTATAGCCCTGTCGATCCAGGGCTCTTCAGGAGATAAGATTGAGGTGCAAATCTGGAATATGCCTCACATCTTTGAGAACCAGCTTGTTCTCAACATTAGTCTGAATACTAATGTCACCCATACCCACAATCTTTGAATAGCTAGAATTCCCCATTCGAACAGTGCCAAAATCTCCAGCGTTGTATAAGCTGAAGAGTTCTCTGTAGGAAGTGGGGTGATAGGATACAGCTGTGTCTATCACCCATTCTGTGTAGCTGTGGTCAGCCACGTGAAGGCAATCCTCCTCTTCACCAACTGCAAGAAGTATTTCATCAATTGTTGTGGTTGTTGTGTTCTCATCTCCTTTTGACTTACTACTTTGTCCTTTCTCTTTTCGGCATGGGTAGTTTCTCTTTATGTGACCCTCCTAGCCACAGTGAAAGCAAGTGAAGCTAGAGTTACCTTGACCTTTGTTGTCTCTGGATTTACTCATGTTGTTCCAGCTGCCTCTACTCTTACTTCTTTCTCTACCTCTTCCTTTACCTCTTTCTCTGCCTCTATCTTCTATAACAAGAACATGGGATTGATTACCTCCTATGTTTTTCCTTCTTGTCTCTTCATTGTACATGGCATCTGTGACCATGCTCATGGTTAGCTTCCCTTCTGGTGCAGAGTTGCTGAGAGAGAACACCAACGTCTCCCAGCTGTTCGATAAAGAACTGAGTAGTAGTACGGCTTGCATTTCATCGTCTAAGCGCATCTTGATGGTTGCAAGCTAATTTACTAGATTTTTGAATTCACTGGTGTGCTTGATGACAAACATTCCATTCTTCAACTTCAAATTGACAAGCCTTCTCATCACCAAGGCTTTGTTCCGAGCGGTCTTTGACTGGTACATGTCGTCTAACATTGTCCATAGAGAATAGGCATCTGTCTCCTCAGCGACATGATGGTACACACCGTGTTCTATCCATTGTTTGATACAATTAATAGTCTTACGGTTTATTTTTATCCAGTCATCATCTTTCACTCTTTCAGGTTTAACCCCCTTTATAAAAATAGGGTCAAACAAGTCTTTATAAAACAGGATGTCTTCTATCTGTGACTTCCAAATTGCATAATTGAATGGAGTCAACTTGAACATAGATCTTGAAGTTGATGTGGATTTCTCCATCATATTCTTTCTTTTTACAGAAAACTCCGATGAAAAATATGACCATACGGATGTGTCTGGAATACTCCAAATAGTTTAAAACCACTATTGGATCGTCAAAAACGGACTCAGAATGGCTCAGATCAGGCCAAAATAGTTTGGACAGTTCAGATTTGCAAGTGTACCTTAGCCGCGCAGCAGCGGATAATTCTCTGTCTCTGGGTTGACTAGTTAACAGGGTGCTGACGTGGACAGCCACGTAGCACTAGCTTCAGCTGACGTGTCAGACACATATCAGTAAGGTGGCGCATACGTATCAAACACGTGGCAGTGATCTGGCGATGACATGGCTGTCATGTGTCAGTGGCGTCGCGCTGACGTATAGCCATGTGGGCAGTGACATGGCGTATGACGTCATAACACGCGCACGCATTCATCTTCCTCCTTCAGAAGCGCGTAGGCGTGTAGTGAGAGTGTACTGATGTGCCGGCTCGTCTGTTCGGCACGTAAGGAGCGTGGGACTCACTCGCCAATTTCAAAGGGCGCGTGATGGCTTGTCCAATGTCTTCTGGGCCTTTTCTTTACTGTTCTGGACTCCTCTTTGGGAGACCTTGCTCCTGGTATGCTCAAAATCGTATTTCGAGCAACTTGATTTCTGAGCAGTTTTGAAAAATACTCTGTTTTTGTTCCGAAACACGACCGATGGGGCTCTAATACCACTTGTTAGGACTATGGGACACCATAAATCAATCACACACAAGAACACAAGAGATTTACGTGGTTTGGCAATTACCTACGTCCACGGGAGAGATATCCACTATAGAATTATCCCGGAGGGAGATTACAGTACTCACACCTCACAACTATCTCTATAGCACTCTCACTCACAGATTATACCCTCTGTTTGCTCTCCAGCTCTATGTACCACTCCCATATCCAACCCCTCTTCACTCATCTCAATTTCTAACCAAGAGAAGAGGAGTAGGTGAAGTGATAGCCATAATTGGCCAAGGTGGTGCCACTCTCACTATCTTCCTTTAGTGAGTTGGTGTTGCCCCCACCACCCTTCTTTAGCACATGGTGCCACCCATACCATGTGGGTGGAAAACTAACACAATGTTAGTATATAAGAATTACACAACTACAACCACAGTATGTATATACAACAAATCATCAAAAGAAAGCTGATCTGAAAATTGGGTTGTTGGGTTCGATATTAACTGTACTTCCACTGCTACATGAAGCTGATTCATCTAATCTAGTGATGGGAGGAACAAAGATGGATGGGAATTTGCAAGGGAAAGAGAGGCCTGGTGGATTGTCTAGAGGGAAAGGACATGGCCTCTTCATTCCAACCATCTAAATTACATTATATAAAATAAATAAATAAATAAATAACCCATAAATATCGATGAAGCAATTTCCATTAAATGTCATTAAGAAAAATACAATTGAAATATGTAAGAATCCCATACTAAAATAAAGAAAATGCTAAGCTTATAAAATTATTATACAAAACAACTCATACAGAATAATGTGACGAAAACAATTATCAGTCAACCTTTTGTTTTCCAATGAATGGATGTAAATAGGTCAAATCATTCTATATAAAATTTCTACATATAAATCCTATCAATTCAATTGTTTTCACATGCGTTTTTACTTATAACATGAGAAAATAAAAAAAGAACATATAAAAGATCCATATATCCAATGTCTTGATTTTGATGAGAAAAACCAATTATAGCTCTTTCCATGAAAACATCTATCAAATTGTAAACTACAGAAATTAATGATTTTAACAGTCACCCTAATAAATAGAACTTGCTCTAGTGAGTCTCAACCAAGTGCAGGAAAAATTGCGGTATACAAGCTGAGAAAATGAAAGGAAGTTGTTGCCATAGAAGCGTTGGTTTGAGGGGGGCTCCATCTGATGATAATTGATCTGAGATGATGATACGAAGTACCTTATGATTATGTGATTGACTTAATTTTTGTGTATGGATAATATACATAAAACATTTTATAAAATGAATCATTCAAATCATTAAAATGAGATCCATAATAATCTCTACGAACTAAGACAACACCTTTCAATTCATATTTTGGATTGAAAGAATACCCATCCCTTATTTTAATGGAGTTGGAGTCACTGCTGTGTGGCTCGAGAGAATTATTTTGGACTTTATTTTAATAATTCAAACCGTTTAATTTTTAAATAATATTAAATAAAACATATTTATAAAAAATTAAATTGATTGGATATCGGTAAATCCTTCATCAACTCCATGGTCAGCTTCTACAAATAGGTTGAATAGTTTCCCCTGCCGACTAGTTTGTCGTCCACTTGGTTGCGAGGAATGGAAGATACAAACAAACAAATCCTAATATTGAAAATTCCATGCTCTTCAGCCATAAATCGCTCTGCCACTCATTCGGTCCCATTAACTCCCCATATTACTAATTTCCCCAATTAAAAAATAGAAATAATTAATTAATAATTAAAAAACATATGACAGAGAATATTATTTTAAATATTTTAATTGATTGATATATCAAGTTTAAAAATTAATTCTAACTTTTAGACTTGAATAACGTAGATAAATGAGAAAAAATTCTAGAGTGTATACAATATATATTTGATTATGATCTTTATAACTTTAGTTATGACTTATTATATTATTAATTATTATATTATTTTAATTGTAATTTAAAAAATATTTAATTATATCTTAATTTTTAAAAAATTATTACTCCTATAATTATTCCAAGACATGTGATTTGTGTAACCAAACACATAAATTACATAAGATACCTTTAAAAGTTGTGTATGTAGCACTACCGTTGACAAATATTAGAACCATGGTCTAATGGGTGACGATTAGGGTCTGAAAATTTCCTTTCTCTCAATTCTGGTTATTCTAGTTGTTTGCCTCGTGATGGGTGCATTTGCTATCTTCCGAACCACCTTCCCTCTTTGGACAACTTTAGTGGCGTTCTTCCTTTGTCCGTTCTCCCTGGCACTCGTGTATGTTCTCGACTATGTTCTTGGTTGGTCGTAGAGAGATTCATAGAGGTTGGCACTTTCTGGCGATTGACTAATCAATCATGGTTTCTTACCTTTTAAACTTATCGGTTGTTTTTTTTTTTTTCCAGTTAGTTTGTAAATCTGAGTATTTGTCACATTAGTGACTTTGAAATGTCTAGAACTATGGCATGGCTATTTTTCGGGATATATAGAAAGCCATGATGATGTTGCATTCCATCTTGTGTATCATTCATGTGCAAGCTTGATATTGTAGTTTGTCTGTTATTTGTGTGTGAATTTTAATTGGATATTTTGATTATGAATTGAGTTAGTTCAAGGGTTTGATGAGGGATTTAGCTTGATATTTCACACATCTTTCACACTTTTTCTATTTCTCTTTTCAAATCCCTACACAAATTCTTGAACCAAATACAGCCTTAAGAAATTAGGTCACGTGTGATTGAGAGAAAAAAAAAAAGTTAAATTGAATTTCTCAAACCAAATTCTTGGTTTTTTTATTTTTATTTTTTTTTCTTTATGGAGCTCATTAATCAGTAATAATGGCTTCCAAAAAAAAAAACAATATGAACATATTATATTTTAAAGTTAAAAGAATTAAGATTTTTTTATTTTTATTTTTTTTAACTTGAAGGGTTAGTAATTTGACATTTCTAAAAATAAACACTAGTCAATAAGCAAATTCCTTTTGTACTTCAATTTGTTTGTTTGTTTTTTTTTTATAAATATATATTTTGACAAAACCCTCTTAATATGGGTCCTACAAAAACAAAGAAAAAAAATTAGATAAATAAATAATTGACACCTTGCTAATGTCAAATATGACATACATGGGGCAATGCCAAATACTACTTAGATAAATGACAAATTTTTTTTTTTTTAGAAATATTAAATATTACATGGTAAGTTATCACATAAGATTTGATGGAAATGCTCTTAAGTTGTGGTTAGATCACCTCTAACTATCATGGACTTGGTTAGGCTCATATCAACTGTTAGACAACTCAATTACTGAAGAGAAACTGAACCATTGTATGGTAAAAGTAAGAAATTTAAAAATAATTCTCATTTCACCCACATGAATTTTGTTGATATTAGCATATATATATATATATTTATTTATTTAAAGAGTAATGTCATACAAATAAATTTTGTATATATTTTTTTATTAATTAGTGTGACATTTGCAATATTTTTATAGTGAATCCTGTTTCAAGTATCAATGTTTTGTTAGTGTATGACACATTAATTAACCAAAAAAAATTGAAAATATTATAAAATTTAAGATAAATTACAAATACATCCTCGAGGTTTGATTAAAATACGAATCACTCCCTGTAGTTTTGGAAATTACATTCCACTTCCTGATATTTCTAATTTCATAACAAATCATCCCTTATACTAATAAATCATCAAGTCAATTAACAATTTTTAATGATGTTAGAAATATGTTTCAATTAATAATTTAGGTAATTTTATTATTGTATAGGAGAACAATTATGGATTTCATTTTTTCAGTTAATTTTGTTAAATAAAAAATACTAACAAGGAGGTATTTATAGTTTTTCAAATCATAAGAGACAATTTATACTTTAAGCAAACTTCAAAATGTATATTTGTAATTTACCCTACAATTTATATCACTAATGCTTGGCATCCTCACTGGGGGAGACCTACAGTAGGCGGTTATTGGCTAAATTTTTTTTTTAATTACTAATTTCTACATGTGTGTGGAGTAATAGGGGTGAGGTATAGTGGGACTTCGTATCATGGTTGAATTTATATAGAAGTTTATTATCTAAATCCTTATGGGGCTCCAACAATTCATGATGTAAGCATGGTATCCTTCCCCTGTCAAACAAATCTCTCACAATAAGCCATAGCTCTCGTCACTCATCTGCTAGTATGATGAGATTCCCAAAATCTACGTGCAAAAACTTTTTATCAGTCAAAGGGTGTGCTTGACTCATTCACCAACCAAACAAAATGTTGCACAACCAACAATGCAACAAACAAATAATTTTAACATAAATTGTGCATAGAATGTTGTGAAGTTAGGGTTCACTGTTGGAAATAAGGGTTTTAGCGGCGTTTAGGTTTCAAAAATGCCGTCAAATCCTTTTGTGATGTTTAGCACCAAACACCGAAGATGCGGCCGTCGTTATAACTTTGTGGCGCTTTAGGAACGTCACTATATGACTATAGGCAGCATTTTCTAAAAACGTCACTAAAATTTCTACTAACGATAACATGACGTCACCATGCTATTTAGTGACATTTTTAAAACGCCGTCGTATCTCTTTTTAAAAAAATTTAACCATTGGTATGATATTTAGCGATGTTTTTAGAAACGTCGTCATAGCCTTTTTTCTTCCCTTTTTTTAAAAAAAAAAAAAAATTGTGCTAATTTTATGTGATTGAACCAAAAAACACCTGTAATAAAACTAAAAATAGCACTAATTTAAAATAATAACTCCCATTCAAAATGCAACATTAATTCACTTTTTTATTCAATTTAATATCCAATAACCATTAATCACAAAATAATGTATCCAAAAATCATGGTTTAGCAAAGACATTAGCAAAGAAAGAAGTGTTGAGCTATAATAATGGATCCAACTATACAAGAGATGGCAAATTACTACCAAGAAAATTTTCCCCAACTCAAAAATATATTCCTGCTTATAACATAAATTTCAAGCTTGGATGAGTTAAATTCAAATTGATGAGAGAGTTCATTGTTAGTCTTCACTGGTCTACATGCCTGCATCAGAACATAAACTGTAATCAGATTTACCAAAATAAACATAAATTGAAGAATTTGTACCCAATACTTATGCACAGTAGACGTCCTGTTTAACCTTTTTTTCCATGACAACCACCTAGTTAACAAAGAATTTATATCACCTTGCAACTTAATGTTGCTCATCTCATGCATGGCTCAAAAAGTTCTAAACAAACATTTAAAGGACATGGAAAAAAAATGACAATCCAAATAAAAGAAAAACTAGAGAGACTGATTAGCAAACTCAGCAACATTAGTACAATGAAATCAGGAATACCGGCGAAGCCAGTAATAACCAACGCCATAGCAGGCAACAAACTACAAATAGAAACAACCAACATTCTCTATTCAACATATGTCTCCAATAAAGGAAAATCCATAAAACAAAAAAGTTGCAGTTTTCTAGCTATCCAAGCACCTACATATTAAAAGCTCACATCTTTACATATTAGCATAAAAACCTCTGCACAAGCCTAGCCAAAAAAAAAAGAAGCATCATAAACCTTCACAAGCCTAGCAAAAAAGCATACAACCATGCACACCCCTAAAGCCATAATCTCGACAGAGGAAATAGAGAACATAATATATATATATATATATATTTTAACTTAGTTACACAGTTTTTTTGAGCAAGTTCTAGCTGTGTAATTTAATTTATCCGGCTAGTTGTTCTTGTTGTTGGTTGGTAGCTGTGTATATAGATTTTGATGGGTTAGGGTCTGGGGCATGCCTCTTGTAATCTTGTAAATTCTTTGTCTTTAATTTATGACTTATTCACGCCGAAAAAAAAAACAGAGAGAACTAAATGTATCACAAAAAACCATTGTCGAAGAACAACTAGGTAATAAAACATGTAAGATCGATTGATCATATTCTTTCCTCTGAATAGAACTTTTGAGTGCACAAGCTTTCACATATTGTACGGGAAAGAGATACACCTTCTCGTATAATCCTGTTGATCAAGTCTGCGTTCCTCCGTGCGACGTCGTTCCACTACCTGAAAACACAAACGTGAGCTAGCCGGCGGCTGCGTGCCGGAAACCTCTCCGATGCCTAAGTCAGTCAACAAGACAAATAGGCAAAAGCTCTATGTATTCAGGGAGCAAAATTGCATTACCTCTTCTTAGGTGATATTGGTGAGCTTTTATAGGTTTCGTGTGACACAATCCTAGTAGGACTCTAACTCCTCCACGTAGAGTCCTCCTAGGATTCATACTCCTGGAGGATAATGCTTATCCTCCAACACCCCCCTCACTGCTTAAACCAAGTGAGATGGTTTCACCATGGCCGAACTTCCATATGACCGAAGTAGCTGTTAGTTCGGCCCTTACTTTCCTTTCCCTTACCTCAGCCTTCCCATGCTAAGACCGAGCTATCCATAAGGGCTGAACCGAACTATCTTCAGAACCAAGTCCCCAAGTGGATCTAGCACACCTCGACTTTCCATATGCTACGACCGAACTACACTTAGTCTGGTTCTCCAACCACCGTTCTTACCCCGGTTCCCCTCCATCAACCGTGATAAGGCTAAACTGAGCTAACTACTAACAAAGCTTAGACTGGACTAACCTTACTACGCCATGACCGGTATAAGATAGAACATGGTGACCGATATAACTTCCTTGCGACCGGAGTAGCTTTACTTCTATTCTGGGACCGGAGTATCTTTACTTCTTATTTTGGGACCGGAGTAGCTTTCATGGCACCGTTACTCAGCCCTTTATACTGAGGCCCACAACGGCCCAGCTCGGCCCAATTTATATATAAATTACCCTCTCAATTGCCCCTTAATTCCATCTGCAAAGCATGATTGGGATTACCGATCTACAAGCCGAGCTACAGTTTTAACCTTTCCAGCCGAGCTAAAACCTTTTTCAGCCGAGCAGTGCACGTCCGGTCAAAACGTCTCTTCAGTTCGTAAAAACTGAATCGATTGTCCTTCCAATGACACGTGGCATGCTCTGATTGGCTCTCCACAGCTGTACAGCCGCCCTCGTACTCCACACTTTTTGAACAGTTCCCGCTATTTTCCTTTCCTCCAAAACAAAAAACCTTTTCATTCCTCAGATTATTCACAAAAATTTTTCACCCTTCCTTATCTCTTCTTGAGTTCTTACTGCTTTGCGAATCTTGCATCCCTGAAGCTGGTGTTTTGCTCCCACTCGCTTCAATCTTGTTCTTCTTTCACTACCAGGTAAGCATCACGAACCTGTTTCTGTTTCTCTTGCTTTCGTTCAATCCGTTTGTAGTGTGTTTTGTGTGTTTTTTGCAAAACATTCTTCGTGCTTAGCTTTGCTTCTGGAAAGAACTTCATAAGAACACATGAATACATGCAATACCCCGTAGAATATTTGATTTTGATCCATAATCACGAAGCAACCGAACTAGGAAACTGTTTTTGCTAAACACAGATTCAGGCAAACTAAAACCGAACTAGAACTTGTGCGCGAAGAAGTAGTTTCAATAGGGCACCGCCTGATTCACACTAGCCGGAATAAAAACTCACCGAACTAGCAATGGTGCCCCAACCGAGCTAAGCCTTGGGGGCTAAGCCAGCTTTCTCAGTTTCTGAACCGAACCCAGAAAGCTGCCCCTTGATGCTTAACCGGAGTAACAAAAACCATAGGTAGAACCGAAATAGCCAAGCATCTTGCGAACCGAGATAAGAACACACCTTTTAGAAACCGAGGTAGATCATGTAGTACCCCTTTTAGCCGAAGTAAGGCTTCCTTTCCTTGTTTTGTTTTTATAGCACGGTCGATGATCTGTGCTTAACACCTTGTTTTTCCACTTTGCAGACTTAGGTTGCCCAGGTACTTCCTCTCCGCGCTCAACCGAGCTCCCGAGCACCAATTCTCAGCCGAACTAATTTATTTATAAGTTATTTAATAAATGGGGAAGTACAGATTTTTGGTAGAAACCCCAAGCGGCTTAGCCGAATTCAGAAAGGATTACCATATTCCAGCCGATGTAAACCTTACTTTAGCCGAACAAGATGTTGACCCATGGGGCAACAAAGGTTTTGTTCCCTTTACCCTACAATCAATAATAGAGACCGGACTTAGATTCCCAGTCCAACCCTTAATTTGTGAATTCTTAAGACAAACCAGACTATGCCCCACCCAGCTGTCCACCAATACATACCGAATAATAATGGGTATAGCCGCACTGAACCACCAAACCGGTCTGAACCTTGGTTTAGCCGAAATACTCCATCAATACTCCATAGGATCCAAGAACGAAGGCTGGTGTTATTACTTGAGAGTACGCCGTGGCCGAGAAAAAATAATTAAGGATACACCAGACAAAGACCTGAATGACGATGACTTCTTCTGGGTGTCTGGGAACTTTGAGGACCTTCAAGCCCAGATTCCTGGCCGAAGAATAAATTGGAAACAAGGAGAGCCCGGTATACATACCTCGGTTGCATTTCATTTTTTTTTCTTTCTTTATTTCGGCTTTGTACTCTGGACCGAACTAACACTTATTTTCTCTTTGCAGATAGAGCCCATCTCCTTTCCAACTACGGCTACCCCAACCTCGGTCTCTTGCGCGCCGCACTAAGAGTAAAGGAGAGAAGTTGGGCAAAGCTTCTAAACTTCGAACCGACCTACCGCTACTTCGGTCGCCAAAAAGCAAGGGTGACCGACTTCCTCCTCGAAGACGAACCAGAGCCGGACCCTTCCTTGCCCCAGATCAACCTTGTGCCACTTACTGCCGAACAAGAGATGGCGAAGAAGAACAGGCTGAAGGCCCTTCTAACCGAGACAACACCAGTCGAGGTACCACAAACCGGTCGAACAACTGAGACTGTGGTAGCTCTTCCATCGCAACAACCATCCTCATCTCGCCAACGCAAGCGTGCCCGGACTAGCCAAACCGAGCCACGACTCGCTGATGAGGACGAGACCGTTCTGCCGCCAAGCCTGCCTCCAAGTCCTCAACCAAACCTCCAACCGGAGCAATCTGACCAGACTACCACTTCCTCCAAATGGGCTCCTGTCCTCTCCTTCGACAACCGAGATATCACAGCTGCAGATTCGGTGGTTGCTGAGAAGGACCACTTGATGGCTTTCAACCTGGCCAAAAGTGTGTGCCTTCCCAAGGATATGGAGCACCATTACAAACAGCTTAATACCGAGCTGAAATCAATTCGGTCTTCTACGAAGTCTATGATCTTGGTAAACAGTTTTCCTCTTTCTATGTGAATTTTTTCCAACTTCGAGTCCGGCTAATCGTTACTTCTCCTTTGCAGGCCATTCAGAAAAACCAAGTCACACACAGGAAGGTGATGGAGCTGAGGAGAAACACCAGGGAGGCCATAGCGGATGCCGAAGCAAAGAGGGCCGAGCTGGAGAAGGCCAAAAAACAGATGGCCGAACTTCGGGCAGAAAATGATCGACTGACCGAAGTAGCTAATTCAGTTGAAGCCGAAAAGAAGAAGATAGATGCCGAAGCGAAAGACAAGTACCTGCGCTTGCTGGCAAGGATTGAAAAGCAGAAAGGCGCCAAAATAAACCAGCTGAAGGAGGACATCAAGGAAGCCAAAAAACAAGGCTTTAAGGACGCCGAAGACGCATACACCCTCCAGTGCAACGCAGCCAAGGACTTATTCTTCAAGTGCGGTTGGAGGAGTGCTGTGGAGAAGCTCGGCTGCGGGGCTGAGACCGAGGTTTATAATGCTCCACCTTGTGCTATTCCGGCCTCGCTCTCACAGTATGCTGCCGATCTGCAGAGGCAATTTCTCGAAGGCCAAGGCTCTGATGAAGATGATGATGAGGATTCTGATGAAGATGAGCAAACTCTTACCCCGGCTGTCAACGAACAATCAAACAATCAGACAGTTCGGTTGGAGCCGGTCATTGAGGACTTAACTGACGAGCTGCTGGTTGACAACACACAGCCAACAGAAACCGAAGTTCAAGCCGAGACCGAGCTCCCAGATCAAACCGTTCTCCCAGCTGACACCGGGCTCCCAACAAATGATGATGCAGAATTCGATGCCGAGCTTGATGATCTTCTCCGCTGATTTTTCATTTTTCTTCTTTTGTTCTGAACTTTTGTAACCGGGCTGCGGCTCCCAAAATTGTACTTGGTTTGCACTTTAATGAAAATTTCTTGAACTTTTATTCCGGTTTAGTGTATGTATGCTCGTACTTGAAATGAATTTTTCATTAACTGTGATTTTGGTCTAACTATCTAACTTGCTAGCCAACCACTCTTTAGCCGATATAACTCGCTTCGGCTGAAGAGTACACAGAGTTGGTTTAATCCAACCAGCCACTCTTCAGCCATACACTTACTTCGGCTGAAGAGTACAAAGTGTTGGTTTAATCCAGCCAACCACTCTTCAGCCGATATATCTACTTCGGCTGAAGAGTACAAAGAGTTGGTTTAATCCAGCCAACCACTCTTTAGCCGATATAACTCACTTCGGCTGAAGAGTACACAGAGTTGGTTTAATCCAACCAATCACTCTTCAGCCATACACTTACTTCGACTGAAGAGTAAAAATAGTTGGTTTAATCCAGCCAACCACTCTTCAGCCATACCCTTACTTCGCCTAAAGAGTAAAAATAGTTGGTTTAATCCAGCCAACCACTCTTCAGCCATACCCTTACTTCGGCTGAAGAGTAAAAATAGTTGGTTTAATCCAGCCAACCACTCTTCAGCCATACACTTACTTCGGCTGAAGAGTAAAAATAGTTGGTTTAATCCAGCCAACCACTCTTCAGCCATACCCTTACTTCGGCTGAAGAGTAAAAATAGTTGGTTCAATCCAGCCAACCACTTTTCAGCCATACACTTACTTCGGCTGAAGAGTACAAAGTGTTGGTTTAATCCAGCCAACCACTCTTCAGCCATACACTTACTTCGACTGAAGAGTACAAAAAGTTGGTTTAATCCAGCCAACCACTCTTCAGCCATACCCATACTTCGGCTGAAGAGTACAGAGTGTTGGTTTAATCCAGCCAACCTCTAAGTTGGTTTTTCCGGCCAACTTAGAATAAAGTGTTTGGTTATTCCGACCAAACGTCCTGCAGCCTGGATCCTTATCCTGGGCTTAGGAGGGGTCATAGTTGGTTATTCCGGCCAACTATGTTTACAGTGCTACTGACTTACTAAAATTACTCTCTACTGAAAACAAATATACTGAAAAAGAATCGACTTGTTTTATTGAGAAAGTAAAAAATTACACTTGCTTAAAAGAAAAAGGCTAAAAATAAAACAACTTAAGATTGGCAGTGTTCCACGGCCTAGGAATTGCTTTGTCGTCCTTATCTTCCAAGTGGTATGCCCCTTTGCCTGCTAAACCGACCACTTTGTAAGGTCCTTCCCAATTCGGCCCCAACTTGCCATCTCCTGGAATCAGGGTGTTTCCCATTACTTTGCGAAGTACCCAATCGCCGATCTTGAACTGTCTTGGATGCACTGTTTTGTTATACTTTCTAGACAACTCTTGTTGGTAGGAGGCGATGTGAACCAATGCTCTGTCTCTTCTTTCTTCCGCAAGGTCAAGCTCTAATGCTATGGCCTCGCCATTTAAGTCTGGATCAAAGTTTTCGCTCCGAATTGTGGGGAGGCCAACTTCCAATGGGATGACTGCTTCCATGCCATAAGCTAAGGAAAATGGTGTTTCTCCTGTCGATCGCCGAGGTGTGGTGCGATAAGCCCATAAAACATGAGGGAGTTCCTCTGCCCACTTGCCTTTGGCTTTCTCTAATCTTTTCTTCAGTCCATCCAAGGCGACTTTGTTTGAAGCTTCTGCCTGTCCATTCGCTTGGGGATATGCCGGTGTAGAATTGTAGAATTCTATCTTGTATTCCTCACAAAAGCCTCTGAAAATTTTACCGTCGAACTGAGTACCGTTGTCTGAGATCAGTGCCTTCGGTATACCAAAGCGAGTGATGATGTTTTGCCACACAAACTTCTTCACATCTTTTTCCTTGATTGATGCCAAGGCTTCTGCTTCCACCCACTTTGTGAAGTAGTCGGTTGCCGCAAGAAAGAACTTCCTGTTGCCTGGTGCTGTTGGGAGTGGTCCCACTATGTCTAAGCCCCACATTGCGAAAGGCCATGGACTAGTGAGAGGTAGAAGTTCTCTGGCAGGTTGGTGTATTTGATGCGCAAACTTCTGACACTTTTTGCATTTTTTGACATACTTCTCCGAATCCGCTTGCATGTACGGCCACCAATACCCTTGTGAGATAGCTCGGTATGCCAGTGATTTTCCTCCTTGATGGCTGCCACATACCCCCTCATGTATTTCGAACAGGAATGCTTCTACCTTGCTGGGGTGAACACACTTTAAGTAAGGTCCTGAGAACGACTTCTTGTACAATGCCAAGGATGGAGAGAGCCAAAACCGCTGCGGCTTTGCTCTTATTCTGTTGGCTTCTTTCTTTTCTTCCGGTAAGGTGCCGTCTTTTAAGAACAGGATGATAGGATCCATCCAGGAAGGGCCTAGATCGGCGCAACACACCTCTTCTGCTTCTGGATCTTCAATGCTTGGTCTAGGCAGGTAGTCGATCAGTAGTGGATGAGGGATGGAGGTATTTGCCATTGAGGCGAAGCCTGCTAGTTCGTCTGCTCTGTTGTTTTCCTCCCTGCCGATCTGTTCTATCCTCACCACTTCAAACTTCTTGATTTCGGTTCTGATTAGCTCTTGGTACTTAGCCATTCTGTCATCCTTTGCTTCATAGTCGCCAAATATTTGGTTTACCACCAGCTGTGAGTCGCTGTAAACCATTAGCTCGGTGGCCTTCATGTAGAATGCTGATTTGAGACCTGCAAGAAGTGCTTCATACTCCGCTTCGTTGTTCGAAGCTGGGAAGCCAAGGTTGATTGCCTGCTCCACTACTAGGCCGTCTGGAGAGATGAGGACTATGCCAAGCCCTGCTCCATGTCGGTTGGATGCTCCATCCACGAAGAGTTTCCACATCTCTCCAACGAACAACTTCCAGCAAGTGGAGGGATCAGAGGATGCCTTAGGATCTTCTGTGTTGCCGGTGTCTTCTTCCAAGTCCATGCTTGCTGTCTGCCCCTTACAATCTGATTGTACCAAGTCTTTATTTGTTGGTGAGTCTTGACTTGGTATAGCATGGTTCACTTCTTCCTTCCTTTCTTTACTCTGGTCTGCCTTGGGGCCTGACTGAGTAACCTGTACTAGGGGTTGCGTTATTCTGACGTCAACTTCTATCCCTAGGTCGGTTGTTTCAGTTAGGTCGACTGGGCAGATGTGATGACTTCCAGGAGTGAACTCTGCGACAAAATCTGCCAATGCTTGAGCTTTTATTGCGGTTCTGGGTTGGAACTTGATGTCGTATTGTCCCAACTCTACTGCCCACTTCAGAATTCGCCCAGAGAAGTTCGCCCTTTCAAACAAAGCCTTTAGTGGGAAGGCTGTGAGGACAACAATGGTGTGAGCGTGAAAGTAGTGCGATAGTTTCCTTGAGGCCATCATCAAGGCCAATGCCAGTTTCTCCAGTGGCAAGTACCTTGTTTCGGCGCCTAGTAATGTCTTGCTGACATAGTAGATGGGTAGATGTTGGGTTCCTTCTGCACGGACCAACACTGCGCTGACTGCATGCTGCGATACCGCTAGACATAAGAAGAGTTCTTCTCCAGGAATTGGTGTTACAAGTAGTGGTGGAGAAGACATGTATTCCTTCAAGCTTTCCAGAGCTCGGTCACATTCTTCGTCCCACTCAAACTTGGCCTTGAGGGCATGAAAAAATGGTCGTAGCCTGTCTGACGATCGGCTAATGAACCGATTGAGCGCGGCTGCCATGCCGGTGAGATGCTGTACTTCTTTGACTGAGTTTGGTCTCTCCAGATCCTGAATTGCCTTGATCTGAGAAGGGTCTGCTTCTATACCTCGGTTGGTCACCAGGAAGCCTAAGAATTTGCCTGATCCTACACCGAATGCACACTTCAACGCGTTGAGGCGTAACTTATGCTTCTTCAGGATCTCAAACATTTCACTTAGGTCCTTGAGGTGGTCATTTTCATCCTTGCTCTTGATCACCATATCGTCGATGTAAGCCTCCATTGTTCTGCCTAACAACGGCTCAAACATCTTGGTGACCATTCTCTGGAATGTCGCCCCTGCGTTCTTTAGGCCAAAGGGCATGACCTTGTAACAGTATAGTCCTCTTGGAGTGATGAAAGATGTGACCTCCTGGTCCGGTTCATGCATTGCGATCTGGTGGTAGCCTCTGTATGCATCCAGGAAGCTAAGTCGGTTGTGCCCCGCCGTCAGGTCTACCAGTTGATCAATCCGTGGTAGAGGAAAGCTATCTTTAGGGCATGCTTTGTTGACAGTTTTATAGTCAACACAGACGCGCCACTTGCCATTCTTCTTTGGCACTACGACTGTGTTGGAGATCCATCTGGGGTAGTGCACCTCTCTGATTGCCCCTGCTTCCAACAAGTTTCCCACCTCTTCTGCCACTATTTCGGCGTGGTGGAGTGCCGATCTACGGGTGCGCTGAATGATTGGTCTGGTAGATGGGTGGACATTGAGTTGGTGACAGATGAAGCTGGGATCAATGCCTGGCATGTCGTATGGAGTCCAGGCAAACACTTCGATGTTAGAGGTCAAAAATTCCAAGACCTCTAACCTCTCAGCGCTGGACAACGACGAACCGAGCAGAAAGAACTTATCCGGGTTCTTTTCATCTATTCTGACTTCCACCAAGTCTTCCACCGCTTTCTGGCTTGCTACTTTGCCGACGTCTGCGAATAGTTCATTACTCTCAGGTTCTTCCACCGAATGAACATACCCCTTCGCAGCGCGGCTTCCGTTCACCGTGACAAAACATTGCTTGGACATGATTTGATCTCCATAGACTTCCTCTATTACTCCGGTGTCGTTTGGGAACCGCATCACTTGGTGGTAAGATGACGCCACCGAGCGCATGGCATGCAGCCATGTTCTGCCCAAGATGATGTTGTAAGTGGAGGGGACTTTCAATACCCAGAACTCCACTTGCTTCGTCACACTCCCTGCTCGGACTGGAAGGATGATCTTGCCGACTGGCCATTCTGGCATTGAGTTAAATCCAATCAGGGGTGACACTGCTGGTGCTAAGTCTTTGTCTTGCAGCTTCAATTGTTTGAACGTCTCATAGTACATGATTTCGCATGAACTACCCTGGTCAATCAGAATCCGCTTGACGTCAAAATCCTTGACTTGGAGAGTGACGACCAGGGCATCATTGTGAGGGCAATATATTCTGTCCAAGTCTTTATCCGAAAAAGACATAACATTTGTGGCCTCTGTCCTCCCCTTCTTGACGACAGGTTGGGCACTTAGTACCTCCCTTAAGTGCTCAGCCTTCTTGATCGAACCTCTGAGCTCACATACACGCTCAGGTTCGAAGACTCCATGTATCACATTGATAATGCCTTGAGGTGGAGCGTCGATTGGCATCCCATTGGGGTTATTATGGTCCTGGGGGGCTGGCTGCGCCCCGCCTTCAATGTATTTGTCTAAGTGGCCTGCCGCCACCAACTCCTCCAAGTGTTGCCTCAACGGGGCGCAGTTCTCGGTGCGGTGCCCTTTTTCTTTGTGGAAGGTGCACCGTGAT
The DNA here is from genome assembly GCA_036172215.1 of Camellia granthamiana. Taxonomy (NCBI): domain Eukaryota; kingdom Viridiplantae; phylum Streptophyta; class Magnoliopsida; order Ericales; family Theaceae; genus Camellia; species Camellia granthamiana. The sequence goes on from CM069906.1 coordinate 108,163,255, forward strand.
CTGTCGTCGTAGTCCTTCTGAGCTTCGCCTAACTTGGCTGGCCACTTGACGAAAGGCTCGTCGCGAATCTCACTAAGTATTCGGTAGATCGGTTTCTTGAAGACCGTGGTGATGGCAGTGCGGACTCTCAACCATCTTTTGTCCTGGTCTTCTCCGTTGTCCCGTCGGCCACGCCCGTTTCTGTTCGGCCGATCTACCGCATTGACCTTTGCTGAGGCCTTCTTTTCTGGTACTGCGGTTGTGCTAGACTTTGCTTTAGCACGGGCGCCGTCCTCCTCCACCCTGATGTGCTGATGCACTCTTTCCATCAGGGCCTCCATGGTGAGGGGTGGCGTCATGGTGATAGAATCCCTTAGTCTGTTCCCGACTGGGAGTCCTCTCTTGTATTGCGCAATGGCGAGATTGGTTGGGCAATCCCCAATCTGATTGAATGTCTCCCAGTAGCGACTGTTGTATGACCTTAGGGTCTCTTTGTCGCCCATGTCGATGGAGAGTAGCTGGTCGATCACCACCGGGGTCTTAGTGTTCGTTCGGAACCTTGTGACGAACGCCTCCGCCAATTGCGCCCAAGAGGCTATGCTGCCTTCTGGAAGTTTCTCAAACCAAGTAAGGCCCAGGTCTCCAAGGCTTGAAGGGAATAGGATGCACATCAAGGCCTCATTCCACCGGTATACAGCCATGACCTGGCGAAAGTGGCTCAAGTGCGAGTAGGGGTCCGTCTTCCCCTCGTATGTATTGAATTTGGGCTGAAGGAAGCCTGATGGTAGGGGCGCGTTCTCTATTGCTGGGACGAATGGTGAGGTCTGCAGCCTCGCCAATGCCTTATCCGCTGGTTCGTAAGCCGGGCGCGGTAGTGGCATTCCAACCTCGACGCTTCCATGCGTCCGAGGAGCCAACCGCTGTAAGGCAGAAACTCTATGTGGATCACGTGCCCTGGCGTCTTCCCTGCATCGTGCCTTTTCATCTAGCACGGTTCGTAGGTCGGACGATCTGGGCAACTCGGTCTGTCTGGACCTTGTTTGGTGCGTATGCGAGGGCCAATAAGTGCTTCCTTCTGTGTAAGACCTTTCAGATCTCGTCCTCTCAGACCTGGAGTGACGAGTCCTGGAAGATCTGGCCTGCGTGTCGCCTGTCCTGAGGCTTCTGTTTTCTGCTTGGGAGGGTGTAGAATTTCTACTACGACCCTCTGAGTGGCGAGGGGGCGTCTTGTTGTTGCGCCCCTCTCCTGTCACCACTTCTTTTCCTTTCATCTGGCGTTTTAGAGATTCCATGTCTGCCGCCATCCGTCGTATCAACTCGTCTTGTTCCCTGACGCGATCCTCCAATGTTTGAGGATCAACCCTGCGCCTTTGTCTTTCTGGGCTTTGCGAACGAGAGGGATGAGGGCTGTTATTCCTCCTTCTACCCCTGGCATCCCTCCTGGAATCTTGTCGTTGCTCCAAGTCCGCCATAGGAGGGATCAAAGGTAGTCCTTCGCATCTTGCACCTCCTTGTGGCGTTTGTCCGTCGACGGCGGACTGCGATACATCTTCGTTGTGCGCCATTGATGCTTCCAGAGGAAAAGCTTGATCAAGAGGTTTTTCTTGTCTGAGTTCCCACAGATGGCGCCAATTGTACGGGAAAGAGATACACCTTCTCGTATAATCCTGTTGATCAAGTCTGCGTTCCTCCGTGCGACGTCGTTCCACTACCTGAAAACACAAACGTGAGCTAGCCGGCGGGTGTGTGCCGGAAACCTCTCCGATGCCTAAGTCAGTCAACAAGACAAATAGGCAAAAGCTCTATGTATTCAGGGAGCAAAATTGCATTACCTCTTCTTAGGTGATATTGGTGAGCTTTTATAGGTTTCGTGTGACACAATCCTAGTAGGACTCTAACTCCTCCACGTAGAGTCCTCCTAGGATTCATACTCTTGGAGGATAATGCTTATCCTCCAACACCCCCCTCACTGCTTAAACCAAGTGAGATGGTTTCACCATGGCCGAACTTCCATATGACCGAAGTAGCTGTTAGTTTGGCCCTTACTTTCCTTTCCCTTACCTCAGCCTTCCCATGCTAAGACCGAGCTATCCATAAGGGCTGAACCGAACTATCTTCAGAACCAAGTCCCCAAGTGGATCTAGCACACCTCGACTTTCCATATGCTACGACCGAACTACACTTAGTCTGGTTCTCCAACCACCGTTCTTACCCCGGTTCCCCTCCATCAACCGTGATAAGGCTAAACCGAGCTAACTACTAACAAAGCTTAGACCGGACTAACCTTACTACGCCATGACCGGTATAAGATAGAACATGGTGACCGATATAACTTCCTTGCGACCGGAGTAGCTTTACTTCTATTCTGGGACCGGAGTATCTTTACTTCTTATTTTGGGACCGGAGTAGCTTTCATGGCACCGTTACTCAACCCTTTGTACTGAGGCCCACAACGGCCCAGCTCGGCCCAATTTATATATAAATTACCCTCTCACATATCAAATTCACTTCATAAGGACAAGTTTAATCTAAATATGAGTTTACAACATTGAATGTGGGTAACAAATTTCCTAATAAGAGAATACGTACAATAAGGTACTAGATATAGTATTTAAAATTTGTACATCACATATAGAAGGATACGGATATGGTGGAGATAAAGGAAAAAATTATATTTTTTTATATTTATATCTGCAATGTAAATGAATATTACATCCATAAACAGTTAAAAATATTTTTATGTGCTATGTATAGCATATCAGCTAATAATGTTACATAACAAAGACTAAAAGCATCACTAGAAGTTATAGAAGGGGAGTGGAAATACCTGTGGAAACTGATAATTTCGAAGTGTTGAAACATCAGCAATCCGCTTTACTATACGAATCCCCAGGCCAGATGAAAATTCCTGCCAAAAGAATGCATTAGAGACTTGCAAGCTCATTAATCAACCAATGAATATTTTTAGCGTTTCAATGGTCACTTGGTAATTAATAATGTGCCCAGACCTGATCTCGACATGTCCCTCTACAAAAAAAAAAAAAAAAAGAGTGGTAATTAATAATGTTAATAGATCGAGTTTTCAACTGAAAATAAAAAAACAAAAAAAAAATTCAAGGATTCCTCTGGTTCTCTGTCAAATTTTTCTGCACAGCCTTCACAAGATGTTTAATTTCAGTCATTTATATCAATGAATTTTCAAGTCCATAACAAACCATTCAAACAACTGATTTGAGTTTAAGTTTTCATTTTACCATTCAAATAGGGGATTTTTGTGGTTGGATGCCTCAGAAATAAAAATGCTGAAAGACTAACATTAATAAATAGAAATCCTTGTACATCATACCAGAGGCTTAGAATAAATATCCCACCTTCACAGACTAACATAAATAAATGAAAATGATCGAAGGTGCTAGCTAGCTTTGTTGGTGAAGTCCTTGTACATCATACCAGAGGCTTAGAATAAAAATCCCACCTTCACAGACTAACATAAACAAATAAAAAGGCCATCTATCATATATGATTTGAGAATCGCAAATATACATCTTCTCATAATTGAAGACTTGATAATAAAATAATTACATCTCTTCATCTATATGCTAAAATTAAAGTTTTACACAAACCTGATAAAGGTGTGAATTAACCTCAGCACAGTTTTGATGCAATGTTTCCAGAGGGGCACCACTAAGCTTAAATTGGCCCCCACGTTACAGTGATATGCTTTGCTTTCGCTGCACAAAATTAATGCAAAGTCGCTATTTAGAACTGACCAAAAGTAAAAGCCAAAATTGAATAACAAGAATCACAAATGTTTATTGGTTTTGAACCAAAAAGTCGAGCATTACCATCCATAACAAAGCAATGTATAAACTGGAAAAGGGTTCAAAACTAACTAGTTACCATGGATTTAGAGAAGAAGTTTTTGCATTTTGAAAACATTATGGAAGAGAAGTTTACCTGTTTGAGTCCAATAATGTTGTCACCCCCCCATTATTTTATCCCAATCAAACCTCCCAGCAATACCATTGAGCAACTCTGCAATTTGTTCATACTTCATTGGCCGTAAAGTTCCAAACTCAAAGCCCAAATACCTCATAAATTCATTTTATTTTAAAATTTTCTGGAATTAAGAGGAAAGTCCATAAAATGATCTATTGATCAGCAATGAAATGGTTGATGTACGGGAAAGAAATAAACCTTCTCGTATAATCCTGTTGATTAAGATTGCGCTCATTCGTACGTCGTCGCTTCACTCCCTGAAAATACAAACGTGAGCTAGCCGGTGGGTGTGTGCCGGAAACCTCTCCGATGCCTAAGTCAGTTCAATAGACAAATAGACAAAAAGCTCTGTATTCGAGAATCAAAGTTGTGTTATCTCTCCATAGGTGATGTTTGTGAGCTTTTGTAGGTTCCGTGTGGCACAATCCTAGTAGGACTTTTACTCCTCCATGTAGAGTCCTCCTAGGATTCATGCTCCTGAAAGATAATGCTTATCCTTCAACACCCCCCCTCACTGCTTGAACCAAGTGAGATGGTTTTACCATGGTCGGACTTCTATATGACCGAAATAACAAGACACTGCTAAACTAGCTGGAATGACCGATCTAACTGTTAGTTCGGCCACTCCTTTCCTTTCCTTTCTCTTACCTCGGTTTCACATGCTAAAGACCGAGCTATCCATAAGAGAGTTAAGCCGAACTAACCCAGAACCAAGTCCTCAAGAGGGCTCAGCATACCTTGGTTCCATATGCCATGACCGAGCTAACTCTGGCGACCGAATCATCTGTAGTACTCTTCTGAACCGGACTATGAATAAGGCCTTATGGGACCGGACTAACCATCACGGCTCTGTGACCGGACTAACATAAAAGCCCTTTACACAGTCTTTTGTATTGTGGCCCATCAACGGCCCATTACCCAGCTCGGCCCAATTTAACTACATAAATTACCCTCTCAATTGCCCCTTAATTCCATCTGCTTAGCATGATAGGGATTACATGTTCCAAAGTCGAGCTAAGGTTTTTAAGCTTTTCCAGCCGAGCTAGAAACCCATTAGCTTTTCCAGCCAAGATAAAACCCTTTAGCCTATCCAACCGAGGTAAACTTAAGTCGATCTGTACCTGTTCGGTCAAAACGTCTCTTCAATCACAGAAACTGAATCGTTCCCCATTCCAATGACACGTGGCATGCTCTAATTGGCTGAAGGCAGCTGACGCGCCGTCTTCGTACTTCGCGAAATTTGAACAGTTCCCGCGTCTGATCCTTGTAACAAAACAAAACAAACCTACCCATTTTTGAATCTCACCATACTATTCAACTTCTCTCTCATTTTTGCCTCTCAAACCAGCAACTACAGAGCTCGTGAATCTTTCCAGTGCTTCTTTCAATCATCCATTTCCCTCCTCTTCCACTGGTAAGCATTATAAATCCGTTTGATTTCTCTTGTTTTCGTGTTTGTTTAATCCATAGCATACTATTTTACGTGCTTTTGCAAAACACTCTCTTTTCATTTGCTGTGCTTTGCGTTTTTCTGGAAAAAACCTCTTAAGAACCACTTGAACTTCATGTAATAACCTGTAGAACGCTGAATTTGATCCAAAATCATGATACAACCGAAGTAAAAAGCTGTTCGTAGTTGATGCTAGATTAGGCAGACTATTAAACCGAACTAATACTTGTATCAGTAGTTTTAATAAATCAAACCATCTTTCGAATGAACTTAACCGAGCTATAGAACCGTACTAGGACCAGGTAGTAGTGTGTTTGAAAGCCTCAATCACAACCGAGCTATAACTAGGGGCTAATCCAGCCTTCTTAGTTCAGACCGAACTGAGAATGCTGCCCCTAGAGACTCAATGCTTGCCCAAACCGAACTGTCAAACACCTTGCCGAAAACTGAAGTAGAACCTGTACCATCTCACCTAGCCGAAGTAGGACTTCTTTTATCTTGCTTTTCTTTTTAGCAGAGTCCCACGGTCTGTGCTTAACACCTTTGTTTTTTCACTTTGCAGACTTTAGGTTGCCCAGGCACTCCATTGAGCGCTCAACCGAGCTACTGAGCACAAATTTCCAACCGATCTAATTTATTCATAACTTATAAAATAAATGGGGAAGTATAGGTTTTTGGTAGAAACACCTGGTGGCTTGGCCGAATTCTGAAGGGACTATAACATCCCTGATGATGTCCAACTCACCCTAGCAAAAAAAGGTGCCACACCATGGGATAACGAAGGCTTTGTCCCTTTTACCCTTCTTTCAATAATAGAAACCGGACTAAGATTTCCGGTCCAACCCTTAATCTGTGAATTCCTTAGGCAAACCAGAATATGCCCAACCCAGCTTTCTACGAATTCTTACCGCATAATAATGGGTATAGTCGAGCTAAACCACCAAGCAGGCATTAACCTCGGTTTAGCCGAGCTATTCCACCAGTACTCCATAGGCTCAAAAGAGGACGGTTGGGTTTATTACTTAAGAATACGACGCCGACGTGAGAAAATTATAAAGGACACACCGGACAAAGACTTGAATGACGACGATTTCTTTTGGGTATCTGGGAACTTCGAAGATCACCAAGCCTAGATCCCGAGCCGAAGTATAAATTGGAAAAAAGGAATACCCGGTATAATTACTTCGGTTTCTGTTCATGCTTTACTCTATTTTGGTTTCCAATTCTTCAGCCGAACTAACAGTTGTCTTCTTCCGCAGATTCTGCCCATCTCAAGTCTCTATACAGTTACCCAAATCTAGCGACCTTACGCGCCGCACTACGGTATCCAGAATGTAGTTGGACCAAGCTACTAAATTTCGAACCGACCTACAGATACAGCGGCCACCGAAAAGCCAGAGTAACTGACTTTTTGTTGGAAGACGCTCCTGAACCGGACCCCACCTTGCCACAAATTAACTTAGTCCCTCTGACAGTCGAACAAGAAATGGCAAAAAAGAACAGAGTCAGGGCTCTTCTGACCGAAACCACCAGACCCGAAGTTCCGCCACCAAGCCAAACTCAAGAGACCGTGGTGGCCCTTCCTTCTCAACAGCCTTCTTCATCACGCCGAACTAAACGCGCCCGGACTACCCAGACAGAACAACGGTTAGTTGATGAAGACGAAACCACCCTTCCACCGAGCCACCCACCGAGTCCGCTACCAGAGCCATCTGACCGAGCTACCTCCAAGTGGGCACCGAAGCTCACCTATCAGAACCGAGATATTCAGGAAACTGATTCGGTGGTTGCTGAGAAGGATCACCTACTGGCCTTCAACCTCGCCAAAAGTGTGTGCCTTCCAAAGGACATGGAGCACCACAATCAGCTAAACACCGAGCTGAAGGCACTCCGGTCTTCAACAAAATCCATGATCCTGGTAGGTAGCACTCTCTTTTGTTTTTGTACCTTTCTAATTTTCCAACTCTCAGCTCGGCTAAAAAGGAAAGTTTTTACTATTGCAGGCCATTCAGAAGAACCACCATCGCACACAAACGGGTATTGGAGCTCAAGAGAACATCAAGGGAGGCAATGGCAGAGGCCGAAGCCAAGACCGCTGAGCTCAAACAAGAACAAGTGAGGACGGCCGAGCTGGAGGCTGAGGTAACTCGTCTAACCGGCCTAGTTGCTTCAAACGATGCTGACAAACAGAGAGCACTAACCGTGATGAAAGACAAATATTTGCGGGAGCTCATAAAGCTTTAAGGCACCAAGGACGCCGAAATAGAAGAACTGAAGAAGAAAGCTGATGACGCCGAGCTAATGGGCTACAAAGAAGGCGAGGCTGCTTATATCCAACAATGCGAGGCAGCAAAGGACTTATTTTTCAAGTGTGGCTGGAGAAGTGCTGTGGAGCAGCTCGGCTGTGGGCCCGAAACCGAGGCCTACAATGCTCCGCAGTATTTCATTCCGGCCTCACTAACTCAGTATGCTGCATCCGTTTCAGCAGCAGTTCCTTGAGAGTTCTGACGATGATGAAGAAGAGCCAACTAATACCTCGGTCGGCAATGTTCCAGCAAATCAATCAGCTCAGGCGGAGCACACGGTGGAAGACCTGATCATTGAGCAACCAACCAAAACCGTGCTTCCGACCGAGACCGAGCTCTAGCCAGAGACCGGGCTTTGGGTTGATGGTGATGCTGATCTGGACACCAAGATAGATGATTTGTTCCACTGATTCCTGTATTTTTCTTTTGCCTTTTGTTTTGGACTTGTAACCGAGCTACGGCCCCTCCTTTGTATTTGCTTTTGATGAATGAAAATTTTCTTGCTTTGAACTCTTACTTCGGTTGATCTTCATGCTTGTCCTTTGCTTTGCTTACTGTAATTTGAATGAAGTAAAGCATTCTCTGGCCGAGATAGTTTAACCCGGTTTTAGGTTTGTATCCTATCTGGCTATACCGGCCAACCACTCTTCAGCCGAGGTACTTACTTCGGCTGAGGAGTACAAAGAGTTGGTTTAATCTAGCCAACCACTCTTCAGCCTATACCCATACTTCGGCTGAAGAGTACTAAGAGTTGGTTTAATCCAGCCAACCACTCTTCAGCCGAAGTCCTTACTTCGGCTGAGGAGTACAAAGAGTTGGTTTAATCCAGCCAACCTCTAAGTTGGTTTTTCCAACCAACTAAGAATAATGTGTTTGGTTATTCCGACCAACGTCCTGCAGCCTGGATTCTTATCCTGGGCTTAGGAAGGGGGTTGGTTTAGTCCAGCCAACCCTCTAAGTTGGTTTTTCCAGCCAACTTAGAATAAGGTGTTTGGTTTATTCCGACCAAACGTCCTGCAGCCTGGATCCTTATCCTGGGCTTAGGAGGGGTGTTGGTTTAATCCAGCCAACCTCTAAGTTGGTTTTTCCAACCAACTTAGAATAAGGTGTTTGGTTTATTCCGACCAAACGTCCTACAGCCTGGATCCTTATCCTGGGCTTATGAGGGGTGTTGGTTTAATCCAGCCAACCTCTAAGTTGGTTTTTTCCAGCCAACTTAGAATAATGTTTACAAAAGTCTCTAACTCACTAAAACTATCTTTTATTGAAAATAATCATGCTGAAGAAGAAATCGACTTGTTTTATTAAGAAAGGAAAAAATTACACATACTTAAAAGAAAAAAAAAACTAAAAATAAAATGACTTGAGATTGGCAGTGTTCCGTGGCCCTGGGAATTGCTTTTCTGTCCCCATCTTCTAAGTGGTATGCTCCTTTGCCTGCTAATCCAACCACTTTGTAAGGTCCTTCCCCATTAGGAACTAGCTTTGCCATCTCCCGGTACCAAGGTATTTCCCAGCACTTTGCGAAGTACCCAATCGCCAATCTTGAACTGTCTTGGATGCACTGTTTTGTTGTATTTCCTGGACAACTCTTGTTGGTATGAGGCAATGTGAACCAATGCTTTTTCTCTTCTTTCTTCTGCAAGGTCGAGCTCTAATGCTATTGCTTCACCATTTAAGTCTGGGTCAAAATTTTCGCTTCGAATTGTGGGGAGGCCAACTTCTAGTGGAATTACTGCTTCCATACCGTAGGCTAAGGAGAATGGTGTTTCTCCTGTTGACCGCACGAGGTGTGGTGCGGTAAGCCCATAAAACATGAAGAAGCTCCTCCGCCCATTTGCCTTTGCTTTCTCTCCAACCTTTTCTTCAACCCATCCAAGACTACCTTGTTTGAAGCTTCTACCTATCCATTTGCTTGGGGATATGCCGGTGTGGAATTGTAGAACTCTATCTTGTACTCTTCACAAAAGCCTCTGAAGATTCTGCCGTCGAACTGAGTGCCGTTGCCTGATATTAGGGCTTTTGGTATGGCCAAACCGAGTGATGATATTCTGCCATACGAACTTCTTCACATCTTTTTCCTTTATTGATGCCAATGCTCCTGCTTCCACCCACTTTGTGAAATAGTCCGTTGCTGCAAGGAAGAACTTCCTGTTGCCGAGAGCCGTTGGAAGTGGTCCTACTATGTCCAACCCCCACATTGCGAAAGGCCATGGGCTGGTCAATGGTAGGAGTTCTCTGGCTGGCTGATGAATTTGGTGTGCGAACTTCTAGCATTTTTCGCACTTCTTCACATATTTCTCTGAGTCTGCTTGCATGTATGGCCACCAGTATCCTTGCGAAATGGCCCTGTAAGCTAGCGATCTTCCTCCTTGATGGCTTCCGCACGACCCCTTCGTGTATCTCGTATAAGAATGCTTCCACTTTGCTGGGGTGGACACACTTTAGATAGGATCCTGAGAATGACTTTTTGTATAATGCCATAGATGGGGAGAGCCAAAATCGTTGGGACTTTGCTCTAATTTTGTTGGCTTCTTTCTTTTCTTCCGGCAAGACGCCATCTTTTAAGAACTGTATGATGGGATCCATCCATGAGGGGCCTAGTTCGGCGCAACATACCTCTTCTGCTTCGGGGTCTTCAATGCTTGGCCTTGTAAGTAGTCGATGAGCAACGGATGGGGGATAGATGTATCTGCCATTGAAGCAAAGCCTGCTAGTTCGTCTGCTCTGCTGTTTTCCTTCCTGCCAATCTGTTCTATCCTTACTACTTCAAATTTCTTGATCTCTTTTCTGACTAAGTCTTGGTACTTCGCCATCCTGTCATCTTTCGCTTCGTAGTCTCCAGAAATTTGATTTACCACCAACTATGAGTCGCTGTAGACCATTAGTTCGGTGGCCTTCATGTAAACAGCTGACTTGAGTCCTGCAAGAAGCGCTTCATACTCCGCTTCGTTGTTTGATGCTGGGAAGCCAAGGTTGATAGCTTGCTCTACACCTAGGCCATCTGGAGAGATGAGGACTATGCCAAGTCCTGCACCATGCTGGTTGGATGCTCCATCCACGAAGAGCTTCCACATCTCTCCGACGAACAACTTCCAGCATGTGGAGGGATCAGAAGATGTTGTGGGGTCAAGAATGTCGCTGGTTTTTTCTTCAAGGTCCATGATTGCTGTCTGCCCCTTGTCTTCTGATGGAACCAAGCCTTTATTTGTTGATGAGTCTTGGCTTGGTGTAGCATGGTTCACTTCTTCTTCTTCTTCCTTACTTTCTTTACTCTGGTCTGCCTTGGAGTCTGGCTGAGTTTCCTGTACTAGGGGTTGCGCTATTCCGGCGTCAATTTCTATCCCTAGTTCGGTTGCGTCAGTCAGGTCGACTGGGCAGATATGATGACTTCCTGGGGTAAACTCTGCGACGAAGTCTGCCAAAGCTTGGGCCTTTACTGCGGTTCTGGGTTGGAACTTGACGTCGAATTGTCCCAACTCTACTGCCCACTTCAAGATGCGCACAGAAAAGTTCGCCCTCTCAAACAATGCTTTTAGTGGGAAAGCCGTGAGGACGACTATGGTGTGAGCATGAAAGTAGTGCGACAACTTCCTTGAAGCCATCATCAAGGCCAATGCCAGTTTCTCCGGTGGCAAGTACCTTGTTTTGGCTCCCAACAATGTTTTACTGACATAGAAGATGGGCAGATGTTGGATTCCTTCCGCACGGACCAACACTGCGCTAATTGCGTGTTGAGAGACTGCCAAGTAGAGGAAGAGTTCTTCCCCAGGTATTGGGGTGACAAGCAGTGGTGGGGAAGACATGTATTCTTTCAAGCTCTCCAGAGCTCAGTCACATTCTTCGTCCCACTCAAACTTAGCTTTCAATGACTGAAAAAAATGGTCGCAGTCTGTCTGATGACCGGCTGATGAATCGGTTGAGTGCAGCTGCCATGCCGGTGAGATGTTGCACTTCTTTCACTGAGTTGGGCCTCTCCAACTCCTGAATTGCTTTGATTTGGGAGGGGTCTGCCTTTATACCCCGGTTGGTCACCAAGAAGCCCAGGAATTTTCCAGATCCTACACTGAATGCGCACTTGGATGCATTAAGGCGCAACTTGTGTCTCTTCAGAATCTGGAACATCTCACCTAGGTCTTTTAGATGGTCGTTCTTATCTTTGCTCTTGACCACCATATCGTCGATGTAAGCCTCCATTGTTCTGCCTAACAATGGCTCAAACATCTTGGTGACCATTCTCTGGAATGTTGCCCCTGCGTTCTTTAGGCCAAAGGGCATGACCTTGTAGCAGTATAGTCCTCTTGGAGTGGTGAAGGACGTGACCTCTTGGTCTGGTTCTTGGGTATTCCCGGAACCTGACTTGTAGACCCGAAGACTGAGCTTGGAGCAACTTGGCCATTTGGGTGTTGAGAATTCACCATCGGTGAAGACACATGATGATATTGGCCATCGGCACCTAGGGACACGCCATTTGGTGATGGGACGTTGCATTGAGTCCCATAAAGTCCATTGTACGCCATGGCTATATCGGGTTGGGCTTGCAAACTCGACATCGGAGCCAAAGGAGACCCACTCGGTACATGAGTAAAATTTACAATCGGTGGAACAAAATTAGGCATGGATGGAGCACCATTTTGTAGAGAAATTTCTCTAGGCTTTCTTTGAACTTCCACAACCGCTGGAACACCATTCGTCACACCAAAAACTCCTCTAACCACTGCTGGACCATGGCTTAATCCTCCAGGTGCGTGATTTTGCCCTCCATGGGCCGCAGGTTGGCCATGACTTGTTCCTCCTAGCACTTGATTTTGCACACCATTTTGTACAACTTCAGGGAGAATTTGGGGTGGATCTTGATGATTTTGGCCATTCCCAACATCACTATGAAGTTGTTGATGCTTACCGGTGTCAATTTGCCCTCCACTTGTTGTTGGTGATGCGAAATGCGAACCCATCACCAATTTGGTGTGCGTGAGATTTTGAAGGGTCGTGAGAATCTCTTGTTGAGTGTGTTGGAGTGTAGACACCCCATTTTTGACCGTCCTCAAGACTTGGACGTCACCGTTGGAACACTCGGTGATCATCCTTGTTTGTGTTCGTTTGGAGTTCCCGGAGGTCTCAGCTACGCGCCTTGCCTCAGGATCTCCAAACTTGACCGTTTTGTGTCTGGTTTTGCACCAAACACCTGTGTTTTGCCTTGGAGGGGCAGGGAATGCCTTGTGAGGCATCCCCACACACCACCGGCAGTGGCTAGAGGCCACCGGCTGTTGTTTGTGTCCACCGACAATGTATATTGCCGGTCGGCACTCTTTGTTGCCGGTCGGCAGTCAATTTTGTCAAAATGACATTTTTGGCCGGCTGACTACTGTTCAGCTGCTTTTGGAGATATTTTGAAACAGCTGGATGGCATTTGTTTCCCCTCTATACACTAGATGCCCCTCTTGTTTGCTTACTTGCTAAGCATTACAAGATTGCCTCCTCTATAAGAGGAGGCCTTCTCTCCCTTGTTCTAGGTTTTTTAGGAAAATTGAAGAGGAGAGTTAGAGGAGCTCTGGTTTTAGCTTTAGGACATATATCTATCCTATATCTATACCTTCTCCTCTTTTTACTCTTGTGTGTGTTTTAGTCCATACTATTGCACACAAGCACCTTGTGCTCCACCTTCCTTTGGCTACTGAGATTCTAAGGGCTTGTTCTTGCTATTTTTGACTGGATTGAAGCTTAAGGAGGCAACAAGACCACCATTGTTGAAGAAAGGCTTCAAGGGTAAGAAACTTCCCTTTTATTCCCCATTTTTGCATCCTATTTCTATCTATCTTAGAGCTATTTTTGTGTTTGGTGTATAACATAAAAAAGTTCTGTTTTTAGGCCCTCTTGATAGTTCATTAAGAGTGTTTTGTGCTTTGGGGAAGTTTGACCACCCTTAGGCCTTGAAAGGCCCCATTTTTGTGCTATTTTGTGCAAGTTTCCAGACTTTGGTATTTGGGCCTCTTCACCACTGAAATCTTGAGGGATTTCAGTGGTGGAGATGGTGCCTTGAAGTCTCTAAAAGGGGAGGGCCACCCCCTCTCCTTGTTGTCCTTGAAATGGACCATTTTTGGCCTCTTGAGGGAGCCTATGTTAGAGTGTGTGTTGATCATGTCTAGGCTGCATTTCATGCTTATTATGCCATAATATAATCATGTTGTGTGTTGGTTTTGGTACACCATGCATGCTTAGCATACCTACCATGTAATACCTTGTAATTGCCTTAATATGCCTTAGGTTGTTAGCCTTTGTTCGAGCATGTTTTAGGCTTAGCCTTGTGAATGTTTTGTGCTTATTTTGCCATGCTTTAGGTCTGTCCATAGTTGTTTGGATCGATTTTGGCATGCTTAGTATAACTCCTTTGCATTTGTGGCTTGTCGGGCTTGTATGCCTTAAGTATGTGAATGTGTAGCATGTGTTGCTTGCATCATTTTGGTGGTTTGGAACCACCTAACATGTTATTTCAGTCCCTTTGACATGCTCATACACTTGCCTTGCATGCCTCTTTAACGCCTTATGAGCATGTGTTGTATGCCCTATGTTTTGACCATTGTGCATGCCTTCGGATTCAAACCATTTAGATGCCATCTAGTTGGCCTTTTGGGCTTAGTTTTATGTGTTAAAACTCTGATTTTGGTCACCTAAGTCTTGCCATGTGTGATTATATTAAGTGTAGTCCATTACCTCTTTGGCGAGCCTTGAATGCTTGGGGCCATTGTTGCACGTTTAGCTCGCTTTGTTGCTTGGTTTGGCACCATGTTTTACATGATTTCAGAGCTTGTGTTGCATGCTAATTGTCTATTGTTTGGTCTCTTTAAGTGTGCTTAAGAGTTGTCTTGTTTATGCTTAAGGTGTTGGACCATGATTGCATGCATGTGTGTGTGCATTTTGGCCTTCATTTCCTTGGTTTTGGCCACTGATTTTAGGCCTAATTAGAGTTACCTAGATCATGTTTAAGACCATCATTTGCTTGGTTGCATGCTTGCCTCATGTTTGCTAGTATGCTCGCACAAGTGCCTTGTCATGCCATGTTGCATCCTTAGCTTGCATGCCTAGGTTGCATTGCATCTTGCATGCATGCCTTGTTCCTTGATTTGGTGATAGGAATTGGGCCTTGTTTTGTTTGATTGGTTTGCATTTCATTTGACATGAAAGTGCACACTTGATTCTTTAGGCCATCATGCATGGAAATGCGTGATTGATGGCCCGAGAATCGAGGCACATCCTCCCTTGAGTCGCAAACATGATAAGGGGCATGATTGGTGCATACATGGTTTGAATTGTGTTGCCATGCAAGTTTTGCCCTCTGCTGCTGTGAGTTGCAAGTTCTGCAGGTATTTTTTGCCGACCGGCAACATTTTCTGCCGGCCGGCAGTAAATCAACAGCCGATGGATGAATTTTGTGCCGGTGACCACAATTCACTGCCGGTGGTGATTCTATTCAGCCGGTGGTATTCTCCAGTGTCCAGAAAGGCATCCTTGAGACTTTGGCAGTCTTCAGAGGAGCAAAGCAAGGAAAACAGAGGCAAACTATGCATGACAGTGCAATTCCGAGCGGGATCCAAGCGCGCATGCATTGAGCCCTCTTCCCGAGGCGATTTACTGTTTTCTCCTAGTTTAGTTAGTTCGTTAACTGATTAGGCAATTTGTAATATTTAATTAACTCGTGTAGTTAATTAATTTGTATATTCTTTTGGTCCCCCCCCCGGGCGAGGGCAAATCTGTAATAAGTGTGGGTGAGTGGTGTGCATGTCTTCCAACCCCCACCTCTTTCTACCCTTTTATTTACCTGCTTACGATGGTAGATTAGGGCATATTTATTTTAGCATACCTTATGCTATGCATGCGTGCATTCATCCATAAAGTATTGCATGCACCAGGCTCGGTACATCATACAAACTGCATTGTATCTTCAAATCTAACTTGAATACGTGCACCGAATGATTGCATTTCACATGCCATTTTAGGGTTAGTCGAGCCTATCCTAATCACATTCTGTATGCGATGCATTAGCCACTTAACATGAACTAGGACATGCATGTTTGCTAACTAGTTTCTTGTTTTGGCACGGAATACAATGTAAGTATTTATGCTTTAGCATATTGCATGCGTGCGAATGTTAACATGACAGTAGGCTTACCATGTGGCTAAATGCTTATATGAGATAAATTGTTTGAATGCCTGTGGGTGGAGGTTGGATTGCTTGAGTTGGAAAAACTCGTTGAAATCCGTGTTTTAGCCTACTTGCGAGTAGCAAATTCCAAAGCACTTTTCAAAACAAACGGATATGCAATGCTTGTTTCCAAATTAGGCAATCTAGTCTATACTTGTTTGCTGTGCGCATCACATAGTAATTCTAGCTAATTAATCGGAATAAGAACACATAACGTTCTCAAAAACGGATATCACGGTTAGTAGAGGCCGGTCTTCGGACCGGGCGAAAGGGGGTGCTCATAGCTGACCTTCCCCGATCGTACCCAAGCTCCCGAGCCA
Source organism: Camellia granthamiana (assembly GCA_036172215.1). Classification (NCBI taxonomy): domain Eukaryota; kingdom Viridiplantae; phylum Streptophyta; class Magnoliopsida; order Ericales; family Theaceae; genus Camellia; species Camellia granthamiana. The sequence goes on from CM069906.1 coordinate 108,179,509, forward strand.
AGACAACTTTGGTGATGACGGACACGTGGCCTTCGGCACCAAGTCAGGGTTTTCTAAATTTTCCATTTTAAAAATATTTAGGTGGCGACTCTGTATCTGGCAAAGCAGTCCATGTTTGGCACTACTTTTCAAAAAATCTGTTTTTCTTCAAAACGATTTGCCAGAGTTGGACTCTTTGGTTCAGATTACGAACTGCAGCAAACAAAAAAGGGGAGTCCGAACTGTAGCATCGAGGTCCCCCGCGGGACGTGTTACATGGAGCTTCAAGGATGAAAGGTGAATCTTGAACTTGAGTCCTTTCATCACCACCATTGGAAGAGCCTTGTTGATGAACTTCATCTTCTCCCGCCATCCTTGTTGGAGTTGTGTGGGTTCCAGATCTCGTTGAGACCATTAACCAATCTGCCTCCCCAGTGGAGTCGCCAAATGTATGAGAGGGTTCAAGAACGTTGTTGGAAAATTCAAAGATCTTCGAAGATCCTTGAAGAACAACTTTGAATTCTCTAGAAGATGATGAGAGGCTTAGATTCTTCAATAGTCTCAACTTAAGAACACAAGAGCAAAGGAGATGATGGAGATAAGAAATTGGGTGAAAAAGAAGGTAAAGTGGCTAGAGAGAGAACAATGGCAAGGCTCTCCCATGGATCTCTCACTTTCACTATCAAGGTTGATAACGGAGAAGGGAAATTAGTTCTTTCCCAAGAGTTTTCTCTCCAAAATCCATCCCTTGTAAAGCTATGGGTGGGTGTTATTTATAGGCACCTTATGATGTAGGATGGAGCCCATGTGCAAGGCACATGGGAAATATTCTTTTTAACCATCTTATCCGAGGAGGTGACCTCTCCGAGGATGAGAAAAACCCCGAAGAGGAGATCAACCCCTCGACGAACCCTTCTTATTAGCCACACCTAACCAATGATCCCCAATCATCCCAAAGGGTCAGGGGTAGTCCCAGAGGACGTCCTGCCGCATAAGGGTCGGGGGTAGTTTAAGAGAACGCCCTGCCGCAAATATTACCAAGTCTCTGGGACCCTCTAGATCGTGCCAACTCGACCCGGGTATATGCTAGTTTAATCGAAGAGTGAATTTATCTCCACTCACCGCCCTCGGGATCGGGTCTTTTGTTCGGACTCCATTATGCCTATGGTTCTGATACGTAGATCCCGGAAAGCTCCGAGCCCGCAAGTGTTCTAGAACTCATTAATGGAGCGGCTTCTAGATTGCGTCTGAATCCGTTCGAAGCCAAGTGCTTCGGATCTCTAGGTTCGTGGATCCGAACCCTTTCGAGTCTGAGCCCGAGTAAGTCTCTAAGTTCGTGGATTCGAAGCCTTTCGAGGCTTAGGGCGATTCGGCCCGTTTGATGGCGACAAATCCAGGCCCACCAATCTTGGATTTGAGATAAATTCGAGCCCACCAACCTTGGACTATTGGGCCTAATTAATTTAGTGAACTCAAATTAGCTCCTCTTACAAATTCTAGGTCCCGGTATCATCGGTGGCCTCTTCCTTCCCATTCTTGGTGCTCTTCCCGATGCCATGCTTATTCTCGGTATTATTATTTGTCCTTGTTTCGATCTCCATTTTTACCTCTGTTTGGCTTCCTAGAAAATGAATGGCAAAAAAAAAAAAAAGTGAAATTCCTTGAATAACGTAAAATGTTTGAAAACATAAAAACAAGCTCACCTATAAGTTTGAGGATTCTAAGAGGATAGTTAGTTAGTTATAAATTTTAGTTTGTCTTGTTTAATAGTTTTATGCACACGTGGTGTTTGTTTTACTATTGAAAGTTCTTGATCTTAGATTTAAAATTTTACCTGCCTTTTATTGAGAATCATGAACCTTATTTTAAATTTGTTGTGATTCGAAACGGATTTGTTTTCAATTTTTGAAGAATAAAGCTTGAACTTGCCTCATAGTTGTATGGGTTTACTTGCATGTTTTTTTTTTTAATACACTTTGCCCATCTATAAAGGTTCACCCATTTCTCATTTTGACATTTTAAGTTTAATTTTTTTCACTTTAACCTTTCATGTTTGTAATTCTTCCCACTTTGACCCTTTAAGTTTAATTTTTCCCACTTTGGCCCTTTATGTTTGCAATCTTTCCTACTTTACTCATAGACTAACTTTCATCCAAAAATTAACAGAATCTGCCACATTATCAACACATCAGCTCCATGTGCGATGTAAAAATTTTTAGTAAAGATGCAAAAAATGATAAATAGAAAACAAAAAAATTGAAATTTTTTTTTGTCTTTAATGATTTTTTTTCCAAATTTATTCATAAACATTATTACATTATAGATGCATCTAGATTAGAAGCACCTAAAAAAAAAAATTAACTAAAAAATGAAAAAAAAAAGCCTTACTAAAGAGAAAAAAAAAATTGAAAATATACTAACTCAAACATTTGTATTGTCAATTCTGAAATGAAAAGTTTACTATCATTTTTTTTCGTCTTTAGTGAACTTTTTCATTTTTTTAGTTAAATTTGTTTTTATATAATGTAATAATGTTTATGAATAAATTTGAAAAAAAGTTCACTAAAGGCTAAAAAAAATTTCAATTTTTTTGTTTTCTATTTTTCATTTTTTTGCATCTTTAGTGAATATTTCATATTACACATGGAGCTGATGTATTGTGATGTGACAGATTCTGTTAGTCTTTTCGATGAAAGTTACTCTAGGAATAAAGTGAGAAGGATTACAAATATGAAGCGTCAAAGTGAGAAGGATTGCAAATATGAAGGATCAAAATGAGAAAAATCAAACATAAATGGCCAAAGTGGAAAGGATTGCAAACATAAAGGGCCAAAATGGGAAGGATTGCAAACATAAAGGGTTAAAGTGGGAAAAATTAAACTTAATGAGCCAAAGTGAAAAATGGATGAAACTTTAGGGGGCAAAGTGTAATTTACCTTCTTTTTTTTTTTTTTTTTTTTGGAGCCCTGTGCTTATAGAAATCTGAAAATTGGAAAATTTTATTCATGCAAAAAACTTTGTAAGAATGATGTGTTTAATTATATTTTATTTTGAAGTAAAAAGTTCACAATGAGCCAATAAATTTTTTGTTTGTATAATGCATGCATTACTCCAGAGAATTGAAGCACGAACATTTTCTCAATTGAACAGACGTGAAGGTCTTGGGATGGCAATTAGATCATTTAAAAAAAAAAAATTCTTTATTTCGTTTTGCCATTTGGTTTTAAAGAAACCTTTCAAGTGGTGATGTTTAGCATGGGGAAATTGAGATGTTTACTAAATGAGAATGAGTGAATTATACTAACGGTTTTTATAATTTGATCCTTGATTTTTCAATTATAACATATTTGATTCTTAATTTTGAATCTTGTTTCAAATAAGAACAATTGAAAATCCATTTCAAGGACAAAGTGGTCAATTTGATAAAATATAAACTAATTTGACAAAAATAAATATCAAAAAATTATTTTTTAATTTTTAAAAATTATTTATACCTACCAATGATAAAATTATATCAAACTGATAAATCTTTTACATGTTTATTTATTTATTTTCATCAAATTAATTTTTAATATATGTTTAGATGATGATCATGTAATGGGTGGTTGTTTTTATTTTCATTAAATTATTTTTTATTTTTTCAAAAGTCAAATATAGTGACAACTTTGATATCATTATTAAACCAATCCATTAAAGAAAAAAATTCAAAACTAAAAACATTTCATATATTCAATATATCGATTACACATTAAAAGCCTAATAACCATCAATTACATAATAATTATCCAAAAATGTTTGTTAACAACAAATACAACCATCTATTACATGATAACCATAGAAAAATATCAACAAAAAAAAAAAAAAACCAACCATTATATGATCATAATCCAAACATATAATAAAAACTAATTTGGTAAAAATAAATAAATAAATAAATGTATAAAAGATTTATCAATTTTACATAATTATCTTTGGTCGGTAGAATAATTTTTAAAAATTCAAAAAAAAAATTTTGAAATTTATTTTTGTCAAATTAGTTTATATTTTTTCAAATTAGCGACTTTGCCCTTAAAATTGAGTAATGGTATCTTCAATTGTCCTTATTTGGAACAATATTTAAAATGCAATATCAAATGTGTCACAATTGAAAAGTCAAAGAATAAAGTGACACGAGTCCCAAGCTGTAGGGACTATCAGTATAATACGCCCAATGAAAATTTATTTGAATTGTGTTTTATTCTTCTTTTTATTTTTCAACTCTTGTTTGTGGAAAGTATGATTTTTTTTTTTTTTGGGTGACAAAACTTACAATTTTAAAGTCTTTGGAGGTGTCAATTGGTAATTATATTGATTTGGCTGCAAATAATTGCTTCAGTTATCTTGTTAACAATTGTTTAAGCTATGACATACAGGATTTGGAAAATTACTATATATATATCTGTGTGTGTGTTCATTTTTTAACCTAATAATTCTTCAAAATTAAAGTTCAATTAATCTTAATTAGGAGTTCATCGCTTCAAACTTAACTTTGTATTTTTTGTTTAATCATGCCGTTATTCTCCTTGTCATCAGGGCTGGCCCAAAGTTATTAGGGACCAAAGGCAGATTTTTTAAATTGGGCCCTTCATATATCATTACCCATAAATAAAAAAATAGTTTGGATAAAACAAAAAGGATAAAAATTTATTTCTATTGCATTACAATTTAACAAAATTTAGATAACAAATATATATATAAAATAGTTGAATTTCAATTAGTTGAATCGAATATTTATTTTTTAGCTTACCAATGCTATAAAAACTAAAATTAATTGGGCTTAAGGATGAGAATTTTGCGACACAAGTCAAGCAATATACAAAATTAGCAAGTTAGGGTTGACTATTTTCAACATGAATCCAAGTATGACATGACTCAATAACATGAATTATTAGTTATATATTTTAATGTTCATTAAGGGATGCTATGACATTTTTTAATCTTTTATTTAACTCCATCCAACTGAATAAAAAAGTATGAATAAAAAAGTATGTAAAATAATAATTAAGACTAATATCTTTTTTTCATTTAAGATATGTATTTTTTTGTTACCTATTTTGGAGTCAATCTAGTAAAAAATATATAATAATAAGGCACAATTTTTTTAATTAGAAAAATGCAATTGAATTAAAATCAAACATTCTATGAATAATTTCATTTAATAGAAATAAATTTTATAAAATTCAACTTATGGGAAAAATTTTAATCTCTCTATACACTTACTAAGTTATTTTTAACTGAAAGTGAAAGTTTTCACATGAAACATCAATCGGACACGAATCAAAATAATACCATACGACAACATAAAAATAAATGGATTCAGCTAATATTGAAGTAATTATGAAATAATACAACATGATACACTCCTCTCGTTGGGAGCCCTAAATTTTGTTCAAAATTAGAGGCTCGAGGCGACCGTCTTACTCGCCTCAACTCAGGGCCGGCCCTGCTTGTCATGGATTTAATAAGAAGGCAATGTTATATTTGGTGCATACACAATGAAAAACAATTTAATTTAGATTTTATTGATTTTTTTCTTCATTGCAGATAAATGTGGCATTAGGAACAAGTGTCCTCTTTAATATCTTGTTTGAGTCTTACCCAAAACTTTTTTCTTACTTTTTCTTCATATGCATAACTTATTAATTTGCCTTGTATAATGTATTTCAATATCTCAGTTTAGTTGAGGAAGTTTTATGATTCTCCAATTTAGAAAATTTGGCTTTCGGGTAAACTTTGTGTAGCTAATTTTCTTTTGATGGATGAAATAAAGCCAAGCATTAGAATATAAGAGGTTGATGTTGTTGATGACTATGTTAGATATACAGCTGGTGTATCTTTCACAGACAGCGAGCCTTATTATGTTCTACTGGTATGGTATCGCACACAATATGGGATTATAAAACATGAATGCATAATTGCATGTGTTTTCCCCTGAGATGCTAGAGGGAGTAACCAATCTAAGAGTATTCAGAGAGGAAACTTTCTGGAGCATTAAGTTTGACTTCTTGGGTTTTCCATGAATTCTTTATCAATGTCTTGCATGTCGTCTCTGAATCAAAAATGAAGAAAAAATGTCTATCGTGCATATACTCTTCATGTCCCATGTTTCCTCAGGCTGATAGTAGTTTGGACTGACCAGTTGATTATGCATTGTCAGTAAGGCCTGCATTGAATTGTGTCTTTTCTGCTTCAAAGTTTCTTTGATTAAATCCAATATACATTATATGCTTTGTGATTGGTCTCTGTAAAGCTACATTTCTAATCCATTGTTTTTCTACAGTATCTGGACTCTCTGGAACTACAGAAACAGCTCAAAGTCAGGTCTCATTTGGAATGGGCTTTCTAGCTGGGTCTACAGTCATGCTCCTAACTGTAATATGGGGAACTTGTGTTATTGTCGGCAAGTGTGACCTGGGACTTACTCATTTTTTCTTTTCCTATGCACGAAAATCATGCATTGTTTGAAGAAAAACTATATTATTTCTGTCTTCGAATTGCTTCTCTCTCTCTCTCTCGCTAACCAAAAACACATGGGTGATGTCGGCACACCTAAAGCGAAGTTATGGCACATGAATACATAAATTTTGATTTTTTTGATATCATCATCATACTTGTTGTTTTCCACTTATCCAAAAAATAAATAAATTTTTGTGCTTCTAGCTGTTTGCTTTTTATTTGATTTTATTTAGGTGACAGTTTACAATTGGATGCCATAATCATAGTGCTTTCTATTGTGATAAGAGTATCACTGATAATCAAATGCATGTTTAACTTCGTACGCCTCATTGACTTGTATATTTTATTGGATTGTTGCCATCCCAGTTAGAAAATATTTAAAGTATAGAATGTTTGACCAATGATTATTGATGGATTACATAATCCACACAATTAAGTTACTCTCATCTTTGAAGGTTCTGGTGTCTCTACTGACATCTGGACTAGCTATACTGCAAGGATCATGGCTATATCTGTAATTCCATTTCTTGTTGTCCAGATACCACAAGTTATGAGTTCAACTTCAGGAAGACACTTAGCAGTCTCGATTGCACTTATTGTCTGTCTGTATGCTCATTTCATATTGTCTTTATCAAGTAAAATATATTTTCTATGCAGCATTGATCTTTCTGCCCCATGTAGTATGCTCAATATTTTTGTTCATTTATTTATTTTGTCATGAATAAATTGAAATAATACATGGATACAAAAAAGTTAGGTTACAGCATTTATTTGTTCAACTCATGTCTAAAAAAGTTTTGAAACATAAATATTGCACGTATGTTTAATTTTATTTTGTACATATATCTATAAGTTTTCTGAATGAAACTGTATATTAAATTGAATTCATTAAACAAAGAATATATCACTTATAGAACTCTAATCCTAAGCCTAAAAAAATAAATACTGATATAGAACTCTAATTTCTAAACCTAAAAGAATACATCACTGATATAGAACTCTAATTCCCAAACCTAAAAGGAAAAAAAAAGAGAAACCTAATATAGGTGATATTCTCACACCCCCGCTCAAACTCAAGGTGTTTTAGCAGAAAACACTGAGAGTTTGTCAAGAAGAAACCGAAACCGAGCAATGTGTGAGTCTTGATGAAGAAGTCAACAAATTGCAGAGTTGAAGAGACAAAAAAAAGCGAGATAAAGCTAAACTGAAGATGCTGACGGATGAAGTAACAATCAATCTTAACGTGCTTTTGTCCGTTCATGGAAGACAGTGTTATGAGCAATTTGAATAGCACTTCAGTTGTCACAATAGAGAGAGGTCGGGAAAGACTGAAGGACGCCCAAGTCAGATAAGAGACCACGAAGCCAAACAAAATCAGCAGCAGCATGAGCCATAGCATGATACTTAGCTTTGGCAGTAGAATGAGCAACAACAGTTTGTTTCTTGCTTTTCCAAGAAATCAGGGAATCACCAAGAAATATACAGAAACCAGAAGTGGATTTACAATCATTAACATCACCAGCCCAATCAGCATCAGCATAGGCCACCAAGTCTAAGGAAGAAGTAGAAGAGAATAGCAAACCCTAAAAGATAGTATTACGAAGATAGAGAAGGATCCGAATCAAAGCAGCCGAATGTGTAGAGCGAGGAGCAGAAACGAACTGACTAACCACATGGATAGTATAGGCAAGATCAGGACGAGTAATTCTCAGATAAACTAGGCAACCCACAAGCTCGCGATATAACTTATGATTGTCTAGAGGAACACCATCAGTAGTGTTAAGCTTCACATTAAGCTCAACGGAGGTATCAGAAAGCTTAGTGTCACTAAGCCCGGCATGATGGATAACCTCGTTGGCATACTTAGCCTAAGATAGAAAGTAACTCTTGGGAGAAGAAACCACCTCAATACTAAGAAAATATCGCAATAGTCTCAGATCTTTCATTTCGAAAATACGGAAGAGATGTTGCTTGACCTCAGAGATAGCAGAAGAGTCAGAGCCAATGATGATCATGTCATCCATATATAATAATAAGGCAACAAAACCAGCAGAGGAGTGAAAGAGAAACAATGCAAAGTCGTAGGCACAAGGATGAAACTCAAGCGCAGTAACAGCTGTCTGAAAATGATCATACCAAGCACAAGGAGATTGCTTCAAATCATATAGAGTACGTCGAAGACGACAAACCCAACCAAAGGAATGGTGAAGGCCAGGGGAAGAACGCATGTAAACCTCCTCAGTGAGATGGCCATTAAGAAAAGCATTCTTAACATTCATCTGATAAAGAGGCCAATGACAAACAGCAGTAACAGAGATCAAAGTATGGACATTAGTCATCTTGGCAACAGGGGCAAAGGTCTCCTCATAATCAATACCATATTCTTGTGAGAAACTTTTGGCAACCACACGGACTTTATAGCGCTCGAGGGAACCATCAGAATGAGTCTTGACTTTATAAACCCATTTGCAATCAATTAGATTCTTGCTAGCAGGCAGAGGAACCAGCTCCCAAGTACTAGTCTTTTCTAATACAGACAACTCATCCTCCATAGCTTGAATCCAATTAGGATCCTGACAGGCCTCCTTATAAGACTGAGGTTTTGAAAAAGAGTGAATAACAGACAAAACCATACAATATGAAGAAGAAAAACATGTTTTAGTAAAACCAAGTTTGTCTACCTATTTACGGACGCAAAGGAGATACTTACGGTTAGCTAGATCAGGGCTGGCAAAAGTAGGAGGATCAGCAGCAGGGGGAGAGACAACTGGTGGAGGGAGAGCCTTATGACGAGAATAGACTAACAACGGAGAAGGAGAATGAGTAGGTGCGAGAACAGAAGGTGTAGTAGGAGGAGAAGAAAGAACAAGTTCATGGGAAACAGTAGAGATATATTCATTAGGATGAACTTCAAAAGGAAATGGATCAATGTGAATCAAATCTTCTTTAGAAACCGGAGTCGTGAGAGGAGGAAGCTAAAAGTAAGCTAGATGCTCTAGCAAGGCAACATGGTGAGAGACATAAAGGCGGCGGGAAACCGGATTGTAACAGCGATAGCCTTTTTGAGTAAGACTGTATCCCAAAAAGATACACAGGACAGACCAGACACTAAGTTTTGTCCTATCTTTTTGGGAAAGAAGGACAATATAGGACAAAACATGCAGACCCAAAAACACGAAGGAGAGAGTAATTGGGGAGTTGGAAAAATAGAGCCTCATAAGGAGAATGACCAGAGAGTAAGGGGGTAAGCATACGGTTGAGAAGAAAAGCAGCTGTAAGAACGGCTTCCGCCCAAAAGGGCACCGGAATAAAGGCAGAAAGGAGGAGAGATCTAGCTGTCTCAAGGAGATGACGATGTTTACACTCAGCACGACCATTTTGGGCGGCTGTGTTAGTACAGGATGTTTAGTGAATGGCACCCAATTTGGCTAGATACTCACAGAACTCAGTTTTAAAATACTCCCCATCTAAGTCTAACCGTAACAATTTAAGGGTAGACCCAAACTGTGTAATGATCATAGATTGAAAGTTACGGTATATTTGGTAGAAGCCAGATTTATGAGTCATAAAATAAACTCAAGTATAGCGGGTGCTATCATCAATAAAAGACACATAGTATGCAGAACCCCCTTTAGTAAGAATAGGATAGGGTCCCCAGACCTCAGTATGCACAAGAAAAAAAAAGAGAAACTGAAATAGACGTACTTTTATTAAATGGTAAAGCTGACATTTTGGCAAGTTTACACCCTCGACATTTATCAATTTGACTAGGAGAAACTTTACCCAACAACCCTGATTGAGCTAAAGACCGTAAGCGGTCAACAGACAAATGATCAAGGCAAGAATGCCATAAGCAAAACTGACTCGACTGAGAATCTAATTGAAACGAGGAAAGTGTAGCTAGAGAGGTGGATAAGAGGAGATGCAAGCTTTTTACCACATAGTGATCTCCAACTTTACGGTTGGTCCCAATCTGCTTCTTTGACACTCGATCTTGCACACAACAATCAGAAGAGGAAAAGATAACATCAAAACCAGAAGCATCAAGTTAACTGATAGATAATAAACTGACAGATAGCTGAGGGACATAAAGAACAGATGGAATAGTAATAGCAGACATGGAAGAGGGTAAGGTAGACCCAATAGACAAAATAGACATATCAGACCTGTGGGGAAGTAGTTCAGAAATACTCTTTGGATCCTATGGGACGCTCGTGATCCTCAGCTAGCCACCTGAAAAGGAATAACACTCCGGTCGGGGGTGCCAAAATTAGCACTTCGACGGATAAGTCAGTGTATACTCTCTTGGTTGCTTGGGTTTTAAGTTAAGCATACTAGTTCTCCCTCGATCTTGCACACAACAGTCAAAAGAGGAAAAGATAACATCAAAACTAGAAGCATCGAGTTAACTGATAGATAATAAACTGACAGATAGCTGAGGGACATAAAGAACAGATGGAATAGTTATAGCAGACATGAAAAAGGGTAAGGTAGACCCAATAGACAAAACAGACATATCAAACCTGTGGGGAAGTAGTTCGGAAATACTCTTTGGATCCTGTAGGACACTCGTGATCCTCAGCTAGCCACCTGAAAAGAAATGAACACTCCAGTCGGGGTTGCCGGAATTAGCACTCCAACGGATAAGTCAGTGTATACTCTCTTGGAAGCTTGGGTTTTAAGTTAAGCATACTAGTTCTCACATACCTTTCTTTGGTTGATGTTCTTCTATTTATATCTCCTCTTGGGCCTCGGGGTTGGGCCCACCTTTAATCTACCGTGTAACTATTTACTCGGCTCCTTTTTTTGCAAACTGCTCTTCAGTCGGCTCCTCGCTCAACTGGTTATGCGGCCGATTAGGATACTTCTGGATTTGAATAAGATGAGGCCGAATGCAATGTATATATCTCGACTCCCCAAGTTCACTTATTCGGCCTCTTTTCATCCCCTGATACTCGGCCCCCACAATTGCCCCCCAAACACTCCACTAACAACAATTAGCTGATGTGTTTGGTTTCAGACTCGAAAAGTCAGAGCCGAAATTCGGCGACTAACCTCATTCCAACGCGAATGTCAGAGCTCACACGCCTTTCGGTCATCATTACAACTTCTTGCCTCTTCGTACGCTTCTTCCATTTATTGTGATTTAAAATTTTGTTGTCTTTTCGAATGCATACACATTTTTGAATACTTGAAGCTCTTAGTGTGCCTTCCGATTCGCCTCTGTAACCTCCTTTTATCCCTCATTGTCTTCTTCACCTCTTGTAAGTCCTCTTCCTTTCTACTTTGAATCCCTTTTCCTTGTTTGTTTTTAGTTTAACGTACTCGATAGACTGATGAAAATGGCAAAGCATTTGAAAGACCTCCTTTCTGAGGATCGAGTCTCTGGTTTTCAACGCCATTTTTTCATCCCTGATGACGTCCATCTATCACTTGTGACAGACAACACCCTTGATTTGGAGAAAGTTGATGAAAGCACAATCGTTTTCCCTCTCTTATCAATTGCAGAGGGCGGAGTCCATTTCCCCCTTCACCCATTCCTTAGAGTCGTCCTTCGCCATTAGGGTCTAATCCCTTTCCCAACCTAATGTAAATTTTTTTCGAATCATAATGGGAATTATAGAGTTAAACTGTCGCCTTTGGATTAATCTCGGCATACCTGCTATTCGGCATTGTTATGCCTTGGCCAAGTCTTCTGGCTGGCATGGGCGCTATTTCCTTAGGGCCAAGGACACCGACCATCAATTAGTGACTATGCTTTCCAGCTCTGGCAAGTGAGTCAATGATGTCATGGTCATTGTCTGAGGCAACTGGGAATTCGGTGAAGGCGAGGACCACCTAGATCCAATTCCTAGACAGAGAGGTGAACCAAGTGGCCATATAGCTCCTTGCGTTTATTTTTCTTATGTTTACTCGGCTTTATCTTTGCTGTCTCATGGTTTTACTTGTGCAGGAAACAATTTGAAGGAAGTTTTGGTTTCAACCGACGACACCGTTCTTGCAGAAATTAAAGTCGCGCTCAAATACTTTGGCCGTCCAAGCCTTCAGAAACATGGAAGGGCAGCCCACATTCTTCTTCGATACGAGCTAACGTATACGACGTTTTCGACGGCAGAAAATATCCCAGTTCCGAGGGGCAAAGAGTTTCTCATGACCCTTATCTTAACCAACTTCAAAAACTTGAGGCAAGTTGGTTTGGACGGATCCAATTTGGAGCAGGCTGAGGTAGCTGAGGAGGTGGCTGAGGAGTCAAACCAGTCTGAAGCCAAAGTAGATGAGGCTTTGAAGTTGGCCTTTTAGAAAGTTGGCCTCAATTCATCCAATCCTCCGTCCACCTCAGGCCGAAGGGACGTTTCCTTCGACGACATCTTTATAGGTTTAGAAGATCTTCCCAGCGTGTACCCTGAGGACATGGCTGGGTTGTCACTCACACAACTTGCCAAGAAGAAAAATGCCGAAAGAATAGCCGCCCAGCGGAGAACAGAGGCCATTCGATCAAAAATTCCACCAGCTGCCGATGCTGAGCCCTCTCTGCCTGTTGTCGAGGGGGAGACGGCTCAAACCGAAACGGCTGAGTCGGAGCGGGTAGAGCAGGCGAATCAAGAAGTTGAGCAAATGGGGGAGAAACGCCTCACTGAGGAAGAAGCCGAGTTCGCTGAAAAGCAGGTCGATAAACGGCTGCGCGTTGAGGAATCGGATTTGGTTGTTCCATTCACTGTTCAACCTAAGATAAGGAACACGCCAATTTCCTCTAACGCGTCGGCTTTAAAAGACCCGGCTATGGCCTTGAGCATGGCCTCTTCGATTCCCCTGCCGGCTGATAGAGCCGTATTTCGGGCCGAGCCAGACCTGCTGTCGATCGCATTAGCCGCTCAGTCGGCTTTGTTCGTATGTGCTTTATATGTAGTCTTCCGCCTAAACACATATAGTTTTAATATTATTTAACTCTATTTCCTTATTTTGCATATGATGGGCAGGATAGCCGAAATAGGCCGTCGTCAACATGACGCTATAGAATAGATCGCCTTGCTAAAAATCGAAGTTGAAAATGAAAAGAGCAAGGTTGTGGAAGCCTCTCAAAGAGCCGATTCTGAAGCGGCAAAAGCGGCGGAGGAACGTGCAAGGGCAGACTATGAGGCCGAGGGCGCGAGGAACTCTGACCAGTTAAGGCTGGCTACTGAGGACAGAGCAAAAGTGAGTGAGAACGCGCTCCAGCTAGCCAAGGAGGTGATTACCAAGTTGGAAGCCGACTTGGAAGAATCGAAGAAGGCGAAGGAAAAAGCTGACTTCGAGGTTTCCAAAACGTTCCAGGCTGGACAAGAAGTCGCCTTGGAGAGCTATGCGGATGAAGTGCCTAAATTTGAGAACCGGGGCTTCAAACATGACTGGCTCAAAGCCCTTGCTGCTGCGAATGTGACATTGGCCCAACCGATTCCATTCAAGCAAGTGGACGTTGAGCCGCTGGAGTCTGACCCTGAGGATTGACTAGGGTGATATTTTAATTTTTGCTAGGCATCTTCCATGCAAGGTTATAGCTTTTTGTTTAATAGATTTCTGTTAGTTTAAGGTAGTTTTCATGTATAAAATGGTTACTATCTGTACTCAATTTACTAATGAAAATCCCTTTTGCTTGAAAACTTCCTTTACTCTTTGCTATTATTTGTGCTTAATTTTTGCTATTGATGAATAGTGTTGCTTTTTGCTACTTTGGATAAAATAACTGTTGTCTACTGTGCTTGCTAGCTATCGATCCAATAGGATGTAGGATTACGAGGTGAGTGAATTAAACATCTGTGAACACCTGCCGATTAGATAACTGTATCTTCGCAATTTAGTAATTTATCCGCCTGTCAATTTATCCGAACAAGTGAAACGACTCAGGGCCTCGTCGTATGACCGATTAGCTTCATGAATCTGCCCCTGACCAGCCATTGTATGAACTATAAACGCCGAATACTTATTAGTTTATGGAGTGGCTGTGGCACGCGTAGATCGGCACCAGGTTTAGATATTTGGCCGACCATATTAATAAATCTGCCCTTGGCCCAGCCAATGTATGAACTGGAAAGACCGAATACTATTAGTTCATGGAGTGGCTGTGGCATACGTAGATCGGCAACGGGCTTAGATATTTGGCCGATCAAATTAATAAATATGCCCTTACCCCAGCCAATATATGAACTGGAAAGGCCGAAAACTATTAGTTCATGGAGTGGCTGTGGCATACGTAGATCGGCAACGGGCTTAGATATTTGGCCGATCAGATTAATAAATATGCCCTTGCCCCAGCCAATGTATGAACTGGAAAGGCCGAATACTATTAGTTCATGGAGTGGCTGTGGCACACGTAGATCGGCACCGGGCTTTTGAAGCTTAGCATTAATGAAATCGCCTCGGGGGCGCTGCACCCGTTAGGAATAAATGGGGCGAGTTCTTTGCGCCCTTAAATCCCATTATTGTGTTCAGACTCAATTTAAACCAGTTTGTTAAGGAAGGGTAGATAAGTGCGAATGTCAAGTAAACTATTCTTCAACAGCAGAGGAGAAGAGAGGACATTGGCTGAGCTGGATACAGAAATGAATCGCAGTGGCAAGCCTATGCGCACGGGAAGTAGGACATTGAGGGAACGGGAAAAACGTCAGTCCCCACGTCGTCGAAGTAGATCACCCAGAAGGGAAAAACAGCAACGGGGCAGCTCCCCCCGACCGCAATCGAGAAGTGAATCCGATGCGACACCGCAACCGTTGAGTTTTGCAGTTTTTGTGGGGAATAAACCGACGACGGAAGCGGATTCAATTGTTCACGACCCAGGGGTGGCAGTCGAGTTCACTCGACAGATTTTTCCACAAGAAATCCAGCAGTCGATGGTCGATCGACAGGATTTCAAAGTGTTTCGAGAGGGTATCCATTGAGCAATGGAAGGGCTGTATACCGCCTATGAAATCGGCATGCGCCTACGTGCCGCGCGGCGGGAAATAGAGCAGAAGAACGAACGAATTCGAAATTTGGAGGCTCATGCAGAGAAGGCCAAGCGTGAGCTAAGGAAGGCTAAAACTGCCGAGCCATGTGCAGCCGGCCAATCTAACCTGGTCGTGGAGGAAAAGGTAACCCAATGGCTGATAAGTCATGCGATTGCTGATTGAGATACGGTAAGCACGTTTGCAGTAGAGACTGCAAGGTCCAGGGATTATAGGAAAGGCTTCCACGACGGTCGGAAAGTCGGGATAGGCAAGACGAATGAGAAACTCGCCGAGAAAGTATGCCAATACGAGAATCGGGGTTTCAGGCACGGGTGGATTAAGGCTCTCCGGGCCGCAAAGGCTCTCCGAGAAGCAGGCGTTGAATCAGCATCGCCGTTATACCAACGTCATCACTTTCTCTTTGGCACTTTCGAAATCGAGAAGAGCGACAACGAGGGTGATTGTAGACACCCCATTTTTGACCGTCCTCAAGACTTGGACGTCACCGTTGGAACACTCGGTGATCATCCATGTTTGTGTTCGTTTGGAGTTCCCGGAGGTCTCGGCTACGCGCCTTGCCTCAGGATCTCCGAACTCGATTGTTTTGTGTTTAGTTTTGCACCAAACACTTGTGTTTTACCTTGGAAAGGCAGGGAATGCCTTGTGAGGCCTCCCCACACTCCACCGGCCATGGCTTGAGGTCATCGGCTGGGTTTTGTGTCCATCGGCCATGTATTTGGCCGACCGGCACTCTTGTTGGCCGACCGGCCATCAATTTTGTCAAAATGACATCTTTGGCCGGCCGACTACTGTGCATCTGCTTTTGCAGATATTTTGGTGCAGCTGTCCTGCACTTGGCTCCCCTCCATACACGTGTATGGAGGGATCTCTCTCTTTAGAAGCTTGTCTTGTAAGCTTACAAGACTAAAAGCTCTATAAGAGGAGCTCCCCTCTCCCTTGCATTGGGGTTAGACAATTTAGACAACATTTTTAGGGTTTGAGTTCTAGGGTTAGGTTTTGCTTATCTCCTATCTCCATATCTCTCTCTCTTGTGTGTGTTTAGGCTTAGATTTGCACACAAACACCCACCATCACACCTTTTCTTAGAGCTGAGGCCCTTGAGAGTTGTTTTTAGAATTTTGGAGCTGGTTTCAACCTAAAGAAGCTGCTGGAGCTCCATTGTTGAAGAGGATCTTCAAGGGTAAGAAGCTTGCCCCTTTATCCCTTCTTTTTACATTGTATTTTCATCTACCTTGCAACTGTTTTTTGGCGTTGCATATAACACATAAAAGCTTTGTTTTTAAGGCCTCTAAATAGTTTGTTAAGAGTGTTTTGTGGTTTGAGGTGGTTTGACCCCTCTTGAGCCTTGTAAGGCTCCATTTTGTGCTATTTTGTGTGAGCTCCTGGACCATAGTGTTTGGGCCTCCTCACCACTGAAATCTTGAGGGATTTCAGAGGTGAGGATGGTGCCTTGAGGTCCTAGGAAGGAGAAGGCCACCCCCTCTCCTTGTTGTCCTTGAAAAGTGCTATTTTTGGCCTCTTGAGGGAGCATCTAGCTTAGGTTCATGTTGACCATGCCTTGACTGATTTTCATGCTTATTATGCCATGAAATAGCATTGTTGTATGTTGGTTTAGGTACACCATGCTTGCTTAGCATACATGCCTTGTAATGCCATGTTTAGGCCTTAACATGCCTTAGGTTGTAAGTCCTTGTTCTAGCATGTTTTAGGCTTAGCTTTGTGAAGCTTTAGTGCATGTTTTTGTATGCTTTAGCTCTATTTTAAATTGCTTTGGTCATACTTGCCATGTATTGCATAGCCCCTTTGCATTGTTAGCTTGTAGGCTTTAAATGTGAGAAGTGTTGAACATGCGTTGTTCATTTTATTTCAGTAGTTTGGCACCATTTATAGCATCATTTCAGTCCTCATGACATGCTTGTATGCTTGTCTTTGATGCTTCTTTGATGCCTTAGAAGGTTGTGCCTTATGCTCCATGTTTGGTCATTGTGCATGCTTTTGAATTCAAGCCATCTAGATGCCATCTAAGTGGTCTTTTGGGCTTTGTTTTATGTGCTAAAACTCTGTTTTTGTGGTCATTTAATTCATGCCATGTTTGGTCTTGCAAAGTGTGGTCCAATACCCCTTTAGCTTGCCTTGAATCTTGGACTTTGCTTGCATGCCTTGATTGCCTTGTTTGGATTGGTTTGGCACCATGTTCTTGCATGTTTTTCAGAGCTTAATGCATGCCATTTGTCCATGATTGCATTCTTCTAAGTGTGCTAGGAAGTTGCCTTTATGTGCCTAAATATTGGACCTTACATGTATGCCTATTTGTATGTGTTTCGGCCTCCATGTTTGAGCACTTTGGCCACTGTTTTAGGCTTGCTTAAGAGTTGCCTAATTTAGTTTAAGTCCATCTCTTTGCTTGTTTGCATGTTCACCTCGCACATTCGCTTGCATTGTCCATGTTGCATGCTAGTTCACATGCTTAGGATTGCATTGCATTGGCATGCATGCTTGACCTCCTGAATTGCTTATGATGGAGGTTAAGTCCCCCTTGGTTTGATTATGTGCATTGCATTCCATATCAAATGTGCACACTTGGCTTCTTGGGCCATCATGCATGGAAATGCGCGATTGATGGTCCGAGAACCGAGGTTCATGTCCCTTTGAGTCATAAACATGATAAGGGGTGTGATTGGTGCATACATCACTTGAAATGCATTGCCATACCAAGTATTGCCCTCTGCTGCTGTCAAACCAGTTTCTGCAGGAATGATTGGCCGGTCGGCAGAATATTGTGCAGATCGACCAATATTTTGGCCGATGGATACTTCTTGAGGCCGATGAGCATCTCCCTTGGCCGGTGACCAATTCTCTCAGCCGGTGGTGTTCCCCAACATTCATAGAAGCAACCCTGGGATTTTGGCAGTCTTCAGAGGAGCAGAGCAGGGAAAACAAAGGCAGCTTGCGCATGGCAGTGACTTTCCGAGCGGAACCGAGCATGCATTGCATCGAGCCCTCTCCCCGAGGCTGCTGTTTATTGCTTTCTTAGATTAATTAATTTGCTTAATTAATTTGGTTGGTCTGTAATAATTAATTAGCTAGAATAGTTAATTCATTATTGTATTATTCTTTTGGTCCCTCCGAGCGAGGGCAAATCTGTAATAAGTGTGGGTGCGTGTGTGCATGTTTTCCAACCCCCATTTCTTTCTCCCTTTTACTTACTCCTTTGATGGTTAGTATTAGGACATATTTATTTTAGCATACCTTATGCTACGCATGCGTGCATCATTCATCAGTATTGCATGCACCGGGCTCGGTGCATCATACTAACTGCATAAGTATTCCAAATCTAACTTGAATACATGTTAACTGTCACATCTCACATGCCATCCATAGAATAGCCGAGCCTACTCTAGGTCGCATTGTGTGTGCGTTGCATTAGGCACTTAACATGGACTTGGATCACACATTGATTTGCTAACGAGTTCCCTATTTTGGCTTGGAGTACTATGTAAGTATTTATACTTTAGCATACCGCATGCGTGTGGATGTTGACATGACAGCATGTTTACCATGTGGCTAGATGCTTATGTGTTATAAACTGCCTGAATGCCTGTGGGTGAAGGTTGGATTGTCTGAGTTGGAATAGCTCATTAAAAATCCGTGTTTTAGCCTACTTGCGAGTAGCAAACTCCAAAACATTTTCAAAAAACAAACGGATATGCAATGCTTATTTCCAAATTAGGCAATCTAGTCTATACTTTTGTGTTGTGCGCATGACATAGTAATTCTAGCTAATTAATCGGAATAAGAACACATAACGTTTTCAAAAACGGATATCATGGTTAGTAGAGGCCGATCTTCGGATCGGGTGAGAGGGGGTGCTCATAGCTGACATTCCCCAATCGTACCCAAGTTCCCGAGCCGAGGCAACTTTGGTGATGACGGACACGTGGCCTTTGGCACCGAGTCAGGGTTTCCTAAATTCCCCCATAAAAAATATTTAGGTGGCGACTCTGTATCTGGCAAAGCAGTCCATGTTTGGCACTTCTTTTAAAATCTGTTTTCTCAAAACGATTTGCCGGATTTGGACCCTTTGGTTCAGATTAAGAACCGTGACAAAAGTCGAGTCCGAATTGTGACGCGGGGTCCCTCGCGGACTTGTTACAGTGATGCCGAATAAAATTGAACATATTGTAAACGCTCCAACACAAATTGGGGGCAAATTATGTATTTATTAGTTAATTTAACAAAACACCCTGTTTTAAATGTTTGCATGTTTCAATTTTTGTTTATACATTCTGAGCCAATTGGTTAATGTAATGAAACACTTCATGTTAAGTGCTTGCATGTTTCAACTTTTGTCAACAATGCGTGCTTTTCAATCGTAATATTCATGAGAAGCACGCCGAATCCGGATTATTATTCGGCCCAAGCCCGTCCTGCGTATAAGGGCACTCCGAATTTGGAGTCTTTACTCGGCCCAAATGTGACCTGCACGGATGGGGCTATGAATTTGAAGGCTTTTTTTATCTTGGCCAAAACGTGATATCCACAAAGGGCGCTCCAAATCCGGAGTCTTATTCGACTCAAACGTGACCTGCACGGATGGGGCTCTGAATTCAGAGGCTTTTTTATCTTGGCCAATCGTGATATCCACGAAGGGCGGTCCGAATCCGGAGTCTTATTCGACCCAAACGTGAACTGCACGGATAGGGCTCCGAATTCGGAGGCTTTTTCATCTTGGCCAATCGTGGTCCACGAAGGGCGCTCTGAATCTGGAGTCTTATTTGGCCTAAATGTGACCTGCACGGATAGGGCTCTGAATTCAGAGGCTTTTTCATCTTGGCCAATCGTGATCCATGAAGGGTGCTCCAAATCTGGAGACTTATTCGGCCCAAATGTGACCTGCACGGATGCGGCTCCGAATTCGAAGGCTTTTTTATCTTGGCCAATCGTGATATCCACGAAGGGCGCACCGAATTCGGAGGCTTATTCGCCCTAAATGTGACCTACACGGATGGGGCTCCAAATTCAGAAGCTTTTTTGTCTTGGCCAATCGTGATATCCACGAAGGGTGCTCCGAATCCAGAGGCTTATTCAGCCCAAACGTGACCTGCACAGATGGGGCTCGAAATTCGGAGGCTTTTTTTATCTTGGCCAATCGTGATATCCACGAAGGGTGCTCCGAATCTGGAGGCTTATTCGACCCAAACGTGACCTACACGGATGGGGCTCTAAATTCGGAGGCTTTTTTATCTTGGCCAATTGCGATATCCACGAAGGACGCTCCAAATTCGGAGGCTTATTCGGCCCAAACGTGACCCGCACGGATGGGGCTCCGAATTCGGAGGCTTTTTTATCTTGGCCAATCGTGATATCCACGAAGGGCACTTCGAATCTGGAGGCTTAAACTGGAAGACTTTTGAACTGAATTTTGCAATGAGAAAATAGGAAACTATGCATTGAAAAAGTGAAATCTGTACATGGTGAACCATTCAAAACAAGTATCATGTCCCACAGGTCGGGTTTAATGATAGAATTTACGCAAGTGCGTTGAATTCCAAGGTCGCGGCAAACTCCTCCTAGACATGTCTTTCAGTCGATATGCCCCTACTCCCGCGATTGAGTCGATCTAATAGGGGCTATCCCAGTTAGGACCCAATTTTCCATCAGCGGATTCCTGGCAGCTGGAAGCACTTTCTTCAGGACCAATTTGCCTGGTATATGGCAGCGTAGCTGAATGCGTTGATTATACGACTTAGCGAGTTGCTGCTAGTACCATGTCATGGATGCAAGGGCACGGTCTCTTCGTTCTTCAATCAGAGTCAAGTCCAAGGCCAACATCATGTCGTTTCAGCCCATATCAAAAACTTTCGATTTCAAGGTTGGGAGGCCAATCTCCAAGGGGATGATTGCCTGTGTTCTGAAGCACAAAGCGAACGGCGTTTCCTTAGTGGACCGCCTCGGAGTAGTACGATGAGCCCATAACACACCCGGCAATTCTTCGACCTATCTGCCTTTAGCTTTCTCCAGCTTCTTCTTGATGCCGTCCAAAATGGATTTGTTAGAGGCTTCAACTTGGCCATTACTCTGTGGATAAGCCGGGGTGGAAAAATAGGGCCGAATACCATACTTGCTGCACAGTTCTCGGTAGACACCGCAATCAAACTGGGTGTCGTTGTCTGAAATAAATGCTCTTGGAATGCTGAATTACATTATAATATTTCTCCATACAAAACACTTCACGTCAGTATCTCGGATGCGCATTAGTGCCTCCGCTTCTATCCATTTTGTGAAATAATCTGTCACGACAATCAAAAATCACTTGTTGCCCGGGGCACGAGGCAATGGTCCGACGATGTCAAGTCCCCATTGGGCGAACGACCAAGGACTGGTTATAGAGCTCAACTCTTCAACAGGCAGATGGGTCAAAGCAAAAAACTTTTGTCACTGTTCACATTTCTTCACGTAACATTCAGCATCAGCTCTCATTGTCAGCCAATAATACCCCTATGTCATAGCTCGATGAGCCAAAGAGCGCCCGCCAGAATGGGCTCCACAGCTACCTTCATTTATTTCAGTCAGGAGTTCCTTGACTTGATCCGGATGAACGCATTCTAGGTATGGACCAGAAAAGGATTTTTTGTAAAGCTTTCCTTGTAGATCCAAGTAGTATCGTAGGGCTTTGTTTCGTAGCTTGTGCGCTTCTTTCTTATCTGATGGGAGCTGCTCAGAAGATAGGAATGCAGCAATGGAATCCATCCAACTCGGTCCTGACTCTATGACATTGACCTGGACTGCCCCTGAAGGGCCAATGCTCGGCTTAGGGATGAAACCCACTTCAATTGTCCGTTTGATCTCTGAATTAATGGCGAAGGCTAGGCAGGCCAGGGCGTTTACATGTGTGTTCCGATCACGGGTTATTTGGTTCAATTGATGATGGTCAAATTTTGCCAGCAAGGAATTTTTCCTTTTCATGTAAGCGGCCATACGGTCTTTTTTGGACGCGTACTCCCCCTTTAGCTGATTGATCACCAGTTTTGAATCACAAAATATAAGCAAACGCCGAGCACCAGGAGATGTGCATTCCGTAAGCCGGTTAGTAGGGCTTCATATTCGGCCTCATTGTTCGATGCTTCGAAGCCGAGTTCGACAGCCTGCTCGATTATTGCTCCGTCGGGAGCCATGATCACTACTCCGGCCCCGCTGCCGCGTTGATTGGACGATCTATCATAGTACAACTGCCAAATGTCCCCAACATAAATTCTCCAGTTCGGCTTAGGTTGGATTTGATCAGACTTGAAGTCGACAAGACCCCCAGTGAATTCGGCCACAAAGTCGGCAAGCACTTGCCCCTTGATTGAGGTTCTAGGCAGAAACTGAATATCGTACTAGCCGAGTTCAAGAGCCCACTTTGAAACGCGCCATGATGCTTCTGCGCTACGGAGTACTGACCGAAGGGGGTAGTCTGTTAGTACCCCGATGGTATGCCCCTGAAAGTAATGCATCAGTTTTCTTGCTGCCACGACAAGGGCTAGGATAAGTTTTTCTAACGGAAGGTAGTGTGTTTCGGCATCAACCATTGCCTTGCTCACATAATACACTGGTCGCTGCTCCCCCAACTGTTCCTTTAATAGTACGGCGTTGACAACTCGGTCGGAAACTGCCAGATATAAAATGAGCGGGTCACCTGCCGAAGGTGTTGTCAAGAGTGGAACTGATCAAAGGTAAGTCTTTAGACCATTGAAAGCAGCTTCACACTCAGAGGTCCATTCAAAAGCCTTACCCTGCCGTAGGGTATGAAAGAATTGTCGGCAGCGATCTGTGGAACAACTGATGAACTTGTTGAGTGCGACGGCCATCCCCATCAACTTTTGAACCTCCTTCGCCAATCGAGGGGAGCCGAGTTCCAAAATTGCTGTGATTTGCCTCGAGTTGGCTTCAATTCCTCGGTAGTTGACAATGTAGCTAAGGAATTTGCCGAATCTGATCCCAAATGCACACTTGGAAGCGTTCAGCTTCATTTTGTACTTGCGTAAAATGCCGAATGTCTCCTCCAGATCGGCTAGATGAGTTTGCTCTTCTTTGGACTTAACCACCATATCGTCAATGTACACTTCCATAGTACGGCCGAGTTGCTCCTTGAACATGGCAGTGACTAGTCTTTGGTAAGTTGCCCCTGCATTCTTCTTCCCAAAAGGCATAACCTTATAGCAATAGGTTCCTATTGAGGTGAGGAATGCAGTTTTGTCTTGGTCCTCTGGATACATGGAGATTTGATGGTAGCCTCTGTAGGTATCGAGGAAGCTCATACGTTGATGACGTGCTGTGGTGTCTACGAGTTGGTCGATTCTGGGGAGAGGAAAACAATCCTTGGGGCAAGCTTTATTTAAATTCGTGAAGTCTACATAGACACGCCAAGTCCCATTTTTCTTCTTTACCACCACAGTATTCGACATCCATGTAGGATAGGTCACTTCCCTGATTGCCCCGACATCAAGCAACCGGTCAACTTCTTCAACAACGGCAACAGTGTGCTCTGCGGCTGACCGCCGACTTCTCTAAATAATCAGCTTACCTTTGGAGTCAACATTTAAATGGTGCTGAGAAACAGATGGATTTACCACCGGCATCTCATACGGCGACCATGTGAATATATCGAGGTTGCCGAGTAAGAAGGTAACTGCTGCCTGTCAGTTTTATTCAAGGAGGCGCCGACCATGAAGAACCTGTCAGGATCCCCGTCAATTTCAACTCGATCCAGGGCTTCCGTGGCCTTTTCACTTGGGACCTGTCCAACATCGACGAGGCTCTCGCAATCTAGCACGTCAATAGAATTTACTTCCAGCTCTCTTGGTGTCTTCGTGGCAAGAAGATAACATGCTTGTGCCGATTTCTGGGAACCACGGATTTGTTCAATGCTGCGTTCGATCAGAAAGTGGAGCAATTGATGATAGGTGTTTGGCACGGCCTGCATGATATACAGCCAAGTTTGTCCCATGATGAGATTATACGGCGAAGGCAGCTTGACAACCAAGAATTCCATATCCACTATTTGAGAGTCAGCTCGAACTGGTAGTGTAATTTTTCCCAACAAGTATTCTGGATTAGCGTTGAAGCAGAATAACGGATAAAGAGCTGGAGACAGGTACGACTCGGTGAACCCAAGTTTGATGAAGGTCTTGTAGTACATGACTTCCGAAGTGCTCCCCTGGTCAATGAGAACGCGTTCAACGGAGAATCGATTTACTCGTAGTTCGATGACCAATGGATCGACGTGGGGGAGCGTGACGCCGATAAGATCAGAATCGTCAAAGGTAATACTCGGAGCTTCATGGGGCCGTTTTGCTGATGTAGGGAAAGTGGTTTGGAAATACTCTTCAGATCCTGGGAGACGCTATTGATCCTCAGCTAGTCACCTGCAAAAAAACAAGCACTCCGGTCGGGGGTGCCGGAATTAGCACTCCGACGGACAAGTCAGTTCCACTACTCAAGAAAGCTTGTCTACTAAGTTTTGTCAAGTGATTCTTACATACCTTTTAGAGTCCGTTGTTCCTATATTTATACCTGTTTCTTCTGGTTCTCGGGACTAGGGCCTACTTTTCAATCATTACCCTTTTTACTATTCGGCCCTAGGATTATCTCTTTATTCGGCCTACTTATCATACTCGGCCCTTTACTCTTGCGGGATTCAGTCGGCTACTGTCAGCCTTAAAGTATGAGCCCTCCGAGTTAGCCAAATATTCGGCTCCCACAATTGCCCCCCGAACTCCCTATTGACGGTAGTTAATCGGTGTGTTTGGTTCAGAATTCGAAAAGTTTTAAAATAAGTCAAGCGACTTCGCGTATTCCCATACAGACGTCACAAGGCGCATACCTTTTCGCTCATCATTACACTTTCCCGCCTCACTCATCCATCTCTCGCATTTATTACGATTTGAAACCTCAGTCCTTTCGGGTGCACATTTGGTTGACTATCAGAGATTTTTGGTCCACCATCGCGTATCCCGTCTCTGACTCGTGTTTTCTGGAACTTTTGTCCGTCTACCTCTGTCTCGCCTTCTCCTCGTAAGTCTTCTCCCCTTTTTTTTTGTAATCCTGCTTTCTGTTTGCTGTTTCTACTTTTGGTGAATCCTTGGATCCCCGTAAAAATGTCTAAACACCTGAAAGACCTCCTTTACGAGGGTCGCATCTCCGGATTCCGGCGACACTTTTCCATTCCCAACGATGTCCATTTATCTCTTGTAAAGGGTAGTAACCTTGATATGGAGAGGGAGGACCAAAATACGATCGTATTCCCCCTCTTGTCCATCGCGGAGGGCGGAGTCCGTTTCCCCTTACATCCATTGCTCAGGGCCGTTCTTCGTTATTAGGGTCCGGTTCCTTTTCAACCCAATGTAAATTTCTTTCGAATCATTATGGGGGTTGTAGAATTAAATCGATGCCTTGGGCTCAATCTCGGAGTTCCTGCCATTCGGCACTGCTATGCTTTGGCCAAATCTTCTGGTCGGCTGGGGCGATACTTTCTCAGGGCCAAGGATACTGACCATCACTTGGTGACTATGCTTGCTAGTTCTGGTAAGAGGGTTGACGATGTAATGGTCAATGTCCGAGGTAATTGGGAGTTCGCCGAAGGCAAAGATCGCCTAGACCCCATTCCCAAACATAGGGGTGTCCCAGGTGGCCACATAATATCTTATGTTTGCTGGTCTATCTTTTAATTGGCTTTCTTGCCTTAATCAGTCCCCGTCTTTTGCAGGTAATAAACTGAAGAAGATTCTGAGCTCAATTGACGACGTAGTCCTTTGGGAAGTCAAGACTACACTCGGATATTTCGGACGTCCGAACGTGCAAAGGCAAGGGAGAGCCGCTCACATTCTCCTTCGGTACGAACCTACTTATACTACATTCTCGGCCGCAAACAATATCCCAATTCCACCCGGCGATCAGCACTTCTCGGCTCTTATCTTTCCCGATTTCAGGAACCTTAGGCAAATTGGTCTCGAAGATTCCGATTCGGGGCAAAACACTGAGCCGGCGGTAGAGTTTGCTGAGGAGGCCGAAGAGGGTGACGAGGCCGTCCGTTCGGCGTTTGAGGCTGACGGACTCAACCAGCCTTCACCATCCGCTTCGGGCCGAGCAGAGTTCTCATCTGGAGATATTTTCGTGAATTTGGGAGATCTACCCGGAGACTTTTTCGAAGGTATGGCAAAGGAAAGCCTCTCACAGATGGCGCGCAGACGAAATGCTGAACGTTTGGCTGCTCGAAAAAAGGCCGAAGCCGCCGAATCCGATCCCAACTTGACTAAACCCTTCGCACCCGTTATTGAAGGGACGGTTGAGGTTGCTGCGACCGAAGCGGAAGAAGAGGGTGAGCTGGTCGGTGGGGAATGGCTGATTTCGGAGAAGCGGGGCCAGAAGCGTATCGCCGAAGGAGAGGTTAGTTCAGAAATTGGTTCTGAAAATAAACGGCCTCGCTTTGAGGAATCGGGCATGGTGCCTTTTGTTATTCAGCCAAAAATCAGGGATACGCCGATTTCTTCCGACGCTTCAGCTATTGAGGATCCGGCCGTGGCGTTGAGCCTGGCGGCTTCAATTTCTCTGCCGGCTGACAATGCGGCCTTCGGCGCCGTCCTAGATATAATGGCCGTAGCCCTATCTGCTCAGTCGGTGCTCCTGGTAGGTCACCTTAATTTTGCTTAAATCTGTTTTTGTAAGGGTATCTAACGATGCCGACTTGTTTTGCAGACGATCGGTAGGATCGCCGACTTGGGCCGCCACCTGCATGATGCTCTGGGAAGAATTGACCGTTTACAAACAGAAGTGCACGGTCAGAAGAGTAGGGCAGAGTTCGAAATAATGAGAGCCAAAATGGAGTGTGCGAGAGCCGAAGCGGAGAAGGAAAGGGCTTGCACCGTTGAACAACTTCGTGTTGATGCTGAGTCTAGGGCGAATGCGAGCGAGGAATCTCTCAAATTCACTAAGGACGCGCTTGCAGAGGCGGAGGCTCAGTTAGAGGAGCTCAAGACGGCCAAGGAAAAAGCCGAGTCTGAGGCTTTTGAGGCCGGAAGAAGCGACGCTTTGACGGAATACGTTGATGAAGTCCCCAAATTTGAGAATCGGGGGTTCAAACATGGGTGGCTCAAAGCCCTTGCCGCTGCTGTGGTTACACTGGATTTGCCGATTCCTTACGAGCAGGTTGACGTTGAGCCACTTGAATCCGACACCGAGAAGTGAACTGGAGGACATTTGTTTCTTTTTTGTTTTTCTTTTTGGTAGTGTTTTGCTAGTTCAGGGTAGTTTTCATGTATAAATTGGTTACTATCTGCACACAATTTATTAATGAAAATTGCCTTGTGATTTCGCTACTACTTGTACACAATTTGTGTGGTTAAGTTTATGAGGTTTTATGCCTTTCACTGCGTTGGGTAATAATGGTTGCTGTGTTTGAACTTTTAGAAATTGAAAATTTCCTATAGCGATGTTAAAGTATTCGTGAGCCGGCTGGGGTAATTGAGCTGAAAAGATTGATGAATCTGCCCTTGCCCCAGTGGGTTCATGATACGGATGTGAAGTATGCGTGAGCCGGCCGGGGTAATTAAGCCGAATATATTCATGAATCTGCCCTTGCCCCAGTGGGTTCATGATACGAATGTCAAGTATGCGTGAGGCGGCTGGGGTAATTGAGCCGAATATATTCATGAATCTGCCCTTGCCCCAGTGGGTTCATGATATGAATGTCAAGTATGCGTGAGGCGGCTGGGGTAATTGAGCCGAATATATTCATGAATCTGCCTTTGAATCTGCCGGCGCCGGGCGAGTCAGATTGAATATCTTGTATGGATCTGCCCTTGCCCCAGGGGGTTGATGATACAAATGTCAAGTATGTGTGGTTGTCACAATTAATGAGATGGCCTCGATCGTGTTGCCTCTGTGAAGAATAAATGAACAAAGGTATAACATTGATGAGCTTGTTTATCAACTGGCTGGAGCTCTAGGGGGACGACTTATCGCGCGAATGTCGAATCGACTCTTTTTCAACAGTAAAGGGGAAACGAAGACGTTAGCTGAGCTGGGCGGAGACATAAATCGCGGTGATGAACCCTCACGCACTGGAAGTAGGGGTTCTAGGGGTCGAGAGAGGCGTCATTCTCCTCGACGTCGTAGCAGGTCGCCCAGGCGAGACAGACAGTCGCAGGGTAGGTCTCCACAACCCCGGGTCGAGAGGGGGTCGGATGCGAATCCGTGCCTATTAAGCTTTGCAGTGTTTGTGAAAAATAGACCCATGACGGAGGCGGACTCGATCGTTCGAGACCCCGATCTAACAGTCGAGTTTGCTCGACAAATATTTCCTCCTGAGGTTCAGCAATCAATAGTGGGTCGACAGGACTATGAAGTGTTTCGCGAAGGCATTCACGGTGCGGTGAAGGGGCTTTACACTGCTTACGAAGTTGGTATGCGTCTGCGCGCTGCCCGACGAGAAATGGAGAAGAAGGAGGAACGTATACGAAGTTTGGAGGCTCACGCGGAGTCGGCCGAGCACGAGTTAAGGAAGATGAAGGCGGTTCAGGGACAACCCGCGGGGCAGGGTAACCCAATCGTGGAAGAGAGGGTTACTAGTCGGCTTATCAGTGCCACGATCGCTGATCGTGAGACGGTGAGTATGTTCGCATTGGAGAACGCGAAGGGGAGGGCGTATGAAAGAGGTTTTCACGACGGCCGATTAGTTGGAATTGAAAAGACCAGGGAGAAGCTTGCCGAAGAAGTTTGCCGATGTGAAAACTGTGGGTTTAGGCACGGTTGGATCAAGGCATGTCAAGTTGCGGAGACTCTTTGAGTGTCGGGAAAAGATTCGGCATCACCACTCTACCAAAGCAAACATTTTCCTTTTTCTGCTTTTGAAGTAGAAAAGAGTGAGGATAAGGGTGACGCTGTATGAGGTCCGAACGCAGGTTGCGTTTGATACTATGTAATTTATGGTTTTCAATGAAATAATAAAAACTGTTTAATTAAGAATACTTCGTCCTTGTTCGTATGCCGCATATAGGTGTTTTGAATGGATGCATGGACATTGATCGGCCCTCCTACTCATTAAACATTCAGGATCGGCCCAGTTTATAGCCGTTTGTTGCCGAATGAGGCCATCGTAACTTGAGGGAGCTAAATAGTTTGGTCTGCCCGAGCTTCAAGCGGCGTGGGCCGGCTTGGGCAGTTAATATTTATTGGCTGTTACAGCCTAGTTTTTTGGCCAGCGTATATGTGTAGACACCCCATTTTTGACCGTCCTCAAGACTTGGACGTCACCGTTGGAACACTCGGTGATCATCCTTGTTTGTGTTCATTCGGAGTTCCCGGAGGTCTCGGCTACGCGCCCTGCCTCAAGATCCCCGAATTCGACCGTTTTGTGTCTGGTTTTGCACCAAACACTTGTGTTTTGCCTTGGAAGGGCAGGGAATGCCTTGTGAGACATCCCCACACATCACCGGCCGTGGCTAGAGGCCACCGGCCGGAGTTTGTCGCCATCGGCAGTGTATACTGCCGGTCAGCACTCTTTGTTGCCGGTCGGCCATCAATTTTGTCAAAATGACATTTTTGGCCAGCCGACTACTGTTCAGCTGCTTTTGAAGATATTTTAAAATAGCTGTATTGCATTGGCTTCCCCTCCATACACGTGTATGGAGGGATGGATCTCTTGGGAGCTTAACTTGTAAGCTTTACAAGATTGGCTCCTCTATAAGAGGAGCCCTCCCCCCTTGGCTTTAGGGTTGGCTTTTTAGGTTAGAAAACATCTTGAGAGGAGCTCTGGTTTTAGCTTTAGGACTTGTATCTATCCCATATCTATACCTTCCTCTCTTTGTAGTCTTGTGTGTGTTTTGTCTCACTATTGCACACAAACACCTAGTCTTTCACCTTTTCTTGATTCCTTGAAGGACCAGAGGTTGTTCTTGGTGTTCTTGGCTGGATTTGAGCCCAAGGAAGAAACAACATCAACATTTGTGAAGGTGGTCTACAAAGGTGAGAAACTAGTCCCTTTTACCCCATTTTTGCATTCCATTTTTGCCTATCTTAGAACTGTTTTTTTTTTGTGTTTAGTGTTTAACACATAAAAGTTCTATTTTTAAGCCCTCTTGATAGTTTGTTAAGAGTGTTTTGTGCTTTGGGGAAGTTTGACCCCTCTTAGGCCTTGTAAGGCCCTTGTTTTGTGCTATTTTGTGGGAGCTCCGGGACTTTGGTGTTTGGGTCTCTTCACCACTGAAATCTTGAGGGATTTCAGTGGTGAAGATGATGCTTTGAAGTCCCAAGAAGGTGAGGGCCATCCCCTCTCCTTGTTGTCCTTGAAAATTGCATTTTTAGCCTCTTGAGGGAGCACCTAGCTTAGGTTCTTGTTGATCATGCTTAGGCTGTTTTTCATGCTTATATTGCCATAATATAACATTGTTTTAAGTTGGTTTTGGTACCCCATGCATGCTTTGCATACATGCCTTGTAATGCCACTTTGTTGCCTTAATATGCTTTAGGTTGTAAGTCCCTATTCTAGCATGTTTTAGGCTTAGCCTTGTGAAGGTTTTGTGCTTATTTTGCCATGTTTTAGGTCTGTCCATAATTGTTTGGGTCGATCTTAGCTTGCATTATATAGCCTCTTTGCATTTTTGGTTTGTTGGCCTTAAGTGTGTGAATGTGTTGCATGCATTACTTGCTTTGATTTAGTGGATTGGGGTCATTTTCCATGTCACTTCAGTCCCTTTAACATGCTTGTATGCTTGCCTTGCATGCATCTTTAATGCCTTATGAGCTTGTGTTGTATGCTCCTTGAAAGTGCATTTGTGCATGCTTTTGAATTCAAGCCATTTAGATGCCATCTAGTTGGTCTTTTGGGCTTGGTTTTATGTGCTAAAACTCTGTTTTGGTCATTTAAGTCTTGCCATGTATGATTACATTAAGTGTGGTTCAATGCCCCTTTGGTGAGCTTTGGGTATTGGACCATTCGCATGCTAATGTTTGTCTTGTTTAAGTTGGTTTGGCACCTCTTATAGCATGATTTTAGAGCTTATGTTGCATGCTAATTGTCCATGTTTCCATCTCTTTTAAGTGTCCTTGAGGGTTGCTTGTATATGCCCAAGTGTAGGCCTTAACATGTGCATGTGTGTATGTGTGTTTAGTCCTTCGTTTTTGAGCATTTTGGCCACTGATTTTAGGCCTAATTAGAGTTGCCTAAATCATGTTTAAGTCCACCTCCTTGCTTGGTTTGCATGTTCATCTTGCATGATTCTTTGCATGCTTGCATAAGTGCCTTGCATTGCCATATTGCATCCTTAGCTTGTATGCCTAGGTTGCATTGCATCTTGCATGCATGTCTTGCCTCTTGAAGTGAGTGTGATAGAGGTTGGCCCTCTTATGTGATTATGTGCATTGCATTACATTTGAAATTGAAGTTGCACAACTTGGCTTCTTGGGCCATCATGCATGGAAATACACGATTGGTGGCCCGAGAACCAAGGACTATGTCCCTTTGAGTCACACACATGATAAGGGGTATGATTGGTGCATATATTGTTTGAATTGTATTGCCATGCTGTGCCTTGTCCTCTGCTGCTGCAAGTTGCAGGTTCTGCAGGAACTTATTGCCGGTCGGCAACATATAGTGCCGACCGGCCGTACATCAGTGGCCGATAATTCAATCAGCAGCCGGTGACCACATCCCACTGCCGGTGGCAACCCTACTCAGCCGGTGGTGCTCCCCAGTGTCCAGAGAAGCCTCTCTGAGGCTTTGGCAGTCTTCAGAGGAGCAGAGCAGGGAAAACAGAGGCAGGATATGCATGGCAGTGCACTTCTGAGCGGAATCCGAGCGCGCATGCATTGGGCCCTCGCCCCGAGGCGGTTTACTGTTTTCCTAGCTTAGTTAGTTTGTTAACTAATTAGGTAATTTGTAATAATTAATTAGCTTGCGTAGTTAATTAATTTGTATTATTATTTTGGTCCCTCCGAGTGAGGGCGTATTTGTAATAAGGGTGTGTGAGTGTGTGCATGTCCTCCAACCCCCATTTCTTTCTACCCTTTCATTTACCTGCTTATGATGGTAGATTAGGGCACATTTAATTTTAGCATACCTTATGATATGCATGCGTGCATCCATGCATTTGTCTTACATGCACCGGGCTCGGTACATCATGCTAACTGCACAACATTTCAAATCTAACTTGAATATGTGCTACTCGTGCATTTCATATGCCATGTTTAGGATTAGCCGAGCCTATCCTAATCACATTCCGTATGCGTTGCATTAGTCATTTAACATGAGCTAGGTCATACATGTTTGCTAACTAGTTTACTGTTTTGGCATGGAGTACGATGTAAGTGTTTTCATGCTTTAGCATCCCGCATGAGTGTGAATGTTAACATGACAGTATGCTTGCCATGCGGATAAATGCTTACGTGATATAACTGATTGAATGCCTATGGGTGAGGGTTGGATTGTTTGAGTTGGGATAGCTCATTGAAATCCGTGTTTTAGCCTACTTGCGAGTAGCAAATTCTAAACGTTTTTTTAAAAACAAACGGATATGCAATGTTCACTTCCAAATTAGGCGATCTAGTCTATACTTGTTTGCTGCGCGCATAACATAGTAATTCTAGGCTAATAACCGGAATAAGAACACATAACGTTTTCAAAATTAGATATCACGGTTAGTAGAGGCCGATCTTCGGATCGGGCGAGAGGGGGTGCTCATAGCTGACCTTCCCCGATCGTACCCAAGTTCCCGAGCCGAGGCAACTTTGGCGATGACGGACACGTGACCTTCAGCACCGAGTCAGGGTTTCCTAAATTCCCCCATTTTAAAAAATATTTAGGTGGCGACTCTGTATCTGGCAAAGTAGTCCATGTTTGGCACTTCTTTTCAAAAATCTGTTTTTCTCAAAACGATTTGCCAGAGTTGGACTCTTTGGTTCAGATTAAGAACCGCAACAAAACAAAAAAGGGGAGTCCGAACTGTAGCGGCAGAGGCCCTCACCCGGGGGCGCGTCTACAGTTTCTGGCGACTCCGCTGGGGATTTTAGAGAGCTTGACTCGAACTCGTGATATCCTGTTTTGACTACGCTCATGTGTCTCTTTGCATTGCATGTGCATTGGTGCGCCTAGGACACCGTGTTGGCCATCTGCTATTCTTGAGCGGTTTGCCGGAGGCTTGTCTTGTCAAGGCATGACCATAAGGCTGACCGGTTGTGGGCTCTGCCAGTATGGGAACACAAACCCCGGTTTTACCGGGGCACCCTTTTTGACCATTCGACCTAGTGCATATTCGGAATCCATAGTAACCATTCCAAACTAGGACAGGTTGCTTACCCGATAATAGGTTGTTTGAAACCGCTGCTTGCGTAGTGAAAACCCTAGCTCCTGACAAAATAGGACAGGGAAACCCTACCCCAACATAGGGGTGTTTTTGGCTCTCTTTGCTTGCTATGTGCTTTTAGAGTGTGTCTCTGCAGGGAATGTACATGTCAGTTTGCAAGTTTGGGTCCCAGGCCCGAGGGTACCAGTATCAATGTTGTTGAGGAAAACCAGTCATATTTGCGGGTATCAGTTCAGTTTTGGGAACAGTAATTCTGGGGAACAATGATCAGTAGTAGAGTGCAGTTGTCTGGCTACACCTGTGTTTGATCTGTTTGGGCTAAAACGCTGTTTGTTTTCCTTTCAGTTCAGAGAATTCAGAGAGTTGATACAGAATAGCCAGTGTTCCCCCTTGCTGAGGCAGGACTTATGATGACACAGAATTCAGAAGAGATTGTGGTTATGACAACCGCATTGGATCAAGAGATCACCCCGCAAAGTGAGACCGGTGTTGATATGCCGCATCCCCCCAGGTCGCCTGTTGCGCACCCGATCTGGACACCCCAACTATATCAGGCTCGTGACCCCACTACATTCGAGCTAATGGGAATGATAGGTGACCTCCAGAGGTCGGTGGCTGATCTCGCCTACGGAATGTCAGTTTCGCCACCAGTTGCACCATATGCCGGGAGTTTGTACCCAGGAGCCCCCGCTACTGGGGCGGATTGTGATTGAACTTAGCCAACCGGAGATGGCCTCCAACTATGGCAATGACGTACCAGTATCAACCCAAACCCTCAATCAGGCTGTGGCCAGAGGTAAAGACAAAACGAAGGCAGATGCCGATCCCATTGAACAACTGCTGTGGGCAGTCGAGGCTTTGAAAGCCAGGGGGATGAACAAGCAACAGATATCTGCAGTTGTGACAGGAGCTGTAGAGGATGCTTTCCCCACTCCACCTGAGGGTAATCCAAGTCAATCAGAAAACCGGGACAGGCCCCGTCATGCCAAAGTAGATCCTCCCATTCCCAACCCTGTACCTGGGAAAGATCAGAAAGTAAAGGCCGCACCTGCCGACCCATTCGCTAGTACGTCTAGCAAAAGCACTCAGGCTTCGAAGTACCTGCCCCGAGGGCGTAGGGCCTTCCATGCTCTTTATATGCCGTTGTCAAAGGCACTTCAGATCCTCACCGAGAGGGGACATCTTAAGCCCTTGGAGCCTCGACCTCTGCCGAAGAATCTCCCCGCTACGCATGATGCTGCTCAGTACTGCGCGTACCATCAGCAAACCGGCCACCCCACCGATAATTGCTTCCGCCTTTGTCATGAAGTGCAGGATTTGATTGACAACGAGGTTATCCTCCCGCCCATCGCAGCAAAGTTCGTTACCACCCAGTTATTGGATTTTGAGGACACCGATACCGCGAGTATGTAATTAGGATTGGACCACTTGCGGGCAACGCCCAGTGTGTTTTTGGATGTAGCGTCTGGGCACGCATTTTTGAGCATCTGCGAATGCTAATCTTGTGAGTTTTGGCTTGGGTGTCGAGTCAGTGTTTGGTTTTGTTTTGAGTCTGCCTCCCTGTCTTGAGTCAGTCCTTTTTGCTTAAGGGTCTGTCTTATTGTAGCGAGTCAGTCCCCTTGTATAGAATACCAGGTGATTCTGGGGTTGTTCCCTCGAACACCGTTTTGCTTTGTAATTACTCCTTTTTGCTTTCTTTTTGAGTCTGTCTCTGTCGTGGAGCCAGTTGCATCCGGGAAATCTGATTGAAATAGCTGCGGCTACCAGGTTTCCGTGCCTATTGTTTATTTTGGGCTATTTGTGCCGAAGAATTCGAATAGGGCGGCAGTACATTCCACCTGCTCTCTTGTGCCCTGAAAATTATTACAATCGACCTAAGTTTTTCAAAACTTTTTGAACACTGCGGTGACAAAAACGAAGAGGAAGGGATTCCTCGGGATTTGCAAAACTTTGATCAATTGAGAAAAAGAGAGGCATGTTAAGCCCTTAATGATTGAAATCATGCTTGTCAGTATGAGTACTGAGAAGGACCCTGACTTGATCCAGACTGGTTCCACACTATCTTCGGCGCGAGCGATTTGTCGCCTTCTTAAAAACTTTCAAAAAAAAAAAAAACAAAATGTTTTGCGCAGTCCTGCGAAGACCCGTGTGGAATCGCTCTCGAGATTGTGTAGCTTAGGATCGCTCTCAGCCTCGAGACTCGACCCCTCATTTTCAAACCTTGGACTTGCATCCAGAATGTTCAAAGGTCAACTACGATGTGAGGCCTGTGCGGCCAGATTTGAAGCAGCCCTTGAACAAGAGGCACCAAAGTCAAGTCAAAAGATTAGATCTTACCAGAGGAAGCTTGTGAAGCAACCGTGATGGATTCTTCTGCAAAGTACTGCAACAGCCGTTCTCCGAGATACAGAGAGGCTTCAATTACAAAAACCATTTGGCATGGACTTGTTACATTTTTACCCTTTGAGAGGCTCACTGGGCCGAAAACCCGGAAGGGCGACTCAGGCAAAAGTTAGAGCAAGAGAAAAATACAAAAAAAAGAAAAACAAAAAATGCAAAAAAAAAGAAAGAAAAAGAAAAAGAAAAAAAAAGAAAGAAAAAGAAAAGAAAAAAAAAGAGAAAAAGAGAATGAAAAGATACAAAAATTGAAAGAAAAAGAGAATGAAAAGAAGCTCGCAAGGTCGAAAACCTGCATCGGGCGCCTTGGCAAAAGTTAGAGCCTGAAAAGTGAAGGTTAAAATACCCGAGTGTACCTTAACCGGAACTACGTAAGGCTTGATTCCCATGTTTGGGATACGTAGGCAACTTCATCCTGAAGTCCAGCCCCCAACGCTTTCATAGCGTTTCAGTCCATGTAATGGTTTTGATTACCTGTGCCTCCTCCGAATCCGATGTCTCGGTTGCAATGATCGGAACTACGTGATCAACTTCCTCCTGAAGTCCAGCCACCGACGCTTTCAAGGTGATTGTGTCCATATATTGTTTGTGGCCGTCTCTGTCCTCTCCATGCCTGAGAGCCCGGTCGCGATCAATCATCGACAAGCATGCCGCGGCATTATCCAAACAAGGGGCAACTTTCCGTTGCCACGCATCGCCGTAAGCTGCCATCCAAACCAGGGGCAACTTTCCGTTGCCATGCGTCCCTTCAAGCAAGGGGCAATTTTTCATTGCCTCTGATCCGAGGTTGTGCATCTCGAGCGTAGGTTCCGTGCTTGTCGAGCATTAACCGTTTGCGAAAATAGTTTTTGAAAATTTTTACTGAGGTTGACTGTTTTCTCAAAAACTATTTCATTTTCCAAAATCGGACCATTGTCTTGGACCCAAAAAGGGAAAATTTTCAGTTCTCATAGCCTGGTTTGCATGATTTTCGAATCAAAGATTGAACAAGCATGTTAATCTGACGCTCATTTTGGTCAAAACTGTTTTAGAAAGAAAACAAAAAATGGTCAAAGTAATGAACTAGGGGCACAGTTGAGCCAGGCATCCTGTCTTTCCCCCGCCGTCAACAAATTTGCCAGAAAGGCACCCTATTTGCCGGAAGAGGCCTTCCCTGTCCGAAACCTCGATTGAACATCGCCGAAAGAAACAGCCGTGAGCTAACGGTGTCGGGCATGAACCCGCAACTTTCTATTCATCTATCAATCACCCTGGGGGGGGATGAAAAATGAGAGAATAAAGAATAGAGAGATGTACGATGAGAGAAAAAGTGAGCTAAGGGTTTTTGAGAGAAAAACCGAGCCTGAGGGCCGAGTGACGTGAGAATCACAAATCAGAAGGGGTCGGAAACATACCCGGAGAAATTGGCTCCTCGAGATCTGAGGTCTTTTGTTTTCTATAAACACGTCCGTGGGTCGTGTCTTTTGATTTGTTGGTCTCAACTTTAGCTTTGAGTCTTTTTCGAGCGCATCTCGTTGCGTTCAGGTCGTGCGCCTTTTGTTTTCTTCACTTGAGTCCCTCCGTTGTGTTCAGTTGTAGGATCAATACCCCGGTTGTGAAACCCTTTTCCAAAGTCAATCGTTTGTGCTCAGAATGCTGTGCCATTCTCTACATTTATGCGAGGCAAGAGAAGAAAAGGAAATTTAGGACATCCGAGTGTGTTTCAACTTCAACCGTTTCAGTTTTGTGGTCCGTCTTGTCAGATTGGGCTGTTTGTTCAGGGTTTGCTGTGCACAAAATGAACCGAGTATTGTGTTATGGGCCGTATGCAGACTAATCTCCAACAGAGTATGGGCTGTGTGTCCGGGTTGAGTAGTGGTTTGTATGAGTTGTTTGCTGTTAGTTGGTTGGTTATCCGATTATCACAGTGCAAGTGCTCAATTTTCAGACAACAAATCAATTTCATTTACATTTGAGGTGTAATATGATGCAATGCAATACAAAGTATGAAATGTACAGATATAACACTTTTTGGGCAAAAAGTTTGTTTCATTTCATATAATCTTTTTCAAAGTACAAAATTTTGAAGAAAGCAAAAACCTGCCTGCGGCAGTACAAGGTACTCCTAGCTACTAAAAAAAAGGAAAAGTACAAAAAGAAAGAAGGAAAAAAGCAGCAAAAATCTGAAGCGGCATCAATGGCCTCACGCTTGGGGATCCGTCCTCGCCCTCTTCCTGGGCAGAAGTCCAGGAGCATCACCGTCTGAGTCCGAGCCCGAGCTGTCCCGGTCTCCTCCTCAGATGACTCCGCCTCCGCCTCCGACTCATCGTCTGGGACTGGCGCCCGCAAGCTGCTCCCTACATAGGTACCCCCCCTCTGGTGTGAGGGTATACTCTGCCATCCCGAGTAGAAATGGGAGGTCCAGACGGAGCGCCACCCACTGGAGGAATCTGGAAGGGAGGCTGGAAAGTACAAAAGGCAAATACATCAGAAAGCTGTGATCAGTTTATCAGTGCAGAATGCAGTGTATGAGTACAGTGTGTGAAAGCTATGAGCAGTTTATCAGTGCAGAATGCAGTGTATGAGTACAGTGTGTGAAAGCTGTGAGCAGTTTATCAGTGCAGAATGTAGTGTATGAGTACAGTGTATGAACGCCGTGAGCAGTTTATCAGGTTTTGTGTAGTACATCAGATTGTATGAGAAGCAATTTCTGTATGGTTTAAGACTGTGGTCAGAAGAACATACCGGAATACTGTAGAGGGCCAGGAGGTCGAAGGTCCACTGCAACATCCCCATCATGGAGGCATTCAGCTCCACGGACTGCCGGGTGTACTCGGAGGACGCCTGCAAAAGACTAGATGCATCAGTATTCTGCGGAATATCAAAGAAATGAAACAAAATGAAGTGACAATGCAAGATGCAAAATGTGAAAATACATACCGGAGGCAAGTCAAGAATACCGGCCAACTCGTGATCAGCCGGAGGAGGGGCAAAGGAGATCTGATAGGTCACCCCACCCTGTCCTCTGTATGTCAGTGCAGTAGGCAGAGCAGGCCAACCAGTCCCCCGTCCTCTCTGGACTCCGCCCCTGCCGCGGACTTGGACTCTCTCCCGTGCTCCTGCTCCTGCTCCTGCCCCTGCCCTAGCCACCGGCGCCGTAGGCCTCTCTCGCTCAGCTCGGCGGCCGCCACTCAGAGGCTGCATAATGAAGATCCGGACGTACTCTGAGTAGTCGCCCTCGCCCCTGTAGCCGCTCTCGTCCCAGCCAGTCCGCCACCTGCTGAAGAGTGAACCTCTCGGTATCCCTCATGTGCTCAGGAGGGTGAACCGGGACTATCTGCTCCGGTAACCCTAGGGTCTGGCGTAGAAAACGCTCACCCAGGTACCAAGCTCGACAGACCGGGCCCTCCAGCAGAATCCGGTAGCGCGAGGTCTCCTCAGCACAGGCAAACCGATCCTGAATCGTCGCTGGCAGTGGAGCCCACGGCTGCCAGGTGATCTAGCATTCAAATACTGTTGGTTATCTACTGTTATTGAAACATACAGTGCAAGACGAAGCCTAAATGAACTGCAAGTAAAACATACCTCGGCAGGGGTGATAGTGTCGAAGAAGCGGCGGAAGAAGCTAAATGTCTCTCGGGGCCTCCGCGTGCATCTCCCGTCAAAGCGACGCAAGA
The DNA here is from genome assembly GCA_036172215.1 of Camellia granthamiana. Taxonomy (NCBI): domain Eukaryota; kingdom Viridiplantae; phylum Streptophyta; class Magnoliopsida; order Ericales; family Theaceae; genus Camellia; species Camellia granthamiana. The sequence goes on from CM069906.1 coordinate 108,219,355, forward strand.
AAGGGACGACCAGGGGAGTCTCTGTCTCCGGCACTGGCTCCAGTCTGGGAAAGTAGGCATAGACCCACAGCTGCAGAGCAAGTACCAGTATGCTTATCAGATAAAGCAGAACGAAGAATAAAGCAGAAATAACAGAGCCGTGAATTGTGTAGTGTATTGTGCAGAGTGTACAGTGTGAGCAGTGTACAGTCAGTGTAAAGCAGGGTATGTGTGTGCCGCGTGTACAGTATACAGTCAGTGCGAAGCAAACTACAGAGTACAGAAAATGTAGAGCAGAAATGTAAAGCAGAGAAGAAGGCGTACCTCCCAAGCTCGCTAGTAGCCTCCGAGCAACTGCCCGCTGCCACCGGAGACCGAGCTCATGTATCCGTAAAGGGTGGCCAAAGCGGCACCACCCCAGTCATACTGCAAGATCTGACGGACATCCACCAGTGCGCTGAGTAGGCAGAGGGGCACAGTATTCGCCCGGTCGGCGAAAAGGGTGGTCCCCAACAAAAACATCAGAAAGCCGCGCGCATACTGCATAACACATTTTCATATTTTTCATATTTATTATTTATTTTAAATCATAAATATTTCATTTTTTGAGTACATCTAAATTAGATGTATTTAAAATGTAAATTAAAATATTAAAAAACATTTACTAATAAAAATATGAATTGAAGACTCAAAATTTAATTTTGAAAATTGAATAGTCGAAAGTATACAACCAAGCCATAAAGCCCAAGTCATCAATGAGCAATAAACAAGCCAAGGTTGTTTCCCAGCCTCGCCAATCCAAAGCTGAAACACCAATCAAAGCTAAAATAAAACTGGAGTGCATGCTCCATCCATTACATTACTCCCTAAACACAGAAACATATTGCCGGTTTAGAAATAGGTTATCTTAATTGATTATTTGATGCTTTAAAATATTAAAATGTGACAAGAAGCTAAAATAATATTATATATATCAATTAATATACATATTAATATATTAACAGTTGATATGACATCATTTATATTACTTTAAATATTTACAACTTATATAATAAATATAGTCAATAATAATTTCACAATACTAGTTGATACTATTGTATACACTAATTGATACATGTACTATCATTATTTAATTATTTTAATCTGATTAAAATAATCATATTTAAAGTAATAATTAATTTTTTATAATTAATTTAATAATTACAAAAAAATAATTATTATAAATTAAATATGATATTTTACATTATTAAATATTTTAAACAAAGTAAGCCTCCGTTTGGGAAGTGGGCTGGCTCTTTGGCTATATGAGCCTGGGCTCAAAAGCTTGGTTTGGGAAGGGCTCTTGACTTTTTGACTTTTTTGACTTTTTTTGTGAGAGAAGAGTGTAATGATTATGGGGTTGGATGTGATATTTTGTCTGTTGTGACTCATGAGCCTATTTTATCTTTTGTGGCTCATGAGCCCAATGAACCCTTGCCAAACGAAGCCTAAATGAACCAGAAATAAGATCCCGAGTGAGCATGAGCTGGATCACACTAGTACAGTATTTCCAACAATATACTGACAGCTGTACAACACCTAGTCAACCAGCAGCACAAAGAAATAGGGGTGTACACGGTTCGGATTGATTCGGTTCTGAGAAAATCCAAGAACCGAACCGATCCTAACGGTTCTGTGATTTTGAGAACCAAACCAGACCGTTATACTTGTAAAATCGGACCAGAACCAAACCGAAAAAACGGTTCGGTTTCGGTTTGGTTTACAGTTCCAAAAATTTCTATTTACAAAAATAAATTATTAATATTAGCAAAATAATTACTCAAATTAATTGCATTTAACTCATGATAAAAATTAATAATATTAAGACATTACTTAATATTACATATCTATATCATCCTAATATCATTAAAATTATAAAAAAATCAATTAATAAAAATAAAACTTGATATTATATATATATGTTTTAAAATTCGGTTCGGTTCGGTTTGAACCACGATTTTTTCATAAAATCCATTAACCGAACCGTTTTTACGGTTTTCATATTTCTTAATCCGAAACCGAACCAATTCTTAATAGAACCGAATCAAACCGTATGATTCGGTCTGGTTCGGTCCGGATTACCGGATCGAACGAATTTTTTGAACAGCCCTACAAAGAAAGTAGAGGCAATACAATACAAAACAAATGTCGTGTCAAATGACGAAATAATTAATTAGAACTTTATAATATAAATAAAAATAAATTAAACCACTTGATCCAAAAAAAAAAAACGAAACCTAAACAGCCGTTTTCCGAATCCTCTCGAACCATACATCGAACCCCATGTCACATGAATGATTACACATTCTCTCTCATCAAGTACTGTACAAAGGCATTATTCTGTATTATTTGCTTTACACCTGTGTTTGGCTCTCCCACACCACATGCATTTCCCAATTTTAGTAGGAACTATATATATAATAACTCCACACGTGCCAAGCCAAATGAAACATAAAAAAGACCACTTGATTAAATGGAACACATGGGTCACAAAGTTATCTACAACCGTTTTACAAGCCAATTGAAAAAACTGTTTTTGAACCATCCCAGATTTTAAATTAAAACAAAAAAACAAAAGATATATCATCAAGTTTCTTTTCTTTCCCTCCAATTCAACCCCCATTTTAAAACTGAATTCTAAAGCGGTAAACTGAAAGACCCTTCCTTGCACCACAACCTAACTACCATTTAAATAACCAACCCCCCTCCAAGTAACGGCTCTGTAAGAAAGAGCAAACTACCGAACTTTTAAACTTAAAAAGATATACCATCCAAATCCCAAAGCACAATTCCCTCCAAAATACCCACCAGCAAGCAAGCCCCTCACAAATTGTCTCCTGAAATTCCATCTTCAGTTTTCCATTGGAACCAGCATAAGCTGCTCTGCTAATGGTGCTTCTTCGGTGACTTAGCAGCGTACTCAACAACATCATCTTCCTCATCCCCATCACCATCATCGTCGTCATCATCATCGTCATCGTCTCTCTTCCTTTTGTCGTGTGAAGAAGACGATGGTAGCACCTGAACTTCACCATCCTGGTCATCTTCATCTTCAACATCTTCCTCCATTTCAGGATCATCATCTTCATTGACAGGATCCATGTCACTGCCTGCACCATCTTCTTCAGCCTGCCCAACTGGTTGAATTAAGTAACCAGCATCATTATCTTCTTCCTGCCATTGAAGTACCCCGGCACCCCAAAAAAATAAATAAATAAATACATAAACATATAATGAATCAATTAATCAACAAATAAACATATTATTAAATGAAACACACCAGCATCTTGAAAAAATACAAAAAACAAAATAACAGCAGTTCAAAATTTTTCTTTTTTATTTTTTCATAAGAAAAATAACAACAATTAATACATGAAACATAAATATAAAGGCAAAGACATACTTCCTTAAAACATAAAAATCTCTTAGAAAATACTAACAAAATGTTTTCAATTTGCTAATCATCAAAATTATGTAAGGCTAAACTAATTATGCTCAGCCACACCTTCCAACACAAAAAAATTCAATCACAAATGTAACAGATTCAACAGAATATTCATTACAAAATGTTCATCGACCTGGTATTACATCAAGCTAATAAAGCATATATTAGCTTAGTGATATAAAATAATATCTTCTGCCAGTCATACAGAGCCATAGAACTATGCCTAATTAGAGGAACAAACGTGATTGGGACCCCCACTTTCCCCCCACCCCCCACACACACGTGAGGGTTGGTGATTGGAGAAGAAAAAAAAAAATTCTGGCCAATCAGATCCCACTGGGGGTCGTGGGGGTCACCCCCAGTGGAGGTCTGAAACATTTTTGTAGGAATTTCAATGCTGCTGCAACCCATTAAATTAAATTAGAAGATACAAATTTGGAATCACTAAGAAATGAGGATGCAAAATTATGAGCACCTAATCCCAAAACCAACCATATACAATTATGAGCAGCAACAATGATCCTACAATCATCCAAACTTGAGCAGAACAAAAGTGACAGAAAGCAGTCATAAAAAAATTCAGCACAAATCACCACAAATAATTTGAAATTTAAAAATGCTAGAGTTCATGGTAATTCATAAAAAAGGGAGAATGGAAGTACACAATAATCCACTAAAATTAATTTAACTGGTAACACTAGTCAAAACATAACAACAGCCATGACATTATACCCAATAAAATAAAACCCTCTAAGCAGTATACACAACTCAATTGACTGTCATGAAGATGCTATCCACATCAACGGTCAGCTCCTGTACCAAGACCTAAAATGATCCCATTCTTGGTAACAAAATTGCACTAGTTGCAAGAGATGGAACACTAGCAAAACAATATATGACAGCAAAATTAAGAAATGACAGCAAATATGACCTTACAACTATCTAATTCACCAGATTAAGAAACTCCCGAAACAGAGCTACGATATTACATAAAGGTTTCCACGGATCTAGGCAAGTCAGTTTACCCTTCTCTTTTTCTTTTCCTTTTATTTTTATTTTTATAACTAGTATCCAGCCAAATTAAAGTTGGTCCCCAAAAAAATTGTTTGCGCCTAGGAGGTTTTAGTAAGTTTACTCTTCAGCAAAACTAGAGCACAAAAGATCAGACAATATATTCAAACAACAGAAATACATATAAATATCAACACGCACATAGCAAACGAAATTAGTAAAGCCAAATGCAATTTCTAGCAAGTGATGAAATATATAGTTATTGCAATGAAAGGGGATCATCACTACCTCATCCTCAGCTTCTTCATCATCCTCAAACTCCCATCTTCTTCAACACCTTGTTCTTCTTCCTCCCCAGTTTCTCCATTATCATCCTCCACTCCATCTTCCTCCCCTTGCTCATGCCCATCTATCTCCCCTTCTGTACTCGTCAATCGCCCAGTACTCTCGGGTTCTCCAAGATCCCCTTCATCATTATCAACCTCCTCTTCTTCCTCATCCTCCTCCTCCTCGTCGTCATCTTCTCCATCATCTTCAACCCCATCTTCCTCATCATCACTGTCCTCTATTTCATGAACCTCAATAACATCCTCATCCTCACCCTCCTCTTCATCAATCTCCTCCACCCAATCATTATCCTCCTCATCCTCACCTTCCTCATCATCCTCCGCCACCCCAAATCCATTCGATTGATGAGGCAAACCCGCCTGATTCGATCCGCTTGCCCTTCTCGAAGTCTCCGTCTCCTCTTCATCGGCATCACTCTCTTCATCCTCATCAACATCAACAATTCCATCACCTCCCACACTGTGTCCATTATTCATCCTATACTGCCGATCCTCACCATCACCGTCACCGTCACCGTCACCATCGATTTCGCCACTCCCCGGATCATCCTCTTCGTCGTCCTCCTCATCCTCTTCCGACTCCGGCCTTTCATTCTCATCAGCATCCATTTTATCCAAGTACTTTAAAGACTTAATCAATCCAAAAACCTTAGATCGGTAATCCTTCACCCTGGTCACCGGACACTCATACAGATCAAGCGAAACAAGCTTAAGCTCGGCAAGCGGTTTGAGATCATTAATCCCCTGTATCCGATTATTCGACAAATCAAGGTCTCGAAGCGAATCGAGACCGGCTTCAACAAGGAGTTCGAGTCCGCCGGCGATGCGATTGTCGGACAAAATGAGTCTTTGAAGATTGTGGAGGCGAGGGAACTGATCGAGAGAAGAGAGGCCAATGTTTGCGAGAGAAAGATGTTGAAGGTTCTGGAACTTGTCGAAGAGGGAAGGAGGAGGAAGACGACCGTGAACGCACTTCACTGCGCCGTCTAGGGTTAGGATTCGAACCGAAGCCACGTCTGTTTGGCCATCAAGCGCCGTCTCCACCGCTCTCTCCCAGATCTCATCCATCAATTGTAAATTTTGTATCTCTCAAACACATATATAAAACTAATCCATTCAAAACACAGATTTATTTATATAGATACGATAAACCAAACCCTAACCCTTGCCCCAAATTGAAAAAATATAGATACGAAACAGTATATCTATTCTTCAAAGGCTTAAAACCCTAATTTCCAGGTGCTTCCAACTGCTAGAAGAGAATGCGAAGAACCCTAATAACAAGCTCTCCCTCTCTCTCTCTAGATTTCTCTTTGTCGTTGTGTGTGCGTGTGTCTCTCTCGCTCTAGATAGATGTAGGAGTTTGTGAGTCGGGAATCGGGACGAGCCCAAATGCGAGACGACTCGTGGCTCCGCTGGGTTAGTGGTTGGGGGGTTAAGTTAACTCAACCATGGTTGGTTTGAAGATTTGTTTTGTTGTCTGGCTTAATTTGGAGACTTATCGGTGGCCGTTGGATTGAGAAGTGCGGATCGGTGACGTGGAGGAATATGGACGGTGAAGATTTGAGATTGGTGTGTTTGTTTAGGAGAAGGACGGCAGAGATTGTGTGCCGATTCGCGCTCGCCAAATCCGACACGTCAGTGCTTGTGTAAAATATCGCATGGGGCTAGGAATATGCCACTGAAATTTGAAATCATTTTCGGAAGTGCCACTATACGTGATGAGAAAGAAGATTTGGAGGTGTAAAAACATTTTCAATCCACTCTTCACCTTAAATAAATAATTTATCTTATTTTAGTATATTATTTTATTTAAATTATAATTATTTTATTTAAATTATATTATCTTTTTATCACATTATTTTAAATTTAATTTATATTTTACGTTTTTTTATAAAAATTTACAAAATATACTAATCTAGTATTTTCCCAATAATCCCTAAATAAAGCTGATAAGTTATATTTTAATCATTATATTACAATATTTATTTTAATAAAAAAATTCAAAATTAATTATAGTTAAAGAGTTTTGAAAATTCGTTTAAATAGTGAGGTGTTTTGGAAATATGATTAAAAGCTGACTTTTTGATTTTTTTTATTTTTTTATTTTTTATTTTTTTAGAGAGGAAGTAGGTTAAAAGTTAGGAAGTGACTTTTAACTCACTTTCCAAAATAGGCTAATGTGTGTATATATAAATAAAATAAAAAATAGTGTTAAATGATGTAAATAAATAAATAAATAAAAATTAGACAAAATAAAGATTATATTATTTTATATTTTAACTAGAGCATGGTTGGAGTTGCTCTTGGAACACCGCTAATGAACTCTTTAAAAAAATAATATTAACTATTATAATTTATAACTGGTCTCGTTCTATTTTACATTTTTCAACAAATTAACTATTACATTAACATATTCACCCAAGCCATTTTATCAAAAATTTTATAAGTTAGCTAATTTGGAGAGTTTTTTAAGACTCTTTAAACAGTTTGCACACATAAGTAAATAACATAAAGAATAATATTGGAGCACATATACAAAATAATTAGGTAAAATAATAATATTTTTTTTATATACTTTAGTTGGTATTACATTCTGCTTCAAATAAGTAAAAAATGTCAAGTGTTCTTCAAATTATTTTTTAAAATTTCTTAAGAACACTTATCAATAAAAATTTTAAAAATATGTTGCCGTTTTTACTTCTTTAGTTTTTTAGTTATTTTAGTTTTGACTAAAAAAATTATTTGGATTAATTTTTTTGACTTTTATGAGAAACAAAATGAAATGATTATGACTTAAATGTGATATTCTAAATAAGTGTATTTTTTGAATTTTTATATAAAAAAATATGTAGAAAAGTAAAGAAAATAAGTAGAAAAATAGAGAGAAGATGTTGATAAATGTTGATTGATGTGACCTAAATAAGTGTATATGTACACACAAAAAAAATATATACTTTTTTAGTACATGCCAAACACCTACTTTAGTCTAAAAAACCAATGTCAAACGAAGCCATCTTACTATGTGCCGTTTTGGGAACTTTCGAAAAAAGTCACGTTTTTTATCCAATGTCCAAAAATGCAAGTGGCCAAAAGCGCAACAAAATTGGTTTGGGAAGTTATAAAAACGCAAGTGTGAAATTACAAATTGAGGCCTATGACAAAAAAATAAATTTCTTATGTTGGATAAGGGTATTTTGGTCATTTTAATTTGATTTGACACCATAAACAAATATTAAACTAAAAAGTCAAAAGCCAACTTTTTACCAACTTCCCAAATTACTTTCCAAAAAGCTTGGTAAAAAGCCTGGTAAAAAGTCAAAAGCCAGCTTTTGACCAACTTCCCAAAACACCCCTATAACAACTGCAAGTATAAAGTTTAACTTGTACTTGTGCTCGACTATACCTTCGTTTGGCATGTAGGTTAATTTAATTTTTTAGGTAAATAAATTAAGAAGTTAATAAGATAAAATATCATATTAAAACCATAATAACTAGCATATCACCCGTGCTATGCACAGGATTGAATTTTAAAAAACTATTTATGATTATGTCAAATATATTTTTAAATTATTAGCATAAAATATACATAATTTTAAAAGAAAATACTGACATTGCAAAATTCAAGTAATAAAAATAAGAATTTATTACATTTGTTCGGAATTCACTGAATAAATAAAACAAAATATAACTAAAATCTAAATTGTTGTGAGTCTTTTATCAGCATTCATGCATTGTCAATATGATAGTTAGTATTATAATTGATAAATAATACATCTATTATGTATTTATAAAATGTTATACTTACCTATTTTATTTTTTTACCTTCTAAATGTATAGACATTATTCAGACCAATCTATATTTAAAATAAAGGTTGCGCACAATGCACAATCTAGTTGCCTTTGCATTATTGGTACATGTATGACAAATACATAGGCACGATCTTGGAATAACGCAATATAATCTTTAAACATTCTAACTCCATTATCTAGTAAAAATTTGGAATTATATTGTGTTTGAAAATGTAAAAATAAGTTATTTATAATAAATGATATAGTTTCGTACCTTTGATCTCATATATTTCAAATATGATGGTTGACATTGGAAGATAAACTCTGTCCATTTATTTTGAACAATGAGATTTATTGAACCAGTTGTCTTTAACCACAATGTTAACATTGTATCTAATAAAATAAAATATATAAAAAAAAACTTGTTAAAAGAAAATATTGTATTTAATAAAAAAATTAAAACACTTGTTAAGTTTTAATTATTATTGTACATAACAATTATTTATCTAAATAAAATTGCCTCATTATAATATCAATACCATCATGCATGCACGGATGACAAACAATGTGATCATAATGATATTCAACTTTTTAATAGCAACCTTTGCACAAATAAATTCAAAGGTTGTCAACATTAATTTGTTCGATGTATCCAAGTATTTAAAAATATAAAACCTACAAAATATTTGAAAAAACATAAATTAATATCTCTCTATAAACGAATATATATATATCATTTAACTTTCATTACTTGAGATGATAACAATTCTTACATTTGGCATAGATGTAAAATCATGTATTTGAATTCTTTTGGCATTTGATATTACCAATGACTGTGAAGTTGATAATCTATTTTTTCGATTATAAGATACCAACTTTTGTGATATAGGATTCATAATAAGCTTACATAGACATCATATATATATAATTATGAGAATTATATTGTCATATGTAATTGGTTAATATTATACAATCATAAAATACCACACTCGAAATAACTGTGAGAATTATATACGGAAATATTTTTTTTAATCAGAAAATTAAGAAATTAGGATTGGAATAATTGAGCTCCCACAAGGTTTGTGGATTAAAAAGACCATTTTTAGGGTAATACAGAAATTTAATGGGTAATAATGGCTAATAGGGTTTAGGGTAATACAGAAATATTTTTTTTAATCAGAAAATTAAGAAATTAGGATTAAAATAAGGGTAAACTACCAATAGGTCCTAATAGTTGGACTTAATTCTCATCAAATCCTATTGAAAATAAGTCTTGGTAAAATTGTCGCTAAAAATAATTTTTTGTGACAATTTTTTATATATGTCGCTAAAAATTGACAATTAGCGACTTTTTTTTGTCATGATTTTTATAAATTGTTGCTAAAACTTACAATTAGTGACATTTTTTTATGACAAATTTTTTTCATAGGACCTATTAGACAATAAGTTTACTTATTATAACCTACACGTAAGTACCCCTTAAAATAATTGAGCTCCCACAAGGTTTGTGGGTTAAAAAGACCATTTTTCCTTATATAATATACTAGCATATCACCCGTGTTATGCACGAAATAAAATAATATATTATTTAATAAAATACTATAATAATTATATTTAATTTTTTATATTATGTAAAATAAAAGTTAAATAGAAGCTAGCCAATCGGGATTTTCGTAATTGTTTAAAATAAATAAAAAAATTAGCATTTAATATTGATCATAAGGTTTCTCACTAAAATCTCATTTTGATTATATAAATGGGAGTATAAGATTCATTTTATGTAAGTGAAGCAATTCACTTTTTCCTTATTTTCTTGATATGAGATTATAAAATAAAAGTTAAATGAAAGCTAACCAATGGAGATTTTCTTAATTGTTTAAAAGTTAACAATTGTTGGGGCGAGAAGTTTATTTCGAATCAAGCAATCTTAGCCGTTTAATCTTTAATTAGGCCAATCTTTAATTTATTTCAAATCAAACCAATTTAACCAATATATTTTGATAAAACTCCTAAAATCGCAGTTAAACCAACGAATCAGTTAAATCAAAAATGGTTCACCCTACCAGTTTGGTCAAAGAACCAACCAATTTATACAAAAATTAATTAATTAAAACTTTTAAATTTTATTTTAATTTTAAAATTTAAACTATCTTGAACTGAAACATATACAACACTACAATATTAAATGGAAGCATAAGGTTTATATAGCGAAACAACTCATTGTTTATTTCTTTTCCTGATGTGGGATTGTAAAATAAAAGTTAGCAGTTGTTTGGATAGGAAGTTCATTTCTAATTAAGATATCTCAGTCGTTCAATTTTTAATAAGGTCAATATTAGTTTATTTCAAATCAAACAAATCTAAGCAATATATTTTGATAAAACAACTAAAACCGTGGTTAAGCCAGTGAATCAATCAAATCGAAAACGTTCAGCCTAATCGGCTAAGTCAAAAGATCAACCAATTTACAACAAAATTAGTTAATTAAAACTTTTAAATTTTATTTTAAAATTTAAACTATCTTGAATTAAAACATGCATAACACTATAATATTAAATGAGAGTATAAGATTCACTTTATATAAGTGAAATAACTCACTTTTTATTTCTTTTTTCGATGTGGGATTGTAATTATTTTAAAGTTAAATATTATGAGAGTTTCAAAATCTCATACAAAATTATTTTTAAAATCAAAACGTCTATGTGGAATTATAAAATAAAGGTTAAATGGAAGCTAACCAATGGAGATTTTCTTAATTGTTTAAAATTAATAAAATAAAAAAAATGGTATTGATTATAAGATTTTTCACTAAAAATCTTCTTTTGTTTATACCAATGGGAGCATAAGATTCACTTTATATAAGTGAAACAATTCACTTTTTCCTTCTTTTCCTGATGTGAGATTGTAAAATAAAAGTTAAATGGATATGCACATTGGATTGCAGATTGAAACTGTGTTTACAAAAGCACCTTCACATTGCACCTTCACATAGCACAGGTGATATGCTAAGGGATAAATTTTAATTTAACTCCCTGTAGTTTACCCAAAAAATACGGAGCTCCCCTATAATTTCATTTATAACACTTACTTCATACCAAAGTGTAATTCTGAACGAAACCGTTTGTTTCAACAAAGCGTGTGTTGCACGATCATAAAACCAAAATTTTTCCCCCTTAACCACACTGGATAATTCCTTACCTTCTTCTTCTTTCCAAGTTTTTTGAAAACCCAAGACGTTGCTTCTCTCTTTAAAATGTTTTTCTCTCTCTCTCTAGCTTATCTCCCTCATTTCTCTATCTTTCTTTTTCATTTTTGTTTCATTATTCTTCTAAAATCTATGTCTATCATTCTCTGAACTCAAATAAAGTAAACCCATAAATTAAAATCTATGTCTATCATTCTCTACCATGGCAACCACCATCATCCTTCATCTTCTCTTTATCATTATAGACACACATACATTATATACATAGGTATACCCAATTAACTAAGCTAAGACCCAAATTGTAATAGTGGCTACCACCATGGGCGCCGTGAGAGGGAAAGGTGGTGGGTGGTGGGTGGTGGTTGAGTGGAGGAGATGAGATGAGGTTGATGGGTGTTTGCAACTATGGACTATTTACAAAAAGTTATGGTTTTGTTGTTGAAAAATGCATTGCCTTTTCCTACCATTGTTTGATGTTCATTGAAATTTCCGAAAACTGACTTCACTTTTGTATTTAGAGAGGTCCTTAAGCTAGAAAAATGGTTGAAGATTTATGGTTTTGGCTTAGATGGGCTTCTAAATAATATGAAGTTGGAGTGTGAGATGAGGTAGGAGGGTGGACTATCAAGTATGGAGTTAAAAAAATATGAAGTGAGGGCATGTATTTTTTTGGGTAAGTAAAGGGCATGTATATACATGTTCATACAACTATATATATATATGGAATGATTAGAGATTAGAAAACACACATACACACCCAAATCCAAATCCAAGACCACCAAATAACTTCTCCATCCAAAGGGTTCTTGAATATTAGATATAGAAGAAAATGAAATCATAAACTTCTCCTTCCTATATATATATACATGTTTATATATATTTCTCCATATATATGGAATGATTAGAGATCAAAAAACACATACACACACCTAAATCCATATCCAAATCCAAGACCACCAAATAACTTCTCCACCCAAAGGGTTCTTGATTATTAGATTTTGAAGAAAAATGAAATCATAGGCTTCTTCTTTCTGTATATATATACATGTTCATATTTATGTTTCTCTTTCTCTCTCTTCTTTTCTCTTTTTTTCTTTTTTCTTTTTTCTTTTTTCCTTTTTTGTTTTTGATCATGCATTGTACAAGACGACGTCATTTTGTGCATTTCTGTTACGTCCGTCAGAAATTACAACATGCCATAAAGTCTAGGGGTTTAAGTGTTATAAATAAAATTACAGGGGGGTTTCGTGTTTTTTAAGTAAACTACAGGGGGGTTCCGTGTTGTTTGTGTGTTTTTAAACACACAAACAAACAAAAAAAATTGGTATTGATTATAAGGTTTCTCACTAAAAATCTTCTTTTGCTTATATAAATGGGAGCATAAGATTCACTTTATATAAACGAAACAATTCACTTTTTCCTTCTTTTCCAATATGGGATTATAAAATAAAAGTTAAATGGAAGCTAACAAATGGGGATTTTCTTAATTATTTAAAATTAAGGAATTTTAATAAATTATATAAATTGGAGCATAAAGATTCACTTTATGTAAATTAAACAATTCACTTTTTCCTTCTTTTTTTTTCCCGATTTGGGATTGTAAAATAAAAGGTAAATGAAAGTTAGCCAATGAGAATTTTCTTAATTGTTTAAAATTAAGAAAATTCTACAATTTTAGAATGAGAATTTGGATCTTTTAGAAGGAGGTGTTTGGTGTAGATTATAAGGGGTGATTATAGCTTATTTTAATTTGGGAATCTATGCCAGACTGTTTGGTGCAGCTTCTACTTATAGCATTTTAAACAAAAATAAATTAAATAAGCTGAGAAAAATTGATTATTTAGAAGTTGAGGAAGGGATACTTTTAGTTTCTGCTTTCTAAATATCAGCTTTTAACTTATAATAATGTCATGACACAAACCCGCTCCTATGGGTTTAGCACCGTAACCGGCCAGTAATCCGAGATTACCGAAGGCCTGCTTAACAGTAAGACAGTAAAACAGAGTATAGGGGCATGGCGGAAGCTAATACAGTAAATAAACAGTGTCCAATGAGCTGTGACAGTCTGTATGCCAAAAAGATTTTTCATACATTTATGCAGTCAGAGACAAACAGTATGTACAATATATACAACCAGTCAGAGCAGGGACCAAATCCCTATTAAACAGTACAATACGGTCTATACAGTATTACAAAAACAGTACAAAGACAGACGGGGAAATAAAAACACCCCTAAGCCATAGCTGGGTAGGCTCGGAACCTCGCAGTAAGGCACAGTGGTTGGCTTGACAAAACTGGAATTTACCCCGACGCTCCTAGCTGCGGTCTGGTGCCTGTACACCTACATATATTTATGAGCTGTGAGCTAAAGCCCAGTGAATAACATAATGCGTAAAGAGGTTTAGAATGAATGTCCTTACAGTAATGAAAACAGTTAATTAAATCAGTATTTCAGTCTTTCAGTCTTTCAGTCAATCAGTCATATGTGGTACATCCATTAGCATAACAGTACAATAAGCAGTAGGTCTTAAAGACCGAACAGTAATGATGGCCATCAGTCAGTAAACAGTAGTAGTTCCACGAGGGAACCGACAGAGATCTCTGTAACAGTAACAGTAAACAGTAGGTACTAAGGATGCCACAGTACAGTTCAGAATATAGGACATACATTCATTCAGTAAACAATATCAGTTCAGTATTCAGAAGATAATCATTTTGAACATATCTTTACACAATTGTTACTCACAGAGTTCTGGGCTACAGTAAGCTAGAGCGTCTCCTCGGAATGCCAACCCTATATAGTTAACAGATTGAACACACACTAAGTTTCACAGTTCGGAAAGATAATAACTTAATCCCTAAATTTGTCTTGGTGTGTTCTACATCCATATCCTCTTTAAGATGCCTTAAACTAGGCCTAAGAATGCCTAGGATGGGATGAGGATGCAAAGATGCACTTAGAAAACATTTTTAGACATTTTCAGAAAACAGGGGTCTCGCTAGAGTGTGGCATTCTACGCTCGAGCGAGCTTGTCAAAACAGCGGGGTCGCTCGAGCGTGGACTTCCTCGCTCGAGCGGTCTGAAAAATGCAAAAAGTGTTGGATGTTGGAAATCTCCGCTCGATGCTCGCCCGACGCCCGCTCGAGCGTAAGACACAGTCCTCGCTCGAGCGTGCGTCTGTGTGCACTAAGATTCTGAGAGCTTGCAATTTACGCTCGAGCCACCATTCCTTCGCTCGAGCGGAGCTCAGAATAAACGATGGTCGCTCGAGTGTGGAATCCTTCGCTCGAGCGAAGAAGCCAAATTCTGGAATTTCCAGATTTGCCTCCCAAGCTCAAACCAAGCATTCCTTAGCTCAAAACTCGACCTCTTGGGCCCAAATTCTGGAAAACACATCTAAACTTGATATACAACAAGTTTCAAAGCTCAATTTGTGAATTTAAAGCCCAAGGGTGAGTCAATTAAATCCAAATTTCAAACCCAATTTCATGAACATGAAGAACATGCAAACATGCATGAATTCAAATCATTTCAAGGCTTCAATTTGATGCTCTAGTGAGCCAATTGTTCCAAAAACAAGTGGAAAACATGGACCATTGCAAAATTATGAACATGCATGTACCATTTCATGAAGGACAACTTCAAAACTTCAAATTAAAGGCATGCATGCATGAGCTAGGCTCCAATTTGACATATATGGACCAATTCAAGGCTCAAATCACTAAGGATACAAGAACTAGGCATGAACAAGCTTAAACACAACAATGAGAGGTTAAATTCCTTACCTAGAACTTCAATTACAAGGTGAGGAAGCTTAATTTGCAACCTATGTTCCAATTCCTTCAATTACCAAGCAATTTACAAGTAAAATTGAGATGAAATCCACTCCTCTAGTTTTTCTCTCTCTCTATGGTCGGCAATCACAAGGAGGAAGGCTGATGAATTGTGTGCTTAAGTGCATCATAAGGCTCAAATATGTTATATTGAGTGGGCCACTAAGGGTTAGTTTGGTAATTAAGTCCAAAACTTGTGTTTTGCCATTATTGATCTACTTTAATCCAGTTTAATCATCCCCAACCAATTTCCAATCAAATGTACCATAAAATCATATAAAATCTAAGGATCACAGAGCACTAATTAATTTCTGGTTCGGCCACCGATAAGGCCTTCAATTAGCCATTTAAACACAGAACATGAACAGATAACTAAACAGGAAACAGATAGAAATGCAATTCAACCAGATACACTCAGTCAATTCAGTTCCAGTTTTCAGTCAGTCACTTCAGTATTTCAGTTGATTCATTACTTATCATAATCAGTCTCAGTTTAGCAGTATTCGGTAGTAAATCGGTATTCAGTGGTGAGGGTTATTACAAATAAGCTGCGTCAAACAGCACCGAAGGCTTCTCCCTTAAAACTCCATTTATAAGATTCATTTTATATAAGCAAAATAACTCACTTATTCTTTCGTTTCTCCATGTGGGATTGTAACACTTTGTATAAGTGGAACAATTCACTTTTTCTTTATTTTGTCGATGTGAGATTGTAATTATTTTAATGTTAAATATTATGAAAGTTTCAAAATCCCATACAAAATTATTTTTAAAATCAAAACTATATGGGATTGCAAAATAAAACTTAAATGGAAGCTAATTAATGGAGATTTTCTTAATTGTTTAACATTAAGAAAATCAAAAAATGAATATGAGATATTGATCATAGGGATTCTTGTGACACCCCAAATGTTCAATTAATTTAACACCACGTCAATATAAAATTGTGAAATCATGTGATTTAAAGAGTTACATGGTATTAAAGTTTAGAGTATAAAAACATATATATATCATAGTATATTTTTCCAAATAATTATTCACATTATTTTAAATCTACTAGTCTGTATATTTATACTAAAAAAATTTAATTATTTCAAAAAATAATTTTAACTTTATATTATTATTCGATATTATTTTCTGAGTATTATGATATTTTTATTATATTTTTTTCTGTATTTTTTTTGGACCAAAATACACTGAAACATAATATTTTTTGTACGACCATGATACGTGCCCCCAAGTTGTCTTGCCGTACACGCCTTCTTCACTATATATATATAGATGTGCTAATTAGTTTGAGCCTCGTCATCTTTTTCCCAAACTCTCTAACACACACACACACACTCTCTCTCTCTCTAGTGTTTTGTTTTATATATAAAATTTTGAGTTTAGTTTGGAATATTTAGTGGGTCGCAATGAACGAAAGGTAAAAAGTTAAAATTAATATTAAAGTGAGTTATATTATACCTTGAGTCACCATAATATATTATACGTATATTTTGAGGTTCCATAATTTATTTTACGCAATTTGTGTTTTATAAATTATATTAATATTTCATTACATTTTGCTTAAATTGAAACCAATGTATATGTTTGTTTAAATTTTAGAAATTATTTGACAATAATTTTATAAACAATTATGTTTTGTAAGTACTACCACGGGAGTCTCATGCTTTGGGGGACTTAAATAACCATTGGCCTTTATTTGGCCACTTTGTGGCCCTCTGTTTGTCATGGATCCATTGACCTCTGTTCTGATTGTTACTACAGTGACCTCTGTTCTGTTCTGTACCGTGGTTATGGTTAGTTATTTACAAAATCTCAATTTTGCTATTTAAATGATTATTTGTTCAGACTAAGTTATTTTAAATATTTTTGTTTAAATAACTATCCATGATTATTTTGTACCCCTTATACTCTTGGTATAATATTTCTCACTCTGCTGTGTGCTTATAGCTGTTACCCCTTCCAGGTGAGGAGATTTAGCGGGATCAAGATTGGGAATAAATCGTAATATTTTTTATTTTTACTGACTGTAATTATGATCAGACTCTTGCAATAAAATAAAGCCCAAATGACTATTTTCTTTTTTCATAAACTTTTTGGTACCCATTTATTTTATTTTAATTTATTTAGTTTATCCGCTTGCGCTACTACTACTACTACAAAAATTTTCGAATTATTTTATTTTTATTAACTTGTTGCGACGCCAAACTTTTGGATACCGGATTTGGGTCGTAACAAAAGTGGTATCAGAGCAATGATTTTTGATTTAAAAAAAAAAAAACACTTTAGTTTGTCTAACACGATTAAACCGTTTTATTTCTAGGCTAAGTCATCATGTGTTGTAGGGAATGGTAAATCTGAGTCCAGCTTGTATGGCGTTGTTTTAAGATAAAGCACAGTGGCTAGGAGTTTGAGTCGCTCATGTAGAGTGAGTTTGTAGGTTGTTCCATGGCTTAGTTTTTCAGAGCCAGTTCTCGTGGTAGCCTAATGATCCATTTTAGATGTCCGACCAGGAGATTTTTGTGACTTGACCATGATTAGTCTAATCCTTATGTTTTTATATTAATAGGATTAGACACTAACTCTTGACTGCTATATAAGTATGTTGTACTAACACCTTATGTACAAGTAAGACAGGTGTCCTTCTGTATAAGTAAGACATGTGTTATATATGTGTTGTCATAGTATTTTTGTGCATCATAGATGTCATATTGCGATGACTAAAGTACGGAATAATTTGGACTAGCCCACTAATTGTTTTCACCTTGTAGTAATGGCCAACGATGAAAATGGAACCAAATCGTCGGTTTGCGGTGCCAACCCAATGGAATAAATCATGGAAAGAGCAGTTACCAGTTTTCTACGGGCCCTATAAACCAACATGAATAATGGAATGCCTGAACGGTGAGAAAAGCCGTTTACGATAAAATAGTTCCAGGATTTGAAACCCACCACATTTACCGGCAGTCCAAACCCACTGGTAGTAGAAGCTTGGGTTAGGGACATGGAGAAGATTTTTCGTTCATTACCTTGTATAGAACGACAGAAGATAAGCTTCGCCACATTTACCTTCAAAGATGATGCACATGAATGGAAGCTTCTTACCTGGAGAAAGAAGAAATCGTGATCTGGGTAAGATTCTTGGAAGTATTTTATGAAAAATACTTTCCAGATTCATTGCGGGAACAAAAGGCGTCGAAATTCATACGTCTAAAGTAAGGAACCATGACGGTGGTCGAATATGAGAGCAGGTTCACGCAACTAGCTTGATTTGCTATATATGTCATCACCACCGAAGCTCGAAAAGCAAGGAAATTTGAAACAGGATTGGATACTGAAATCAATGATAGGCTTGAGGTTTTGAAACTACCAACCTATGCGGAGGTGGTGGATTGAGCATACATTGCGGAAAAAGAGATTAAAGCCTCACATTCCCGGAAAACTTGCCAAAAGAAGCGATTTTGAGAAAAAGACAACAGAAGATTTAGTGTTACACCTCCAAAGAAAGTAAATATGGTAGGCAATTAAGGTCTTACTAACCCCAGAGGTGGCACCATTCTAAATTGCCCTACTTGTGGAAAAACTTATTGGGGACGATGCTATCGAGACATGAGAGCATGCTTTAAATGCGGTCAAGTTGGCCACTTGCTGAGAGATTGTCCAAAGCTTACCAACCCTATAGTTGACCCCTCTGGACCAGTCCCAAAACCCATAGTACTTGAAGGAGTGAGGAAGGACTAAAAAGGCCAAGGAAGAGCTTTTGTCCTGGTACTTGGAAAACTAGAAGTTACCGAAAACGTTGTGTTAGGTACACTTTATATCTGTGGTCACTTAGCTCATGTTCTCTTTAACTCTGGTTCCATTCATTCTTTTGTTGCACCATACTTTGCCTCCAAGTTAACATCAACACCCGAACCCTTAGGATATCTACTATCTATGTCTTTCCCTCTGGTAATCCTACCCTTGGTACAAATGTGTACAAATCTTGTACTATATCCTTAAAAGGTGAAACCTTACACGCAGACTTGATTTCCCTCTGCATTAGTACCTTTGATGCAATCCTAGGAATGGATTGGTTGGCTGCCAACTATGCCTCTATTGACTGCAAAGCCAAAAAAGTCTCCCTCTTGTTACCAAACTAACTCACGCTTGTCTTTAATAAGACTGGAGTGTCACCCCTCTATGTGTTATATCTTTCATGACGGCCCAATAACTTCTAAGAAAGGGTTGTTGTAGTTGTATTTGTTACGTGATCGATACTCAACAAGAGGCCCCCATACTTGATACAATCCTTGTAGTTCGAGAATTCCCAGATGTATTTCCTGAAGACCTACCTGGAACCCTAGTTGATCGAGAAATCGAATTCAACATTGAAATTCAACTTGGTACATAACCAATATCCAAAGCTCCTTATTATATGTCAATGACAGAATTGAAAAAACTAAAAACCCAACTTCAGGAACTCTTGGACAAAGGCTTTATCCAACCAAGTTCCTCACTATGGGGAGCTCTAGTACTGTTCGTAAAGAAAAAAGATAACACGATGAGGCTATGTATCGATTACTGGGAGCTAAACAAAGTCACTATCAAGAATCGATACCCTCTACCACAAATTAATGACTTGTTTGATCAACTGCAAGGCGCCCAAGTATTCTCGAAAATCGACTTGCGTTCCGACTATCATCAACTAAAAGTCAAAAAGAAAAATATCGAAAAGACTGCTTTTAGAAGACGTTACGGATACTACGAGTTTCTTGTCATGCCATTTGGTGTCACAAATACTCCGACGGCCTTCATGGACCTCATAAATCGAGTGTTCAAACCCTATCTTGATGAATTCATTGACGACATTCTCATATACTCCAAGTCACCGGTCGACCATAGGCAACACTTGTGAACGATTCTACAAATACTACGTGATCACAAATTTTATGCCAAGTTGAAGAAATGCGAATTTTGGATCACCAGTGTACATTTCCTCAATCATGTCATTAACAAAGATGGCATCTCGGTTGACCCCCCAAAAGTTGTAGCAATCGTGGATTGGCCACGACCTATTAATGTGTCCGAGATTCGAAGCTTTTTGGGTCTAGCCAGCTATTATCGACGCTTCGTGCAAGATTTCTCGAAGATAGCATAACCCTTGACCCAGCTAACCTAGACGAACACACCATTTGAATGGACGGACAGGCAGGAACATTGCTTCCAAGAATTGAAAACAGACTTGTGACAACTCCTATACTAGCACTCCCTACGGGAACGAAAGTATTCGTAATTTATAACGATGCCTCATACAATGGTTTGGGTTGTATTCTTATGCAAAATGGAAAAGTCATTGCGTATGCCTCGCGTCAACTAAAAACTCACGAAAAGAACTAGCCAACCCACAATCTGGAATTAGCCGTAGTAATCTTCGCTTTCAAAATTTGGCATCACTATCTCTACGATGCAACCTATAAGATTTACACTGATTGCAAGAGTCTTAAAAATCTGTTTACACAAAATGAACTGAATATGAGACAACGATGGTGGCTAGAATTTATGAAGGACTACAATGTAAAGATCCATCACCATCCAGGCAAAGCTAATGTGGTAGAAGATTCACTGAGCCGGAAAACGACCGTTTGGCATCTACCATCGTTCCCTGCAAGATCAATGGACTGCTCGCTAATATAATTGTAGAAATCACGTTGATTGAAGAAATTAGAGCACACCAATGTGAAGATAAACTTTTGAAGAAAAAGTACGAGAAGCAATGAAGCACGCCCGATCCTGGCTTTACCATAAGTAATGGGATGCTAAAATTTCGAAATCAAATTTGTGTACTCAACCTTTTAGAACTCAAGAAGAAGCTATTAGTAGAAGCTCATAGCTCGAGATTTGCGGTCCACCTTGGCAATATGAAGATGTATCACGATCTGAAGGAACACTACTGGTGGATAGGAATGAAAAGGGACATTACAAGCTATGTTTCCAAATGCCTGCATTGTCAACGGGTTAAGGCAGAACATCAGAAACCTGCAAGAACGCTGCAACCACTCACTATTCCTGAATGAAAATGGGAGCACATTATGATGGACTTCGTGGTCGAATTACCACAATCAATCTAGAATAATGATGCAATATGGGTTATAGTAGATCGATTGACGAAGTCGGCGTATTTTCTACCAATCAGAATCATGTACTCCCTTACCAAGTTCGCCACTCTATACATTAAGGAAATTATTCGTTTACACGGTACCCCAATGTCAATCGTATCTAACCAAGACTGTGATATCCCTGTTTCGTATTATGTTAATTGGTCCTTATTATGAATGTGATTATGTGTTTGATATGATTTTGTGTGTCATTATGTGAAAATATGTGGTTTTGAATTTCTATTTGTTCACCGTAGGAATATCTGTTTGATTATCTGCTTTGGAAATTAAATTGAAGGCCTTATCGGCTACGAAACCCGAAATCGATTACACCATTGTGATTAGCGTAATTTTTAGAGCCTACGGTGAAATTTAATTAAAAATTGATTCGAATCAAAATAATTAGATTCAGAACGATTAATTAAGTGCTCAATTATTTAATATTGATAAATTGACTTAATGGGGCTATATAAAGGGCCATATACACTCAATCTCTCTCTTTTTGATTCATTTTGGCTGATTTTGGGCTCTTGAGTGTGAGAGAGCCGAATTAGAGGGAGAGAGTGTAGGGAATTGAGGGTTTGCTCAAGAAGCTTGGAAATCTTGAAGATTACTCAAGAATTTGCTATAGATTGGAAGAATTGAACCTCTAGGTAAGCAAGTGAGCATGAATTCAAAAGTATAAGTTTGTAAATTGTGTATTCAAGCTAGTTAGGTAATCAAGAGTAAGAATTGAAATGAAATTGAGTTGATCATGTTGAATTGAAGGTCAATGTATGCATGCATGTGTGTAATTGCTTTGAATTTGCATGTGTTGAACACAAAATGTATGATCCATGTAAGTTTTTAGTTGAAGCTCATGTTTTTGACCATCTCTTCATCATCTAAGTTGAGAATAGAAGTTGTGTTCCACATGCATGTACCATCCATGAGAATATAAGTTTGAAATACATGGAATTGTTATGATGGAAACAAGTTTGGTGTAATTTGGAACATGCATGTAGGTAATTCAAGGAATTGAGCTTCATTGTGTTGTAATTTGGTGTTTGTACCATGTAAGTACATATATATATGAAGTTTGAGCCATAATACGCAAGAAATGTTGGTTGGAATGATGAATTTGAGCTAAGAATCATTCTGGAAAACCCAGAATTTATGATATTTGCTCGAGCGGGGAGCCATGTAGTGAGGCCTTCCACTCAAGCGCCAGACTTCGAGCTCGAGCGTAAAATTGTCATAACCAGTACTTTTGCAGGCCTCATGGGTCCGCTCGAGCAGGAACCTTGTTTCTGAAAATTTTGAAAGTACATTCTATGTTTTGTTTTCCGTTCTCTTTCACTTCTAAGTACTCTTAGGCATGCATTAAGTGTTGTAAATGAATTAAAGGGATAAGAATAAAGCCTAAAGAGGAATATGTGAATTAAAGAACGGATTGAATCATTTGTGACCCGTATGTGTTATGTGATGTGTAGGGTCAAGCTCCAGGGCAAATCAACCAACCGATCACTGTGAGTAATATCTTGACAAAGATATCTGAAATATGTTGTTGTCCAATTGCTTACTTCTAGGTAAGTTTATAAGTTTGTTAATTTGATCGGTGGACAATGTTTGCTATGCCAAATGAATGGGCCAAATGCTAGTTTGACATGAAAGTATGAATGGGCTAAAGGCCAGATTGACATGAAAGTATGAATGGGCTAAAGGCCAATTTGACATGAAAGTATGAATGGGTCAAAGGCCAGTTTGACACGAATGAATGAATGAATGGACCGAAGGCCAGTCTGACATAAATGAATGAATGGGTCAGAGGCCAGTATGATTTGAACGATAGAATGAATGGGCCAGAGGCCAGTACGATCTAAATGATAGAATGAATGGGCCAGAGGCCAGTATGATCTAAATGAAAGAATGAATGGGCCAGAGGCCAGTCTGACATGAATGAAAGACAAATGGGCCAAAGGCCAATGGATTGGGCCCGAGGCCGTTCGAAGTGTTTGGAACCGAAGTCACTTGATCTATAGCTATTTATATGCCAAATAGCAATATGAATTGGGCCTAAGGTCGTCCGATGTATATTGTTCCAATGCATCTTCTGCAATTGATATTATTCACTAGGCTTTCGCTCACGCTCATTCATGTGTTTGTAGGTGAGCCAAGAGAGGTTCAGACCCAGCCTCAGTGAAGTCTATGTGGAACAGCCAAGGTTTTGAAGAGTCAGCCCTTGCGTCTCACGCACGAGACTCGTCTTCGTCTTTTGTTATGTATTTATATTTTGTCATGTTGGCGAAGACTTTGAATCTGTTGTATATAGTTTTCATGGGTTGACTTAGACTTGATAGATCCTGTATGTACAGAGCTTTATGTTAGTACATATTTTGGTGTGAGTTGTTAACACATATATGTATGGTTTGTTATGATGTGCCATGTAAGCACGGCTCTATGGACAAAGTTTTAAATTTTGCTTCCGTTTGGCCCCTTTACTCTAACGAGTTATGTCCGGTTTGGTTTGAGGTCGTAGGTAATCTCATGATTACTGGCCGGTTATGTCCTTAACCCTTGGGGGCGGGTTCGGGTCATGACAAAGACCCTCGCTTCGTGTCTCACTTATGGAACAAATTGCAAGAGGCCTTGGGAACTACATTGAGTTTTAGCACTACTTATCACTCGCAAACTGATGGCAATCTAAAAGAACAACCTAGACTTTGGAAGATATGTTACGTGTGTGTGTGTATTAAATCTTAAGGGTAATTGGGATGAGCACTTATCTTTGGTGGAATTCGCCTATAACAACAGCTATCAAGCAAGTATCGGAATGGCACTGCACGAAGCTCTGTATGGAAGGAAATGTCGGTCACCTCTATGTTGGACGGAAGTCGGAGACAAAAAATTGTTAGACCCTGAAATCGTGTAAATAATGAGTGATAAAATTCAACTATTCCAACAGCAAATTTGCACTGCCCAAAGCCACCAGAAAAGCTATGCAGACACACGAAGATGAGACTTAGAATTTCAAATAGGAGATCATGTGTTTCTAAAGATCTCACTCACAAGAGGGGTTATCCGATTTGGAAAGTGAGGAAAGTTAAACCTACGTTATATCGGGCCATTCAAGGAACTATAAAGGATTGGTCTTGTGGCATATCGCCTTGCACTTCCACCTGAACTGTCCAATGTCCAAAATGTGTTTCACGTTTTGATGCTTCGTCAATATCTCCGAGACACGGAACATGTTATCGATTATGAGAACCTGAAAGTTCAAGAAGATCTCTCTTATGAAGAACAACCAGTGCAGATTCTCGATCGCTGTGATCAGGTTCTTCGAAACAAGACTATATCTCTTGTAAAAGTCTTGTGGAGAAATCATCGAGTCGAAGAAGTTACGTGGGAAACTGAAAGTCAAATACGGGCCCAATACTCACACCTCCGAAAACCAAGGTACGACAAGTTTGGGGATAAACTTCTATTTAGGAGGGGAGAAATATAACACCCCAAATGTTTAATTAATTTAACACCATGTTAATATAAAATTGTGGAAGTATGTGATTTAAAGAGTTAGATGGTATTAAAGTTTAGAGTATAAAAACATATATATATATCATAGTATATTTTTCTAAATAATTATTCACATTATCTTAAATTTAATAGTCTATATATTTATACTAAAAAAAAATAATTATTTCAAAAAATAATTTTAACTTTATATTATTATTCGATATTATTTTCTGAGTATTATGGTATTTTTATTATATTTTTCTCTATATTTTTTCTGAACCAAAATACACTGAAACATAACATTTTTTGTACGACCATGACGCGTGCCCCCAAGCTGTCTTGCCGCCCACGCCCTCTTCACTATATATTTTGAGCCTCATCATCTTTTTCCCAAACTCTCTAACTCTCTAACTCTCTCTCTCTCTCTAGTATTTTGTTTTATATATAAAATTTTGAGTTTAGTTTGGAGTATTTAGTGGGTCATAGTAAATGAAAGGTAAAAAGTTAAAATTAATATTAAAGTGAGTTATATTATATATTGACTCACCATAATATATTATACGTATGTTTTGAGTTATCATAATTTATTTTACGCAATTTGTATTTTATAAATTATATTAATATTTCAATTACATTTTGCTTAAATTGAAACCCATGGATATGTTTGTTTAAATTTTAGAAATTATTTGACAATAATTTTATAAATAATTATGTTTCGTAAGTATTACCACGGGAGTCTCATGCCTTGAGGGCACTTAAATAACCATTGGCTTTTGTTTGGCCACTTTGTGGCTCTCTGTTTGTCATTGATCCATTGACCTCTGTTCTAATTGTCACTCCAGTGACCTCTGTTTTATTCTGTACCGTGGTTATAGTTAGTTATTTACAAAATCTCAGTTTTACTACTTAAATGATTATTTGTTCAGACTAAGTTATTTTGTGCCCCTATACTCTTGGTATAATATTTCTCACCCTGTTGTGTGCTTATAGCTGTTACCCCTTTCAAGTGAGGAGATTTAGCGGGATCAAGATTGGGAATAAATCGTAATATTTTTTATTTTTACTAGCTGTAATTCTGATCGAATTCTTGTAATAAAATAAAGCGCAAATGACTATTTTTCTTTTTAATAAACTTTTTGGTACTCGTTTATTTTATTTTAATTTATTTAGTTTATCCGCTTGCGCTATTACTACTATAGAAATTTTCGAATTATTTTATTTTTATTGACTTGTTGCGACACCAAACCTTTGGATACCGGGTTTGGGTCGTGACAATTCTCACTAAAAATCTCTTTTTGCTTATATAAATAGAAGCATAAGATTCACTTTATGTAAGTGAAACAATTCACTTTTCATTTCTTTTTTCGATGTGAGATTGTAAAATAAAAGGTAAATAAAAACTAGCCTACGAGAATTAGAGAGGCATAATTTAGATTGGTGAATTTATCATCTCAATCAGTTTGTAAACTCATATGCATATAAAAAAAAAAAAAAATCAAATTCATTCTAAAGTCATGTTTATGTGATTTCAATCTATTTATCTTTAATAAAAATATATGATCTATTTATGAAATTATATATATTGTTTATTTTCAAAAATTAAATATAATAAAACTACATAATTATAAATGATAGTCTCGCTCAAAATAAATCAAACTTTAATTTGTTCGGAATGTTACTAATAAAAACTGAAAATAAATCAAAATTTATGAACTGACCTCTCATCCTCTTCGACATGTGCCTCGTTACATTGTCATCCATGTGGTCATAATCATGGAATCAACTTGCATCATTGCATTTGGAGCAAAATATTGTTTTAAAAATATAATTAATTGTAGTCATGCAAGCAAGATGGACCCAATTGGGGGAGATGGGTGACGGCCTCTAAATTTCGAAACCGTTTTATTATAATAATAATAACATTAATTAATAAAAAAATCCTTTAAATTATATAAGTTGGCCTCCCATTAAAGAGATATGTTTTCACCGTACAGTTTGGTGAACCATCAACCTAAACTATGATAAAAGCTTCCAACTTAAACTATCATAACCTAAACAATTCACTTTTTCCATCTTTTCTCAATATGGGATTATCAAATAAAAGTTAGCTAATGGAGATTTTCTTAATTGTTTAAAATTAAGAAAATCAAGAAAATTAGTATGAGATATTGAAACTCTCACAAGGCTCCTCACTAAATGGGATGGGAGTATAGGATTCTCTTTATATGAGTAAAACAACTCTTTTTTTTTTCTTTTTCCGATGTAAAATTATCAAATAAAAATAATTATTTAAAATTAAGAAAATCAAGAAAATTAGAATGAGGATTTGAAAACTTCTAGAAGACTTCTCACTAAAAAGTCTATTTTTCTTATATAATAAGATTTCACTTTTTCTCTACAGAAGTCAAAATAGTAAAAAAAATCTCAACCTAAATGAAATTTTGAACCCCGGGTTAATAGCTAAAAAGTCAAAAACTGAAAAACCAACTCACTTCTCAAACAAAATCTATTTTTAAACTCTTCTATTATATATACTTGTTACGTAAACAAAGCATACTTAAATTTATTTAAGTAGTTAGATATTATTTGACATAAATAAGTATATTTATTTAGATTACATTATTTTTTTATTTTTTATATAATTTTTTATATAAAAATTAAAAAATATATTTATTTAGATTATCACAAACTCCTTAGGTAAGAAAGAGATTTAGTAGGTAGAATCCTGTCATATTTCATACTTTTGATATTTGTTTTAAATCACTAAACATATGGTGGGATGACCATAAATACGAAGTATATATACTTTGGGTTTCTAATCATGAATCAATACTAACTTTTTAAGTGACTTTAATTTAAATTTTAAACTTTTCAAATAAAAATATTAGAAATCTTAAATGAATTATCAAATATTTTACATAATATTTAAAATCTCTAACTTTATTCCTTTTAAAATAGTTCCAATTTTAATTGTTGGTTTGTATCTGATAGTTAACGAAGAAATAGCAAATTAGACATTTTAATTTTTTTATTACTGTTGGCATCCACATCTCTCGTCCATCACCATCATTTCTCTCCAATCCACTACTATGACTTCATCCCTTTTTCCCGTCCACTGTTACTCCTCCATTTCTCTAACTCACTACCATCCATCTCTTTCAGTCATTAGTCCATAGTCACTATCGCCATCTAACATGGCCAAAAAGTGGCTACATAGATAGTTCAATTTGATACAATTTTAAAAGTTGAGGGTCTAAGTAGGGGTGTAACTCGGGCGGGTTAGGAGGTTGTCTAAGCCCAGCCCAAGTTGTGCTGAGACTTGCCCAAGCCCGCCCAAATCTGAATTGTAACCCGAGATTGTCTACCCAAGCCAAACCCGAGCTAAACCCGAATTGTCCGAGTTGCCCGAATTGTAAATAAATTTCAGTTTTTTTTTTTAAATTATTATTATTATTATTATTTTTTTTTTGTAGAAAATCATTAATACCATCAAAACAAATAATTTATATAATGTAAGAGAGATGCCACTATAGTAGTCCTTACAATTTATAAGTGAAAATAAAAAGAAAAAAAGTAAAATTTTATGTTATTTGTATATATAATATATATTCAATATGATTTAATAATATAAATTACTTTAATATCATGTAATGACTAATAATTTATATTTATATTTAATATTTTTATATATCTATATATATAATTCGGGTTTCGGGTTGCTCGGGTTGTTTGACATTTTTGTCCAAGCCCGCCCAAATTTAATTCGGGCTTCTAAATTTTTGCCCAAGCCCGTACCAAATTTAAAAATACTTTGTCCAAGCCCTAAAAAAATTCGGGCTGAGCTCGGGTTGCTCGGGTTGAGCCCGCCCAAGTTGCAGTTTAAGGGGTTTACTATACTTTTTGTATGAAATTTTATAAAATGTAAAAAAAAAAAAATTTCTAAACATATGATTTTGTACTTCATACTATAGGATTTAATTTGTCCCCAAGGTTAAATCCTGAAATTATGTAAGATTGTACGGATAAAATTTGATAAAAATAAATATCGAAAGAATAATTTTTAATTTTTTAAAAATTATGTTTGATTTCTGAAGGATAAAATTATATAAAAATAATTTAACCAAATTAAATTTTAGTTTTTTATAAAATAATTTTAAAAACATAGCCGTATTTCAAAACACATTCTATATATGTATATTCTTTTGAAAAACAGACAAACAAATCAATGGTGCATGGTGTTCAAGCTTGCAAGCAATTCGTGTGGGCTTTCATATGTAAATGGATAAAAATTCCTTATAAGCATGTTTGAAGTTCATCTATGACCTTTGGGAAACACTATGGTGCACATTACTTCATAACTAAAAGAAAAATGATATTATTTTAATTTTTTGAGTTATAACTAAAAAAAATAATATCATAATTAAAAAAAAATTAATATAATTAGGAGCGCATATGGTACACTATTTTTAAAATGATGTATATTATAACTTTCCATGATGCTTTGGGACAATTTATTAGAAGCTAAAAATTGATAATTACAAAATAGAAGTCAAAACTTGTCTCCCAATTTTCATACATTTAAATTTTTTTTAACTTATTTAAATTATTTATCTCTAATAAGTTATAAGTAGAAGTTTCACTAAATAATATATTTGATGCATCTTATTATAAGTTGAAAATTAATAATCAGTAAACAGAAGCAAAGAACATTTCTCCTCTAATTTCTAAATAACATTTTTTTTTAAATTTATTTAAGTTACTTTTGTTTCATAAATTATAAACCAAAGTTACACTTAATAATTTAAGTCTGACACAAACCCTATAAAAAAATAAATAAATAAACTACACCAAACACCGCTTGTTTAAATAATTATTCATTGCGGTTAAATGATTATTGAATGTCTTTGTCGATTGACATACTTTTTATTTATTTATTTATTTATTTATTATTATTATAAATGTTTTTGGACTCTTCATTTCTTCGCCCTTTGTAAAATTTGGCTTTCTTTTTATTAAAAAACTAGTCTATCACTCGTGCTATGCACGGAATAATTATAGATATTTATATTTGTTTTAGATTTTTTTAATATATAAATTATTTTTTTTTAAGATTTTTTATAAAAATAATTTAACAATCTTATCACTAATCATAGTGTATGAAAGAAGTTGAAAAAAGTACTGCAGTAACTATATACAGATTGTATCTATAATTATTTGTATGAGGGGATTTTAAATGCTGATCAAGAGATTTTGACCAAATCAATAAATGCAGGCACGTAAAAAGACATATGGATTGAAAAAAGTTAATAAATGCTGATCAAGGGATTTTGACCAAATCAATAAATGCTGTGTTTTTTTTTTAATAAAAAATTTAGAAAATTCAGATTGGGATTGTTTAGAGCCATTGAATAAACTACAATCACATTTTTCTTTTTGTGAGTTAACTTCAATCATATTAAAAAATCAAATTATAAACAAAAGGAGATAATTTCAATTATATAAATCATAATTTTTTTAAGGCTATCTAACTACAATGACATTTTTCTCATAGTAAAAAAAATAATTGAAAAAAACAACCATTAAAATTGTAAATAAAAAATATTATTTATAACCATTGAACAAACTACAATCACATTTTTCTTTTAACTTCAATCATATTAAAAAATAAAATTATAAACAAAATGAGATAACTCCAATCATACAAATCACAATTTTTTTAATGCTATCTAATCATCATCAATAATTAAAAAAACACAATAATTTATTTTTCAAAAAACATAGTGAGTTAAAAAGATCAATTACAATTTTTTTGGGGTCAAAATACAATCTAATTATCATCAATAATTGATACATTATGTGACCCCAATGAGTACAATCCATTTTGTTTTTCAAAAAACATAATGAGTTAAAAAATCAAATCACAAATTAAGTGAATTGATAGTTAAAAAAATACAATAATTTTTTTTCTAAAAACGCAGTGAGTTAAAAAAAATCAATTACAACTTTTTTTTCAAAATACAATCTAATCATTATCAATAATTGGTACTTTAAAAATCAAATCAGAAAAAAATTAAATCAAATCATAAATATTTTTATGCTATCTAACTACAATCATATTTTTTTCATAAATAATTGTAAAGAAAAACCATTAAAACAATAAATAAAAGATTAAATCACATTAAAAAAAAAGAACTATGGAACAAATTACAATCACATCACATTTTTCCCATAATAAAAAAAATAAATAAATGAAAAAAAGAACCGTTGAACTAACTACAATCACATTTTTTTCATTGTGAGTGTTTATGTTTATCTAACTTCAATCATATTAAAAATAAAATTAAAATAGTAAATAAAAAGATTAAATAACATTAAAAGAAAAATCATTGAACTAACTATAACAATCTTATTTAAAAAAAAAAAAGAGCCATTGAACAAACTATAATCACATCACATTACAATCATATTTTTTTCTTTGTGAGTGTTTATATTTATTTAACTTTAATCATATTAAAAATAAAATTAAAATAGTAAATAAAATGATTAAATAACATTAAAAAAAAATAAAACCATTGAACTAATTACAACAATCATATTAAAAAAAATAACTATTGAACAAATTACAATCACATCACATTTTTCCCATAATAAAATAAATAAATGAAAAAAAAAACTATTAAACTAACTACAATCACATTAAAAAAAAAGAATTATTCAACTAATTATAATCACATTTTTCTCTTTGTGAAAGTTTATATTTATCTAACTTCAATCATATTAAAAAATCAAATTATAATTTTTTATTCGCTAGATAAATCACAAACATTTTTATGCGCTATCTAGCTACAATATTAAAACAGTAAACAAAAGGAAAAGTCAAGATGGAGAAAACAAAAAGAAAACTTACTGTTTGCATACGTGGTCACTGAAGTTGAAAGTGTAGAAGTGAGAAGTCAAACACGAGAAAACAAAAATGAGACTCACTGTTTGCAATAGGTATGTGAAAAGTTAAAAAAAGTGTGTGTATTGGAGAAGTTAAAAAGGCTTGGAAGAATTTAATAAGTGCTAAGTTTTTTTTTTCAAAAAAAATCAAAAAAATTAAGAAATTAAGGTTCAGCTATTGAAACTCTCACAAAACTTGTGGGTTAGAGATAGATATAAATAAATAGATAGATATGGATATAGATATTTATATTTGTTTTAATTTTTTTTTAATATACAAATTATTTGTTTTGGAAAAGATACTGTAGTAATTATGAGAGAAGTCAAAAAGTCTTGTGGGTTGAGAGAAGCTAATAAATGCTGAGGTTAATTTTATTTTTTTTTTAAAAAAACAAAAATTTAGAAAATTTAGATTGGCATATTGGAGCTCCCACAGGCCTTAAGAGTTAGAAATCCCCTTTTACTTAATATATAGTATAGATTCTACAACTTCTCTCCACATGTTTTACCTCCGAGGCTTTTATGTATTTTAATTTCTTGTTCTTTTTCTTTCTTTCTTCTCTCTCTTTGTTTTCCTATTGTTAAAAGTATTGCAACGCCTTTTTATACGTCACTTTGCCTCTTTATTTTGCATTTTCAACTGTTTTGATGGAGACAAAAGTTGAGATTTCCCGTTCTTTATCAACCATTCCTTGATTGTTGTTATCTCCCTGTGTGGAGGTTACAAATTTGTGGGACACATTTTGACTAATTTAAGGTCAGTTGTTTGAATTTGACCAAATATTTCAGCAATTGTATTTCTTTAGTATTTGATAACCTTGTGATGTTTAGACTTAAGTTTTACTGAATATTATGAAAAAGAGTATCGAGATTGGCTGTAAATTGAATAGAGAAAGAAGCATATTTGATAAATTTCGAACAATTCCCAACCTTTTATAAGGCCACTTCTATTTCTTCTCGAAAGATAAGTGCCCATCCCAATAACAGTAATTAAGGTCAAATTTGACAAGTTGTCAAAAAGTCAAAAAGTTAAAAAGTTATCACTATTCACCAAAAGTCAAAAATTACGGCTACACAACTCCCAATCCTAATTTTTCCTTACACACTAATTTATACAATTTTTTACATTTTTCTATAAAAAGTCAAAAAATTAACCCAAACATCCATATTTGTTTCCTCAATTTTTTAGTCCAAAAAGATAAAAAGTGTACTTATTTAAGACACTCTAAACAACCCCTAATCTTTTGAAATATAAATTATAGTATGATAGCGTATAATGGTTACTTTCTTATGCCGTTCCATTCATATGAACCCAAGCCAATCCAATTTAGGTGTAGAACCCAACTCACGCGGCGAGGGTCTTTCATTAAAGTGGGGAAAAGAGGGGTGGGTATTATTTTAGGAGATGAAATCTATTAGGAGCATCTTCAATGATTTGTTATTAGAGCTGTTATTGCTATAATATAGCAATTTTGTTAAAAAATGATACTCTAATGATTGAATATGGCAGTTGCCAAATTTGAGAAATTTTGACACAAGCTTTGGCAGCTGCCATTTTTACCAACTCAGCCAAAACCAACTGTCTCCCTCTCTCTCTCTCAGCAACTGTTTCACCATTTTTTTTTATCAGAATTCACCAAATTATTGTTCAATAATTTTTTTTAATTTACGCAAAATTAGCTTCTTTTTTTTTATTTTTTTTTATTTTTAGAATCAACAAAATCAACAACAATCAATAAATCACTATCAAACAAATCAATAAATCTTAACAAAATCAACAATAATCAATAAATCGATTTGTAGTTGTGAATCTTCAAAACTACTCTTGAACAAGAAAAGTGAAGAAAAGGTACCTGATGATTAGAATGAGGAATGAGGAATATAGATGGACTGATGGACTGTAGTTGTGAATCGATCTGTAGTTGATGATCAGAATGAGGAATATAGAGAGAGAAGAGAGAGAGTGATGGACTGATGGTATCTCTCTCTCTCTCTCTCTCTCTCTCTCCCCACCGCCATACCTATGGACTCCGGTACCGATTCCTCTCTCATCTCCAATCGGTCCTCAATCGATCCCTCTCTCATCCCTAATCGCCTCTTCGAAACCCCAAACACCAACCCCCAATTCGAAGATAGAGAGAAGTGAGATAGGGTTTGATGGTAGTATCTTGGAATGAGATACAGTTTGATGATCAAAATGAGAAATATAGAGAGAGAAGAGAGAGAGTGATGGACTAATGGTAGTATCTTTGAAATAAGAGATATGTTGATCAGGTTTCATCTCAGCCGTTGGATGTATATAATCCAACGGTGATGGTACTGTTTGGGAATGTGTAACATGAGCCAACAGTTTTATTTTAATTTGGAAGTAAAAAAACGGCTATTTTTATTTTGTAATAAAATTTTATTTTTATTTTTTAGTATTTTTTACAATAGAATGTAATATTATTTTTGTAAGGTACAATTTATTAAATGTATAGTGATATATTTTTTGGTGGGGGTGAATTATATTTGTTTTTTTTTCTAATTTTTAAATTATTTTTTATTTTTTATATTTGTCTAGTCGGGAATAATATAAATATAATTTTTTTTACAAACAGTTAAAAAAATGTCACAAAAGACAAAAAATAAATAAAAATAAAATCACAAAAAATTTATATCCAAACGACATCTACAAATTTGGAGAAAAAGTTAGTTAAGATTTGTCAAAATAGCAAATGACTATTGGAGTACCATTGTTATAATTTGGGAAAAGAACACTCTTCATTGTCAAATTATAGTAATAGTAATGACATTATAACAACAATGGTTGAAGATGTTCTAAGAAAATGATGAGATATAGCACTATATATAGATTAAAAAAAAAATTACACCTAGTCATGTGAGTCACAAGTAGGACACATAGTTCAAGCAAACTTGTAACAATTAATTTGATATTTATGTGGATGGATCGGTCACGGTATTTGGAGAGTTGTGAGTTTCAATTTTCTTTTCAAAATTCAAGAAGGATGATTTGATTGCAAAAGTGATAAGATAAGAAGCTATTGAGCACTATAGGAGTAATGTGTTGAATAAGTTTGACATGTTGAGAATATATGTATTATTCATAGTGATTATTATCATTTATTAAAAAATGTTTCATACGGAGATTTATCAAATATTAGGTTTTAATTGTTAGGAAGAGGTCACAAAGTAACCATGTAAAACGCTAATAACACCGCAACCTTCACCACATAAATGACTATCTTGCACAAGTGAGGTCGCTCCCACACCAACCATGTGATGTGCATTAAACCCTCCATTGAATTAGGATTCTCTCCTTGAGTTTCTTTCTTAATTTTTTATTTGATGAGCTATTGAGCTCACTTTTAGATTCAATTTTGATGATCCGAACAGTTCAAATTTTAACATTCGTTGAGTATATCATACCTGTAAAAAATCAAGTTGATCGAATATTAGAAAGCATGTGTTTGGATCATCGAACTAAAAACTATTTTTAAAAAAAATTTAATAAACAGTTTTTCAAGAACATACTTTCTGATATCCGATCAACTTGATTTTTACAGGTATGATATACTTAACAAATCTTAAAATGTGAACGATTTAAATTATCGAAATTAGACCTAAAAATAAGTCCAATGACCTAACAAGTAAGAAATTAAGGAAGAAACTCAAGGAGAGGATCCTAATTCCCCATGAGTAAGCTTGCTATTCTTTACGATGATTCGCAGGCCTGGTTTGGGTTGTTAGGGAAAATTCAAAAACTTACAAAAAATAAAAATAAAAAGTCATTATTATTCACAAATTAAAAATATAAAAAATTAATATACATAATATTTTAATACAAACCAACTTGTAAGTGAAAAGTACTGAATTGATGCTGATTTGTACTATGAAAGGAACCCAAAAAAAAAAAAATTATATATATATATTCACTAAGTTGAACGGTAATGTTGGACCCGTGGGGGCCCACCACGAGTCCCGTTTTGATAATCCGAACTGTTCAATGTGTAAAACTCGTCTAGTACTATATACTTGTTAAAAATCACGTTGATCGGATATCGCTAACTATATGATCAAATCAGTTTTGTATAAAAAATGGATGGCGTTATAGTTAACGGTTGACAAAACAACTAATCCAATCAGATAGTTATAGATATCTGATCAACGTGATTTTTTACAAACGTATAATACTCGGCGAGTTGTACACATTGAATGGTTCCGATTAGCAAAACGGGATCCATGGAAGACCCCTACTGGCCAAAGAGCACCATCCAAATAGTTGTTCGAAAAGGAAACAACCATTTCCTATTACACCACTTTGCAAACCTACATTGTCAAAACTTTTCTCACATACTAATTTATACAATTTTTTAATACACATTTTTTTATAAAAAGTTAAAAAGTTAACCTAAACATCCATCTTTTTTTTCCTTAACTTTTTAGTCTAAAAAGACAAAGTACACTTATTTAAGACATCTCAAACAACCTCATAGTGTGTCTATAAAAAATATTAGGAATCTTAAATGTTTTATCAAATATCTTATATAGATGTGAGACTCATACCATGTGAGTTCTATATGAATCACATATCTATGTGAGATATTAGATAAAACATTTGGGATCCCTAACATTACTCAGGTGTCTATACCATTGTTGTAATTAATTAGTTCAATTAAGAAAGAAACAGAAAATAAATATGCTTTACTGCAAGGAATATAAATGTTCAAATGACCTTTATACATCCCCCCAACA
Organism: Camellia granthamiana; assembly: GCA_036172215.1. Lineage (NCBI taxonomy): Eukaryota > Viridiplantae > Streptophyta > Magnoliopsida > Ericales > Theaceae > Camellia > Camellia granthamiana. Next base: position 108,256,339 of record CM069906.1, read on the forward strand.
TTCATGTAGAAAGACATTCTTGTAAAAAAAAATTAAAAATTGATCTAAAATTTTAATTTTTTCACTTGAATTCATTAACTCAGAAGGTTGTTTCACTTTCCCACCCACTTAGCAGGGTCATGCCCGCCCCCCCACCCCAAAAAAAATAAAAAAATCTAATAAATACATCTTGGTTCCTGTATGAAACACAAGTTTCTTTGCTCAAAAAGTACACCTTTGGGCCGCATATCAGCAACTTGATGAGGTGAAGCGAGTACGGAAAAATGGAAACTTGTAGGCTTGCATCCTTAACTTCACCGAGTCATAGCCAACTCCCACCTGAAAGCGTCCCCTTGTGGCCTCTCACTCCTTGCTTCAAACTTAGTTCGTGTGTGCGCTGACAAGGTACAAAAAACACAAGCCGATAATCATACAAATCTCACTTGGAATTCCTGTATATATAATCATCTCAAAACAAATCAACCATGAAAACTAAAAAGAGCAATCTGCAAATTTTACACTAATTTTGCTGTATGCAAGAGAATGCACCAACCAGAAACATAGCAACTTGAGATATAAATGGAAAGCAGAAATAACCAAGAATGAGTCACAGGACCAGAATTTCCAAATGCCAGGCTAGATGATCCTTTCAATAGGTTATTTGATTGTGTATCCCGGAAAAAGAGACACAGTAGTTATAAAGAACTGCATCGTCTCACATTAACAACCCCTCCTGATTCTATAAAAAAAATATATAGATTCTTTTCTTTTTTAGCTGTATCCATCTTTAAAGATGCAGTTTCGAAACTACATATTTTTTTTTTTTTTGGAACTTGAAAACTACTAGAAGAGAACATTATGTCTAAAGAGGGTCAAACTGACCATGCGAAGCTAGATTGGGTCGAGCACCTGTTTGGGGGGGGGCAGATCTCTCAGTGGACCTAGGCTGAGCAGAAGCAGGGCTGAGTGGTCTAGCAAGGGCCAGGGCTATCTCCAACTGGCTAGACCATTCATGTGCCAAGTTGATCATGCTTGGGTGACCCAACTTGGACCTTGCTCCCTTAGGAGCGATAATACTTGCAAGCATAGTTGGATTCAGGAGGCATAAATCAGAGTGCCCACGTAGACTGGAGGTGGTTTACCCATGGAGAAGTACATGTCGCTAGAAGCTCTAAGATATTGGATGAGATTAGATCAGAAAGAATCTGGAGTCTCATGGGAAAACAGATTGCCATCATGGAAGCTAACAGAATTGTGGTCCCTCTACTCTAGGCACGTTGATGACCTGAGCAGGGGACACGCGAGGCAGTTATCCTATGTGCATCTTGGAAAGCAATAGAGAAGCACTATAAAAGGTAAACTTCGTCTTCTTTGGAAGATACGTTGAAACTCTCTGAACCCTAATTCACTGCATCGCTTTGCTCTCTATACCTCTTGCTGGATTCATGGCTTTAGCATTGGAAGGGCTTCTCCAGTCAAATCCCGCCCAGGTAGCACTTATGGTGTTCTCTGGCTTCCAGGTCACGGTTCCTAGATCACTTTGGTCACTCACAGAGCTCCAATTCCATTACTGCAGAATTCATCCCCACACAACATCCAGTTCTCTAATTTTAACTAATTTCTTCTTGCATAACGGAGACTATTAATGCCAAAACAGTTTCTTTCTTGCTAGAGGAATGAATGCAATCTATGTACTATATGTTCGCAACACGTATGCAAAGGGTAAGGCTGCCCTGGAAAATCTGCTAGATAGAGTAAATGTTCCTAATTAAGGGAAAATCAAAGAGAGAAGGCTACCAACTACCCCTGAGACAATTCTAACCAACCTTCTGTACCATGTGAAGGACAAGCTACAATTTGTCCACTGCTACCAAAAAGTGAGAGACAAACACATTTTTGAGAGCGTTCAAAAGGAAAAAACACATTTTTGGGACAATAGTTTAACCCTGGAGTAGTCTAGTGCCTAACATGCATCATGGGAAGCATATGTTTCAAAAGTTTCAAATTACGGCTAACAAGTACAGTACAGACCTTCAAGCTATTTGAGTATAAGTGATCATTTTTTGCAAACAAGCAGATGAGCTTCTCATTTATGATGGCCACAGCCCACAGAATAATATTTCATGTCCCATAATGTCATCAATCAAGTTCTAGAAGAAGGTTCAGAAAACTGAGCACACAGTGAAGCAGACTTTAAGTTAGAAGATACTGAAGTACATAGTATTATCCCACAGCCAATCCTGAGTATTTTTACCCACCTCCCTGATTGGTTCTTTCACTAGGGTTGGATCCCATTAACCGTAATATAAATGCTAGTGCATGCCAGCCAGTTGGCCATTGCAGGCTTCAGGCATACATTCAGACAACATCCTCCTCTTGATGGGTCCCCGGATGCAATTAAACAACTAAAAATTAATTAGATGGTATGTTGTTACAAAAATTTTTGTTATCATTTTGGGAAACTGTTTTCCATTCTCATGAACAGAAAATTAAAATAACACAGGTGGAAGTTTTTCTGAAAATGTTTTTGTTAAAATTTATTGAAAAAAACTCATTTTCTGTACAACATTTTTTAGATATTTTCTGAGCTTCAAAACTTTTGAGTCCATTTAGAAAATTACCAAAATTTTATAACAACTGTGTTTACAATGAATAAAACCAATTGGATGAAATGGATTCGTGCAGCCAACCCCTAAAATTGCGAGACAAAGGCTTGTTGAGTTGAGTGTTTCCAATATCTTCATCATTTGTATGGGGAAAAAAAACCAGGAAACAAAAAAAAAAATCCAAAACAAAATGATGAAAAGAAAACCATACCAATTGGGTAGAGTTATTAAGTTCTTCATTGGAGTTTACAAATATATCATAATCAGAGAACAATTTTCAATAAAAGATTGGATTGCAAAAATGGAGAGTTTTGATCACCACTGGAGCAATTAATTATTCAGGACCAAGACATGGCTCCTCCCCACAAGAAAAGCAAACATCACCACCTAATTAAAATTTCTTAGATTTACTTCTTTAAGGATGTACTTTAAAAAAATAAATTGAAATTGGTATGTTTGGTTATAAGAATAAAATAATATGGAATTTAGTTTGTGTATGTTTGGTCATAAACATAGGGATGAGAATTTGTTTTCGTAAAGTGATAAAAAGGTAATTGCACATTTATTGTTAAACTCTATCACCCGACAACTCTGACAAGGGAGGGCAGTGTAATTTCAGAAACTATAGTAGAGGTCCCTATAATTGTCAGAAACATTAAGGAACGTCTGTGTAATTAACCGTCTGTTTAAATTTGTTCTCTTTTAAAAAATCCACTCTTTCTATATCTTAGTTTGTTATGTTTGAATTTAGCGATCCAAAACTATCCATAGAGTTAAGCAAATTATACTGACACAAGCCATATCAAACAAACAAATGTCAGCATTTTCTCATAACACATCATCAGAGCTACTACGGCTGAAGGAATTAGAATAAGCATACAAACAAATTAAATTGACCCAAGTCTTGAAAGTGAAGTGAAGTACCATGGTTTAATCATTAATGGGTAAGAAAATTTCAACACTTTTAAAGCTGTTTGTACCAATGAAAAGGCAGTTTCTAAAAAGAAATAAGATTTTTTCCCCCTTCAGCACCGCAAAATAGTGATGCAACCATGGTGAGTGTTAGCATGCTTTCCTTTAAATTGGGTAAAATGATAGCATGACATTTCTAAATAAAACAACTACTACCTTGTGAGCTGCATCTCTAAACTTGAAAATAATATCCAAAAAGGTCCCTAGAAGGAAAAAACAACAGTTGGAGAAAATAAGTTTAATTTCAAATAGTACCCTAAATCATAGCCTTAGGGCCTGTTTGTTTGGGAAAATGACCGTGGGAATAGGGATCAATCCTGGGGGTCCCACTCCCACATTATGCCACATTTGATGCAGGAAAAAATGATAATCCAGACCAAACTCTGACACTCAAATTGTTTCCATCTTAACCCATCATTTATCTCACCATAACCAAATAATCAAACATGGTACAAGTAATTCAATCAAAAAAAAATTAGTCCGATGCTATATATAATTCGATCCATTATCAAAAGGTATTAGTATTACTTATCCCCTCTAATCCTATATTGCAAACAAATATAGTCTTAGAATATTTGAAAACAAATTTGATAAATGAGAGCATATTGAACAATGATAAAAATCAAAATAAATCAAAAAAGAAAATACAAGTACAAGACATGGATACATATCTGAATACATAGGATTGGCATTCAAACAATTTTGAAGTCTTAAAACTCAACTAAAGTTTACTATTGTGAATAAAGTAGTATCAAAGAGAAGTCTAAGCCGATTGCAATCAGCCTATTAATCAGTGTCTTGAACAGTCCATCAGGTCTGTGAAACTAGCTGCAAATGTGTGTGCATATATTTTTGCTAGATAAGAATACATATTTTGGCTCTAAACAGCCTAGGCAGGAAAGCAAACAAAGACCTTTCTAAACTACAGACTATAAAAAGCCTTCTTCCCATCAACTCTATTCCCCAATATTTTCACCCCACTGGGCTAGTCAATCCATTTCTTTGTTATCATTTCTCAAGTATGTAGAACTCTTGTACAACCTAATTTTTCCACATCAGAATTTCACATTCTTATTTGAGCAGCCACAACCTGTTAGCAGCCTAATTTACGGCTTCAACAACATTCTTGAACTTCCTCAACATTAAGTTGTTTCAAATTTTTTTTTATCATGGCCATAATATGCCCTAACTTTATAGCTTTCACTGATGTTCCTCACAAGTTAGATGTGCGTCATATCTGCATGCTCCAACTTCTGACCAAAATTGATTATTTCTCAGTCTATCAAATTCATATTAACACACATTACAAAAGCTGAGAACAGAACTATGCAGATTGCAGATATTTAAAATCAATCAAAATTTAAACTACAAGTTGTGAAATAACAACTAATTCAAAAAAAATTGCTCTAAAGCAGCAAGTTAGAGATACCAACCAATGATTGGAGCAGAGATAGCTCAAAATCAATGGACCGCAAAGACATCTTAGCGATGTCGGAGATCGCAGCCTCTCGAACGCCAGGGGCATCGCTCGTCAAGTCCTCGTAGGCAGCCTCGAACGCTTCCTGCCAAAATCGAGGCAATCTGATCCTTCGGCTGTTTGTATACACGTCCCACATGTGCTTAACAACCTTCTCTCTCTCCTCCATTTCCTGTCTCACACCGTTCAAACAAGATCCACTTCATTCACAACTACATCATTGTATACACATATCTATACTATCTGTTCTATTAAATAAGTCCAACACCAAACTTAGTGCATATGTCACAAAAATTGCTATTTTGAAAATGCTCATGACAGTTTGAAATTGCCTACGTGAAAAAACTGATTCAAATCCTCAAAATTTCAACTATTCTCATCTTTTTCGTTCCTCAATTACATGTATTTGCACAATCATCGCGTTTGCAAATGCAGCTTCTATGTACACATATCTATACTTCTATACTATCTATAAAGCCAACCAGACTTGACATAGATGTCAGATATTCTGCTATTTCGAAAATGCACAAGACATTTTGAAAATTGCCTATATGTGGAAATTTTGATTCAGATCCTCAAAATTTCAACTATTCTATCTTCTTCATTTCTCAATTACATGCGTTTCACACACACACACACACACACACACATATATATATATAGAGAGAGAGAGAGAATAGGAATTACGAGAACGTCGAGATCGTCGTGGATGGGAATGTCGAAGTCATCGGAGAAGCGGTTGAGATTGCCGGCGGACCACCGGAGGGAGACAGAGCCGGTGAGCATGGACCAGAAAGCCAGAAGCAAGATGGCGGATAGTGCCCAGAATTTGTACCGGCCTTTACCGAATGGACTCGAATCGGAGGTCTCTTTCTGTGTATGTGTGTGTGTATGTGTATGTGCTGTCGGTGTTGATATTGGTAGGGCATCATCATCCTTCATTTCTCGATTATCAAACACGCACAGAAAGAGAAAGAAAGGGAAATTTAAATGCGTTCGGTAATTTTTAATTGCCTTTAAGGTGTCTTCAGTGTCTGCAACTCGGATTTGGATGATGAATTTGATCTCATTGATGACTGGGAGAGAGAGCTTTTGCTGTTTGGGGGGAAGGAAAGTGAATTTTCTGTTACGTTTTTTGCTAGAGTTTTATTTTATTTTATTTTAATTTTGGAGTATAAATTTTCTAAAATTCTTTGATGGTATTGATGATGTCTCTGTATGATGTGGTAAATTTATTTTTTATAACTTCACTCAAATTAGTTTAAAATTTCATAATAATCATTTTGTTTGATTTTGAACTTTTTAAAAATAGTTTTCAAAATTTTAATTTGTATTTTAAAATTTTTAATATTTTAATTACTTTTTACTTTTGAGATTGTGAATTATTTTAACTTAATAAAAATTTTAAAAAAATTAGCGCATCATTTTTTTTGTATTTATTGAATTTTTAAAATATTTTATTTATAAATATTTTATTTTTAAATATATTTAGATGGGGAAATTAGTAATTTTGAAAAATTATTACAAAAAGTGAAAATATTTATAACTTTAATTATTAATATTTACAATGTTTTATCACTTTTTCGTAAATATTTTTCCTAACCATCACTTCACTAATATATAATTCTCCCTATTTAGATTATATGAGTATTTAAAAATTGAAAAAAATGACTAAAAGATGAAGAAAAAAAAAGCATTAAAATTAACAAAACATGAAAAATAAAAATTTTAAAACTCAATATGTATTTATTTTGTTAAATGTATCATACTATAATATGTTAGATAATATGTTAGTTGTTGATATGTTAGTATTATAATAGTAATAGGATAGTGATTCCTTAAATCATAATATGTTTCTTTCCTTTTAAGCCTTTCGGCTACTTTCGGTTTGTAACGTTCCTTTTGTTCTCTCTCTCCTCTACAAAGGAGAGAGCTCAACTGAACATTTGATATACAAATTCAATACATCAATAACATCAACATAGGGGTGGGTGGCAACCTGGTAAGGGCCTGGGGTTTAAGCCCCTAGGTCCTGGGTTCAATTCCCTTTTGAGCCAATTTCTTGGGCGTAGCACAATTGGTTAGAAGGTTGGCCTCAGGATGCCTAATCAGCAGCTTGGTGTGAGTTTAATACTCCCCCGTTGTGCAAGTCCTGACTTAAGCGGAGCTTACCTTGGGAGGTCAGGACAAGCTTCCTAGTGATCTCCTCAAAGGGGGTGCTGCCTTGGACCTGCGGGAGAGTGGGAGGATTTTCATGTAACAAAAAAAAAAAAACATCAATATATACACAATTTTCATTCTCTCTCTTTCAGTATACATTATTCTATTTCTCTATACATCGAAATTAACATATTTCAATTTTAGCCTTCAAAGTGAGTACAAATTTCAATTGTTCTATGAAGGATGATGGATGGGTGTTGATAGGTGGTTCTGGATTTTATTTATTTATTTTTATATATATATAGAGTAAGAATCACAAACATTCCACAAATTAAATAAAAATATACAAGCAAAACATTTTATCATAGAGACTCTTGACATTTAGAAATTGTATCAGTCACATTTTTATTGGCCATCACTAAATTAATTATTTTAACAAAAAGTTAGTTTTACCTTTCGATTTAAATTGCAAACAACCCTGAACATCAACAAAAATATCAACATTGGTAACAATAATGAGATTTTGATTTTAACGAAAATAAATTTTAAATGTTGGGAAGTGTTCATGTATTTTGTCAAAGAGTGTCCATGATATATTTTTATTTGTTGCAATTTGTTTTTGTTGAAGGGTAAAATTGAAACAATATATGCTAAGTCTGGAGTTTTGAATTCATTTGGAAGATATTATAAAAATAGGATTTAGTTATCTAAATTGAAGTTAATAGGATTTTATGGTAATTTGAAGAGAAAAAATTGTCCTTATTGGTAATTTTTTCAAAATTATTTGGTGCTCTTTCAAAATTAAGTATCCAAAATTTAATTAAAATTTTGTTTAATTTGAAAATTCAATGAAAACTTAGTGATATCATCTCATAATTAATTTCGTGCTAAATGTAAAAACCATGTCCTTAGATTTTAAAACTATTAATTTGACAAATAAATTAAAATAAATAGAACTAATTAATTTGACTAACCATCCAAAAAATCTACATTTAAAAACAAAAGATAACTTGAAATGCGAGCAAAACAATTGCCTTACGAAAAAATTTGTATCTCAATTTGTGTGGCTAGTTTCTATTTTTTTGGCTCCACATTTGTTTTCATTTTTGATAACTTATTTATATTCTAAAACATAAAAAATAAAACAACATAATAAACTCATTTGGTAAACTATTTTCAAAATTATTTGTGCTTCTTTTTTTTTTTTTTTTAAACCCCATTTTTAGAAAGCAATTTTAATCTATTAGTATTTCAGTTTTATTATCTGATGTGTTAAATTCGAACCTAACATGTTATGTTACAACTTTCTCTTTCCCTACTCCTTTGAATGATTGTAAAAAAAAACAATAATAATAATTACTTGGGCTCTACCATCGGGGCTATTGGGCCTGCTCCCCCATGGGCAATTATGTGAAGATGGGCCGGCCTGTAACTCTGCTCTCCAAAACCTGAGTCAACCTACAATTGGGCCTATAGAAGATAACAAGCCCATTTTGGATTTGACAATTGGGCCTAGTTCCCAAACATAGCTTCCAGCTAGAGGTAGTTCAAATTTCAAAAAAATAAAAAAATAAAAAAATAAAAATAAATGTTAACTACCATAAATTTTTGCGAGAAATTTATCTTGAAAATGAGGTATATAGTAGGGGTTGTTGAGGATGATTTAAATAAGTGTACTTTTTGACTTTTTATGAAATATGGGTTGTGTTTGAAATGATGTGTTAAAAAAGTAATGTGACTTAAATAAGATGATATAACTTAAATAGGATAGTAATTTTCTGACTTTTTGACTTTTTTCAAACATATCAAACCAACCCTTATAAGTTGATGTGATGTGGACCACACTGAAAATGATTGTGATTGATAGATATTCTTTTTTAATTTTTCTCAAATATGAAGTATTGTTGAAATTAAAAAGTTCAAGTGAAATGATGTGAATGGAGCAATGGTTACCGGTGTAGCGACAGTGATTAAAAAGATGAGACAGTGATTCCTTACCATTTGTTCGGATGATTAAAAAGAGGAGAGAAATTGTGAGAAAATCATGAAGAAAGGAAGTAGAAGAAGTTATCCCTGGTGCCTTTTGGGGAAAAATAAAACTGCACTTTGTAGAAATTTTGTATCTAAATTATCCTTTAATTACAAATATAAATAAATAAGATACATATCCTCACCTCCCGACACCATAGTCATATCATTTACTTTCTCACATATCATACCAAATGGAGTCCAAATACTACGATATATAAGAGTTTTAGAAATCAAATTTATTAGTATTTAAAATTGAAAATTTTGTTACAAAAATATTAGGGGACCAATTTGTGTCATCGCGATTATAGTTGCTTAAAGATTATCTTGAAAAGTCGAAACAAGAACTTTTAGTGACAAAATTTTAAAAATATCACTAATAAATGCATGCACAAAAATAATTTGGTTTCCAAAGATTTATTTTTTAAACAAAAATTTTGGTCACAGAAGGATAGTAATTCATCATTAAATATGTCTAATTTCTTCGCAAAAATACAACATTGACAATTTTAATAACTAAAATATTTTGTTCATAAAAAATAATTTTATCTCTAAAATCTTAATTTATTATAGTAAAAACTCAACTCCTCATCTCAAGATCAAGTCTAAAAATTTTCTACACTCAACTCTTCCCCTCTTACCAAACTCATCCCCTCCTACCAAAAAGAAAATAATATTAATTTTAATAACAATAATAATAATGGAATAGAGGATGAGTAATCTCAGAAACTGGAATTGACTAGGACATTTGTGTGTAAAAAATGGAGCTTTAACTTTAGTGCCCCCTAAAAGAAGAGAGAGAAGATTAAGAGAGCTTATTGCATGCATATATGATTTTGTTCCCTTGGATCCCCACCTTGTGTTTTAAAAAGGTGGCTGACCTGACTTTCTTTCTTCTTCTTTTTTTCAGTAGACACTAAAAGTTGTATCTCCAAGCAAAGCTATAGGCTCCTTTCATTGCATGCTTTGGAAGTGTTGCAATGTGATATGATGCTAACATGGTGGAGGCAAAAGTTTTTTTTCTTCTCTTTTTGACCTCCCAAGTAGAGCAAATTGTAACATATCTTCACTATGTCTTTGAGAAGGTATCAAATTGTTGGTGGGTAGATAAAAAAAAACTAAAGCCCAACAAAGCACTAAATAGTTATACATTAAATACCAATTTTTATTAAATTAAAAAAATAAAAATATTTTAAACATGTTACCGACTAATTTGATCTAACTCAAAAACTAAAAGGTTATGAATCTTCCTACGTATGTAAAATGGTTATAGTGGTGCAGATAATTGAATGAGTAATGAAAAATAGTACACAAATAAAAAAATTCATTCAAAATGATGTGATAGCGTCAAGTATAGTATTGAAACTAAGAATCATAATAAAAAAACATTTATGCTTGCAATAATGCTACAAACACAAGTAAAATTAACCTCTTCAACAGGTGTGAAATTCTTACTTTCAACAAGAATTTCAAATCTTAACGTAGTTTAAACCAAGAAATTCTAGCCTAGTTGGCTAATCCTTTGGCCACCAAGTTTCTCTAAAGAGGAGGTCTTAGGTTTCACTCTTAGGAAGGTGTATGAGTGTGAGTTTCAATTTCTTAAACTGTTAATTAAGGTGTTAACCTAACAACTAAGCAGCTAACTTTAGCCAAAAATAAATAAATAAATAAAAAACATAGTGTGGTTTATAGGGTGATTTGGAGTGTATATTTAGCTTATTCCTTGGTTTTGAAATGAAAGGAGTATCAAGGTCACATCATTTTACATTTTAGTTATGTGTAAAAATGCTATTTGTATATTATTTCTGCTTTTGAAAACATTTATGTACAACTTGTATCATAATTAATATCTAGAACAAAATAAATACCAAAGAATATTTATAAATTTCAACCATTGGGGTTAGTCAAGTATTCAGGTTGTATACTTCAATAGGAGATTACAAATTTGACTCAATTATCTCCCCTAATATATCAAAAATAAAAAACAAAATTGAGATTTGAAAAAAATATAACAAGTTTTACAATTTTGACATAAACCTCCCTTTAAGTCTAAAGAGACTGTACTTAAAGAATATGTTATCGTGTTGAGTTCCATCGATAAAAAAAAATTTGATGATAAAAAAAGAAAAAAAAAAAAGTCTAAAGAGATTAAAACTAATGCAAATAGTGTAAAAATTCAAAAATGAACAATGTGCAACATACATTTAAATATAAAAAAGATAACATCATTTTTAGATTCAAATGACTGATAAAAAAGAAAATTTTAATATTATGTGAATTAAAATTTAAAAAAATATCATATAATTATGTTAAACTTGTAAGATTTACTATCCTTTTTTTTTAAATGTGAAGATAAGCTACTGTAATTTACCATTGTTCAATTTTATTGTGTCCTTTCTCACAGGGGTAGCTGGAGCTAGCTATTTATCCAATAGAAGGGACTGTAAATTTTATAATATTTCCAAAATTATAAAATAAACTTTGGGATCGGCAAAATGGCTTTACCTTTAACCAATATGTGTATATATATATGCTTTGAGAAATGAACACACAGCATGCTTTGGAATTTTACTTTTTCAACATGTGCGAAGTGTTTATTTGACAAAATTGTGTGATTTTACAATTTTTAACAAGTGTATCACTAAAATTTTAATGTTAATCAACAGTTTTCTCAATTTGAATTGAAAGAGCTTTCTTTCTTTTTTTTTTCTTTTTTTTTTGGAGTAAGCTTGAGCCTTTCTAATTTCTATTCATGAGTTAAAAGAAATAATTAGTTCTTAAAAATGTACTTTTTTTAGAAGTACAAATTGCAATTAATATTATCTCTAATTCAACCTAACCTAATATAAGGAGAAGGGATCTTTCAGTACCTTATCAGCTTTACAAAATCTCAATCTATACACTTGAACTTTCAACCATTCTCGTGAAAGTCTTGAAAGCAATCTCATTTGGGCTAGAGGTCATAGCACAAATCTTTTTTCAAAATTTAGAAAAGAGGGTGAAACTGCATACCTCGAGTGATGTGTTGATGAACATGTTCATTCATCTATCTTACCACTCATAATCACAGTCTTTTTTTTTTTCTTTGATTTTTTTTTTTTATTTAAAATTTGCTAAAAATCAAATCGAGTATATGTAAATACATGAAGCAAGGATCTCATGTTGTTGATAATCAACTAATTCAAGTGAATAAATTTGAACCAATCCAATGAGTTTTTCGCTGTTGAGATTACAAATAATAAAATTATCACTTTTTCTAATAGTTTAAATTTTTAAATAAATTAGTAGCCAACAACAACTCATATTATAAAGCAAACAATAAATTTTGTATTCGAATCTCAGGTTTAATTATTTTTTTTCTAACAGTTCATAGTGTATGAATTGATAACAAGGTGTAAATTTGAGCACTACTTGTGACAAGAAGTCCTAATGTCATCCAACCTGTCATATACTCAATGCATATGAAATATTTTTGCTTCACAGCCATGCAAAGAATGTAGTTATAACCTGTTAGGTAATCAGCAAATAATACAAACAATGACATGCATATATTTTTTTTGGTAAGAAACAATGGAAGCTCCATATGTAAGAATGAATGGTGGTGTGGATAATTTTGGTAACCATGAAAAGGAAATCTATGAAAAATATTTGGTAGGGCTGGCTGGCAAAGAATACAACTATATACATATAAATATACTGAGGGAGAGAGATACATTGTCTTGTCTTGTGTGTGTCTCTTATTTTTAGAAATTCTCTTGGGAGGCGGCTCCTTCTGTCATTCAGGTTTCCATGATAAAATAATCCTAATTCATTAATGAAGAGAGAGAGAGAGTCATTTGAGAGAAACAAAGATGACGCTCCTACAGCACTTCCGGGCTTCTTTTTCTTTTTTTTTTTTTTTTTTTTTTTTTTTTTTTTTTTGAGAGTGAGTTGGTTTTTTTATTTTTTTATTTTTTTAATTATTTTAATTTGGGTTAAAAAGTTTGATTTGGAAAAAAAATTTTAATTTTTTTTGTGAGAGAAGAGTGTAATGACTATGGATTAGATGTGATGTTTTATTTTTTTATGACTAAAACAGTATATTTTGTCTTTTGTGACTAAAATAACCAAAATAGCTCCAAATCCTTCTTCTCAAACAGAGCCACACAAGCTCCACAAATGTTCTTGGTAAGGTTAGGGATATTAATTTTTTTATTAAATAAATAATTAAATATTTTATATGAGTGTGGAGTTTAGGGTTTTATGAATCTCACCGATATTTATTTAATAAAAAATTTAGGACCGGTACTATTTTCTATCATTCTTGTGACTAAAGTGTAAAACAAGGGTTGATAAAATGTTTTGGGGGAATTTGCATAATGTCAGATAATTTAGGGAGGTTAGTGTAATTTTAAAATTTTCAAGGAATGTCAACAATTATTAGAAACATTAAAATGGTAATTGTAGCTGGCCCTTAAATTATTTTAATTTGAGGTAAATTACATTTTGTCTCCTTTATGTTTAATCACTTTCTTATTTTAGCCTTTAATTTATTTTTTAACTTTAACCATTCATATTTCAAGTTTTTTTTTTTCTTCAATTTACTCTTAATTTTTTTTTTCAAAATTAGACAAAAATGTCAAAATAATTGTTATATAAAATTAAAAATATATTATATTGAAGTTTGAATTTGTGTCAAAGGTGTGAGTTATATATAATGAAATATTTTTATATCACGTGACTATTAATAAAATATTTTTTATCTAATTTTTAATAGAAATTGACTTTCAAAATAAATTAGAAAAATTTAAAATATAAAGGACGAAAGTGAAAAAAAATTATAAACCAAAATGATAAAATAAAAGAATAGTGTTATATGTATCAATTAATGTATACACTAGTGTATTAACAGATGATGTGGTATCATTTATATAATTTTGGGTGTTTATAACTTGTACAATAAATATAGTCAATAATAATATCATAACACTAGTTGGTACACTTGCATGTACACTAATTGATGCATATAGTGCTACTAAAAATAAAATGTAATTTCCCTTTAATTTGCTACATTGGCTTCGCTTGGAAAGCAAAAGTTAGGATTTTTTTAGCTATTTTAGTCACAAAAAATAAAATAAACTTTTTAACTTAATAAGACAAAATATCACATCTAACCTATAATTATTACATTTTTTTATTAAAAAAAAGTCAAAAAAATCAAAAAAAACCTAAAATTCTTCCTAAATCAGACTTTTTAAACCTAGACTAAAAAAAAATCAAAGAGCCAAAAACCATATCTCAAACGATCCCACTGTCTGTATATGAACCAGACTTTTCTCAGACACAAAGTTCACACTTTTTGAGAGAGACAGAGAGAGAGAGAGAGAAAAGATGGCGAAACGTTTCAAGCTTAGGATCTCCCGAGTAATCCCATCCTTCCAATCCTGCCGCTCCAAAGACCCCTCCACTCTCCCAGAAGATCCTGTCCCTTCATTCCTCCGACTCTCCCCCACTCTCCACCACGTTGACTTCCCTCCGGCGACCCCACCCCCTTCCAAACCCCACCGCTCCTCCTCCTTCAAGCGCCACGTGTCCTCCGCCTTCACATCCGTCGGTTGTGGCTTCCTCTCCAAATCCGGCGCACAGTACCCTTCCGACGACGACCTCACCGATTCACCACCCCAATTCAAGTGGCAAAAAGAAGACAAGTGGCACGTCATCGCCAAAGTCCACGACGAGACCACACCTCGCCGGAAAATCTTCAACTCGTCGGTTTCCGGCGGCTCCGACGCCGACCTCTTCCCTCCGCCGCCTCCGCCACCTCCCACGGTGGCGAAGAAGAAGAAACGACGTAGCAAGATGAAGAAAACGACGGCGAAAATCCGGTTGAGCACTTCCTCGGCCGAGACCGTGAACGGGTTGTTTAGCAGCGAAGCCGAGGAAGAAGAAGAAACGGAAACCCTAGTTTCGTCTTCTAGAAGCTTCTCGACGGACTCTTCGTCGTCGGAGTTCAACCCCCACTTGGAGACCATTCGCGAGACCCCCATTTCACGGCGTCCCAAAACAAAGAAAGTGAAGAGATCGAAGCGCAATGTGAAAATCTTGTGCAGGCAAGGATCCATAGTTTTTAATTCCTTTTAATAATGTCAAAATTTTATCAGCTCCTCTCTATAGTTTTTTTTTAAAAATGTTTTTAATGATACAAAGGAAACATGTTTATTAGATTTTTTTTTTCTTATTATATAAGATAAATTACACTGACTTTGTTTGGAAAAATATATTAGTAAGTTTTATAATTTGGACATAATTTATATTGAGATTTTAATTTATTTTAATCAACAATTTGTCATTTTTATATTGTTATTTTTAATCACCTTGCTTGGTTAGGTTTTTCAAAAAATATTTTTTAGAAAAAACTATTTTCTTGTTTTTCTTATTTTTTTGTTTTTATTGAATTTTTTTTTAATATTTTAAGTAATTTGTTTTTTTACTTTTTAGACATAGCTAACATAAATATATTTAAAAAGTAAAAAAATTATGAAAAAAACTTTTTAAAAATTCACTAAATACTAAAAATACAAAAAAAAAATATGAGAATTCAGTATATTTTTTGTATTCTTATGTATTTTTTAATTTTTTAAAATATTTTTTCATAATTTTTTTACTTTTTAGGTGCATTTAAAAAAGTAAAAAAAATGTTTAAAATTTTAAAAATATTTACTAAAAATAAAAAAAAATACGAAAATCAAAAAACTCAGTTTTTAAAAAACTTAATCCTTTCGGTTTTCAAAAAACTTAATCCAAAAAACTTAAATTAAACACTGAATACTGTCATATCTTTTATAAAAATATATATATTTTATGTTATTTATTTTTATATTTTTGCATCATCTACATTATTTTAAATTCATTTAATTTTAGAGAGTATTTGGAGTGCATTATAGAAGTGTATTTTTTTAATTTTTTTTATCTTTTTTAGATCACATTATTTCTTTATTTTTTTACATATTTTTTCATAAAATATTAAACATTATATTTATTTAGATCATCCAAACACTCCACTAAAAGAGAGCAGAGCCAGTATGTTTATATCAAAATTATAAAATTTATTGTATTTTTTTTTTAAAATTTCAAGACAAGTAAGATATTTTTTTTAATAAAAAAAATTGTAAGTATATTATGTTGAAATTCTGGGTCCGTCCTATGTGTAGATCATCAGTGTCGACGCCGGAGAGCGAGTCACCGGCGAGACTGTCGGTGTTTCAGAAGCTGATACCGTGTGTGGTGGAAGGGAAAGTGAAGGAAAGTTTCGCGGTGGTGAAGAAATCAGAGGACCCTTACGAGGATTTCAAGAGGTCGATGATGGAGATGATTTTGGAGAAGCAGATGTTTGAGGCAGAAGATTTGGAGCAGCTGTTGCGGTGTTTCTTGTCGCTGAATTCGAGACGCTTCCACGGGATGATTGTTGAGGCTTTCACTGAGATTTGGGAGGTTTTGTTTTGTAGAACTTCGACTCACCTACGAGTTTCCAAAGCTCTTTGAGAAGATCATTAAAAAATGTTGTTATTGTTTTACTTTTGATGTAGTTATGGTAAGTTTATTACTACTAATATGTAAGATTATTGTTGACATATGGGTGATATTACATATGTGTATGTTTTTGTATTTCTATAGCTCCCTTTATAATTCACTGTGCTGTTAGCAAACCCTGCATGCATTGCCACGAACACTTGAAATCTCTTATGGGTTCTATAAGAACTTACAACCACACAGGAATTTCCAACTTTTATGATGTGTTTGGTTGGGAGATTTGGAGAGAGATTTGGAAAGGGAAAGGGAAAAGGTGTGTGAAATTAGGTGAAATGTAAATATATTTTATTCATATTTCACCTAACTTTTTCTTTTTCCTTTCTAAATTCCTCCAACCAAACACAGCGTTATAGTTTGTTTGGATTGAATGATTTAAAGAGGAAGAAAAAATGAAGAGAATTTAGTTTATTTTCATACGTACTTTTTATTTTATTTGTTAAAGTCAAGTGATTGGGAGAAAAAATAAATAGGAGAGAAACCATTTTTTTCTTCTTTTAGCTTAATCAAACAAAAGGGATGGGAAATATAATAAAAAAATTTGGGACAAATTACATCCATAATTCCTATAGTATGACTCTTGTATTATTTTGATCTATGTAATTTTAATTGGCTCAATTTTGATAATAAATTTATGATTGTCTCAATTTGATCAGATTGATTATAATTTTTTTTTAATGGAAAATATATATACTTAAGTAGCATGATCATGTTTTTATAAGTAAAATTATTAACTTGTTCTGAACTTAGTGAGTTAATTTTAATCAACTCAATAATCATTTTCTTTCAAAAATCCTAATTGGTATATTAATTAAATTAAATTGACACAATCTAAAATTAAAAGTCAAAATTAAGTTAATTGAAATGATAGAAACCAAAATGACATAAATGATAAAAAGTAGAAACTATAGATATATTCGTCCATTTTTTTCTTTTGTCAATTAATTTAACAAATCATTGTTTTATATTCTTATTGAATTACTTCAGACAAAAAATGCTATACATGATGGAGCTTTTTTTCTCATGTTGTCTATGGTGTTAATATAGATACAATACAAGCAAGTTCAATATTATAACATGTGTGAGTTTAAAATTATGTATAACATTTCTACAAGGGGAAATTATCTACAGGTCCTATTTGAAATATGTGTACACTATTTAATCCAATAACTTTTTGAGTAGTCCCAAAAGTCCTACTTTCCTTCTCTCTCTCTCTCTCTCTGCTTTTTGCCTCACTCTTTATGTTTTCCTTTCTCTATTTTTTTCTGCATTTTCCTCTCATCTTCTTTGTCATGGATGACTACTTCTTCTCTTTCTCTTTCCGATATATAGTCACCGGCGACCGACTACTACCATCGATTGGGATTCACCGGCAACCACCGATCGCCGATTCCTTACTTTACCGTCACCGACGATAAAGAAGATATGTTTCCGACGAAGAAGATTAGTAGATCTACTCAGATCTGATAAATGCTTAATAGATTTTTGTTTTGAAATTGTAACATTTTACAGTTTCAAAACTTATTTTTCAGTTTGATCAATATTGGAGATTATTTGCTTAAACCTTACAAAAATTGAAAAATATATGTTTTTCCCATTGTTACTGTTTTTTGTCGTTTCATTTTTTTTTCTTTTAGTTTATCAATATTTAGCACATTTTGTTATGTTTTTTCGCTCTAATTTCTCCATTTATTCCTCTCTTTTTTTTTCCGACAATATTCTAGACATTCCGGTGAGTCTCCAGTGATATTCTTAACGTCCAGTGAACGTTCTGAACATTCCGGTGACTTCCATTAACGTTCTTAACACTCCGGTGAACTTCCGGCGACACTCCGGCAACTTCCCGGGGAAGCTGAACAATCCGACGAGTCTCCGGTGACCGTTTGACAGAAATCTGACAGTAAGAAGATGTAACAGTGTCTATAAATTTAAAAAAAAAAAAAAAAGAGTAAGATTTTTTAGTAACAATTAAAATTGTATAGAACTAATTGATATAAATATTTTATTTAAAAATTAAATAAATTTTAAACTTTGTATAGGAGACTTATTGATAAGTCTCCTTTTCTACAAATGGATATGAGACTTGATTTCTCGAGGCAATTGGCCAAACAGATGTGACCTATCAGAAGTGTTTTCAAGATACACAGATTCAATACAAAATAGCACTGTATTTTTGATATACAAAGCCAAACGATAAAAACAAGACAAAATTTTGGAGTTTAGTTACAAGACTACAAGTTGCTACAGGTCTAGCTATAGGGGTCTCTTGGGAAGTTACAAAAAAAAATCAGTTTGTTAGCGTTTCACTTTTTTTAAGTTAAAAAAATCAATTTTTTTACTCAAAATAACTCAATTAAAAGTCAAAACGCCACTTTTTTACTAAGGACTTTTTTTAAGTGTGCAACCCACAATGTGCCACTTACACAAAAAGTATAAGTGGAAGGTGAAAACAAAAGCAGGACTGCAAACAGAAAAGACATAAGTGTAAGGCGTAAGTTACACACCATAACAGTACCCTTTTACTAATGTCTAAAAACACTACATAGTAAACAAATTTTGCATCTATCATTTGTATGAAGAAAAATATTAGGCATTATAAAAAATATTTCATGAAATTGACCATGAATGAATCTACATCCTTATATTATACTTTAAAATTTATTATATATTTAATTTAAGAGTCAAAAATATTTCATAATCATTTTTATAAAATGTTTTTTATGATAGTTAACATTATGCTGCTATGAATAGCTCGTAATGCTGCGTCCCTTTCGAGGTCAGAATCTTTTATCATGACTCTATTCCTTGCGTGCTTGATTCACTACTATTAGAATAGTTTTTCTCGTTAAAATATTTCCGAAATGTTATTAAACAAGACTGACTTCTATTTATTGACAATATCTTTTGTTCTATGCAGGGATCCAAAGTATCCACTTTGCGTGATAACAAATTTTGTTGTGAAAATTATGTAAATGGTCTTTGAAATTTATACGATGTGTTAATTTGATTCTTATTATTTTAATTTGTTTAATTTTATTTTTTAATTTAACAGATTATGTTATATTGGCGCAATAAATAACGGCCGTTAGGTTTGGCGGATGAAAACTTAAACGATGTGTCGATTTAGTCCTGTAATTTACACGATATATCCATTTGGTTTCTGTCAAAATTAAGCAAATTAAAACAATATGGACTAAATTGACACCTCATGTAAATTACATAGACTAAATTGATACATCATGTAAACTATAGGGACCAAATTGACACATCGTTTGAGCACGTGACGACTTTTTGTCCACCAAAGCTAATGACCGTTATTTATTAGACTAGTATGACACAATCTGTTAAATTAAAAGACAAAATCGAGAAAATTAAAACAACAGTGACTGAATTGACACATCATGTAAACTGTAAAGATTATTTACATAATTTATTCAATTTTGTTTGTTGATTGGATTCGATTCAAAAGGAATTGCATTTTCTTGTCCACATGGCAAGGAACTATGTAAAATGAAAAAGACAGTAATGAGGAAAATAAACAAATATATAAATAAAAGGGCTCAACGCGTAAAGATTTTAAAGTTAATATTTTTTTTTTATCTTCAAAAATAAAAATTTTGTCACAAAAACATTTGGAGACCGATACTAGACAAATTGTTAGATAGAAGGGAGTCTTAACAAGGGTTTAATGAAATCTCTTAAAAGTTTGTCGGCAAATTGTCGGACATATGGAGCCTAGTACCCATCTACATTGACAACTCTCCCATATCTTTTCAGTTGGCATGGAATGAAACCATTAAGCGACACGCTATTTTTTGCTTTCAAGACTTCAAAGTATTAATTCAACCATGCATGTGCGCTTCTATGCATTAGAGACCACAAAAATAACAGACAAAAAATCAAAAACTTTATGTAACTAAAATTTGCTAAACATTAAACACATCTATCAATACAAAGAAAATAGGGGCATTTACTCTAATAGTACAAGAACTTCAAACTAGTCATTCATAAATTAAAGGAAGATAGAAAAGGAGGTAGAAGATTTGGATTATAAAAAATTTTAAAAACTAAAATAAAATAAAAAAACGCCATAAAAAGGAGACTGAAGAAAGGTTTAATGAAATCTATTAAACGTATGTTGGCAAACACTTGGACGTGAAAAATTCTAAGAACATAAAATTGAAACACAAAAACTTTTTGCTTATGTGAGATAAGTGATGAGATCTATGTGTGAGTCCCATTTTATATAACCCATTTGTAATTGTTTATGTGTTTTATATTTGTGTTCCTAATATTGCTTCTGACATAGTGACAACCATCTTATTTTTTGGAAAAATTACAATTCAGTGCAAATTTAAAGAACAAAAATTACACATCAACTGTAAACTTTATAAATATTAATAATTAAGGTTGTGTTTGGTTGTGATTTCAAAACGTGATAGTTTGAGTATGATGTTTGTTCAGTGTTTTGGAATCACGTTTCAAACGCTCTGCAGAGAGCTCTGTCTCTGCTCTGCCTCAGTCGTGCATTTCAGCGTTTTTTTTTTTTTAAATTTTGCCTGACTTGACGTCCGGCCGGTTGACCGGAATAGTGAAATTTTTTTTTTCAATTGATTTATATAATCGAAAAAAATATTTTCTGAAATTTTTAAAATTTTTTATGTGCTTTAAAATAATTTTGAGTTGTATGTTTAATTATGAGTTGTAAATTTTTGTATCACATATCAAATGTCACATCAATAATTCCCCATTCAAATCAAAACCCTTTTCAAAACTATTTTCAAAACTCTTTACCAAACAAATTTTTTACACTCAAATCATAATTCTACAACACACAAACTCAAAATACAACTCATACTCTCAAATCACATTTACAAAACCCTACCAAATACTACCTAATTTTTTTTAATTTTTTATGTATCTGTAAAGATTTTTTCAAAAGACCATTAAATTGAAATTTCCCATTATTTTTTCAGTTGGGCATAGCATGAAACCATGAGACAACACACTATTTTTTTGCTTTCAAGACTTCAAGTATTGATTCAACAAATGTGCATTGTCGAGCTTCTATGTGCATTTTCGTTAAAGCAATCGAGACATCTAGCAATAAAAAAAGTATGGGCTATTTAGTGAAAGAACTTTGAAATTACTTACAGATATCAATAAATTAGAGGAAGAGCGTTTGGCCATGATCCAAAGTCAATCGATTAGGCACTCAACTTTTCGAACAAGCTCGACAAAAGTAAAACATGTTTATCACTTTTTGGAGAGAGAGATTGTGATTTGTGACCCCCCAGTAGTTGACCACATGATTCATTACATTAAAATTTATTTGATTAATAAATTTAAATAAAATTTTGAAAAATAAATGCGGAATAATTTTTTTAATAATATATTTTTTTATATTTGGTTTATACTTTATTTGCATATCTCTTTGTTTTTTTTAATTTATTTTTTAATTATTATATAAATTCATGATCTAAATATAATGTTAAATAAATAAATAAATAAATTGATGGAGTGGTAATGATCTTTGCTGTAAATAGATGGATGGAATGGTCGCTTCCTTTTCAGCTTTGCACAATTCTAATTATTCCCTTGCACATGGTTCTATTCTATGGACTATGGTCTACCCTCTACCCTATTTATTATTATTTTTTGGGTCAAATATTTCATTAATAGTCTCTACACTTGTGTTTAAATATTAGTTTTTAAAATTTTTAAAGAAAAATGGTCTACTGCAATTATCTGATAGACGTTATGAGTAAACAATAGAGTCGCAATTCTTACTTTATTTTATTTTAAATGTATTTATTTTTTTATCCTTATTATACGTAATTATTAAAATAGTTCAATAATTAACTTATAAGTGCAAAAGTAAAAAATATATATTAATGTAACTGTATTTAATAAGAATAAATAAGAGAGTATATTTAAAATAAAGTCGCCAGAATGACAATTCTAAAAAAACATTATCAAAATTTATTTATTTATTTCTATAGCATTAATAGTCACGAGCATATTGCTCTTGATAGAACGAAATAGTAAAACAAAAATTCATATACGACTTTATTTGGTTTGATTGGGTATCTCATTACTCATGTTCGCAGTTCTTTTATTCATTTTTCATAAATGCATTTTTAATGTCTAAAATTATACATGACTATGACATAGAGCTTATTTGACGATTCTTATTATAAGTTCAAAGCTGGTAATCAAAATAACATAAGTCAAAAAGTTTTTTTTTCCAACTTTCAGATAATCAACTTATTTAAATTAGTTTTGTTAAATAAATTATAAGTAGAAATTTTACTAAATAATCTATACTCTTAAATTAAAATAAACTATAATTAACTGATTTAAGTAGCAATAAGCAACTCATTAATTTCCTAAGCACACTAAAAAGATAGATTTTTTTTAGTATAGTTATGAAGAAGTATAGTGACAATAACAATTATTTAAACATCTTGCATGAATGCGACAGATAAGTTAAATGACTGAAGGCATCCCAGAGAACTCCGTTGAATTTCAAGATCCACTACACACTATTACAAAAATAGTTAAAGATCACACTTTGACAAAAAAAAAGATCTCACTTTTATTGAAAGTGTGATAAAAAAAATTATATTGATATTTTAATCACACTTAATTTGATTGAGTGTGATTATATTTATTTTTTATGTCACTTTTCAATTAAATGTGATTATATATATATTTTTTAATCACACCTTCTAATTAAAAGTGTAATTATATATACACTACTACTTTTTAATCACACTTTTTAAACAAGTGTGATTATATATATATTTTTTAATCACACATTCTAATTAAAGTGTGATTGTTTATATATTTTTTAATCACACCTTTTAATTAAAGTGTGATTATATATACACTACTACTTTTTAATCACACTTTTTAAACAAGTGTGATTATATATATATTTTTTAATCACACATTCTAATTAAAGTGTGATTATTTATATATTTTTTAATCACACCTTTTTAATTAATGTGTGATTGTATATACACTACTACTTTTTAATCACACTTTTTAAGTAAGTGTGATTATATATATATTTTTTAATCACACATTCTAATTAAAGTGTGATTATTTATATATTTTTTAATCACACCTTTTAATTAAAGTGTGATTATATATGCACTACTACTTTTTAATCACACTTTTTAAACAAGTGTGATTATTTATATATTTTTTAATCACACTTTTTAAGTAAGTGTGATTATATATATATATATATTTTTTTTAATCACACATTCTAATTAAAGTGTGATTATTTATATATTTTTTAATCACATCTTTTTAATTAATGTGTGATTATATATACACTACTACTTTTTAATCACACTTTTTAAGTAACACTACAAGAAAAGTGGGCTTATGAGACGGAACTTTTTGTGATGACACATTTGTCGTCGCAAAAAATGTGACCTTTTGAGACGGCACAACTTGCCGTCGCAAAAAATGTGACCTTTTGAGACGGCACAATTTGCCGTCGTAAAAAATATGACTTTTTGAGACGGCACGACTTGCTGTCTCGCAAAAAAAAAATGTGACTTTTTTTAGACGGTACAACTTGTCGTCGCGAAAAATATGCCCTTTTGAGACGGCACAATTTGTCGTCGCAAAAAAATGTGACTTTTTGAGACTTCATATATATAGTTACAAAATGGTTTAAATAAATGTAATAGTATTTTTCTATCATAAAAAAAAAAATTTGAAAAAAACGACGTCGTCTTACTCTTTTAATATAACATTTCTCTTTTCATTCATTTTTTCATCTTCCTGTCTCTCTATCTCTATCTCTGTCTCTCTTCTCTTTCTCTCTCTCACTCATCACTCTTCTCTGTCTGTCTATCTGTCTCTCTCTTTCTCTCTGTGTCTCTGTCTCTCTTCTCTTTCTCTCTCTCACGCATCACTCTTCTCTGTCTATCTGTATGTCTCTCTTTCTTTATATCTCTGTCTCTATCTCTCTTCTCTTTCTCTCTCTCACTCATCACTCTTCTCTGTCTGTCTGTCTCTCTTTCTCTCTGTGTCTCTCGCTCATCTCTCTTCTCTCCCTATCTCTCTTTCGTTTATCTCTTTTCGCTATTTTTTCTCTCTCTCTTTGTCTATCTCTCGAACATCTTTTGTTTCTCTCTTTTTTTTTCTCTCTCTCTATCTCTCTGTCTCTCTCATTTATCTCTCTTCTCTCTCTTTCTTTTTTTTCTATGTCTCTCTCTTGTTAATCTCTTTTCGCTTTCTTTCTCTCTCTTTTTGTTTATCTCTTGCTCATCTCTTGTTTCTCTCTCTTTTTCTGTCTCACTATCTCTCTATCTTTTTCTCTCTTTGACTATCTTTATCTCTTTCTCTCTCTGTCTCTGTCTCTCATTCATCACTTTTCTCTTTCTCTGTCTACCTGTCTGTTTGTCTGTCTCTCTCTTTCTTTCTCCCTCACTATGTTCGCCTTGCTCACTCTCTCCCTCATCACTTCTCTATTTATTGAGCTCCCTCTCGATTTATCGATCCAACCATGTTGGGGACCCCCAGTGGGCGGTGACCCCCAGCACCCCCACCTCCACGTGGGGGGCTGTAAGAGCAAGAGCGAAAAAAAATAAATAAATAAATTTTTTTTAACCAATCAGAAAACAGTAGGGGTGGTGGGGTCACTCCCACTGGGGGTCTAGGGCATTTTTCTTATCGATCCACTACAAGAAAATACACTTTTAACGACCACTTTGTCTCTTTCTCGCTCATCACTTTGTCTCTGTCTCTCTATCTCTCTTCTCTATCTATCTCTCACTCATCTCTCCCTCTCACCACCTATTTCCTCTACCACATTTACCACTATTGCAAATGTCATTCCACTACCACCACTACTACCACTGTTGCCACTCCACCTCTACGATTACCATTATTACCATTATCGCCACCACTCCACTACTACCACTACTACCATTACCTCTCCTCCACCACTGCCACTCCATCTCCTCTATCTGTCTCTCCCTTTCTCTATGTGTCTCTGTCTCTCTTCTCTTTCTCTCTCTCACTCATCACTCTTCTCTGTCTGTCCGTCTCTATCCTTCTCTCTGTGTCTCTGTCTCTCTTCTCTTTCTCTCTCTCACTCATCACTTTTCTTTGTCTGTTTACCTCTTTATTTTTCTCTGTGTCTCTCGTCCATCTCTCTTCTCTCTATCTCTTTCATCTATCTTCTCTCTTTGTCTCTTTTCTCTATCGCTCTCTCGCTCATCTCTTTCTTCTCTCTCTCGTTTATCTCTTTTGGCTCTTTCTCTCTCTCTCTCTATATCTTTTCACCTATTTTTCATCTTTCTTTCTTTCTT
Source organism: Camellia granthamiana (assembly GCA_036172215.1). Classification (NCBI taxonomy): domain Eukaryota; kingdom Viridiplantae; phylum Streptophyta; class Magnoliopsida; order Ericales; family Theaceae; genus Camellia; species Camellia granthamiana. The sequence continues at coordinate 108,282,465 of CM069906.1, forward strand.
TTCTTTCTCTCTCTCACTCATCACTCTTCTCTCCCTGTCTGTCTATTTGTCTCTCTCTCTCTCTCTCTCCCATTGTGTTCGCGTTGCTCACTATTTCCCTTCCGTCTTCTCTATTTACCGAGCTCCCTCTCGATTTATCGATCCACTACAAGAAAATACACTTTTAGCACCACTTTGTCTCTCTCTCTCGCTCACCACTGTATCTCTCTCTCTCTCTTTCCTTTATCTGTCTCCCACTTATCTCTCTCTCTCTCTCACAACCCATCTCCTCTACCATCTTCACTACTACTGCAAACGCCATTTCACTACCACCACTACTACCACGGTCGCCACTTCACCACTACGACTACCATTACAATATTTTTCATTAAAATATTACCCCTACTTCTACCAAATAAAAAATAATAATAAATTTTTTTTTCATTAAAAAAAAAAATAAAACAAATAAAATTTCAAGCTTAGTAACTAAAATAAAATAATTTTTTTTAAAAAAATTTTATTTTAACAAAAAATAAAGTTTTTTTGCGATGACAACCCCTATCGTAAAAAATAAATAAATTAAACAACGTTATTTTATTATTTAATTTTTTTAAAAAAATTGATTTTTTCTTCCCCCTCCCTCTCTTTTTCCATTCCCCCCTTTTTTTTTTCTTTTTTCATTCCCGCTCTGTTCCCCGCCGCCCGCCCAAAACCAAAAAACCCTAGTATGTTCTTACCCCTCCCTCTCTATCGATCGATCGAGCGCAGCAGCCGACGGAGAGCGGAGAGAGAGAGAGAGACAGAGAGAGAGAGAGAGAGAGAGAGAGAGAGAGACGGAGAGATGGTATGCGGCAACACATTTGTGAAGACTATATGCTCAATCTGCTACGAAGATCTCAAACCCATCGTCGAAGACCTTCAATCCATCTCACTACAAGAAAAATGAGATTTAACGACGTTCATTTAGCGATTTCGATTTTGATTTCGAAGTTCTCTCTCTCTGTCTCTCTCGATTTCGAAGCTCCACCGCCTCCACCATCTGCACCGGCGAGGGGAGCGAGCACTATCGTCTACTAAGGTGAGCACCACCTGATTCCCGCATTAGGGCTTTGGCGATGCATTGATTGAAGCCTCAATCATCATCGCTTTTACATTTATTGGTAATTATTCCCAGAATATTTAAAAATAATAATTTATTTTCTATATTTTTAGTGTTGTGTTTGGGTTTACAATCAGTGTTTTGAAGGAGTTTAAAAAAAAAAAAAAAACCTGATAAATGTAGTTGTAGTGATGGACAAATTTTCTTCTAAAAATCTGGTTCATTTTCAGCATTTTCATTATTAAAGGACAATGTTGATTTGGTTGTTGATTTTCGTTTGTGCAGAGAAGGATCGAGAATTGGGGGAAGCCTTAGAGAGAAGGCAGTTGAAGAGTTTCTGTTCTATATGAATTCTCTCTTCTGTGTAATTGCCATTCTATATATTTTTTTAATATAAATAAATTCTAGTCTCTATTCATCTGAACTGGTCAACTCTATATAACTTACAATTAGTCAGATTTGTGTTTTCCAGCAGTGTTAGGAGAGTGAGCGTGACAAGCATGTATGAAGAGCATTCAGTGGCTTGTTGATGAATAAAAGGCATTTCTTACAAAGAAAACAGGGCATGCATTTTCCCATTTGGGGGGTATTTAGCTGGACTAGATAAATAGAAAAACAAATATTGCAAGACAAATATAATTGAGATGATGCTAGTGATGTATGGGTGATGACACAAGTTATAAATGCCAAATATGCTGTACTATTAGATTTTGTTTTTGTAATGCTTCAAACACTACATATGGCTGAGGTTGGTAGAATTGTATTGCATTCTTTGGCTCTCTCTTTATTTTGATTGTGTACTACTATAAATTATAATTGACATCTTTTACTTTTTCACAACAGAAAAGACATTACCAGTTGTCCGAAAACAGCATTTATTGCTTTGCACATTGCTTATATGCAATGTTGTTGCCATGGAGGTACATATATTATGACATGTTGAAACAAGCTATTTTTAATAACATGTATCGTGAAGTACTTGATGTTTTTAGATGTTCTTTTTGTCAGACACTTCCCATATTTTTGGATAGTCTGGTTACTGCTTGGGGTGCCATCCTGATTTCAGTTACATTGATACTTCTGTTTGGAGAGGTGAGGGATTTATCTTAGGTAACATTTCTTTAGAAGAGAGCAATAAATTTTGGAACAGGTGGACAGCTGTTTCAATTTGCAGTGAAATTTATGGTTTATTAGGGTATTCGTGCCCGATTGTACCTACTTAAAACTGATTTCTTATCCCTGCAATTTGCTACATGGGCAATTGAGGTGGGAATGTGTCTGCCCATCTGTTCTGATAGAAAAAGTGCTTATTAGAAAACTTGAGTTATGTTCTTGTAGCATGGATACATTTTCTAAAGAAGTGCTCTTAGAAAACTCAAATCTATTTTTCGCATCATGATGTTTCAATTTTCCTGGTTAAATCAGCTGGTGAATTTGCATGTGCTAATTACTACTAGTCTGTGTGAACAGATTATACCACAATCTGTTTGTTCTAGATATGGGTTGGCTATTGGTGCAGCTGTAGCCCCATTTGTCCGCGTTCTTGTTTGGATTTGTTTTCCTGTAGCATATCCAATAAGCAAGGTACTTGTGTTTGCTCAGCACTATTGCATTGCATTACTTAAAGCAAATTCATTGGTTGGTCTTTCTAATTAGTCTTCTTGGCTACCCTTATTGTCTGTGATTTTCAGCTATTAGATTTTCTGCTAGGACATGGACATGTAGCACTTTTCCGTAGAACTGAGTTGAAAACACTAGTTGATTTGCATGGTAATGAGGTAAGTAGACACGTTTGTGAAAGTATTATGAACTAACGACATTATTTTTATTTTATTTATGATGCAATTTGGTCCATCCCCCTCCCTCCCACCCACCCACCCACACGCAAAAGAAAAAAAAGGTCTCCAATTGAGGAATCCTTAAAACATCCATCCAATACTCCTCCTTTTTTCCTACAAAATGTGCTGCTTGCAGGAATTTTAATTTTCTCGTCTATAAAAACATCTCCCGAAGTTAATGTTATCCCTTTTTTATTTTTCACTTCAAACTCCATTGCAAAGAGCTTCTTTTTCCTTCTGTTTTATCTTGTGACTTGATAGTCTTCTGATTACCTGTAAACAGGCTGGAAAAGGTGGAGAACTCACACATAATGAGACAACAATTATTGCTGGAGCACTTGGGCTTACTGAGAAAATAGCCAGTGATGCCATGACTCCCATATCTGACACTTTTGCTGTTGATATCAATGCCAAGCTTGACAGGTGTTGCATGCTTTGGAAAACTTTTGAATAGAAGGTTTACTTGAAGTCTTTTTTAACTTTGTTCTGATCATATATATGATGATGCTTGATATCTAATAGGGAGCTGATGAATTTAATTTTGGAGAAAGGGCATAGAAGAGTGCCAGTCTACTATGAGCAACCTACAAACATAATTGGACTTCTTTTGGTAAATTGTTTGTTTGTGCTTCATGTAATTTGAAAATAAATTGTTTATTTTGTCACTCTTTGGAGAATGATCATTTTTCAAGTGCCTTTAGTTTATTAGTATGCTCATTTTTTAAACTTGACATGCTGTTTTAGAACCATCTCTACTCATTTTCATTTTCTCTTATCCTCCTGCTTCACTCCGCCCTATCTAGAAAGCATATCTCATAGTTTGGGACCTTTTAGACTTTCATGCAGAAAAATTCTTTCTTTTGGTAAAGTACATGCAGATAAATTCTTGTGAGAGTCTGACATAAGAAGTTTTCTTGTGATTTTTACAGTGGAAAATAAGCTATAAAAAGATTTTGGCTCCTGATTTTGTTCTTGATGCAAAAGATGTATACACAAGAAGAGTTGAGAAGATATATTATGAATTTATTGCAGTATTATAACTTTGATTTATAGCTTGCTCTGCACCCTTTGATTTCAGTTTTACTCACAATTCACTTGAATTTGTTGTTGCTTTGATTTTACAAGCTGATTTGTTGGCAAATAGTTGATTAGATTAGCACAGGTAACTAGGTGGTCAATTAAAAATGATCAATAGGTGAGTGTCCAATGTCCGTTTTTGGGTTTATTGGTTAGAGCATCTCCAAAAAAGAAGGCAAAGGGGCTACATAAGGTATTTTTGCTAGTGAAGTTGATTTCTCTTCCTCTAATAGGTTCTACATCACAGGAGGTATTTTGTCCATTTTCATTTTTGCTCTTGACATCTAGCTAGCTAGCCTCCATTGCTAGGCAAAAGGTTTTTTTTTGCCGAGGTTTCCATCTCTGCTTGTTCCCTCAATTTTTATTACATCTCTGTTTGTTTTAACCCATTGTTATTTTTAAAAATATGATTGTGTAAAAATATTATTTTAAAAAATAATTTAATTATATATTAAAAAATTATTTTAAAAAATAATTTAAAATATTGCTTGAATAACATGCTTTGAAATTCTTTAGATGCTCTTTTCTGTTCTTGACTGTGTTTGTAACTTTGTTGCATCTGTAGGCATGTCACATTCATTGTCACTTTTAGAAGGTGTCACTGCATTAGAACATAGATAATATTTCATACATATTTCAAACAAATTATTCCCTTGACTATCTTTGTTTAGGTTTTGAGAAATAGGATCATAACATCAATGATATGTGGAATGGTGCTCTAGATTTTTTTTTCCCTGTTACTTTTTCTAAACTACTGATTCAGTTTGCTTCTCATCCAAAAATTAAGGCATTGGTTCCATTAGATTAACAGATTATCGTAGAAAGATTATTAATGACTAGCAAAAATCTGGGAGCTTAATGGGATTCTAAATGACTAAGTTTGAAGTGCCATTAGAAGAGGATTTGGGTTCAGTGACAGAATCCTTATTTCAAGCGTCCATTTTAATAAAATTATGCTCTCTCATTAGTCTATACATGCATTTGAGTTGTCATAGTAAAAGAAAAAAATGTGAGCAAGCAAATCCATTGAACTCAATTTATGAATACATATGTTTAACAATATTAGTTTTGTAAATGTTTCCTTTGATTACATGCATCAGTGTTATCAGGAACAATTGTTGATAAAGTAATTGCGGAGCTTGAGACCTGTGGATTCCAATGTTTGATTGCTGGAATTGGCGGGAACGGTCTTCAGATTTCCTTCCACTCTTCGTCCTGATTTTCTCAGAACAGGCACTAATCTTAAGTAAGAATTGCTGCTCCAATTTGAAATAATGTCTAAGATTTACACTTCTCTCACCATGTTTTGTCAATAATTGGTGTATGTACATTATTGTTGTTATTGTTATTTTTGTTGCACAAACTAGGCACCTTTTTGTTTCTGTTCTTGTGAAGTACCTGGAATATAACTGTGGGCTTGAGATCCTGTTTCCTGCTTCCTGTTGTTTGAAATAACTGTAAAATTGTATGGCATCCAGGTTCCAAATAGATGCTAACCTGTTCGGGTTTTGATTATTTGATGGTGCTTTTTCTTATTTTTAAAAAGCACCAAACAAGTTGTTTGGTAATGATAGGAGTGGCTTAAAATTAAGTAGATATCCTGATTATGGAGGCATACAGTTTTTTTCAAATTGTTGAGTGTGTTTTTTGTGTTTTACATGTTTACACAGGTTGATTGAAACCTTCTCATTTAGCTCCTTCCCTGTATAATAGAAACTTGATAGATCAACTTTGGAGTGTGTGAGGCTGCAGGAAAGGAATATGGCATTGGCCAAAGAGCTTGCAACATTGAAACTGTAAGTGCCTTCATACTAGTGACAGAACCATTTATGTTTCGAGTCTCCAAACGAACTTTGTTTATTATTTCGAAAATGTGTGTAAAATTATATGAAATTTAGATATATTTCATTCACATTTCAGCTATTTTTTCTCTTTCGCTTTTCAAATCCCTTCCCAAATCCCCCAACCAAACATAGCATTAAGTTTTCCTGTGTTTGGCTGGGCCTTGCTACCCACATAAAATAGTTTAGCATGCTATCTTCTTCTTGTTGCCATTTCTTTTGTGAGAATGTTGGTTGTAAAAAGCTAGATTTGATAATTTTTGGGATGACTTGGGTTTTGATATTCTTTTATTGATTTTGAAAATAAGTAAGTGTAATAAACAAACTTGATAGGATGAGTGAATTCACTGATTAAATGGGGCATTCTTGAACTCAGGACTAGACCAAATGCCCAATTGTTGACAGTTAAAAATATCAGTTTTTTGTCAATTTGTTTTTTACTGACTGCACAATTTGCAATGATTTTGTGTACCTTCAAATGGCTTAGAGCTTAAAACATGTATTCCAAGTGCGTAAAATTTGGATAGCTAAATTCTTATTCTAAAAATTTGTTTGGGCAACAATTGCTGGTTGACAAGCTATTTTCCGTTCCTGTGCTGTATAGCTACTAGCTAGATCATCTTATCTTGGATTGGTTGCTAACTATACTCTGAATTATTTACTTCATTTGCTATTCGTGGATATATAAACCAGGGCCAGAGGACACCAAATAAATGCTTTCGTTTTCAAGTTTAAAGAGCAAGGGATGAAGATGAAGTTCAGGTTCAATCCTGTCTCATCTTATCTCATCTTATCTTGGATTTGTTTGGTTGATTTGCTCGATATTCTGTTGAAAATCTTGTCAGAAAACATATATTTTCGGATTTAGTGACATTTTGGATGACATAGTTAAGCTTGAAGTTGCTCTTAAGGTAATTAAAACTCTTGTTGCAAATTACTGATCTGCCATAGAGATAGGTCACTGACATAGTTTTATTTTGATTATTTTAAGCTAAACTAACACATTTAAGTGCATTAAATTTTCAAGTCAAGTTTGATATATGTTTTTGCAGATTTTGTTGAGGGAATAGTTGATACGATCGAGCGGTTGATGTTGGGAGCTAAAGATTATGTTGCTCTTCTTCTTCTTTTTTTTTTTTTTTGAAGACTTGAATTTTTTAGTACAGTGTATTTAAAGATGGTTAATGGATAATATCTATTATAAATTTAATTAATTTGTTAATTTTGTTATTTTTCATTTACAAAAAATTGGTTGGTGCTTGTAATTGATTTTTTTGTTGTAGCAAACTCATATATGATTTTTTTTTAATAAATAATTATTTGCGACAGTAAAACAATAGTCGCTAAAAGTGTTTTTTATTTTTTTATTTTTTTTTGCGACGGCAAAATAGCTGTCGCAAAAAGTCTTTTGCGACTGTATTTTTATTATTTGCGACGGCATGTGACGGTCACAAAAGTATTTCTTTTAGTAGTGAATGTTATTAATCACACTTAAAAGATGTGATGTAAATATTTTTAATCATACTTAAAAGGTGTGATCTAAATGTTATTAATCACACTTAAAAAGTGTGATTAAAAATGACCCTTTTTAATCACACTTCCAAAGATCACACTTAAAAGGTGTGATCTAAATATTTTTAATCACACTTAAAAGGTGTGATCTAAATACTTTTAATCACACTTAAAAGGTGTGATTAAAAATGACCACTTTTAATCACACTCCCAAAGATCACACTTTAATAAAACTTAAAAAGTGTGATTAAATAACATACATCACACCAAAAAAGTGTGATCTTTATCTGTTTTTGTAGTAGTGACAACTTTGGTAAGACGCCAGAAGAAGAAGATCATCTGACCAGGAGCACTAAAAAAATCAAAAATTCCGTCTCCACTAGTGATGCGACCATGAACACTGGCACAGACATGGAGCTTGAAGGAACGAAGGAGGAAAGTTCAGTTAGAACCCCTACTTTGCTGGGTGGTCCTTCCCCTCCTAAATCTTTCAAGGAAGCTCTAGCTGCAACCAAAGTTGGTGATTATTTCTTTGAAAGTAGAGTGGAAATTCTTTCCTTTGATGAAGAGGATGAGGACCAAGAAGGATGGACTAAAATTCAGAGCACCGGTACAGAGCACATGGGACTCCCTGGAGTCACCCTACCAAAGAAACTACTGGAAAAGATAAGACAGCCATGGAATAATGCCCTACTCATTCGACTTTTGAGGAAAAGCATAGGATACAAAATGCTATGCACTTGAGTCAAACATCTCTGGGGACTACAAGGTGAATTCAATGCCATTGATTTGGGTTGTAATTACTCTCTCTTCAAATTTTCTGATCAGTCAGAATGTGATAAAGTCTTCACAGGGGGTCCATGGGTCATTATGGATCACTATCTCACTGTAAGATGTTGGGAACCAAATTTCAAACCATCGGAAGCTCTTAAAACAACAACCGCTGTCTGGGTTCGGTTTCCAGAGCTTCCGATTGAATACTACCAAGAGAAAGTCCTATTCGCAATTGCCAATGCTATTGGCAAACCACTTAAAATCAATTGGAACACGACCATGGCTACAAGAGGGAAATTTGCACGAGTATGTATTGAAATGGATCTCAGTAAACCACTGAAACCAAAATTCATTTTGGAAGGAAAGCGCTACAATATTGAGTATGAATCCCTCCATTCATTCTGCTTCCTTTGTGGTCGAATCGACCATAGAAAAGAAGCTTGCAGATTCAAGACTTCAAATGTTCATCCGGCAGAGAGGAATATAGTCGTTATCGACAAGGAATCCCTCAACAGTCAACAAATGGAGAGCAACGGTCCTCTGCAACTGGAAGAAAGGGAGGATGACTTATTTGGCCCATGTGTGCTCGTAACCAAACGTTCCAGAAGACCAATTCAGTCAAAAAGAGCCCAAGATCCAGCTGGCCCAACTTCTAATGCCAATATGTTTAAACATTTGGAAGAAAACCAAGATGGACAAAGCAATTACACTAAAGGCAAGAAACACTACAGAACTGGGTCCGAAAAAACCCAAACTAAGGCCCACAACCCAACAAATCCAGACCAACTCAACGAGGCCAAAGGCAAAGGTAGAGTCGGAACAAATCATTCCAAACCAGACAAATCAATTGTTCAGCCACAGAATCACTTAAACTGTGAGGAAAAGGGGGAAAGTTCATCTCAGCAAGCAAAAGATTCTAGGGCAGAGTCACCAGTTTGTAACCAAGTAAAGAGCATTGCTTTCTCTGATGACACCTAATTAAAGCTGCATCTCACTGATTTGATTTACTCCTTGGATATTATACCACGGCAGGAAGACTCCATCATGGTAGAGACTACCACAAACAGAACTCCATTGGTTAACCTAGCTGCAGACACTAATCTATATCAATAACCATCTGAAGCTTTGACCAGAGACAAAGACCTACTAGACCCAGGAGAAACACACAATGGAAAGGGAGGACCAACAGAACCCAATGCACTAGATGACCGGGGTGGAAGAGCACGGGAATCAAGCTAACACAGTGAACTTATTGGTAGAACTAGGGAGAGAAGCAATTCACCTAGTCGCTTTCGCCTGGTGGATCAAGCAAATTAGAATGACTATCGAGCTAAACTGGAAGGACAACCTTTGGAACCCATCCCACTCGATTCAGATGGCCTCCATGCGATCAGTGGAAGATGATCGACGAAGAATACGCAACATAGTTAAAGATTTGGTAACTGACACTCCCCTCAAATACTCGTCTATAGATTTGCTATGAATACTTTTTTGGAATTGCCGAGGAGCCTGTCACGACCCAAACCCGGCCCTATGGGTTTAGCACCGTAACTGGCCAGTAATCCGAGATTACCGAAGGCCTGCTGAACAGTAATACAGTTAAACAGAGTACAGGGCCTGGCGGAAGCCAATACAGTAAGTCACTAGTGTCCATTGAGCTGTGACAATCTGTATGCCAAAAACATTTTCCATGCATTCATACAGTTCAGAACAGTACAGTCTATACAATCATATACAATATTCAGTACGGGAACTCAATCCCTCGATAACAGTACGGTCAAACAGTAAACAATTTAGACAATAATACAAAACAGTCAAGAGACAGGTGGGGAACACAAAACACCCCAAGCCATAGCATGGCGTCTCGGAACCTCGTAGTGAGGCACATAGGCTGGCTTGACAAAACTGGGGACTAATCCCACGCTCCTAGCTCCGGTCTGGTTGCTGAGAACCTACATATATATATAAACAGTGAGCTAAAGCCCAGTGAATAACGTAATGTGTAAAGGGGTTATGAATGAATGTCCTTACAGTAATGAAATCAGTTCATTATACAGTATTTCAATCTTTCAGTATTGCAGTCAATCAGTATTTCGATCAATCAGTATTTCAATCAATCAGTCATATGTGGTACATCCATTAGCCTATAAACAATAGGTCCAAAAGGACCGGGTCTTAACAGACCCAACAATAATGATGGCCATCAATCGATAAACGATATGGTTCCACAAGGAAACCGACAGAGCTCTGTAACAGTCATTAACAGTAGGTGCTAAGGATGCCACAGTACAGTTCAGAAATAAAGGACATACATTCATTCAATAAACAATATCAGTTCAATAAACAGTTCAGTTCAGTATTCAAAATATAACCATTTTGAACATATCTTTACACAATCTGTTACTCACAGAGATTGGGCTATTAGCAGCTAGAGCGTGTCCCCGAGAGCCAACCCTAAACAATTAAACAATTGAACGCACACTAAGTTTAACAATTGGGGAAGTACAATAATTAACTTCCTAATATGCCTCGGTGTGTTCTATGTCTAAATCCTCATTAAGATGCCTTAAACTAGGCCTAAGAATGCCTAGAATGGGATGAGGATGCAAAAATACACTTGGAAGGCATTTTTCAAAAGTTGCTGGAAATAGGCACCTCGCTCGAGCGAGCCTTCCTTCGCTCGAGCGAGCTCCCAAAATCAAAGGCTTCGCTCGAGCAAGAAGCCCTTCGCTCGAGCGATCTGTGCTCAGAAAAAGTACTGGATGCTCAATTTTTACGCGCGATACCACGCTCGATGCTCGCTCGAGCGGAGCCCTGGACAAAGGTGCTCGCTCGAGCGAGGAATGCTTCGCTCGAGCGAAGAAGCCAAATCTGGAATTTCCAGATTTGCCTTCCGAGCTCAAACCAAGCATTCAAACACTCTAAACTCGACCTCTTGGGCCCAAATTCTGGAAAACACATCCCAAAACAATAAATAACAAGTTTCAAAAGCCAATTTGAGAATTCAAGCCCCAAAGGTGAGTCAATTAAAACCATTTTTCAAACCCATTTCATGAACAATCTTTAAACATGCAATGCATTAAGTTTAAACCAAAACCAAGCTTCAAATCTTGCTCAATTGAGCTCCAATCTTTGAAAACAACTTGAAAGCATGGACTAATATAAAATCATGGACATGCATGTACAATTTACCATGAATTCAACTTCCAAAATACACCAATTCAAGCATGCATGCATGATTTCTTGGATAATTCACCATGTATGAGCTACAACATGCCTTAACTCCAAAATGAAACATGAATTATGCAAGAATTAGCTCTAATTCAACAACAAGAAGATGAGTGTCCTACCTTAGTCTTGTATTCAAGATTTTAGAGTCCAATTTGCCAATTTACACTCCAAATCTACAAGATTCAAGCAAAATTCCCAAAGTTGAGTTCAAATCTCTTCCTCTCTCTCTAACCTCATGTTTGGGTCGGTTGGAATGCAAGAAGAATGGCTGATCAATGTTTCAATTCAAGTGTATAAGGCTCTATTATAATATAAACAAGGGTCCACTATAGGTGGCAATTCCGTAATTAAGTCCAAGTCTTCAATTAATCAATATTTAATCTAATTTAATCATTCCTAGTCAATTTTCAGATAAATATATCATTAAATCACAAATATTCTACTGATTCCAAAACACTAAACGGTTTCTAATTCGGCTGCCGATAAGGCCTTCAATTAGCAGTTTAAACACATGAATTCTAACAGATAATCAATCAATCGAACAGATGCAATATGCAATTCAATAGATAACTTATTCAATTTCAGTTTCGATTTCAATCAGTTCATTCAGTACTTCAGTTAATCCAATTATCAGTCATTATCAGTTCGGTTTAGCAGTAATCAGTAACTAATTTAGTGGTTAACCGGTAATCAGTACGAGGGTTGTTACAGAGCCAGCAATAACAACTTCAAACACAATTTAGTGAAAATTTTGCGTGCTCACAAACCGGAAATTTTAATCCTTATGGAAACCAAGGTGGTTTTTAGCAAAATAGGCAACTTTTTCAACAAACTGGGGTTTACAGCTTTAACCATTGTAGATCCGGTTGGATGAACATGAGGAATATGGGTTCTCTGGGACACTAACCATGTGAATGTGAGAACTTCTTCAGCCACCCTCCAAGCCATCTATGTTACTATACATAAAGAAGAAGATGATGAATGGGTGTTAGCTACAGTATATGCCAGCCCAAATCCTGTTATGCATGAAACATTGTGGGAAGAGCTAGAAGGGATAGCGGACAACATGGACAAGCCATGGTTAGTAGCAGGGGACTTCAATGACTACACCAATCAGAGTGAGAGAAGAAGTTTCACCCCAACCAATAATACTGCCAGATCTCAGAAGTTTTTGGACAGGGTTAACAACTGCAATCTGATCGACTTGGGGAGTTCTGGACCTACAATGACATGGACTAACAACAGGCAAGGCCTTACAAACACAATGGAAAGGCTAGACAGGGCTTTTAGCAACCCGGAGTGGAGAACCATGTTCCCTGAAGTAACTGTTAGAGTCCTCCCCAGGACATACTCAGACCACTCCCCTCTCCTTGTTTATATCCAAGGTATGCATCCCCTTACTCCCTCCAATAGAACTTTTAGGTTTGAGGCAGCTTGGATGACCCACCCTGGCCTTATTGATGTTATCACCTCCTCTTGGACTGATATGAACCATAGCCTCCTTGACTCCACTATTGAATTCACTCACAGAGTCCAAGAGTGGAACAAAGAGGTTTTTGGTAACATTTTTAAAAGGAAAAGACATTTTCTTGCTCAAATTGATGGCATCCAAAAATCTTTGGCTACTTACTTCTCTCATAATTTGCATGTCTTAGAAAAAGAGCTCATTAAAAATTATAATGATGTTTTATTCCAAGAAGAGGTGCTTTGGTTCCAAAATTCTAGATCTAAGCACATCACTCTTGGGGACAGAAATACTAATTATTTCCATGTATCCACTATCACCAAGAGGAGGAAACTCAAAATCAATGCCCTCAAGGACTTTACTAGTAATTGGATTATTGAAACTTAGGATATTAAGAACCATATTCTTGACTATTTTCAAAACCTCTTTTGTAGTGATACTATATCCCACCTGGACCATTAGAACCATTTGGCTTCAACGTATTTCACTCATGAAGATAATGATAGATTGACCAAACCCATATCCAACTCAGAAATCTTGAAAGCTATGAAAGGTATTAGTGCTTTCAAAGCTCCTGGTAAAGATGGCATTCAAGCTATCTTTTACCAGACTTACTAGAATGTTGTGGGTCAGTCTGTGTGTGATTTTGTTAATACTTGCTTCTATAATAAAATGGTTCCTGGTGAAGTTAATGAAACCCTTATTGCTCTGATCCCTAAAGTTGAGAACCTTGAAAGCATTAAACAATTCAGACCCATTAGTTTGTGTAATGTTAACTACAAAATCATTACCAAGATTATTGTAGGAAGAATCAGACCTTTCCTTGACAACCTGGTGAGTCCCAATCAGAGCAGTTTCATCCCTGGTAGAATTGATAACATTATCCTTACCCAAGAGATCCTGTATACTCTGAGACATAAAAAAGGCCAAAAAGGTGGCATGATATTTAAAATTGACCTCGAAAAAGCCTATGATAGAGTATTTTGGGGTTTCATGAAGAATACTCTCTCAGAATTTCAACTTAATGCCACTTGGATTGACCTGATTATGAGTTGTGTTTCCAACACCCACTCATCTATCTTGTGGAATGGTGAAATTATTGAAGGTCTTCAAAATCAGAGAGGCCTCAGGCAAGGTGATCCCCTTTCCCCTTACCTCTTTGTTCTATGTACAGAGAGATTATCCAATATGATTAACAGGAAAGTTAAGAAGGGCTCTTGGAAGGGGATCAAGGCATCTAGAGACTGTCTAGCCCTATCCCACTTGTTCTTTGTTGATGATCGTATTATCTTTGCCCAAGCTGACCATAAGAACTGTGAAACCATTCTAGAGATCCTCTCTGAATTTTGTGAGGTGTCTGGTCAAAAAACCAATCTCCGGAAGTCTAAACTCTATGTCTCCCCCAATATCCCTAGTAAGTCTGCCAAATCCTTAAGTTTCCATTGTGGTATTCCCTTAACCCAAGATCTTGGCAAGTACCTAGGTTCTCCCTTGCTACATCAGAGAGTTTCTAAGCACATATTTAATGACATCCTTGAAAAGATGAAAGCTAGACTTTCATGTTGGAAAGCCAAAAATCTTAACTTGGCAGGTAGAACCACCCTCATTCAATCTGTCACCTCTGCTATACCTTCATACACTATGCAAACCATGGAGTTACCTAGGAAAATCTGTGATGAAATTAATAAACTCAATAGAAACTTTCTTTGGGGTAGCACTGACACTTAGAAAAAAGTCCATTTAGTTAATTGGGACACTGTGTGCAAGAGCAAAGCTGAGGGAGGATTAGGGATTAGAAAGGCCAGAGATCAAAATACTGTTCTCCTAACCAAACTTGGTTAGAACCTCCTAAGTAACCATGACAAACTGTGGTGTAGAGTCCTCAAATCTAAATACCTAAAACACCATAGTTTCTATAACTGGCCTATGAAAAAGAGATCTTCTCATATTTGGAGAAACATTTGTAAAACCAGAGAAATACTCAATAAAGGTGTCAAGTGGATAGTTGGCAATGTGGAAGCCATATCCCTCTGGAATGATTGGTGGTGTGGTACACAACCATTAGCCCAAAGGAACAATAGCTACCAAGGGAATGATATTGAGAAGGTCAACTCTATTCTTGATAAAGAAGGTAACTGAGATTCCTTCAAATTGGCCACCCTTGTTAACCAACAAGATCTTGCTGAAATTCAAAAAAAAATTAGATCCAGATTTGTTGTCTTTGTCATGACCCAACCCCAGGGGCTTAGAGTTGGAATCGTGACTTACTAACTTATTCTCATTCGAAATAATTTAAGCTGCGCAAACAAAAATAATTAAGCAGAAATTCTATTACATCTTTATTATTTAAGAAACAAAAAATACATTTCTAGGGCTTTCATTATTTTATTATTCAGTGACCAGCCCCGAACAGAGACAAAAGGAAGCAAAAATATAAAAAAAAGAAAGGTAAAATAGTGATTCATCGTCAGTCCATATGCAGGTTCCATGGTTTTATATCTCGTCACCTGAAAGGGTAACAGCTATAAGCACACAGCAGAGTGAGAAATGTTATGCCAAGTGTAGGGAATACAAAATGACCATGGATAATTAATTAGGCTAAACATTTGCAAAATGACAATTTATTTAAAGTGACAGAATACATAAATCATGTAAATAAAGAATCATAACCACGGTATAAAACAGAACAGAACAGAGGTCACAGAAGTGACAGTCAGAACAGAGGTCAATGGATCCATGACAAACAGAGAACCACAAAGTGGTCAAACAGAGGCCAGTGGTTATTTAAGTCCCCCAAGGCGTGGGACTCCCGTGGTGGTACTTACAAAACATAATTGTTTAGAAGGTTATAGTCAAATGTATACTAACATTTAAACAAACAAATCCATGGGCTTCCTTTTAAGTAAATAGAGTTTAGAAAGTAACCCACGTAACTGAAATATTTATAAATATAATTTTTATTTATATAACTTAATAAACATAACTTGTTTGAAATAAGTTATGGTAACTCAAAACATTTGTAAAACATATAATGGTAAATCAAGGTATAACATATCTCACCTTGATTATAACCCTTAGCTTTACTTTATTATCAGAACTTCCTCACTATGGATTCCTTACCCTCAGCTGACGAGTCTCTCCCTCTCGGTTTCTTTCTTTCTTCACATTTTAATTCTCTCAGTTCTTTCCTCTGGCGTAGTTCTCTCCCCCCCAAACCTCTTATATATACATGCAGATTATGAGGCTTTCGTAGGGTGATTAATTCTCCCTAAAGGTAGGTGTTGCACGTGGCATCCATCCGTCTCTCCCCAAAGATCATAATCTAAGATTATAATCTCATGAATTAATGGTGAGCACTTGATGCGCCTTATCTGATCAGTAGACTAATTATCTACTCTACTTCTAAATTCATTTATTTATTATATATATTGTTTTTTTTATTCTAAGTTTATCCAATTCGTATTATACTTTTTATATTCGTGCTAACTTAGTTTCAAACAATAATCCCTAATTAATCTCATATTTAATAACTCAATGTCAAATTAAATTTATATATTTATTTATTATTGTTTATTTATTTAATACCATGCCATCACATACAACCATAATTATTTTTGACTATAACTATTTATGTGGTATTTAATTCGTTTAATGATATTTCCTCGTCACATATTTAATAACCGCGATGACTAATAAATTTTACATAACATGTATAGCTTATTTATTTTACTATCTTTAACTTTAATTTGACCTAATTAGTATTAGAATTTCATATTTCTGTTGATCTGGCCCTAAATAAAAATTCCATATAACCCTGTGCTAAATTAAATTATTTAATAATATATATATATATCACATACACCCATAAATATTTATGTGACATTTAATTAAACATTCAGGGTGTCACAGTCTTTCTTGATACTCCTGCTTGGGTTGGATCTACTTGTGGCACTTTCACTATAGCATTAGCCTACAAAATCATTACTAATCCGGACATGGATGGGAGAGATTGGAAGCGGATTTGGAAAATTAAGATTCCTCAAAAATTAAAATACTTCCTTTGGCTCATCTTAAAAGATAGATTGCTGACAAACCATATGTGTCTTGTGCGTAATATGGCCTCTTCTGATTTATGCCCTAGATGTAGCCAAGCCAATGAAAACTTGCCACATTTATTGAGGGAATGTGTTACCTCTAAAACTATTTGGGTACACATCCAAAGTAATAATTGGTGGGAGGAAGAGATTGAACAACCTTTTTGTGACTGGATTGTGGCCAATATGAAAAACACTAATTTATTTAATGAGACAACATGGTTTTTGGTTTTCATTGCAACCCTCTGGCAGATCTGGAAAGATCGCAATAAAATGATCTTTGAAAATCAATTGAACACAGTCCAAACCAGTCTCAAGAGCATTCGGTACTATGCTCAGGAGATCCAAGAGGCTTTTCAATCTCCTCTTCACCCACATTCTTCTTTGTTGGGGTATATCTCCTTATTGGAGTTTGAGACCCAATTGATTTGTTAAAAGAATTTTAATTTGGTTTGGTATTAGTTATAATATATTTTTATATATTATATCTAATTTTTAGAGACCCAATCCAATTTGGTTACAACTAGGGTTTGATAAAAAAAGCCCACAAGTTTACCATATATATATATTCGTATTGTTTGTTTTTCGGGTGAGAGAAAACAAAAAGAGGCAGCCGTTTGATTCCACGGCAGCAGCAAAAGAAAGACTCAATTCAGTGGGTGTGATTTTCTTGATCCTGGTGTTTGGAAATTTCATGGGTTTCAAGTTTTGATTGGTGCTTACAAAACTAATTTGGTCTATTATTTTGGATCTTCTTTAACTCTGATTTCGAAGATTTTGGTTCATCTATTTGGTGAGATCTTTCCTCTTGTTTATTTGTGATTATTTGGAATTCACCCAAGGGTGATTTTGTGAGACCATTCGTGTCTCGTTTGTAATCGTTTGGAAACTATTTGGTTGATAGTGGAATCGGATTTCGATCCTGTGAACGTACTTCACATTGAGGGAACCACGTAAAAATTTTTGTGTTGCCTTTGATTTAATTTTTCCGCATTAATTTTTATTCCCATTGATTGATTTACTTGTGGGGAATCACATATTTTCCCTAACAACTGGTATCAGAGCTTACGGGTTATTTGGGTTTATTTATTTGTATAAATCAATGGAGAGGAATGTGGGTCGTATGTCTAGCTTCAATAGAAGCAATTGGGTAACTTAGAAAACTAAAATGGAGGACCTATTATTTTGTAAAGATTTGTATGGACTCATTGAGGGTGATAGTGGCAAACCCGAGGGTATGAAAGATGATGAATGGAATAGGCTTAATCGAAAAGCCGTTAGTGTTATCCGTCAATGGATTGATGACAGTGTGTTTCATCATGTTGCTACTGAAACTTCAGCACATGATTTATGGAAAAAATTAGAAGGCCTTTATGATAGGAAATCAGCCACAAATAAAGGTTTTCTGTTTTGTAAATTGGTTAATTTAAAATATAAAGAGGGCAGCCCTATTCCGGAACATCTGAATGAAATAAAGAGTATTGTTAACCAACTTGCTTCTATGAAAATTGTTTTTGATGATGAGTTGCAGGCTTTGATGCTACTTAGTTCCTTACCCGAAAGTTGGGAGACTTTGGTTGTGACAGTTAGTAATTCGGCACCTGATGGAGTTGTCACAATTGGCCAAGTCACTAGTAGCTTGTTGAATGAAGAAACTAGAAGAAAATTAGTGGGTTCCTCTCATTCGGAAGCATTTGTTGTGAGAGGCCAAAGCAAAACAAGGGGGAGGAGTAAGACTCCTCATGGTCGTGATCAAAGCCGTGACAAATCAAAAGATGGTTCTTTTTCAAAGAAAGACATTGAGTGCTATTATTGCCATGAGAAAGGGCACATGAAGCGAGAATGCCGAAAGCTCAAGAGCAAGGAGAAAATGAGTGACAAAAGTGTGGATAAAAAATAAGAAGGCACAACAGCAGTTACTACCGATGATCTCATGGTCGTTTGTGAAGATGATTGTATCAATTTTGTGGGCCAAGAGAGCAATTGGGTGATTGATTCTGGTGCTTCTTTTCATGTGACTTCTCGAGTTAATTTCTTCACTACCTACACTAAAGGAGATTATGGTTCTGTTCGAATGGGTAATGAAGGTTTGTCCAAGATTATTGGCATGGGTGATGTTTGCTTGGAAACAAATTTGGGCTGCAAGTTATTGCTTAAAGATGTGAGGCATGTTCCCGACATTCGCCTCAATTTGATCTCTACTGGGAAGCTAGATGATGAAGGCTTCAACAACAAATTTGGTGATGGAATATGGAAGCTCACAAAGGGTTCTTTGGTGGTGGCTAAGTGCAAGAAGACTCATACACTTTATTCGATGTAAGGAAAAATTTGTAAAGGTGTTGTTAATGCACTTGAAGATGATACTTCTACCGAATTGTGGCACAAGAGGCTTGGCCATATGAGTGAAAAGGGGCTACAAGTTTTGTTCAAAAAAGAGCTTCTACCCGGTTTGAAAGGTACACATCTCAAAACTTGTGTTCATTGTTTGGCGGGTAAACAACATAGAGTTTTTTTTCATAAAAATGTTGCCTTTAGAAAAGAAAATATTTTGGAGTTGATTCATTCGGATGTTTGTGGTCCTTTGAAAGTTAGAACACATAGTGGTGCACTTTATTTTATTACTTTCATTGATGACTATTCAAGGAAAGTTTGGGCTTTTCTACTAAAAACTAAATATCAAGTTCTAGAAGTATTTAAGCATTTTCAGGCCATGGTTGAAAGAGAAACAGGGCAGAAATTGAAGTGCATCCGATCAGACAATGGTGGTGAATACATTGGGCCATTTGATGAGTATTGTCGCAGCCAAGGTATTCGGCACCAAAAGACAGTTAAGAAGACTCCTCAACAAAATGGCGTTGTCGAGAGGATGAACCGCACCATTGTGGAAAGAACAAGGTGTTTGCTTTCACAAGCTAAATTGTCGAGATCCTTTTGGGGTGAGGCAATGAAGACAGCGGTTGACGTAATCAATTTGTCTCCTTCCTATCCTTTGAATGGTGATGTTCCAGAAAGAGTTTGGACCGGTAAAGATGTATCTTATGAGCACTTGAGAGTATTTGGTTACCAAACTTTTGTTCACATTCCAAAGGATGAGAGGTCCAAGTTTGATAGCAAGTCAAGACAATGTATTTTTCTTGGCTATGGGCGTAATGAATTCGGGTATAGATTGTGGGATCCGGTCGACAAGAAAATCATTCGAAGCCGTGATGTTGTGTTTCTTGAAGACTAAACAATTGAAGACTTTGGCAAAGGTGATCAACCGGAGCCAAAAACTAGTGATCTCATTGACATGGATCCATCTCCTTCATCTTCGGTGGATGATGAAAATGGGGGAGATGTGCAACCACCTATTGAAGATGTAGAGGATGATGCTAATCCTAATGAAGTTGAGCCAGAAATTGAGGAAGAGCATCTAACTCAAGAACCGCCACCATAACTTAAGTTAAGGAAATCTACAAGGGACCGACAACCTTCAAGAAAGTATCCTCCCAATGAATTTGTGTTGATTTCCAATCAAGGGGTGCCTGAGAGCTACTAAGAAGCAATTGAGCATGCAAAAAAATGTGATTGGAAAAAGGCCATGGACGAGGAGATGAATTCCTTGCTTGAAAACCAGACTTATGATTTAGTGAAGTTGCCTAAAGGGAGGAAAATTCTAAATTGAAGAATGATGGCAAGAATCTGAGGTACAAGGCATGTCTTGTTGTGAAAGGCTTTGGGCAAAAGAAAGGCATTGACTTTGATGAGATTTTCTCGCCGGTTGTGAAAATGTCTTCTATTCGGGTTGTACTTGGCATGGCTGCAAGTATGAACCTTGAAGTTGAGCAACTTGATGTGAAGATCGCATTTCTTCATGGTGATCTTGAAGAAGAAATTTACATGGAGCAACCGGAAGGTTTTGTAGAGAAAGGGAAAGAGAAATTTGTTTGCAAATTGAAAAAAAGTTTGTATGGTCTCAAGCAAGCCCCGCGGCAATGGTACAAAAAATTTGACTCTTTCATGATGAATAATGGTTTTTCTAAAACCACTTCGGACCATTGTGTGTTTGTGAAAAATTTCCCGGATGGTAAATTTATTATTCTTTTACTTTATGTTGATGATATGTTAATTGTGGGTCAAGATTCTACCATGATTAATAGGTTGAAATTGGAGTTGAGCAAGTCTTTTGCTATGAAAGATTTGGGACCGGCAAAGCAAATACTTGGTATGAAAATTGTTCGTGATTGCAAAGAGGGGCTGATTTGGTTGTCTCAAGAAAGCTACATTGAGAAAGTTCTTGAGAAGTTCAACATGAATAAAGCAAAGCCGGTTGGTTGTCTACTTGCGGGTCACTTCAAACTTAGTTCGAATCAATGTCCTACAAGTGAGAAAGACAAAGAAGAGATGTTGAAAATTCCTTATGCTTCAGCAGTTGGTTCTTTGATGTACGCTTGGTTTGTACAAGGCCGGATATTGCTCATGCGTTGGTGTGGTGAGTCGATTTCTCTCTAATCCGGGTAAAGAACATTGGGCAGCGGTAAAATGGATTCTAAGGTATCTTCGAGGGACTTCGAAGGTGTGTTTGTGTTTTGGAGATGGTAAGCCGATGCTTGATGGGTTCACAAATTCTGACATGGCCGGTGATATTGATTCTAGGAAATCTACTTCGGAGTATTTGATGACTTTTGTAGGGGGAGCTGTGGCATGGCAATCTAAATTACAAAAATGTGTTGCTCTCACAACTACTGAAGCTGAATTTATTGCCATTATGGAAGCTTGTAAATAAGAGTTATGGTTGAAGAAATTTTTGCAAGAGTTGGGTTTGAAACAAGAAAAGTATGTGCGTTATTGTGATAGTCAAAGTGCTATTCATTTGAGCAAAAATGCTACTTTTCATTCGAGATCGAAACACATTGATGTGAGATACCATTGGATTCGTGATGTGTTAGATTCGAAATTGTTGCAACTCGAAAAGGTTCACACGGATGATAATATTTCGGATATGTTGACTAAGACTTTGTCGAGGGATAAACATTTGAAGTGTCGAACTTTGGCGGGTATGGTTGATGTCTCCACCTAAGTCGATAGGGGGAGAATTGTTGGGGTATATCTCCTTATTGGAGTTTGAGACCCAATTGGTTTGTTAAAAAAAAATTTAATTTGGTTTGGTATTAGTTATAATATATTTTCATATATTATATCTAATTTTTAGAGACCCAATCCAATTTGGTTACAACTAGGGTTTGATAAAAAAGCCCACAAGTTTACCATATATATATATTGGTATTGTTTGTTTTTTGGGTGAGAGAAAAGAAAAAGAGGCAGCCATTTGATTCCATGGCAGCAGCAAAAGAAAGACTCAATTCAGTGGGTGTGATTTTCTTGATCCTGGTGTTTGGAAATTTCATGGGTTTCAAGTTTTGATTGGTGCTTACAAAGCTAATTTGGTCTATTATTTTGGATCTTCTTTAACTCTGATTTCGAAGATTTTGGTCCATCTATTTGGTGAGATCTTTTTTCTTATTTATTTGTGATTATTTGGAATTCACCCAAGGGTGATTTTGTGAGACCATTCGTGTTTCATTTGTAATCGTTTAGAAACTATTTGGTTGATAGTGGAATCGGATTTCGATCCCGTTGACGTACCTCACATTGAGGGAACCACGTAAAAATTATTGTGTTACCTTTGATTTAATTTTTCCGCATTAATTTTTATTCCCATTGATTGATTTACTTGTGAGGAATCACATATTTTCCCTAACATTCTTCACCTAGACTAATTAAATAGTATTCTCCAACTGCAGGTAAACTGAAGCTAAACACAAATGGGTGTTCAAAGAGTGACCCAGGCCAAGCAGGATATGGCGGACTCCTGAGGGATGAACAAGGCATGTGGCTTTGGGGTTACTATGGCAAGCTGGAACACTGCACCAGTTTGGAGGCAGAGTTATGGGCCATTTATAAAGGCCTCACCATCCCCTTCCAGAAAGGGGTCACAAATGTGGAAATAGAATCTAACTCTGCACAAGCCATCAGCAACATACAGCAAGGTCCAACCCACAACTCTCCCTTTAAAGCTCTCATTGAGGATGCAAAGTTTTTTCTCAATAGATGCAATTGCTCTCTAGGACACACAATGAGAGAGGGTAACAAAGTGGCTGACAAACTGGCAAATCTAGGAGTTGCCCAAGATGATCATGTGGTGATCCTTGAAGACCTTCTAGAAGCAATTAAATCTCTACTCGTAGATGATATGACTGGAAATTATGTAGTGAGGGACTAGCCCTCTGTTTTGTAATATGTTGAACCTTTATCTACTTTAATTTCCAAGGAATCAACAAAAAAAAAAACATCTTGCATGAATCCACAGTCCACACAACAAACATGTTGCATATAGAAATGACGGTCAACAACAATATTTTTTTAAAATTATCGAATATCTGTACTTACATGTATATTATATTTATTTTTTTAAAAATAAAATGATTTATATTTAAAATCAAATTTCTCTTTTTTATTATATGAATATGATACATATATGTGACTATATCTCTACTTTTTGTATGAATATCTATTCAAAACACAGTAAAAATTAAATGATTTAAATTATTGTGAACTAAACCCTCCTTTGCTCATACAAATCTCTCTCTTCTACTACAGCCTCCTCTTTTACACATTCAGAAAGTTTGGGCACTGGGAAAAATATAAATAAGTAAAACTGTCGAGAATGATAAATCTAAGATGTATATTTAAAGTTGTGGGCTCATACCATGAATTGATGCTGACCATTAATTGAAAATTTTAATTAATTTATTGGAAAAAATATTTCGTGGTTAAGGGGCACTATGTGATCATATTATTGACTAATCACAAATTACTATATCTCATGATGTTTTCAATCACTTAATATAAAATCGTATATCCTACTATCTTCACCAATCATAACATACTATGGGCTCATGTCCCAAAAACAACCAAATAACTTTTTTTTTATTTTCTGGGTATAGAAACCCATTGTTTCTTATTACATTAACATACTGAATGCTAATGCAAGGTTTAAAAAGTCTGAAAAAAAATTTACAAAAAAATGTGGTGGGGTAAGATTTAATTATTGTACAAGTAGATGCACACATGAAATGAATCTCAATTATTCAATTTGTGTTCTTTTTTTAATGCAATTTTTTGGGTATCTAATAGTTTTGTTGAGGATTTGATCCAACTAGTGAACTATGCGTCCATGTCCTATAAGGTGATTTTTGGTTCAAAGTCATAAAATGATAATTTTATTAAATTTTCATTCCTATGTTTGATTAACTAAAAAATTGATGAAAAATATATTATAATTGAATCATTATTCATCATTATAAGAAAATGATCATTCTATTGGGGAGTTCAAAGAAGGGGAATTTTTTTACAGCTCCCTAATAATACTAATTTAGAGGCTAAAGGACACCCAAAAAAATAGTGATGCATGAGGTCCCTGAGCAACTTGGCGCGCGTTTTTAATTATTTTTTTGGACCAAAATACCCTCGCCGAAATCAACACAGAAACGATACTCCTTCCGACGTCTGAGTTCATTCCAAGCATCCACCATTTTCACGAACACAAGAACAGCACAATTAGGGTTTCAACATCATCTTCACGATCGACATTCGAGCTTCGTTCTCCTCTGCACAAATCATTCCCATTCCTTCCTCACAAATTTCTCTGACCTTCCGTAGAGCTTCGTTTTCACTGCTCATCGTCATCTCCGTCCACCTTCGTGACGTCGCATCTTCATCTCAGGCCATATCAGCTCCTCATTCAAAGTTTCATCCTAACTCTGGTAAGTTTTTCTACAATACAACTAGATTTTCTCTGGAAACACAGTTAATTGCATTTTATATTAACCTTCCATAAATTAGGGTTTCACATTCGTTTTAAAAAGCTACCTGAATTTGGAAAAAGTTATTTCTGTGTGTTTTGAACTTATTCTTGAACATGTTTGTGTGATTATTTCTGCAAATTTCTCTGGCATTTGAATTTCTCTGATTTTTGCTTGATGTATGTTTCTTCTTTCAATTTTCTATGCCATGTTTATTTTGAAAAAAGTAATTTCCAGTGTTTTCATCTAATTTTTGAACGTATTTCTGTAATTTTGTTTCTGTACATTTCTCTATAATGTGTATTTTGGACTGGACTGAATGTTTCTTATCTGACATATGTATTTTGGAATGAATGTATCACCCTTTCTGCCATGTTTATTTTGGACTGGAATGAATGTTTCTTCTCTGACATGTGTATTTTGAAAAAAAAGTTATCTCTCTGTGTTTCTATCTTATTTTTGAACATTTTTCTGCGATTTTGTCTATGAATTTCTCTGCTTTGAAAATTTCTCTGGAATATGTATTTTTCTCTAGAATGTCTATTACTTTCTTGCTCTGTCTAAGTTTGTCTGTATTCATAATTTTCTCTGACAAACATCACCTCACTTTCCTCCCCTTGTGTGTCTCTATCATGGTTAACTTTCTCTGGTTGTGTATGTAAATTTCTCTGGCATTTCAATATTATGAATTGAATTTTCTCTGGAATGGAAATTTACTCAAGAATGTGTAATTTCCTCCGGAATGTGTATTTATCTCTGGTATGTTTATTTTGTTCAATTCTTGGTTTCAATGTGGTGTAATTTTCAGTGGCTTGTTTACAATACTTTATTTATTTTATCTTGCTAATTGTGGAATGGAAATTTTCTTTGCCTTGCCATGTTTACTTTTCTCTGTCATTCATTTTCTCTGGTATGTTTACTTCTATATGTAATTTTAAGAATTATTGAAAATTTCTATCCCATGTTTATGATGCTTTGTTGATTTTCTCTGACATTTAATTTTTGATGTCCAATTTCTTCTGGCATGTCCAATTTTCTGTAATTTTTCCTCATCTGTAATTTTCTCTGACATCTTACACTTTCTCTTATCTGTAATTTTCTACCTTATCTGTAATTTTCTTTGACATGTCCAATTTTCTCTGGCATGTTCAATTTTCACTGGGATTTAATGTTGAAATCTTTATGTTTTAATCATTGTCTAGCAATGGCAAAACGTAAAAGCACCGAAACACCAGAAACACCAAGCAAGAAACAGAAACTGTCTCAGTCTTCTTATGAGCTGCGATCAAACACCAGCAGCAAAGCACTGGAAACACCAACCAAGAAAAAACAACTCTCTCATTCTTCCTATGATCTAAGATCAAAAACCAGCAGCAAATCACCACAAACTCCACTCCAAATCACACAAGGTGATGAAGCAACTAGCATCCACATGAGTACCCCAACTTCAACCGACTCAACCTCAAGGGGCAAAAAACCTGCTAAACTCCACAGAAAGAGAGCTCACTACACCATTCAATTCCGATCCAACCTCTCGTCTGTCGTCTCATTTTTTCAAACACTTAAATTCAATTCAAAACAACTTGTAGAGCTTCAGAAATCCCCATTCTGGTATTTGATCCAAGCTCTAACCAGTGGAAGAATGGATCCAAAGAAATGTAGGAAATCCGATGATGATGTAGTTGCCATAATCAAATGTTACAATCAGAAAACAAAAGCATTCACTGTTGGTAAGAAGAACCTGACCTTCACAACAAACGATATGACCTTGATTTTCGATTTGGAAGGAGGTAAACGACCCATGTCATTAAGATACTCTAAGAAGCCAAAATCTGCATTCCTAAGGAGAAGATTCCAAAAGGACACAAGGCTCACTGGTCCTGTCCTTAAAAACGCCTTGCTCAAGGCAATGAAAGGCAAGCAACCAACAGACTACCAAGATGTAGCAATCATCGTTACATTGTACTTGTGTCTCACCCTATTTTTTGCAACAAGTGGGAATTCGATAGGGTGGGTTTTTATACAGTATGTGGAACCTCTTGAATCCATGAAACAGTATGATTGGCCAGAGGCAATCACCTCAACATTGATTGATTCTATCATGGCATTGCACAAAACCCCAGAAAAAGTTACGGGGTGTGTCATTGCATTGCTTGTAAGTATAATATCCATTCAAATTTGCAGTTATCATACTTACAAATTTGTGCATTTAGAAAATTTTATTTACTTTAATTTTCATCACAGTATTGGCTATGTGAACATGCAACTATCATTGACTCGGAACACAGCAACACAACTGACTTCCTGAGATGTGCGAAGTGGAACCTGCAAACCTTGACAAAACAGCTGCAGAAGACACTACTCCACTCTCTTGCACCTCGACAGGTTAATTCCTATTGCTCCTAAAATCTCAGTAAAATTCCAAAATATCTCTGACAACTACTTTGTTTCCCTCCTTGTGCATTGATTGTTTAAGATCAATTTTCTCTCAACTATCAATTTATGCTTTCATCTTTGGTACAAACTTGTTCATTTCTGCATTGTAATCAATTTTCTCTGCAATCCAAATTTCTCTGACCACAATTGTAACACATTAACTTGTATCCCTGATTGCTCTTCTCTAATATCTGAATTATGTTGTTTCATAATTTTCTTTGGCCCATAACTTATTTGCCCTGATTGCTTTTCTCTAATATCTGAATTATGTTGTTTCATAATTTTCTCTGGCCCATTACTTCTTTGCCTTGCATCTTTGATAAACACTGTTTATTTCTGCCCTTCTAATGAATTTTCTTTGGAATCCAAATTTCTCTGACACAATTATAGTCAAACATTAACTTATATGCCTTGATTGATTTTCTCTGATATCTAAATTATGTTGCTCATTTCATAATTTTCTCTGCCTCATAAAATTAACTCCTTGTTTGTAATTTTCTCTGGCCCATACAATTTTCTCTGAAGTTTGTTTCCCATTAGTATCATTTAGATGAATTTTATTTTCCTTATTTTAATTTTTCTCTCAGTGAATTTTGTAACATTTCTCTAATAAAAGAGCCTCCTGTTACAAATAGATAACAAGCAGCTAGTCAAAAACCCATCAGAGGAGTTCTGTCTTGGTAAAAAGACAAAGAAAGAATCAAAAAAGCAATTGTCAAATTCAAAGAGAAATTACAAGATTCATCTGAATGTCAAGCAATTGTCAAATTCAATGAAGAAGCAGAACCCAGAGAAGAAAGTGAAAGCAATGGACAAGAAGCTCAAGCAAGCAGCGGAGAAGAAGAAGCCAGAGAAGAAAGTGAAAGCAGTGGAGAAGAAGAAGCCCCAGAAGAAAGTGAAGAAATAGAAGCAGAAGAAAAAGAACAGAATGAACAGAAAAAAGAAGACAGTGAAGAAGAAAATGAAGAAGAAGAAGATGAACAGCAAGAAGAAAACGAGCAAAGTGATCAAGAAGAACGTATTGAGCCAGTGGACCAACAATAATTTGAGGAATCAAAGGACGCACAAATTGCTGATCTGCGTGAAAGACTGGAGGCACTTTCTCAATCTAAACAAGAAGAAGACAGAAATTGGATGGAAATACTTGCTGAAAAGGAAATTTCAATAAGAACCCTGACATCACTTAACTCAGAACTTCAAGAAAAAGAAAGCACAATCCAAATGAAACTAAGGATGTTGGAGCTTGAAAAGGAACATGATATGAAAACAATTCAACAGTTGAGGAATTCAAATTCAGAGCTTGAAACAGAAAATGCTAAATTGCATGAACAAGTACAAGAACTTTCAGTCCAACTAGCAACACAACCATACAGAACACCAACACAACTTCAACCACAAGGTCAGTGAAAATCTTGACCCACAAAAAGTCAAGTCCTTGAGTCAGCATAACTCAGAGAAATTTCTATTTATTATAATTTTCTTACATTGGTAATTTTCTCTGGAAGTTATATTTCTCTGAACACATTAGTTTCTGCCGATTATTTCTATTGATTTCTACTGCTCATTTCATCTTCTCTGTCTATTTTCTTATTCCATTTTTGGGATTTGTTTGATTTTCATTGTGCCTAGTTGGAATGCAAGTTGAACAACAACCAACAACCCAACAAGAACAAATGGCACCCAAAGAACAACCAAAACAAAAGACGAAAGTCTATGGTAACTGGAAAATATTGAATCACATAAATTTACGTATTGAAATATCATCTGTCACTTCAGAGAAATTTCACTTTTACTAATATTTTCACTGTCTACAGTCAAAAAAGATCCGACGTTAATGATCAAAAATTTAAAGGCAAAAGAAAGGAAGGAAAAGCAGCACGATCCAGAATTTCAATATCCAAAAGTTGCGAAAGTGACTAGAGCTTCAAAACAAGCTGCAAAGCAAGCTGAGCAAAGCACGAAGCATAAAAAAGTGCTTGATGCTGATGCGTACATCTTGCCTCAACCTCTAAACATCAGAAAATCTTGGGTGTTTCCACAAACTCTTCTGATTTCAAGATTGATAAAAGATCACGTAAAAGATATGTTGCAGCACATATCAAACGTCTCTGGACTTGAGTAAGTACAACAAACAAAATAGAAGATAACAAACAACAAATTACAAACTTATATTGCATTAACAACAATTTAATTTCCACAAACTCGTCTTGTAGGGCTTTAATTTGGACAAGTGAGTTGAACCTCATTACCTTCGAAGACATTGGAAACCTAATAAAGCAAAAAGAAATTGCCAACAATGTAAGTCTTTCCCTTTCATCAAAATTTCTCTGCAATGTTCCATCCGGCTTTATAAACCAATATTACAATTACAAATCATATTTTTCAGGTCATTGATGGCTATGGGGAGATACTTTTGGCTGACCAAATGAGACAAAGACAACAACCAACCTCATTTTTTTTCACATCCATGAGCTTAGTATGTTACTACTATTTTATTTGATTTTCTCTGGAATTTACTTACTACTTTCTCTTCTTAAGATACTTCTTGGATTTTCTCTGAACAAAACCATTTTTGAATTTTCTCTGAACACAGAATTTCATCAGGATGACAGAAAATCAATCTTTTCGAGTGTCCTTATTTGACAAGCATATTGAAACAGCATGGAGGAACTACAGGTTCCTCCATTTCCCAATAAACACTGGAGGTAATGAGAAGTCCACAGTTGGAAATCACTGGGCCTTGCTTGTCCTCGACAAACAAGACAGTTTATGGAGGTTCTACAACTCACTTAGGCCAAGGAGGGATGATGCAGAAGACAAATATGTCAAAGATGCAAAACAATTGGTAACCAGTGCAAATTTTTCTGATCCATCATAATCTTTATGTGATGAAAATTTTCATACAATCCCATTGATTTTCTGTAAATTTCTCTGTTATTTAAAAATCATTTTCTTGCAGCAAGAATATGTGGAGAATTTTTTGAAAGATTGCCTTGAAAGAGATGCTCAATCACAACCCTCTTTCAAGTTGATAAACTCACAAAACACAAGTTACGACTTTGAGTATGTCAACAATGCTCCCCAACAAGAAAGTGATTCGTAAGTTTCATACATCTATAAATAAGATACTCTGATTTGCATGTTTCTTAAAACTAACCATTTCTATAATTTGTATGCAGTCTGGATTGTGGCCTCTTTGTCTGCTATATCATGAAACAATATAGCAAACATGAACCAATCAGCTCCAAATTGTCCACACAAGAGATCAGGTTGATGAGGGCAGAACTGATAGAGAGATTTGTCACCGATGTTGGCCGATCATGGACTGAACCAATTGAAATACCTCCAGAACAACCAAACATGTAATAGTAAAACTAGTGAAAGGAAGACAATGTACATAGGCAGACAGAGAAAATTGTCTCACATATATGTATATATCCATACAGTATTAACCGTTCAGTTTTTTGTTGACACATTGAAGGAATACTGATGCTTGACTTATCCATATACATCCTTTCTTGACTAATGTAAATTTCATTTTTTTTTTATTTCGACTAATGTCAATTTCATACATATCGATGGTTAAATAAATATATATTTTTATTGTGATTGTCAACACAATCCACACAGAGAAAATTGTCTGCACAAATTTCTCTGCTATCATATTACCAGAATTCAGAGAAATTTAACTCGTACAGTCCCAACGGGATGCCTATATGATCATGTAATCTGTAATGCTTTGTGTTGTTACAAAACAATCATCAAACTCAACAAAACACAAAAGCGAACAGTAATTTTATCTGCTACTATAAAATTTCACTGGATGAATTTGAAATTTCTGAGTTGTGAATTTCTCTGGGTTGGTGAGGAAAATTTCTTTGGCTTTGAGCAAAGTTTATGAGTTGAATTCATTCTACATAAATTCTTCCCTGGTCCAGAGAAATTCTTAACTCAGAGAAATTTCAAAAAAGCATGATTTTGTTTCTTGGTTGTACTCACTGCAATAATTTTGTGTATGCTCTGTCTGGTATGCACATTTCTTGAAATGACTGACATGAAGTTACCACAAATTCACAGAGAAATTTAACTCATATCATGCCAAAGAAGGTGCCTATATGATCATGCAATCTATAATGCACTGTGTTAGTACAAAGCAATTATCAAATTCAAAAAACAAAATCCACACAGTACTTTTATCTGCCATTGTCAAATTTATATGGATGAAATTGAAGCTTCAAAACACATTACACAATTTTCTCTGCCATACCAAATTTCTCTGCATAAATTTGACAGGTATTACAAACCCAATGCCTATAGTATATATCAACAAACACAATGCACACTTTAACTGATATTGCAAAAATTTCTCTGGATGAATTTGATTGATATTATTATATACACTGTCTAAAAAACACATTTCACAAAACAAAATACACAAACTAATCATCAAATGTATTATTCAATCAATAAAATGTATTATCCTCAACTATTTAACAAAGGTTCCTTGCATGTCCTCTTATTATGGTGAGCAATACTCCCACAATGACTACACTTAATCACCCTTTTAAACTCTCCAGTAGAAGCAATTCTGTTCTTCTTCGGCCTCCCAGCTGGTCTCTTGCTCAATGGAGGTAAAATCATAGCATCTTCAATGCTACACATAGGTTTTTCAACAGTTGGAACTGGGCCAATTGAAAACGAGTACGCTTGACGATACATATCAGCATGAAAAAATGGTTCAACAAATGAATTCAAATTCCTTCCACTCCTAAAAATTGCAGCAACAGCATGTTGACATGGATACCCATTTATTTCCCATTTTCGACACGAACAAGTTCTCAACCCAAGATCAACCATAACCGAAGGAAAACAATGCACTTCAAAGACATTATCAGACGACAAACTCACATTCCATGTCCTCCCATCCAAAAAATACTTCTCCAATACACTATCCATACGAGGACATAGAACTTTATTCCATTTACTAGAGAGCAGCCTCCTATCAGACCTCATATTCATAATTTGCAACCGTATCATGTCCATCAAATTTGTTATTGGCAAGTGCCGAGCATCTCTTATCCATGAATTGAATGACTCAGCAACATTTGAATACATCTCACCATAACGTTTCCCCGCAAAATATGCATCACTCCAATTTTCATATGGTAAACTTCTCAAGAAAGCAATCACAATGTCTCCTCCCTCACTTATTAATTCATTTAACTTGAAATGAAATGATGCCTTTGTTGGCGCATATGCACATTCTGAAAACTTGGACACAATCGTCTCCCTAACCAAATTTGTGTTTCCCCATGACAACTTATCCCTCAGATTTCTCTTTAGATGTTCAAGACAAAATCCATGAAAGCAG
The DNA here is from genome assembly GCA_036172215.1 of Camellia granthamiana. Lineage (NCBI taxonomy): Eukaryota > Viridiplantae > Streptophyta > Magnoliopsida > Ericales > Theaceae > Camellia > Camellia granthamiana. The sequence continues at coordinate 108,315,026 of CM069906.1, forward strand.
TTAGGGAAAAACCTAGCAATTCCCTCCACAATACCACAATGTTGATCTGATATGAAACTTATCACCCTTTCTGATCCCAATACTCCACATAAATGTTCAAGAAACCAACACCAATTGTCTTTATTCTCAGCATCAACAACAGCAAAAGCTACAGGGAAAAAACATACAAAACAAATAGGAACAAGCATATCAAATATACACATGCATAGAAAATTAGAACAATAAACAACCAGAGAAATTTGACACTGCCAACATCCAGACAAAAAATCACTTAGTGCCCAACTCCAGAGAAAATTCACACATTGGCAACATCCAAAGAAAATTGACTTAGTGACCAACTACAGAGAAAATTCACACAATCATAATATCCAGAGCAAATTCACTCAGTGACCACCTACAGATACAATTCACACAATGACAAAATCCAGAGAAAATTCACACTGACCAAAATCCAGTGAAAATCCACATAGGCCAAAACCAGAGAAAATTCAAAGTGTCAGAGAAAAATCACATTCACTGAATTCCTACATGTATAGAAAATTCACATAGTTAGATAAACTTATATATATTTATAATTATCTTCATTCCCATCTTTCCCCGTTGCAGCAAACATAACTCCTTTGTATCGCCCTTTCAAAAATGTTCCATCAAGAAAAAGCAATGACCGACAATATTTGAAACCAGTTGTGCATGCATGAAAAGCCACAAACACTCTTTTGAAACGCTTGTTGTCTTCAAAATCTAACTCAAAACGACTACCTGGATTGTTCTTCAATGCCTCATCAAAATACCACCGTAATTGATCAAATGACAAACAAGAATCCCCATATGTACTACGTTTTGCTTTTTCAACACCCAACCAACCACAGTTATAACTGATTGAGACCCCATACTTGTCTTTCATTTCTTTCACAACATCCACTGGACGAGTTAAAGGTTTTGCACTTACCTCGCCAACTATCAACCCAGAAACTAAGCTGGAAGTCATCCTCGAATGTTTACTCGTACGAACCGCCACACCACACGTATGTTCATTGTTCAAAGTCCTTATGTAGAAGAACCCATTTGTTTTTTCAACAGAAGCATGTATACGCCACATACATCCCCTTGATTCTTTATATGCACATTCTGCCGTAACCCTCAACTTGTCATTTTAACATACGTAAACTGAAAACCAACCTCAATAGCATACTTGCACAAAAAAGTACGGAACTCAACCACACCACCCTCAAACTTTTGTCCAACACTCGTAATATTATTCCGCCAACGAGCCGACAATAACACCTTTTCTTGGTGAGAACAAAACTTAGAGAGTGAATTCCTTTCAATATCCACCAGCCTATCACACTCACCATCCACAACATCTACCCAATTACACCCCACTTCATCCTCTTCATCAGAAGTACCACATCTAGTAACTGAAACATCAACTATATCAACACCGCGTGCACAAACAACCCTCAACATATTCAAAAAATCAATATTATTTCGAACCATACAATTCGGATGGCCCAAAATAGAATATGAAATACACATAATCTCAGGTTTCAAATTCTCCCATGTTTTACACAAAATTCCAACCAATTCCTCAAAATTCAATTCGCATGAAACATTAATGACAATAGTATCATTCCCATATTTACACAACAACAACACTGCACTGTCCATTGAAACTGAAACAAAAAACAAGAAAAATAATTTAGTTAACATAGAAACACTTCACAAGAACAACATAAAAGTCCAGAGAAATTTCTAAAAATTATAATTTTCTCTGAACTTAAAATAAAAGTCCATAGACATCTACAAACTGATATTCACCTTCAAGATGATAAAAAATAAAATCACAGAAACTCAATGAATCACAAAGAAATTTACTGCTAACTATTAAACACAATCATACAAAAAAATCCAAGTCCAAAGAAATTTACAATCATAGAAATTTACAAACTGAAAGTGAGTAACAAACTTACAATTTTCTCTGAACTACAAATACAAGTCCAGAAAAATTTGTGAACTTACATTCACTTTCTCATATTCTATCTGCATTAGAAACTTCTAATAATATGTCCACATGCACTTATAATTTTCTCTGGACTACAAAAACAAAAGTGCAGAAAATGAAATTTCTCTGGTTTAAAAAAACAGAACAAAACTGATATTCACCTTCACAAAACTGAAAAAAATTGTTTAACATAGAAACACTTCTAAAAATTATAATTTTCTGTATTCATAAAATAAAAGTTTGTCTGTATTCAATTGTCTCTGTCTAACTTTGTCTGTATTCATAAAATAAAAGTCCAAAGACACATCTACAAACTGATATTCACCTTCAAGATGATAAAAAACAAAATCACAGAAACTTAATGAAACAAAGAGAAATTTACTGCTAACTATTAAACACAATCATACAAAAAAATCATATACACCTTATATATGAACTTTACACTGATATTGCACTCATAGAAAAAGCCAGAGAAATTTACAAACTTATATACTATCTCATATTCACTTTATCGCACAAATTTATGAACTTACATTCACTTTCTCATATTCTATCTCCATTAGAAACTTCTAATAATATGTCCATATGCACTTATAATTTTCTCTGGACTACACAAACAAAAGTGCAGAAAATCAAATCTCTGCTTTGAAAAAACATAGAACAAAACTTATCATTCATCAACATGTTGATAAAAAACAGAGCACGAAAAATAAACGCTAAACATCAAAATCAACTACACTGTCAACACTATTTCAAATTGATCAAAAAAACAAAAGAATGAAAAATTAATTCCAAAAATAAAAATCAACTCTATAAACCTCGCCTCTGTCGAAACAAAAATTCAAAACAAAAGTCAAATTCCATGTGGAATATAAAATCGAAAACAAACCTGATTCAACTCCACTCAAAAACCTACGCGATCAATACACTGTCAACACTCCTTGAAATTGATTCAAAAACAAAGAATCAAAACTCCGACGAAATCTCCGACGAAATCAACACGATCGTAGCAATCTTTCTCGGTCAAACTCCACTCAAATCTCGACGAAATCTCACCATGAAATCTCCACTGAAATCTCCGACGAAAACTCCGACGAAATCTCCCCTGCGAATTCGGTTTCCAAAATCTATCAGTTAAGTCAACAACATTATATTCAAACAAATTTATGTTATAAAGGAAGGATAATTTAGGTACTTTATAACTTAAAATAAATTTTATGGACCTTAGCCATTAAAATATATTATTTTGGATCTTTCCTCCTATCAAAAGTACAGGAGGGACCTTAGGCCAATTTTCCCTTCAAAGAATAAGCATTTCATTTAATCTCATTATAATAAACCAAATAAAAATAAGAATTAGGGTAAATTACATTCACCTCCCTTGAGATTTAAAAAAAATACAATTAGTCATATACTTTTGACATAATTATACTACTCCTCTTTTATTAAGGCTGAAATGACAAAAAATAATGTAGATGGAAGGTAAAATATTGAAATAAACAAAAGAAAATATACATTTTAATAGACTAGATATAATCATATTCACTTTGCTTGGTTTGAGTTTTCTAAAAACACTTTTCAGAAAACTCTACTTTCTTATTTTTCATTTTTTTTCCTTTTTTTTGAATTTTTAAAATATTTTAAGCAATTTTTTTAAAAAAATTTTAGACACACCTAACATAAATACACTAAAAAAGTATAAATACACTTAATTTTTATGGGTAATGTTACGATACACATATGCACTGTTGTTGCGCATTTTTGTGGTATATGTTACGTATTTTTTGTGATAATTTTACACATCTTTTGGTTAAAAAATATTTAGATAAATTTGTTGGTGACATTACCACAAAAATATGTAACTTCATTTTTAAACCACAAATTGTGATAACTCTACACAAAAAAAAAAAAATAATAATAATAATAATAATATTTGTCACAAAATACATAATATTACCATAAAATGTGTAATTTCATTTCTAATATTTGCCACAAAATACATACTATTACCACAAAATGCGCAATTTTATTTCTGAATCACAAATCATGATAACAAAAATACGTAGTATTTGCTATGTATACACCTTTTTGAGAGTTGTGTGCCATAAAATTTTATACAACTAATAAATTACTGATTAAAAAAGATTTTGAATTCAAATTGTTATATTAAGGGTTTGTTTGACATGTGCTACTTTATCACATATTTTTATCTTATTTAAGTCACATCATTTTTTATTTGGGTCACTTCACTTTCCTTTTACATTGTACATTTTTTTGTTAAAAAAATAAAAATATATACTTATTTAGATCATTTCAAATAATTCCTAAAAATATGAGAAAATTGTATTTTTTTTAAAAAAAAAAAAATTTAAAGTAGGTGAGTATAATTTACTCTTGAGAATCAAAATACCATCCAATCCACAGAACTGAAAATGAAGAAGGAGCTGTGTAATAGTAAGAAATAATCAACCATTGAGAGACAGAACTCAAAAAATGCGTGAGGCAATCCTCTTCATGCAACATCATCACCATCAAATAATTAACTATGCTCTTTTGCTTTAATGAGGATCTGTCTAAAGACATCCTCAAGCCCACTGTGTATATATCATTCATTGATCTCTTGTATCCATCTATGATCCATATCTATCACCACTGATCTCTTGAATTGAAACTGATCAGGTGTCTGTCACTAAGCATAACAAAGCAGAGGTAGAGAGAGCAATAATCCATCCCTTAAAAATAGAACTCTAAACAGAGTTTCTATACACTTGATAATGAAAAAAAAAAGGCGGCAAAAATGTCACATTATAGTGGACTCCACCTCCAATAGAGCTTATTTATTAGAGTTTAAAATCATTTTTCGAGGAAAACAGTGAGATTGATTTCGTACAGGACAACGTAAAAAAAAAAACTCTGGTTTTTATACTCTTCTGTTTTTCTAGAGAATGAAGAATCGCAGTCTGTCTACTCGCAGAAGTAAAAATTCAGCATGGGCTGCGCAACCACACGGTATCAGAGATTCCTCTCTCTTTATGAAAACACTCCCTTCTATTGGACTTTCTTCATATTCCCTATATATAGATGATAAGCACAAGTTTTGTTTCACAGATAAAGAGATCAGACTTTTTCTTTCATGATAGTTTTGGTACGATGATAGATCTTTCGATTCATACCTATTAACTTGGAACTAGAGAAAAATTGGAATTCAAGAGGAGAAATTTGGAATTCAACCGGAGATGTATAGTGCTTGTGACTTCTTAGTTGTTATAACTAGTTTCATGTTATTTTGTTAATTTAGTAATTATTTTAATAAGATTTTTGTAGGTTAATTATATTTGGAGAGTATTAAAATACTATTTAAATTAATTTATGTGAATAAATATATAAAATAAATAGTAATGTTAGAATACATAAATAAAAAATAGACATTGCTATACAAGTCTAAAAATTAGACTTAATTTTCAAACCTAATGATGTGACAATTAATTAAGATATTTAAGGTAACACTCTCTCTCATATCTTCTCAATCATCAGTCAATCACATCGCTTACACATCACTAGGTCTAGAAAGTGAACTTGTGTATTATTTTTCATAAAAAATTAGTTAGATAAAATAAAAAGGATACTTTTTTCATACTTTAACTAGTGAAAAATGAAGAATAGCATTGGAATTGCTCTTGCTATAGGATTGAATTCATGTCCATCAAAATAAATAGTGAGACGTTTAGTTAGAAAAATGAAAGTCGCACTAATAAACTCAGCTTTGTTTGGGAATAAACTATTTTAATAACTTTTTGATTTTTTAAAAAAAAAATATGTAAAAAAATAAAAAAAATAATATAATAATTTATAATAACTTTTTAACATTTTTACTAAAATATTTAGTCCCTAAACAAGGAGGGCTACAGCAATTCATTATATTCTCCCTTAGCTCTGTAAGTGAAGTGTCTAGCTTTGTCCAGTTGGACTAATAGACCCCATCTCTTTTTTTTCTTTTTTCTTTTTATAAATGTTAGTAGATTTTTTTAATGGCGGATTATACTAACGGTCTCTATAATTTGGGATTTGTATCATTTTGATCACTGACTTTTTAATTATAACACATTTGATCTTTAATTTTAAATATTGTTCCAAATAAGGACAATTGAAGATACAATTACTCAATTATAAAGACAAAATCGTCATTTTGATAAAATATAGACGAAATTGACAAAAATAAATGTCAAAAAAATATTTTTAAATTTTAAAAATTATTTCTATTCACCGAAGATAAAATTGTGTAAAATTGATAAATCTTTTACACGTTTATTTTTTTTTTATCAAATTAATTTTTATTATGTATTTGGATAATGATCATGTAATGGGTAGTTATTAGGATTTTAATGTGTAATCTATATACAGTATTTAATATATAAAATATTTTTAATTTTGGATTTTTTGATTTAACGAATTGATTTAATAATGATATAAAAGTTGTTGCTATATTTAACTTTTGAAAAAATAGAAACTAATTTAATGAAAATAAAAATAAGTACCAATAACATGATCATTATCCAAATACATAATAAAAATTAATTTGGTAAAAAAATAAATAAATGAGTAAAAGATTTATCAATTTTACATAATCTTATTTTTGGTGAGTATAAATAATTTTTTAAAATTCAAAAATATCTTTTTGACATTTATTTTTATCAAATTAGTTTATATTTTATCAATTTACTATTTTGCCCTTGAAACTAATCAATGGTATTTTCAATTGTCCTTATTTGGAACAAGATTCAAAATTTAGGATCAAATGTATTACAATTGAAAAGTCAGGGACCAAATTGACACAAATCCTAAATTATAGGAACTGCTAGTATAATTCCCCCTTTTTTTAATTATGTGTAAATTAATCTCATGATGTATAATGTTCTTCTCTTTTATATTTACAAAATCATTAATAAAAATATATACTTGTAATATTGGTATTTAAATAAAATTAAAATGATCTTAATAAAATATAACAAAAAAAATATTTGAAATAAAATTAAATTAAATGGTCAAGGGAGACATAGGGCAAGCTGGTCACATTGGGAAAGTGTGTCTAGTCTAGGGCAAGGGTGCCATTGTTGTTACGTATGACCATTGTACGGTACAATCGATTTGTGCTTAGGGTTTAGCTTTAGCTTTATTACCGCAACACGGACTTCCAAAATGGATTCTTCAACATCCCTAATCGCAATCACGAAGTTGATCTGTGTTCTTTGGAGTTCTCATACATACATACTTATGATTGATTGATATTCGCCAAATGTGAGTTTCGATTTTTCAATTTTTCAATTGAAAAATGATTAGGAACCCTAAAAATACTGTTCCTAATTCCCCTAATTTCCATTTTGGATAATTGTTTCTTTTTTTTTTTTTTTAGTTGATATGGAAATTAGGAGGATTAGGGGGGGTATTTTTAGGGGGATGTAGCATTGTTGTTTTCAATTTTTTTTACTCTTGTTGAAATTATTCTAATCTTAGGTCTCATTTAGGAGCATACTATTTTAATAATTTTTTGATTAAAATAAGAGATAAAAAAATTAATGTGTTTATAATAATTTTTTAATTTTTTATGAAAATATGTGAAAAAGTAAAATAAAAAAAAAATTAACTTTTTAATACATGTTATAGATTTTTTGAATTTTTTATTAACTTTATTATTTTTAAACTAAAATATTCACATGTCAAACGAGACCTTAATCTTATTTTCTTACTGTTTGGTTTTGATTTATTCTCATACCCACTATTAAAATTGTCAAAATTGTATTAATTTACGTATTTTTTCACTTCTAACACACAGATTTGACGAGTGAGGGTCCAAAGAAGATAGATTGATACAGGTGACAATTTATAAAATCTAAACCACCATATAAACCGGCCGGACCCTGTCAAGCTCAATTTTCCCTCATATTATAATCTATATAATAAGGAAGCTCAAATTTTGAATCTGGATGGGACTTTTGTCCCTCTGTCCAAATTTTAACCATTAGATTGATTTAATCTAAGGGCTAAAAACATCTCACTTTTATCTCTTTCAACACACACTCTCAACACACACCCTCTCTCTCTCACACATACTCCTCTCCTCTCTTTTTGTTTTCAAATTTTGAACACTCTCTCTCTCTCTACCTCCATTGGAGCCCATTCTCGTACTTCCCTGTTGAAACCTAGCCCTTGCCGTGCTTCCCTGTCTTCATCTTCTCTCTTTCTCCCTCCCTCTCTGCCGTCAACAGGGGAACATCAACAAGGAAGTCGTCACTGCCGGAACCGGACCGAAGTCTGTCCCCGGCCAGAGCATCACCGTCACCGTCCCCGTCCCCGGTTACCCCCTCTTTCTCTCTCTCTCAAGCCAAGTCTGTATTTGTGTGTATATAATATAATATTCATATTTTGGATGTATATATATGTATATATATGTATATGTGTATATAGATATATGTAATGGGTTTGAAATGTTTGATACTAGTGGATGCCCGTGCCTGAAGACACGATGTAAATAATGTTGGTATCACATACTTTACAAAAATTAATTAAAATAAATCAATTCAAAATGGTAACAATTTCACTGCTACAGAAATCAACTGTAATAAATTAATTCAAAATGACAACAATTTCATTGCAATATAAAAGTTTACACATAAGTCGAAATAGCAAATTATAGTTTTGGCAAACTTCATAATTAAAGTTTAAATAGCAAATTTATAATATAAAAATGTTGTGTACAACATAAACAAAAATATTTACGCCAAAATAACACATGTACAGTGAATTAAAATGAGGCAACCTTCAATAAAAGAATATGTCTAAATTAGTATTATAACTGAGTGAACATTTTAGTACAAAAGAGTAACCATCCTAGCTTTAAAAAAATAAAAAATAAAAAAGAAGAAAAATTAATCATCCAATTTAAAATGAAAGAGCCAACCACCAACACGCATAGAAAAACAACACAATCCCAACATTTGTAAGGTGGATTAGTCACCTGCAACAAAAATTTACTTTAAAAAAAATCAATTAAAAAAAATCATAACAGGAACAATCATATCAAAATACCTTTGAAAAACAAATAAACCAATAACAATGAATTAACAGGAATTAAACATATGATCAAGCACCTTTCAATTTAGTTCCCAAGTCTCTTGATTAGTGTACATCATAACTTGTGAGTTCACCTGTTGCTGCTTAATGAATATGAATTGCTAAGTATAACTCTTCTTTCTTTTCCATTTCCAATTGAACATGAAGAATTTAACAATTTATATAATACATGAAAACAAATGAAAATAAATAATTACATCTAATTTGGAATCTCATTACAGGTAGGCTCATGACAAAAAGTTTTGTCCAATTAATTATTATATAACAATTTACTCAAAATTCTCATTATCACTGTTTTTCTTCAATATACTCATCACAACAAAAGAATGCGTAATGAAAAACCCAATAAAAAAATTTAAATACAAAGATGTTATCTTCTGCAATATCATGGACAATTGCCACTTTTATATGCCTAAAATTTGAAGGAAAAAACAAATTTAAAAGTTAAAGTCAAAATATATCACTCTAATTGAGTCCCAAGGATTCACAAAAAAAAAAAAAAAAAACAATTTATGTTAGTGATGAGAAGAGATCGAACAATTTATGTGTAATAAAGTTTTATATTTAGGTAGTGCCTAATGAAACGATTAGAAGGCTTTTTTAAATTCAACAATTAGAAGGTTTAACCGAAAATTACCACCACCTCAATAAGATAAAAAACTGGAATGATTGATGAGATCATACTTGAGTGCTCAAAGTTGTGATCTAAAACATTCCCTAAAAAAAACTTGAATGTGGTTTTTTTTTTTTTTTATAACTTGGAGTGTCATAGGCACAGGTGGTTCTTTTACAATGAAATCATGAAACTATCATATTTATACCCAAAAGACAATATAAGTTGATTTTCCTATTGCTCAACACTATCAATTTAACTGAATTGAATCAATCTGACAAAGACATGAGTTATTACACATTGGTCTCCTATACATTTTGTTAGTTTCTTTCGACCAAGAATCAAACCATCTAATTCAAGCAATCAATCAAAATCACACACAAAATAATATAAAATTCTAAACCTGCCAATATCGATAATATAAAATTTAAGCTAAAGATGCACTGTTTTACATCAATATCAATAACCTGCCAATCAATAATACCAAGAACAAAAAGAGATTAGATTCCACAATAAACATAGTTAAATAATTACACTATGAAAAAAATAGAATTTTAAAGTAGATTAACAAATAGAAGGCTTCTCTGTTAAACCAACTGATAATGATGAAATTATAAACAACCAATTAGAGGATTCTATGTAAATAAGAAGACTTTTGTTAATGAGATTAATCAAAAATTGAAACACCACAAACCTGTAGTGAAGAAATAACGCATTTAATAGTGCTATAAATAGATTGGGTTTAAATAACAATGGGCTGTACAATGACTATTTGATTACTTAATTGTGCCATAAGTTAAGTACAATGGGCTATTTCTTTCTCACTATAATTCTAATTTTTAACAATCAAATAAAAACATAAGATCACAAAACATTACTTTTCATGTTAAAAAAAAGAAGCCCAATTCACACATTTATCAAAATCACCCAAATCATTTATCAAAACAGTAATCAGGTGACTTCAATCTCATTTATGCTTTATTTGGTTCACTGGAATGAGATGAGATGAAATGAAATGGTTATTCCTTACACTTCAAGCTGATAAGTTAGTTTGGTCTGCCACAAAATCAGGCGACTTCCCAAGATTGCCACTATGGAATAAATATATTATACATATGTGTATATGTACATAACCTGATTAGAATAATAAATATTGTAAATTTAAGTAATAATAAAAAAGTCCCATCAAGAATAAATATTGTAAATTTAAACAAAAGTGCCATCAAGAATCAAAAATAGAGCTTCCTTGACTAGGGAAAAATAATAAAAGACATGAAAGAGAATGTGCTCAAACTTCACCATTCAAAAATCCATGCATAACACAATCCTAGTGAAACATAACACGTTAGGGAAAGATAACCTGTTTGTGGGTAAATGTTAGCACCAATTTACATAACCTGTTTGTGGGTAAATGTCATAACACAATCCTAGTGCATAATTAACACCAATTCAAAAATCCTAAGGGAAGAGAATGTTAGCACCAATTCAAAAATCCATGCATAACACCTGTTTGTGGGTAAATTTTAGCAACAATTTACAAAACTCATCCATGTCATGATGGGTATAATTAACCACTAATCAGGGAAAAATCCATGTAAGAATGATTTTGATAGTCAAATTAAACAAAATAGTATAGCAATTTATGTGTGTTACTGAGATAATAAACATGAAAACAATATTTCTAATTAGCCCCCAATAATGACACATCAATGCTAATTGCAGGTATTTCTACAGAGGCCTATTAAATGCTCGGATATGGAAAAATCTGAGCATTTAAAAAAGAATATTGGCCAGGGAAAAAGAATAAAAAAGACATGAAAGAGAATGTGCTCAGACTTCACCATTCAACAATCCACAAATGGTGATCTAAGAAAAAACGTGATCTAATAAAAAACCCACAAATGAAACCAGATTAATAGTAGAAAATGCTAGAAAAGTTATGATGAAATTCAGTCAATGGTGGCAAGTATTCCAAAACCAAATTTCAATCATCACCACAACATCTCACACCTTCAATTCAACTTAAAAAAATAACAATTTTCTATTTTGAATTCCACACAAATTGAATCCAAAACCAAACTAGTATAAAAATTAAAAATTAAAAAGCAAATTGAGATTTAGTTGAGAGAATGAGGAAGTGAATCAACAACTATTAACAATTCTATTGAAGCTCTATTCAAAATCACTTAATAACAAAGGTTACATGCAAAAACAAAATTAAATGTCCCAAATGAGCAATACTCAACAAAACAGCCCCATCCACAAAAATTTTTAGTTCAAACTTCCCAATTTCATTTGATTATTCAAGTAAAAATGATAAAATTTACAATGAAATCATGAAACTGTCCTATTTATACCCAAAAGACAGTATACATTCATTTTACTATTACCCAATACTATTAATTTAACTGAATTGAATCAATCTGACAAAGATATGAGCTATTGCACTTTGTTTTCCTATGCATTTTGTTAGTTTCTTTAGACCAAGAATCAAACCATATAATTCAAGCAATCAATTAAAACCACACACATATGCAAATGCCAAACTAATAATATAAAATTTAAGCTAAAGATGTACTGTTTTATGTCAATATCAATAACCTACCAATCAATAATACTAAGAACAAATAGAGATTAGATTCCACAATGAACATAGTTAAAATAGAATTTGCAAATCAAATTGAAAGCAGGCTAACAAATAGAAGACTTCTCTGTTAAACCAACTAATAATGATGAAATTCAAAACAACCAATTAGAGGATTCTATGTAAATAAGAAGACTTTTGTTAATGAGATTAATAAAAAATTGAACTGGATGGTATTACAAATCCAAATAATTAAGTTATGAAATTCAAAACCAATTAACTGGAAAAAAAAAATTCAAATATTAATCATTAACACAACTTCTATAAGTAAATAAAAACTTGAAATTAAGCCATGAATTTGAATTTGAATTTGAATAAAAACTTGAAATTAATCATTAATCATGAATTTGAAATCTTAGTAAATAAAAACTCCAACTCAACTTCTATAAGTATAAAACAAATTAAGTCATGAATTTACCTTTTATATCTATAACTCATGCCTCAACTTGAAATTGCTTCCATTGGTAAAGTTTCGAATTATATGGAAATTGAATACACTAAATACCAATTAAAAAAACCAAAATCGTATTTAGATATAACTGAGATAGGGGGTGGGAGTGAGTGGGAATCATTCCATTATGAATCTTCAGCCTAAAACAAAATCCAAACACACGTGGGCTCAACTGGTGGTGTATGATGAGATTACAAATGTACATTAAATATTGGAGGGGAGGGAAAACAAAGGTGAGAAAGGTTCAAATAAAAACCTCTTTGTACAACAATGAATAACAACATACTAAAAATCCTCAAAATCCCGTACTAATATACCAATAAAAGCACGAAACAACAACCCATTCACATGAAAAATATATCTAAAAATCTAAGTTTGGGTGCTTACCACGAAAAAGTTACTGAACCCATTAATCTTGAGAGAGAGAGAGAGAGAATCACCACAAATCAACTATGTAGAGCATGTGTTGGTCTTCAAAATCAAAGAATCATGGAAGTCAAAAATTATTGAAATCAACTTCCAAACTACCCACAAGGATGCAAGTTTCTCAGAATGTTATTATTACCTGTATCAGTCAAATCATTAGAATGTTATTATTATTATTATTATTATTATTATTTTGCTAAATACATTAGAATGTTATTATTACCTTGATCACCACTCTTAAAAGGATGCACATCACATCACATTAAAAAAAGAAAAAAAAGAAAATGATGTACATCATAAGATAGTTATGAATTTTTATAATGAAGATTGCCAATGTTTGTGGTGTGTGTTAAAGTCAATTTGTGTGTGTGTAAATTCCATTGAAACATTTTATCAAACACTTAATAAGCAAGGAAGATAGAATGGTTATCGAACATTTTAGTAACAACCAAACGATAATAATGGCACAACAAACATTCAATAGAGTAAATCAATACAATAGTCCCACAAATTCCTACTAAATCAAAGTAAATGGGTTTCGTGGAACCCGACCAACTCTTCATATATGTGTGTATATATATACATAGATAATATATATGTATAAGAAAAAACACAAAACCCATAAAAGTATACCCAAAATCCTACATGCATATAGAAAATTAAGGAAAAACAATACTCACAATTTGATTTTGGGAATCGTTCTTTCTCTATTCCACTAATGATCAATTGATGGTCTCTATGGCTTCAAAGAAAAAAAACAAAAAAAAAATTGTAATTAATATATATACACACAATAGTCTATTAAGAAAGAGATGAGAGTATTACTTTGCAGAACAGAGAACCCAACAAACCCATAGTTTATTTGCACTATATATATATTTTTAATGCATTCTCTTGGCTAAATATTAATTTATCATGTATTGATTTCTCATATATTATGGGAAATTAATAATGTCCACTCTTAAAAGGATGCACATCATATTAATAAAGTTTGTTTATTTGTCCAAAAAAAAATAATAATAATAATAATATACAATTTGAAAACCAACAATTCTATGCCGTATAGAATCTGAAAGGTATAGAATTTAGAAAACCAACAATTCTATACCAACATCATTGTAGCTTAAGCCTAAACGTAGAAAACCCACAAATTCCTACTAAATCAAAGTAAGAAAAATAAAAATAAACAATACTCAAAAACCCAACCAACTCTTCATATATGTGTGTATATATTATCTGTATAGGTAAAAATCTTCATATATGTGTGTAAACAAAAACCCATAAAAGTGCACCCAAAATTAAAGAAAAACAATACTCATAGAAAAAAAAAAAACAAAGAAAAAAATCGGTAAAAATCTGTAATCAATATATAAAAAGTGCAACCAACTCTTCAATTGATGATTTCTGTGGCTTCAAAGAAAAAAAACAAAGGGATGAAAACAGAGACTAAAATAAAGTATCCCTTTCTTTCTCAATATATATATTTTTTTCAGTTTATAATTAGCCCCATAAACTGCACCAAATAGAGCAGCATGTACCATAGCATTTATATAATCAAAATCAATAATCCCATCAAAATCAATATAATCAAAATCAATTAGAAACTTTATAAATATTAATAATTAAAATTGTAAATTTTTTCATGAATATTATTTTTTTATTTTTTTCTGAATTCCACTACAGTGCAATTACCCCAAATTAATACTTCTCCATATATTACTACACATTACTCAAAAATGAAGTTTGAAACTTAAATATAGATAATAAAAGCTTTCAATGCAGATTAGTGACAGAGCAGAAATTACATAAACATTCACATTGGGTTTTTGGGTTTTTAAACTTAAGCAAAATAGAGAACTTTTCGGTGCAACTAATTGTAAAGCTATTCCATGGAAATCATGTTTGGAAGAATATGCATTTTCAAAACTCAATAGGTAGTTTAGCAAAACTGATATCCCATTCATAACACCAGTTGTAACAAATTAATGCTTCTGAAACCCAATGAGCTCCAAAATCAAATCTATTCATATTAAACTCTAAATTAGAAAGTTTCATGAAAATTCATATAATCAAAATCAATAATCCCATCACTGAAAAAGAAACACCACATTGAATCTATAATCAAAATCCCTTAACATAGAGATTCAATAAATTCTGTAATTTTCTGGTTTGAACATAAAAGAGATTCAATCATATTCTTGTTATTAGTTAGCTTCACAATTCTTGTTATTCTTGTTAGATTACAGAGGGTGTGTGTTCACAATGATATATATAATACACACAAATACTTACATGTTCAACATAAATCATCAAACCCATTTCATAAATCAAACCCATTAAATAATCAAACCCATTTCATAAATCAAAACTATGTTCAACATCAAATATTTCAAATTAACCATATCAGATTAACCATATCAAACATTTCAAACCCATTACATACATCTATATACACATATACATATATATACATATATATACATCCAAAATATGAATATTATATTATATACACACAAATACAGACTTGGCTTGAGAGAGAGAGAGAGAGAGAGAGAGGGGGGGTAACCGGGGACGGTGACGGTGATGCTTTAGCCGGGGACAGACTTCGATCCGGTTCCGGCAGTGACGACTCCCTTGTTGATGTTCCCCTGTTGACGGCAGAGAGGGAGGGAGGAAGAGAGAAGATGAAGACAGGGAAGCACGGCGAGGGCTGGGTTTCGACAGGGAAGTACGGGAATGGGCTCCAATGAAGGTGGAGAGAGAGAGAGAGAGAGTGTTCAAAATTTGAAAACAGAAAGAGAGGAGAGGAGTATGTGTGAGAGAAAGAGGGTGTGTGTTGAGAGTGTGTGTTGAAAGAGATGAGAGTGAGATGTTTTTAGCCCTTAGATTAAATCAATCTAATGGTTAAAATTTGGACAGAGGGACAAAAGTCCCATCTAGATTCAAAAATCTGAGCTTCCTTATTATATAGATGGTTAATCTGATATGGTTAATTTGAAATGTTTGATGTTGAACATAGTTTTGATTTATGAAATGGGTTTGATTATTTAATGGGTTTGATTTATGAAATGGGTTTGATGATTTATGTTGAACATGTAAGTATTTGTGTGTATTATATATATCATTGTGAACACACACCCTCTGTAATCTAACAAGAATAACAAGAATTGTGAAGCTAACTAATAACAAGAATATGATTGAATCTCTTTTATGTTCAAACCAGAAAATTACAGAATTTATTGAATCTCTATGTTAAGGGATTTTGATTATAGATTCAATGTGGTGTTTCTTTTTCAGTGATGGGATTATTGATTTTGATTGTATGAATTTTCATGAAACTTTCTAATTTAGAGTTTAATATGAATAGATTTGATTTTGGAGCTCATTGGGTTTCAGAAGCATTAATTTGTTACAACTGGTGTTATGAATGGGATAGCAGTTTTGCTAAACTACCTATTGAGTTTTGAAAATGCATATTCTTCCAAACATGATTTCCATGGAATAGCTTTACAATTAGTTGCACCGAAAAGTTCTCTATTTTGCTTAAGTTTAAAAACCTAAAAACCCAATGTGAATGTTTATGTAATTTCTGTTCTGTCACTAATCTGCATTGAAAGCTTTTATTATCTATATTTAAGTTTCAAACTTCATTTTTGAGTAATGTGTAGTAATATATGGAGAAGTATTAATTTGGGGTAATTGCACTGTAGTGGAATTCATAAAAAAATAATATTCATGAAAAAATTTACAATTTTAATTATTAATATTTATGAAGTTTCTAATTGATTTTGTAATTATTGATTTTGATTATATTGATTTTGATGGGATTATTGATTTTGATTATATAAATGCTAGGGTACATGCTGCTCTATTTGGTGCAGTTTATGGGTTAATTATAAACTGAAAAAAATATATATATTGAGAAAGAAAGGGATACTTTATTTTAGTCTCTGTTTTCATCCCTTTGTTTTTTTTCTTTAAAGCCACAGAGATCATCAATTGAAGAGTTGGTTGCACTTTTTATATATTGATTACAGATTTTTACCGTTTTTTTTCTTTGTTTTTTTTTTTTTCTGTGAGTATTGTTTTTCTTTAATTTTGGGTGCACTTTTATGGGTTTTTGTTTACACACATATATGAAGATTTTTACCTATACAGATAATATATACACACATATATGAAGAGTTGGTTGGGTTTTTGAGTATTGTTTATTTTTATTTTTCTTACTTTGATTTAGTAGGAATTTGTGGGTTTTCTAAGTTTAGGCTTAAGCTACAATGATGTTGGTATAGAATTGTTGGTTTTCTAAATTCTATACCTTTCAGATTCTATACGGCATAGAATTGTTAGCAAAATTCTAGAATTGTTGGTTTTCAAATTGTATATTATTATTATTATTTTTTTTTTTGGACAAATAAACAAACTTTATTAATATGATGTGCATCCTTTTAAGAGTGGACATTATTAATTTCCCATAATATATGAGAAATCAATACATGATAAATCAATATTTAGCCAAGAGAATGCATTAAAAATATATATATAGTGCAAATAAACTATGGGTTTGTTGGGTTCTCTGTTCTGCAAAGTAATACTCTCATCTCTTTCTTAATAGACTATTGTGTGTATATATATTAATTACAATTTTTTTTTGTTTTTTTTCTTTGAAGCCATAGAGACCATCAATTGATCATTAGTGGAATAGAGAAAGAACGATTCCCAAAATCAAATTGTGAGTATTGTTTTTCCTTAATTTTCTATATGCATGTAGGATTTTGTGTATACTTTTATGGGTTTTGTGTTTTTTCTTATACATATATATTATCTATGTATATATATACACACATATATGAAGAGTTGGTTGGGTTCCATGAAACCCATTTACTTTGATTTAGTAGGAATTTGTGGGACTATTGATTTGATTTACTCTATTGAATGTTTGTTGTGCCATTACTATCGTTTGGTTGTTACTAAAATGTTCGATAACCATTCTATCTTCCTTGCTTATTAAGTGTTTGATAAAATGTTTCAATGGAATTTACACACACACAAATTGACTTTAACACACACCACAAACATTGGCAATCTTCATTATAAAAATTCATAACTATCTTATGATGTGCATCATTTTCTTTTTTTTCTTTTTTTAATGTGATGTGATGTGCATCCTTTTAAGAGTGGTGATCAAGGTAATAATAAAGGTAATAATAACATTCTAATGTCTTTAGCAAAAAAATAATAATAATAATAATAACATTCTAATGATTTGACTGATAAAGGTAATAATAACATTCTGAGAAACTTGCATCCTTGTGGGCAGTTTGGAAGTTGATTTCAATAATTTTTGACTTCCATGATTCTTTGATTTTGAAGACCAACACATGCTCTACATAGTTGATTTGTGGTGATTCTCTCTCTCTCTCTCTCTCTCTCTCTCTCTCTCTCTCTCTCTCAAGATTAATGGGTTCAGTAACTTTTTCGTGGTGAGCACCCAAACTTAGATTTTTAGATATATTTTTCATGTGAATGGGTTATTGTTTCGTGCTTTTATTGGTATATTAGTACGGGATTTTGGGGATTTTTAGTATGTTGTTATTCATTATTGTACAAAGAGGTTTTTATTTGAACCTTTCTCACCTTTGTTTTTCTCCCCCCCCCCCCCCAATATTTAATGTACATTTGTAATCTCATCATACACCACCAGTTGAGCCCACGTGTGTTTGGATTTTGTTTTAGGCTGAAGATTCATAATGGAATGATTCCCACTCACTCCCACCCCCTATCTCAGTTATATCTAAATACAATTTTGGTTTTTTTAATTGGTATTTAGTGTATTCAATTTCCATAGAATTCGAAACTTTACCAACGGAAGCAATTTCAAGTTGAGGCATGAGTTATAGATATAAAAGGTAAATTCATGACTTAATTTGTTTTATACTTATAGAAGTTGAGTTGGAGTTTTTATTTACTAAGATTTCAAATTCATGATTAATGATTAATTTCAAGTTTTTATTCAAATTCAAATTCAAATTCATGGCTTAATTTCAAGTTTTTATTTACTTATAGAAGTTGTGTTAATGATTAATATTTGAATTTTTTTTTTTCCAGTTAATTGGTTTTGAATTTCATAACTTAATTATTTGGATTTGTAATACCATCCAGTTCAATTTTTTATTAATCTCATTAACAAAAGTCTTCTTATTTACATAGAATCCTCTAATTGGTTGTTTTGAATTTCATCATTATTAGTTGGTTTAACAGAGAAGCCTTCTATTTGTTAGCCTGCTTTCAATTTGATTTGCAAATTCTATTTTAACTATGTTCATTGTGGAATCTAATCTCTATTTGTTCTTAGTATTATTGATTGGTAGGTTATTGATATTGACATAAAACAGTGCATCTTTAGCTTAAATTTTATATTATTAGTTTGGCATTTGCATATGTGTGTGGTTTTAATTGATTGCTTGAATTATATGGTTTGATTCTTGGTCTAAAGAAACTAACAAAATGCATAGAAAAACAAAGTGCAATAGCTCATATCTTTGTCAGATTGATTCAATTCAGTTAAATTAATAGTATTGGGTAATAGTAAAATGAATGTATACTGTCTTTTGGGTATAAATAGGACAGTTTCATGATTTCATTGTAAATTTTATCATTTTTACTTGAATAATCAAATGAAATTGGGAAGTTTGAACTAAACATTTTTGTGGATGGGTTGTTTTGTTGAGTATTGCTCATTTGGGACATTTAATTTTGTTTTTGCATGTAACCTTTGTTATTAAGTGATTTTGAATAGAGCTTCAATAGAATTGTTAATAGTTGTTGATTCACTTCCTCATTCTCTCAACTAAATCTCAATTTGCTTTTTAATTTTTAATTTTTATACTAGTTTGGTTTTGGATTCAGTTTGTGTGGAATTCAAAATAGAAAATTGTTATTTTTTTAAGTTGAATTGAAGGTGTAAGATGTTGTGGTGATGATTGAAATTTGGTTTTGGAATACTTGCCACCATTGACTGAATTTCATCATAACTTTTCTAGCATTTTCTACTATTAATCTGGTTTCATTTGTGGGTTTTTGATTAGATTACTTTTTTTCTTAGATCACCATTTGTGGATTGTTGAATGGTGAAGTCTGAGCACATTCTCTTTCATGTCTTTTATTCTTTTTCCCTGGCCAATATTCTTTTTTAAATGCTCAGATTTTTCCATATCTGAGCATTTAATAGGCCTCTGTAGAAATACCTGCAATTAGCATTGATGTGTCATTATTGGGGGCTAATTAGAAATATTGTTTTCATGTTTATTATCTCAGTAACACACATAAATTGCTATACTATTTTGTTTAATTTGGCTATCAAAATCATTCTTACATGGATTTTTCCCTAATTAGTGGTTAATTATACCCATCATGACATGGATGAGTTTTGTAAATTGTTGCTAAAATTTACCCACAAACAGGGGTTATGCATGGATTTTTGAATTGGTGCTAACATTCTCTTCCCTTAGGATTTTTGAATTGGTGTTAATTATGCACTAGGATTGTGTTATGACATTTACCCACAAACAGGTTATGTAAATTGGTGCTAACATTTACCCACAAACAGGTTATCTTTCCCTAACGTGTTATGTTTCACTAGGATTGTGTTATGTATGGATTTTTGAATGGTGAAGTTTGAGCACATTCTCTTTCATGTCTTTTATTCTTTTTCCCTAGTCAAGGAAGCTCTATTTTTTATTCTTGATGGCACTTTTGTTTAAATTTACAATATTTATTCTTGATGGGACTTTTTTTATTATTACTTAAATTTACAATATTTATTATTCTAATCAGGTTATGTACATATACACATATGTATAATATATTTATTCCATAGTGGCAATCTTGGGAAGTCACTTGATTTTGTGGCAGACCAAACTAACTTATCAGCTTGAAGTGTAAGGAATAACCATTTCATTTCATCTCATCTCATTCCAGTGAACCAAATAAAGCATAAATGAGATTGAAGTCACCTGATTACTGTTTTGATAAATGATTTGGGTGATTTTGATAAATGTGTGAATTGGGTTTCCTTTTTTAACATGAAAAGTAATGTTCTGTGATCTTATGTTTTTATTTGATTGTTAAAAATTAGAATTATAGTGAGAAAGAAATAGCCCATTGTACTTAACTTATGGCACAATTAAGTAATCAAATAGTCATTGTACAGCCCATTGTTATTTAAACCCAATCTATTTATAGCACTATTAAATGCGTTATTTCTTCACTACAGGTCTGTGGTGTTTCAATCTTTGATTAATCTCATTGACAAAAGTCTTCTTATTTACATAGAATCCTCTAATTGGTTGTTTATAATTTCATCATTATCAGTTGGTTTAACAGAGAAGCCTTCTATTTGTTAATCTACTTTAAAATTCTATTTTTTTTCATAGTGTAATTATTTAACTATGTTTATTGTGGAATCTAATCTCTTTTTGTTCTTGTATTATTGATTGGCAGGTTATTGATATTGATATAAAACAGTGCATCTTTAGCTTAAATTTTATATTATCGATATTGGCAGGTTTAGAATTTTATATTATTTTGTGTGGTTTTGATTGATTGCTTGAATTAGATGGTTTGATTCTTGGTCGAAAGAAACTAACAAAATGTATAGGAGACCAATGTGTAATAACTCATGTCTTTGTCAGATTGATTCAATTCAATTAAATTGATAGTGTTGAGCAATAGGAAAATCAACTTATATTGTCTTTTGGGTATAAATATGATAGTTTCATGATTTCATTGTAAAAGAACCACCTGTGCCTATGACACTCCAAGTTTTTAAAAAAAAAAAAAAAAAAAAAAAAAAAAAACCACATTCAAGTTTTTTTTAGGGAATGTTTTATATCACAACTTTGAGCACTCAAGTATGATCTCATCAATCATTCCAGTTTTTTATCTTATTGAGGTGGTGGTAATTTTCACTTTATGGTTAAGCCTTCTAATTGTTGAATTTAAAAAAGCCTTCTAATCGTTTCATTAGGCACTACCTAAATATAAAACTTTATTACACATAAATTGTTCGATCTCTTCTCATCACTAACATAAATTGTTTTTTTTTTTTTTGTAAATCCTTGGGACTCAATTAGAGTGATATATTTTGACTTTGACTTTTAAATTTGTTTTTTCCTTCAAATTTTAGGTGTATAAAAGTGGCAATTGTCCATGATATTGTAGAAGATAACATCTTTGTATTTAAATTTTTTTATTGGGTTTTTCATTACGCATTCTTTTGCTGTGATGAGTATATTGAAGAAAAACAGTGATAATGAGAATTTTGAGTAAATTGTTATATAATAATTAATTGGACAAAACTTTTTGTCATGAGCCTACCTGTAATGAGATTCCAAATTAGATGTAATTATTTATTTTCATTTGTTTTCATGTATTATCTAAATTGTTAAATTCTTCATGTTCAATTGGAAAAGGAAAAGAAAGAAGAGTTATACTTAGCAATTCATATTTGAGAGGGTAATTTATGTGGAAATTGGGTTGAGCTAGGCCGTTATGGGCCTCAGTACGAAGGGCTGAGTAAAAAGGCCATAAAGTTACTCCGGTCTTAAAGAGGCTTAAAGTTAGTCCGGTCCCAAGCCTAGAAGTTAGTCCGGTCCAAGGGAGGCTTAATGTTGTTCCGGTCGAATGATGCTTTGTAGTTAGACCGGTTTAAAGGTGCTTTGAGTTTATACCGGTCATGGTGCAGTGTAACTAGCTCGGTCTAAACCTTACTCAAAGATTAGTTCGGTTTGAACGTACCACGGTTCGTACAGGAGGAACCGAGGTATGATGAGCCCTCTTCTGGGCTTGGTTTTTGGGTTAGTTCGGCTTAACTCTTCTATGGATAGCTCGGTCTTGGCATATGAAGCCGAGGTAGGAGAAAGGCAAGGAAGAGCCGAACTAACGTTTAGGTCGGTCACTCCAATAAGTGTAGCATGGCAATGTTATTTCGGTCGTATGGTAGTCCGGCCATGGTAAAACTATCTCACTTGGTTAAAGTAGTGAGGGGGGTGTTGAAGGATAAGCATTATCTTTCAGGAGTATGAATCCTAGGAGGACTCTGCATGGAGGAGTAAAAGTCCTACTGGGATTGTGCCACACGGAACCTATAAAAGCTCACAAACATCACCTATGGAGAGGTAACGCAACTTTGATTCTCGAATACACAAAGCTTTTTTGTATATTTGTCTAGCTTGCTGACTTAGGCATCGGAGAGGTTTCCAGCACACACCCGCCGGCTAGCTCACGTTTGTATTTTCAGGGTGTAGAGCGACGTCGTACGGAGGAGCGTAGACTTGATCAACAGGATTATACGAGAAGGTTTATTTCTTTCCCGTACAATTGGCGCCGTCTGTGGGAACTCAGGCAAGAACAAAACCTCTTGATCAAGCTTTTCCTCTCTAGAATCAATGGCGCACAATGAAGATTTGCCACAGTCCGCTATCGACGGACAAACACCAGAACGGGGTGCGAGGCGCGAAGGTTTACCTTTTATCCCTCCTATGACGGACTTGGAGCCACAACGACAGAATCCCAGGAGGGATACAAGGGGAAGGAGGCGGACTAACAGCCCCCATCACTCTCGTTCGCAAAGTCCAGAGAGACAAAGGCGGATGATTGATCCTCAAACTTTGGAGGATCGCGTCAAGGAGCAGGACGAATTGATACGACGGATGGCGGCGGACATGGAGTCCATGAAACGCCAGATAAAGGGCAAAGGAGTGGCGACAGGAGAGGGGCACAAAGGTAAAACGCCCACTCGCCACTCAGAAGATCATAGTAGACGTACCACACTATCTCAATCAGAGAATAGGAGCCTCAGGACAGGCGATACACAATCCAGGTCTTCCAGAACTCGTCACTCCAGGACTAAGAGGACGAGATCTGAGAGGTCGTACACTGAAGGAAGCACCTATTGGCCCTCGCATACGCACCAAACAAGATCCAGACAGACGGAGTTGCCCAGATTATCTGACTTACGAACCGTGCTTTAAGAAAAGACACGATGGAAGGAGGACGCCAAGGCACGAGATCCATACAGAATTTATGCCTTACAACGATTGGCTCCTCGGACGCATGGAAGCGTCGAGATTGGATTGCCAATACCGCGCCCTGCCTACGAACCGACGGACAAGGCATTAGCGAGGCTGCAAACCTCACCATTCGTTCCGACGATTGAAAACGCGCCCCTACCATCAAGCTTCCTTCAGCCCAAATTCACTACATATGAGGGAAAGACGGACCCCTACTCACACTTGAGCCACTTTCGCCATGTCATGGCTGTATACCGGCGAAACGAGGCTTTGATGTGCATCCTCTTCCCATCTAGCCTTAGCGACCTAGGCTTGACTTGGTTCGAAAAACTTCCAGAAGGCAGCATAGCCTCTTGGGCACAATTGGCAGAGGCATTCGTAACAAGATTCAGGACAAACACTAAAACCCCGGTGGAGATTGACCAGCTACTCTCCATCGAGATGGGCGACAAGGAGACCCTAAAATCCTACAATAGCCGCTATTGGGAGACCTTCAACCAGATTGGGGACTGTCCCACCAATCTCGCCATTGCACAGTACAAAAGAGGCCTTCCAGTCGGGAATAGACTAAGGGACTCAATCACCATGACACCACCCCTCACCATGGAAGCCTTGATGGAAAGAGTGCATCAACACATCAGGGTGGAGGAGGATGGTGCTCGTGCCAAAACAAAATCTGGCACGACCACAGTACCAGAAAAGAAGGCCTCAGCAAAGGTCAATGCAGTAGATCGTCCGAGCAGAAACGGACGTGGCAGACGAGACAACGGAGAGGACCAGGATAAAAGATGGTTGAAAGTCCACACTGCCATAACCACGGTATTCAAAAAACCGATCTACCGAATTCTAAGTGAAATACGAGATGAGCCTTTCGTCAGATGGCCAGCCAAGCTAGGGGAAGCTCAGAAGGACTATGAAAAAAGATCACAGTGCACCTTCCACAAAAAAAAGGGGCACCGCACTGAAAATTGCACGCCATTGAGACAGCACCTGGAGGAGTTGGTGGCAGCAGGTCACCTGGATAAATACATTGAAAGAGGGACGCAACCAGCCCCCCATGACCACAATAACCCCAACGGGATGCCAATCAACGCCCTACCTCAAGGTATGATCAATGTGATACATGGGGTCTTTGAACCTGAGTGTGTATGCGAGCTCAGAGGATCAATCAAAAAGACTGAACACTTAAGAAAGGTACTAAGTGCCCAACCTACCACCAAGAAGAGGAAGACAGAGGCCATGAACGTCATGTATTTTTCGGATAAAGACTTGGCAAGGATATATTGCCCTCACAATGATGCCCTGGTCGTCACCCTCCGAGTCAAGGATTTTGACGTCAAGCGGATTCTGATTGACCAGGGTAGTTCATGTGAAATAATGTACTACGAAACATTTAAACAATTGAAGTTACAAGATAAAGACTTGGCACTTGCCGTATCTCCCCTGATTGGATTCAACTCAATGCCAGAGTGGCCAGTCGGCAAAATAATTCTTCCAGTTAGAGCTGGAAGCGTAACGAAACAAGTGAAGTTCTGGGTATTAAAAGTTCCTTCCACTTGCAACATCATCTTGGGCAGAACATGGCTGCATGCCATGCGATCGGTGGCATCATCCTACCACCAAGTAATGCGGTTCCCCAACGAAACCGGGGTAATTGAAGAGGTCTATGGAGATCAGATTATGTCTAAACAATGCTTTGTCACGGTGAATGGCAGCCGCGCTGCCAAAGGATACGTTCATTCGGTGGAAGAACCTGAGAGCAATGAACTGTTCGCAGATGTCGGCAAAACAGCTAATCAGAAAACAGTGGAAGACTTGGTAGAGGTAAGAATAGATGAAAAGAACCCGGATAAGTTCTTTTTGCTCGGTTCGTCGTTGTCCAGCACAAAGAGATTAGAGGTCTTGGAATTTTTGACCTCTAACATCGAAGTGTTCGCCTGGACACCATACGACATGCCAGGCATTGATCCCAACTTCATCTGTCACCAACTCAATGTCCACGCATCCGCCAGACCAATCATTCAGCGCACACGCAGATCGACACTCCACCACGCCGAGATAGTGACGGAAGAAGTAGGAAACCTGCTGGAGACAGGAGCAATCAGAGAGGTACACTACCCAAGATGGATCTCCAACACAGTCGTAGTGCCAAAAAAGAACGGCAAGTGGCGTGTCTGCGTCGACTACAAAACAGTCAACAAAGCATGCCTAAAAGACAGCTTTCCTCTACTACGGATAGATCAACTGGTAGACCTAACGGCGGGGCACAACCGACTTAGCTTTCTGGATGCATACAGAGGCTACCATCAAATCGCCATGCATGAACCAAACCAGGAGGTCACGTTCTTTACAACTCCAAGAGGACTATACTATTACAAGGTCATGCCCTTTGGCCTAAAGAACGCAGTGGCGACATTCCAACGGATGGTCACCAAGATATTTGAACCCTTGTTAGGCAGAACAATGGAGGCTTACATCGACGATATGGTGGTCAAGAGCAAGAATGAGAATGACCATCTCAAGGACCTAGGTGAAATGTTTGAGATCCTAAAGAAGCACAAGTTGCGCCTCAACGCGTCTAAGTGTGCATTCGGAGTAGGTTCTGGCAAATTCCTGGGTTTCCTAGTAACCAACCGGGGTATAGAGGCAGACCCCTCTCAGATTAAAGCAATTCAGGACCTGGAGAGGCCAAACTCAGTAAAGGAAGTACAGCATTTCACCGGCATGGCAGCTGCGCTCAATCGGTTCATAAGCCTGTCGTCAGACAGACTACGACCATTCTTCCACGCTTTAAAAGCCAAGTTTGAGTGGGATGAAGAATGCGACCGCGCTTTGGAAAGCCTGAAAGAATACATGTCTTCTCCGCCACTGCTTGTCACCCCAATACCTGGCGAAGAACTCTTCTTGTACCTGGTAGTCTCTCAGCACGCAATTAGCGCAATATTGGTCCGTGCGGAAGGAATCTAACATCTGCCCATCTTTTATGTCAGCAAGACATTACTGGGCGCCGAAACAAGGTACTTGCCACTAGAAAAATTGGCCTTGGCCTTGATGATGGCCTCAAGAAAGTTGACGCACTACTTTCACGCCCACACCATAGTCGTCCTCACAGCTTTTCCATTAAAAGCTCTGTTTGAAAGGGCGAACTTTTCTGGGCGGATTTTGAAGTGGGCAATAGAGTTGGGACAATATGACATCAAGTTCCAACCCAGAACCACGATAAAGGCTCAAGCTTTGGCAGACTTTGTCGCAGAATTCACCCCAGGAAGTCATCATATCTGCCCAATCGACCTGACTAAAACAACCGAACTAGGGATGGAAGTTGACGTCGGAATAGCGCAACCCCTGGCACAGGATCGTCAGTCAGATCCCAAGGCAGACCAAAGTAAAGCAAAGAAGGAAGAAGCAAACCATGCTACACCAAGTCAAGACTTACCAACAAATAAAGACTTGGTACAATCAGAAAGCACGGGGCAGACAGCAAGCATGGACCTTGAAGAAAACACCAGCAACATGGAAGACCCCAAGGCATCATCTAATCCCTCCACTTGCTGGAAGTTGTTCGTTGGGGAGATGTGGAAGCTCTTCGTGGATGGAGCATCCAACCGGCATGGAGCAGGGCTTGGCATAGTCCTCATCTCTCCAGACGGCCTAGTTGTAGAGCAAGCAGTTAACCTTGGCTTCCTAGCATCAAACAACGAGGCGGAGTATGAAGCGCTTCTTATAGGACTCAAATCAGCATTCTACATAAAGGCCACCGATCTAATGGTTTACAGCGACTCACAGCTGGTGGTAAACCAAATATCTGGCGACTACGAAGCAAAGGACGATAGGATGGCCAAATACCAAGAGTTGGTCAGAACAGAGATCAAGAAATTTGAAGTAGTCAGGATAGAACAAATCGGCAGGGAGGAAAACAACAGAGCGGACGAACTAGCAGGCTTTGCCTCAATGGCAGATACTTCCATCCCTCATCCATTGCTGATCGACGACCTACCTAGACCAAGCATTGAAGACCCCGAAGCAGAAGAAGTATGTTGCGCGGAGCTAGGCCCTTCTTGGATGGATCCCATCATACTGTTCCTAAAAGACGGCATCTTACCAGAAGAAAAGAAAGAGGCCAACAGAATAAGAGCGAAGTCGCAGTGATTTTGGCTCTCCCCTTCTCTAGCATTGTATAAAAAGTCATTCTCAGGACCCTACATAAAGTGTGTTCATCCCAGCAAAGTGGAAGCATTCTTGTTCGAGATACATGAGGGCGTATGTGAAAGCCATCAAGGAGGAAGATCACTAGCATACAGAGCAATCTCGCAAGGGTACTAGTGGCCATACATGCAAGTAGACTCTGAAAAATATGTCAAAAAGTGCGAAAAATGTCAGAGGTTCGCACACCAAATACACCAACCTGCCAGAGAACTTCTACGTCTAATTAGCCTATGGTCATTCGCAATGTGGGGATTGGATATAGTAGGACCACTTCCAATAGCACCAGGCAACAGGAAGTTCTTTCTTGCAGCAACCGACTACTTCACAAAGTGGGTGGAGACAGAAGCATTGGCATCAATCAAGGAAAAATATGTAAAGAAATTCGTCTAGCAGAACATCATCACTCGATTTGGCATACCAAAAGCCCTAATCTCTAACAACGGCACTCAGTTCGACGGTAGAATTTTCAGAGGCTTTTGTGAAGAGTACAAGATAGAGTTCTACAATTCTACACCGGCATATCCCGAAGCAAATGGACAAGCAGAAGCATCAAACAAAGTAGTCTTGGATGGATTAAAGAAAAGGTTAGAGAAAGCAAAAGGTAAGTGGGCAGAAGAGCTCCCTCATGTTTTATGGGCTTACCGCACCATACCTCGGCGATCAACAGGAGAAACACCATTCTCCTTAGCCTATAGTATGGAGGCAGTAATCCCACTGGAAGTTGGCCTCCCCACAATTCGAAGCGAGAATTTTGATCCAGACTTGAATGGAGAAGCCATAGCATTAGAGTTCGACCTTGCAGAAGAAAGAAGAGAAAGAGCACTGGTTCACATTGCCTTATATCAACAAGAGTTATCCAGGAAATACAACAAGACAGTTCATCCAAGGCAATTCAAGGTCGGAGATTGGGTACTGCGCAAAGTGATGGGAAATACCTTGGTACCAGGAGATGGCAAGCTAGGGCCCAATTGGGAAGGTCCATATAAAGTGGTAGGATTAGCAGGCAAAGGGGCATACCACTTAGAAGACGAGGACGGCAAGGCAATTCCCAGGTCATGGAATACTGCAAATCTCAAGTTATTTTATTTTAGCTTTTTTCTTATTAAAGTTTGTGTAATTTCTCCCTTTCTCAATAAAACAAGTAGTTTTCTTTTCAGTTAGACGTTTTCTTCTGTAAAAGTTTGTTTTGGTAAATTAGTGATTTAGGGGCATAAAAAACGCAGTTGGCCGGATTAAACCGACACCCCTCCTAAGCCCAAGATAAGGATTCAGGCTGCAGGACGTTTGGTCGGAATAACCAAACATTTTATTCTAAGTTGGCTGGAAAAACTAACTTAGGGGTTGGCTGGATTAAACTAACACCCCTCCTAAGCCCAAGATAAGGATTCAGACTGCAGGACGTTTGGTCGGAATAACCAAACATTTTATTCTAAGTTGGCTGGAAAAACTAACTTAGAGGTTGGCTGGATTAAACCAACACCCCTCCTAAGCCCAGGATAAGGATTCAGGCTGCAGGACGTTTGGTCGGAATAACCAAACATTTTATTCTAAGTTGGCTGGAAAAACTAACTTAGAGGTTGGCTGGAAAAACTAACTTAGAGGTTGGCTGGATTAAACCAACACCCTTCCTAAGCCCAGGATAAGGATCCAGGCTGTAGGACGTTTGGTCGGAATAACCAAACATTTTACTCTAGGTTGGCTGGAAAAACCAACTTAGAGGTTGGCTGGATTAAACCAACTCTTATTACTCTTCAGCCAAGGTAAGGGTATAGGCTGAAGAGTGGTTGGCTGGATTAAACCAACTCTTTGAACTCTTCAGCCGAAGTAAAGACATAGGCTGAAGAGTGGTTGGCTGGATTAAACAAAGACTTATTACTCTTCAGCCAAAGTAAGGGTATAGGCTGAAGAGTGGTTGGCTGGATTAAACCAACTCTTAGTACTCTTCAGCCGAAGTAAGTATATCGGCTAGAGAGTGGTTGGCTGGATTAAACCAACTCTTAGTACTCTTCAGCCGAAGTAAGGGTATAGGCTGAAGAGTGGTTGGCTGGATTAAACCAACTCTTAGTACTCTTCAACCGAAGTAAGGGTATAGGCTGAAGAGTGGTTGGCTGGATTAAACTAACTCTTTGTACTCTTCAGCTGCAGTAAGGGTATGGGCTGAAGAGTAGTTGGCTGGATTAAACCAACTCTTAGTACTCTTCAGCCGAAGTAAGTATATTGGCTAAAGAGTGGTTGGCTAGTCAGCTCAGTGAGATTGCTCAACTGAGACCGGAATTAAGTATCTCGGCCGAAAAATATTGTGTTTCATTCAAATTACAGTTAGAAAGCAAATACAAGAGCAAGCATAAAAGCATTCAACGGAAATAACAGTTGGAGCAAAAGAAGATTTTCATTGTCAAGTTCCAAAGTACAAAGGAGGGGCCCCAGCCCGGTTACAATTGCTTTCCAAAAAGCAAAACAAAAAGGAAGAAAGAAACAACATTAGTTAAAAAGATCATCTAGATCGGCGTTTATGTCAACGCGAAGCTCGGTGTTAGTCGGTAGTGCGGTCTCGCGAGGCAGCTCGGTGTCAATAGGAAGCACGGTTTCAGTCGTAAGGTCTTCAACCCTTGGCTCCAACCGAACTGATTGATCGTTGGCTTGTTCATTCACGACCGAGGTATTATTGGGCTCGGTATCTTCATCTTTATCATCTGAACCTTGAAAAAACTGTTGTTGAACGGATGCAGCGTACTCCGCCAGTGAGCTCGGTATGAAGTACTGAGGAGGATTGTATACCTCGGTCTCAGGTTCACAACCGAGCTGCACCACCGCTGCCCGCCAACCGCACTTGAAGAACAAATCTTTGGTGGCCTCACATTGCGGAATATAGAGGGCCTCCCCCTCCTTGAAACCTTCGGCGTTCGCATCGTCCGCCTTTTTCTTCAGTTCGGCGATCTCTGCGTTTTTCTTGCCTTCGAGCTTGGCTAGCTCGCGCAGATATTTGTCTTTGATCAAAGCTGTAGCCTTCTGTTTCTCCACTTCAGTCGAGCTAACGAGTCCGGTCAGACGACCGTTCTCGGATTTCAGCTTGGCTAGCTGCTTCTTGGCCTCTTCTAGCTCGGCAGTTTTTTCAGCTACTTCGGCAAGCGCCTGCCTTGTGGTCTTGCGAAGCTCAAGCACTCGCTTATGAGCGATGTGGCTCTTCTGCATAGCCTACAAAAAGAGGGCAGACTTGTAATCAAACTGAGATAGAAGTTGTAGAAAATTAGGAAGGTTAAAATAGGAAAGGTTACTTACAAGCACCATGGATTTGGTGGCCGAACGAATGGCTCTTAGTTCGGTCAGGTGCTGGTGGTGCTCCATGTCTGCTGGGAGGCACACACTCTTGGCTAGGTTAAAAGCCATCAGATGATCTTTTTCAGCGACAACTGAGTCAGTGTCCTGAATATCTTGGTTTTGGAAGGTGAGTTTGGGGGCCCATTTGGAGGAGCTGGTCCGGTCAGAGCGCTCCGGCTGAGGGCTCGGTGGAGGACTTGGAGGCAGAGTTGTTTCATCTTCATCAACAAGATGTTGCTCGGTTGGCGTAGTCCGGGCGCGCTTGCTTGGGCGTGATGAAGAAGGTTGTTGAGATAGGAGGGCCACCACGGTTTCCTGGTTTTGGTTCGGTGGTGGTACCTCGGCTCTGTTTGTTTCGGTTAGGAGTGCCCTGACCCTGCTTCTTTTGGCCATCTCTTCTTCTTCAGTAGTACGGACGAGGTTAATTTGTGGCAAGGTTGGATCCGGTTCAAGGGCGTTCTCTAACAAAAAATCGGTTACTCTGGCCTTACGTCGGCTACTATATCGGTATGTCGGCTCAACATTCAGAAGCTTGGCCCAACTTCTTTCAGGGTATCGTAGTGCGGCACGAAGTACGCCTAAGTTGGGGTAACTGTATAGTGATTGAAGATGGGCTGAATCTGCAAAATTGAAGACTGTTAGTTCGGTTCAGGAATCGGAAACGGAAATAAAACAAGAAGCATGCATAGAGCCGAAGTAATTATACCGGATGTTCCTTTATTCCAATTTATACTGCGGCCTGGGATCTGGGCTTGGTGGTCTTCAAAATTCCCAGAGACCCAGAAAAAATCGTCATCATTCAAGTCTTTGTCCGGTGTGTCTTTTATGATTTTCTCTCGGCGACGTCGTATTCTTAAATAATAAACCCACCCGTCGTCTTTTGACCCTATTGAGTATTGATGGAAGATCTCGGCTAGGCTGAGGTTAATGCCAGCTCGGCGGTTTAGTTCGACTATACCATTTATTATGCGGTATGAGTTTATGGAGAGCTGGGTCGGGCATATTCTGGTTTGCCTAAGGAATTCACAGAGCAATGGTTGAACTGGGAATCTCAAACCGGTTTCTACGATGGAAAGGAGGGTGAAAGGAACAAAACCAGGGTTTTCCCAGGGTGTGATATCTCGTTCGGCTAAAGTGAGATGGACGTCGTCAGGTATATTGTAATCTTTTCGGAATTCGGCTAGACCACCAGGTGTGTTTACTAAAAACCTATACTTCCCCATTTATTTTATAAGTTATGAATAAATTAGATTGGTGGGAAATTTGTGCTCAGTAGCTCGGTTGAGCGCTCAGAGGAGTGCCTGGGCAACCTAAGTCTGCAAAGTGGAAAATAAAGGTGTTAAGTACAGATCGTTGGACCGTGCTACAAAGTAAAAAGCAAGAAAATAGAAGTCCTACTTCGGCTATGTAGGATGTTACAGGTTCTATCTTGGTTTCAACAAGGTGCTTGGTAGCTCGGATTGAGCAGGGGTTTTTTTTAGCTCGGTCTTGGCGAGCGACTCGATATCTTGATTGAGGAGAAGGTTCTGTTAGACCGGTTGAGCTTCTAGGGGCAGCTTTCTGAGTTCGGTCTAAAAACTAAAAAAGCTGGTTTAGCCCCGAAGACCTAGATCGGTCGGAATTAAGGTTTCCTAGCATACTAAGTACAGACTTAGTTCGGTTGGTTATCTCGGCTAAGGTAAATCAAAGAAGTGGTTTGACTTATTCAAACTACTGGTGTAAACATGAAGTATTAGTTCGGTTATAAACTGACTAGACTTATATCTAGCATAAACAGTATCCTAGTTCGGTTGCATCATGATTTTGAATCAAAATCAGTGTTTCACAGGTTTTTTAGTGAATTCAAGTGTTCTAGTACTAAAGTTTTTTCCAGAAAAACAGAAGACCAGTAGAGAATGGAAGTAAAAAAGTGCTTTACAAAAACATAAATAGTATGCTATGGAAGCAAAAACAAGAAAAGAGAAACAGATTTGAGTAGCTTACCAGATGAAGAGGTAGAAACACTAAAGATGCAAGAAACGGCAGCAAAATCACGCAGTTTCTTCAAAGTGCAAATTGAAGAACAGTAAAAGCTTAGGAGGGAGAGAGAAAGAAGAGATTGAATAGTAGAGTGAATGATTTGAAATGAGAAGTTTGTTTTGCGTAAAGGACGAAAAAATGCGGGACTGTTCAAATCTCGCGAAATACGAAGACGGCGTGACAGCTGTGAAGGGCCAATTAGAGCCTGCCACGTGTTACTAGAATGGGAAGCGATTCAGTTTCTATCACTGAAGAGACGTTTTGACCGGATAAGGATAGCTCGGCTGGAAAGGCTTCAGAGTTTTAGCTTGGCTGGAAAGGCTAAAGGGTTTTTTAGCTCGGCTGGGAAGGTTAAAACTTTGGCCCGGTTTATAGACAGGTAATCCCTATCATGCTGCACAGATGGAATTAAGGGGCAATTGAGAGGATAATTTATGTGGAAATTGGGCCAAGCTGGGCCGTTATGGGCCTCAGTACGAAGGGCTAAGTAAAAAGGCCATAAAGTTACTCCGGTCTTGAAGAGGCTTAAAGTTAGTCCAGTCCCAAGCCCAGAAGTTAGTCCGGTCTAAGGGAGGCTTAATGTTGTTCCGGTCGAAGGATGCTTTGTAGTTAGACCGGTTTAACGCTGCTTTGAGTTTATACCGGTCATGGTGCAGTGTAACTAGCTCGGTCTAAACCTTGCTTACAGATTAGTTTGGTTTTGAACGTACCACGGTTCGTGCAGGAGGAACCGAGGTATGATGAGCCCTCTTCTGGGCTTGGTTTTTGGTTTGGTTCGGCTTAACTCTTCTATGGATAGCTCGGTCTTGGCATATAAAGCCGAGGTAGGAGAAAGGCAAGGAAGAGCCGAACTAACGTTTAGGTCGGTCACTTCAATAAGTGTAGCATGGCAATGTTATTTCGGTCGTATGGTAGTCCGGCCATGGTAAAACCATCTCACTTTGTTAAAGTAGTGAGGGGGGTGTTGAAGGATAAGCATTATCTTTCAGGAGTATGAATCCTAGGAGGATTCTGCATGGAGGAGTAAAAGTCCTACTGGGATTGTGTCACACGGAACCTATAAAAGCTCACAAATATCACCTATGGAGAGGTAACGCAACTTTGATTCTTGAATACACAGAGCTTTTTTGTATATTTGTCTAGCTTGCTGACTTAGGCATCGGAGAGGTTTCCGGCACACACCCGCCGACTAGCTCACGTTTGTATTTTCAAGGTGTAGAGCGACGTCGTACGGAGGAGCGCAGACTTGATCAACAGGATTATACAAGAAGGTTTATTTCTTTCCCGTCCAATATTCATTAAGCAGCAACAGGTGAACTCACAAGTTATGATGTACACTAATTAAGAGACTTGGAAACTAAATTGAAAGGTGCTTGATCATATGTTTAATTCCTGTTAATTCATTGTTATTGGTTTATTTGTTTTTCAAAGGTATTTTGATATGATTGTTCCTGTTATGATTTTTTTTAATTGATTTTTTAAAGTAAATTTTTGTTGCAGGTGACTAATCCACCTTGCAAATGTTGGGATTGTGTTGTTTTTCTATGCGTGTTAGTGGTTGGCTCTTTCATTTTAAATTGGATGATTAATTTTTCTTCTTTTTATTTTTTATTTTTTTGAAGCTATGATGGTTACTCTTTTGTACCAAAATTTTCACTCAGTTATAATACTAACTTAGACATATTCTTTTATTGAAGGTTGCCTCATTTTAATTCACTGTACATGTGTTATTTTGGCGTAAATATTTTTGTTTATGTTGTACACAACATTTTTATATTATAAATTTGCTATTTAAACTTTAATTATGAAGTTTGCCAAAACTATAATTTGCTATTTCGACTTATGTGTAAACTTTTATATTGCAATGAAATTGTTGTCATTTTGAATTAATTTATTACAGTTGATTTCTGTAGCAGTGAAATTGTTACTATTTTGAATTGATTTATTTTAATTAATTTTTGTAAAGTATGTGATACCAACATTATTTACACCGTGCCTTCAGGTACGGGCATCCACTAGTGAATTAATATGCTAATTGATAATATATTTTTAATATTTATAATTTATATAATAAGTTACATCAATAATAAAAGAGTAATGCTAGAGACCCCAAATATTCTACCAAAAGTTTTACCAAATGTCTCACATTGGTGTGGGACCCACACAATGTGGGTCCCATGTGGGTCCCACACCCATGTAAGACATTTGGTAAAACTTTTAGTAGAATTTTTGAGACCTCTAACATTTTTTATAATAAAATTATAAACAATTGATAATTTATATAATAAGTTACATCAATAATAAAATTATGACTAACATTGATACAATTGATACATGTAAAACACTCTTCAGCCATTGGATCGAATCTACCGAACTAATGTACACACAAAATCAATTCTCATTAAACCTAATTCACACCCCCAATCCATTTCATTTCATTCATTGTCTGTTGCTCTTCGCCTCCCTGATCGGCGTCACTAGCCTTGCTGCCACCGCGCCGCCGCCGCGGCTCCCGCTCCCGCTCCCGCTCCCGCTCCCGCTCTTTGCTCTTCGCTCGTCGCCGGCGCTGCTCTTCGCTTGTGGTACGTAGCTCTCTCTCTCTCTTTGCTCTGTCTCCATTCCTTAATGCTCCACAGATTACTCTTTCTGTTTGCTCTCTCTCTATTCCTTAATGCTCCACAAAAGGGTTTCATAGTTAGCCCATTTTTTATTATCATTCCGGGAAAACCAAAAATTATAAATACAACCCTAGAGTTTATTTTAGTTAAATTGAACAATAAAAGATAACCTGGACTATAAAAGATAGTTATGGGTAATTTTGCCGGTAAAAGATATTGTATTGCTGTTGATTCTTGCTCTTCATCATTGAATTTGGATATGGGTAAAAGATACGGTTCAGACATTTCCACATATTTGAGTTTTGAATTTTTTTTTTCTGAGTGCATAATTTTGGATGTTGGATGATATTGTGTAATTTGTTTGGATTGTTGGATTTTTAGTTCACTAGTTTGTCAATGTTTAATGTTAGATTATTTGAACGAATATCTATTTTAATTTTGACTATTTTAGTTAATTTATAAATTAATTTTTTTTTACTCTTTGATTCAAGTTTTGTAATTTGATTTTTTTTTTTTTTTTAAAGCTGCCAATCCACCTGAACCACCAAGTCAGAGCCACCATTATTTGCCAACCAAACCGTCATTTTTTTGATAAGAAAAATGATAATTTTTAATGACACTTTTATCAATCCGCCATCTGCCGTACAGTTTCCATTTATTTCTTAAACCACACCGACCCGCACCACGCATACCCTTAACCGCCATTGTTGTTCACAGCAAATGTCAGTTTTGATTTCCTGTCTTTTACTCTCCAAAACCCCTCACTCTTCTCAGCAATTCATTTGATTTTGCAACCCTGACTTTGGGAAGCCGTAGAGGGTAAGAACAAGTTCGTGACAGTTGAATTTGATGCCAAAATCGACCCAAATCACAACCTATGCTGGTAAATGTGTCTGTTAACTGTTGGTATATGTTGTGTGCTATTTCTTTCAATTATTTAATTTGTATATGGATTTTCCACGTTCTTATTAGTTTCTTACTGTTCTTTTGTTTAATAATTACTACAAGTGTGGTGTGCAGTAATATATTGAATAGAAAATTGGGTGTATATATGCTTTGTCTAATTCTTGAAAGAAACAGTAGTACACTTTACAATGGCTAGAATAGAAAAGAAAGTGGGAGGAAGATCAGTAAATAATGCCTTGGATTGGAGGAAATAGACGTGAGAACCCTAACAATTAAAGGAGATGAAAGTCATTTATTCTGTAAAAAAATAACTCCTCTGTGGATAATTTTGGAAAATATATAAAGTCCACACAAATGCACTGTGAGAACAACACTAATTGATGTAGTAGTGCCTTGCTTTTCTAGATTAGTATAGATTTTAATCAATTTTCTCAAATTATTTGGTTTTGTTGTTATAAATATATTATTTATTATGTGATTTTGTTTGCCAAGATATCCTGAGATAAGAATCCATATTTTGGATCTCAATGCTTGAGATTAGAAAAAACATGTTTCTTTTTGTGCAGTCTCCATTGAAACTTAAGTCTCTCTTTGATGCAATAGAATAAATAAATACCTTAAGTGTATGTTAAGTGGCTATTAATTGTAACCTAGTTGTAGTCTATAAATAGGTGACAATTTTTTATTAATAGAATATGCATTTTGTAATGCAAATAAAATGCAATCAAGAATTTAAAATCAAGAGAGAGAAAACTCCATTTAGGGGGTAAATCCTAAGGGTTAGAGAGAAACCAAGGCTCTATCCCAATCAAAATGTGTATTATTTTAATTAAAAAAACTAAGCAAATTGACCCATACATCATCAATTTATAGACCACACCTATTAGGACACTTAACCCACCAAAGTGGACATTAATATACAACTCATTTTGTTCTCTCTCTCTCTCTCTCTCTCTCTCTCTCACATCAGTGAAGGGGGGTGTTGAAGAAATCACAATAGGTACCTTCTCTTTCTTCCACAAGGATTTCAGCTCACACATCCCACAACAACCCCCTTATCCCATAATCACCTCTCTCTCTCCTTCTCCCTCTTTCTTGATATATATATATATATAAGGTTGAGTCGATTACGATTCTGTCCATCTGCTTCCATATATCTACAATCTACAAAAATTTGTGGGTTTCAAAAAATAAAATTAGGGTTTTTCTTTGATTTTCCAAAAAAATTTGGGCTTTGTTTGTCTCATTTTGTGATTTATTTACATTGGTTTTTTTTTAATTATTTAATTACAGTACAATTTGCTTTTATCAGATAACAATGTGATGTTGCCTCTGATGTTTTACTATGTGGGTTGTATTTTGCTTTGTATAATTGTGATGATCTTCATTCAAAACTTGATATTTTAGAGAT
The DNA here is from genome assembly GCA_036172215.1 of Camellia granthamiana. Lineage (NCBI taxonomy): Eukaryota > Viridiplantae > Streptophyta > Magnoliopsida > Ericales > Theaceae > Camellia > Camellia granthamiana. Next base: position 108,353,840 of record CM069906.1, read on the forward strand.
ATTAAATTGGGATAAAATTTGTGAAGCCTGATAGTAAGGGAGATGCTATTTCATGATATATTTGACGTTTGATTTATTAACAATTTCTAAACTTCTTCTTCTTCTTCTTAAGCCTTTTGTTTGTTTTATGTATTCTGTTCTCTAATAGGTTGTAGAAGTACTATATTTGTCTTGTAATTTCAAGTTTGCTGGATTTCCTTTCATCCAGGGGTATGGAGATGACGATGAAGCGGGGCTTCTGGGAGTATTCTGGAGTGATGGAATGAAACCCTTGATTTGATTACCTTCAGCCAAAACAAATTTCTTCTTTGTATGTGTATATATTGTTTAGAGAAATGACGAGTGAATCTTCCATCGAAATCTACCATACTCGCATCATTCTACGAACAGCAATTGCATCGAGAGTCCTACTCATAGCCCTAATCATTCTATGGAGGTCACTCCTCAGCCCCTATGACACTTCCGCCTCCATAAATCCCGTTTGCCTCTCTAGGTCTTCGCTAAACTCAACATCCATTCTCTTCCCTCGCATTGCCTCAGCAATCGACAACAGCATTGTCTGGGATAGTGTATACTTCGTGCGCATCGCACAATGCGGCTATGAGTACGAGCAATCCTACGCTTTTTTGCCTCTTCTCCCTCTCTGTATCACTTTGTTATCGCGAACAGGTCAGTCAATTCAATGGTTCTGTTCTGTAGCTGTTGACATTCAGTTGCAGGCTTCGTTTGGTTTTTAAATGTCGGTGTGTGTTTGTTTGTTGTTCCAGTGTTTGCACTCCTAATTCCAGCTATTGGGTATAGAGCTGTCTTGGGGCTGTCTGGATATGTAATTAATAACATTGCTTTCGTTTTGGCTGCAATTTGTTTGTACAGGTGAGTTCCTTGCTAATTCAATTGGGTCTTGATACATTTATGTATATGTATGTGTTTGCATCTGTGTATTTAATGCATGTATGTACAACTTATTTGTCTGTGCATATTTTTGTGTATCATTTGAATGTAAAGGAAAAGTTCCTTTTGTTAGTAATTTTCTTTGGAGAAGAGTAACTTATGATTTAAAACAATGGAAATGATGCAGTTGGTATTCAAGAGGAATATATCGGTGTTTGTACAAAACAGGCCCAATAAATTGGTTTGTCTAAGCTAGCTTATTTAAGATGCCAATAAATTTTACCAACTACGGCCGACATATAGATAAGCAACACATACAATTAAGTTCAGTACTGTTATCAAGGCTGTAACTTAGTGAGATGAGCATTTATTGTTTAAAAATGATGAACACCCATACCCATATAAATTAACACGAACATGTTCTTCCATGTGTATGTATATGTATATTGATCTAGAAATGCATATGCTTTGCACTTCTGATCATTTATTTCCGACCTTGTTCTCTAACAGGCTTTCAGTTACCATTTTGAAGGACCGAGAAGGAGCACTGAGAGCATCGATTTTGTTTTGCTTCAATCCAGCTTCCATATTCTACTCATCGATGTATTCTTCTTATTTTTGTTCCTATATTCATATATAAACTGACAATAAATAGACTCTGCATTACCTTTTTTGTGGGTTATTTGCAGATATACTGAAAGTTTATATTCTCTATTATCCATTGGAGGATTATATCAGTTCATGTCTGGTGCAAATAATGTTGCAACACTTTTGCTTGCCCTCTCTGGTACTGCAAGGTCAAATGGGGTGATTAACGCAGGTTATATATGCTACCAGACTATGCACAATGCTTATGATGCTGTCTTTTGTAGAAGGCATTTCTTTGTAAGTTTTACTTATTTTATTTGAGTGCCACATACTAGTTGCAGTTGATTGTACCTTCCTTGGGGATGGGGATTATATGGGATAAAGCCAGAGAGGGTGGATATTAATTAGTGTAACAATATGTGAGCTGTTATATGCATTGAATTGGTTTAATCTTGTGTATCTATTGTATTATATAAACAACACAGCTCACTTGGCATGAACATCATTTCAAGCTTTGTCACAAAAGCAATGTTATTATCTAAGAAGCATGGATACGGACACACGATACGACACGGACACGCTGACACGCTAATTTTCAAAAAATGCAGGACACGACATGTGAGGGACACGCATGAAATATATAATTTTATATATTTATTATATGTTACATATATGAATATATCATTTAAAGATAATAAAAAATGCAATATGATACTAATTCTTATAAATTTATATGGTTTTTGTTTTATTATTATATGTTAAGCTGTTTTGTTCAAACTTATTATTAGTTTCACTTGCGTCTAATTGTGTGTTTAAGCGATATACATATGTGTCCTCTGAGTGTTCAGAGAGTGTCTAAGTCTTTAAAAAAAATTAAAAAATAGGACACGTTTTGAAGAATGTCGGACATGCGTCGGGGAATTGTCCAAAGAGTATCGGTGTTTGTACGAACACGACACGGATACGTCACCTTCTTAGAAGTGTCTGTGCTTCTTAGGTTATCATTTATCTTTGCTTGGCAGTTACTCTAAGGACCAAAAAGTAAAATCAACAAATCAAAAACCTTTGCACGTTGAGTCCCCCACGCATCTCATGGACCCAGATGCTAGTAGCCTAGTATATATATAGGTCTCGTTTGGGAAGTTGGCTATTTTAGTAAGTTATTTTAGTAGGCTAAAATATTTGTGGATGTGTTTGGAAATATTTGTAGTACACATATTAATGTGTACTAATTGGGCGTTGTTTTTTAAAATATTTGTGTTTGGAAAGATGATTGGATTTTTTTGTAGTTGGATGTGATGTTTGTGAGAGAAAAAATGAAATGATTATGGAATTGATGTGACATTTTGTCTTATTGGCTATTTTAGCCTATTATGTCTTTTTGTGGATTTTAGTCCAAAAAGTAAAAAATAAAAAATAAAAATTAAGCCTTCGCCAAACAAAGCCATAAAGGTTGAGCTATTTTTCATTTGTTCGATTCTGCTGAAAGTATTAACTTTGATCTCAAGTTCTACAAATTTGGAGGGTGTTCCATACAATTCCCATGTAGAATGTAACCTGTAAGATGTGGATGTAAGTAGTTGCAATTTGGAACTGATTTTGCACACTTCTATTCTTACATGCACATTTTGTCACCTTCAGCATTATCTACTGCTTACCTTGATTTTTACTAGTATTAATCTAGAGGCAATTAATAGAATAAGACTGTAACAAGCCTTCCCATTTATTGAAGAACAAAAAATTATTTGATTGTGTGCTTCTTGATAGTTGTAGACATAATAGCTAGCCTCATATAACTCAAGTTTGTTTCCTTTCCCATAGGGTGGTTCTCAAAATATTTTCTCTCAATGCTAAAGGTTTGCCCATGTTAGAGAGTATCTAATAAGTTTGATAAATTGTGCCAAATTATGAGTTTTGCTTTTAAATTATGGACACATCAAGAGGAGTTAGCTATGTGTCCAAGAGTGTCTTGAGGTCAGTGTTGCATATGAAATGGTAATGTAGGATAAGTGGAACAAAATAAGCCCTTACGAGCTCTGATACCAACAACTACACAGGACAGCACTTGAATTTTCAAAATAGTGTTGACATAATTAATTTTAAGATAGGCTAAGGTTATGGAAGCTTGTAAGTTAGGGGGTTTAAATGGTAGAAATATGGTGTAAGTTTTTGTTTTTGTATTTTTTAATGGATGGGAGAATGTTGTGGTTTGCTCTAGTTCAAAGTTGATAGCAGTGTTGGTGAATATGTGAGGCTCACTAAAGTACAAAGGCCTCTTTAAGCTTTAGGCGGAAAGCACAAGCACGGACCAAGTTGAAGTAAATCACATTTCAAATAATGTATAATGACAAATGATTCATGATATATAATTAAAAATGTTTAAATAATAAAAAATCTATATATTTAACTTTTTAACTAAAATGGTTGAGTCTTGTGTAATTTGTACAGAGGTTGTTAGTGCAAATTTTATAGACTTTATAGTTTTTTTTTTTTTGATTGCCACTGAGTTGTCCGGATCAAAGCCCAATTAATCCTCAGGGGTGCACAAGCCTTCGGCAAGGAGTTTCCTGCAAGTGCACCACGGTTAATTTAAGAGTTTTTCCCCAGTCCGATGGCCCAAGGAATTGTTAGCACGTAAGAAGTTTCGATCCTTGAACCTTGGAGGGAGCACACCTACAAGACTCAAAGCCTTGCCACCAGACCAATCCCTTGAGGTTATAGACTTTCTAGTTTTCAAAAATTCTGTGAAGTAAATTTGAGAACAATTGTTAATGAATAATCTGATAATCAAATGATCAAATAATCTTATAACATTTAAACATAGATTTTATATAATTTCTCTTGTGATTTACAAAATATTAACTTTAGCGATAATCAAAATGAGTACATGGTTGAATCAAAACATACCCAAAACACAGACCAAAAATTAGTTGGTGTTCTCTTGTGTGTAGTGTACATAATATTGGTATTTGTGTAACAAATCATGAGCCCATTCAATTCAATACTATTATAATCTAAAGGTTAAAGTTAATAAAATAAATTTTCTTAAACAAAAAATAAAATGCGCAAAAAAGAGAGCTTGAAGCATAAAAGAACACAAAAAAATTGCTTTTGTAAATGCGCTTCACTTTAACTACTAAAAGGATTTTGTATTGTTGTGCTTTAAGCTCGCTTTTGCCAACATTGGCTGATAGGTTGTTTTATCTTTTGGGTAATTGGTCACTTAAAATTAGTCAGTAGGGTATAAAAAAGAGTTGACGTATGCAATACTAGTTTTCTGACTTAAAACAAAAGAAATTAAGTGCTGGTAAGGACTCGAAAATATGATCCTAGGAGAAAAAGCAGAAGAAAAATCTTCTGAGTATCATCTAGAATGCCTTAGGCTTCATCCTCTTTGGTTAGGCTGCAGCCCGAAAAAAAGGTATGGTATCCCTTTCTTATTTTCAGTTGAATCACTGCCAGCTTATAAAGCATGCTGTATTTTTTCTAGGTCTTCAAGTATGGGAATGAACTTATTGGAGGGGAAATGTAATTTCGTTCCCTGACCTGCAAGCTTTTGATTCCCTCACTGTAGCAGCTTGTAACCTTACAATCCTTTCTTTTTGCTTTTCTGTTTTTTGATGGACAACACGAAAGAAAATTTTATTGAGACAGTCCTTTATTTTCGCTTTCCGGCAAGCAATAGCAGCCTGAATATATATATATATAACTTGGAAATTCAGTTACTTACTAGTTATATGGATTGCCTACTATATATCTCGAATTTCTGAAGTTGGCATGCTCATGGATTCCTTCTTTCTTTTTTTATTTTCTTCCTATGCCAGTTGGCAGTGCGGGTTCTTGCTGCTGGAGCTTTGCGTTGTCTATGTATTTTTATTCCATTTATTGCTTTTCAAGCATATGGATACTATAATATTTGTCTGGGATTTATTCCAGATCAAATGAGGCCATGGTGCAAGGCAAGGGTTCCTCTACTGTACAATTATATTCAAAGTCGTTATTGGTATGTCATTGATATTTTCTAGTTAATCTGCCTATTCTCCCTGTTCATTGTCAAACCATGTCCATGTGCCAGTAAAGATATGCTATTGTATATGTTGTTTTATATATAGTTTTGCTAATTCTTATGTTCATTTGGATTAGTAAAATATTTCTACTTCTAACTCTGTGAAATTTTTCCAGAAGAGTATTTAAGGTGTTTTTCTTCTTCTGTGGGATCTGTGGAGTTTATATCAATGTTAATCATTAGTTTTGAAAGTGCATAGTATTGTTGGATATGCTGATGTGAGATTCAAATGTAATTCAAATTAAAAGTAAGGAGCAAGCCTATCATTACATTTTATGTTATTGTTTGGTATTGCATCATTACGATTTTGCATAGTTGAGTCTATTGGGGCTACAGTAAATTTGTTTTTGATAAAGAGTCCTGTAATTCATATTTTTTATGACTTTCATAAAAGTGTTGATTCTACATTTTTATTGTGCACTTACATCGATAATTTCTTGTGTGTCAGGGGAGTGGGTTTTCTGAGATATTTTCAACTAAAACAAGTGCCAAATTTCCTGCTTGCATCTCCAATATTATCTCTAGCACTTTGCTCGGTCATCCATTATGTAAAGCTACAGCCTGAAATTTTTTTCTCACTGGGTTTCCGAGGTTCACCTGAGGATAATGATTCAGCATCTGTCTCATTTCCTACGGGGTCAAACACAAGAGAAAAAGGTGGTTATTTTCTAGAGGAACACTCTTCTAGAATACATCAAGGTATATCATTTGAAGTGCCAAATAGTTTTGGAGTTGGCACAGTGCCAACCAGTTCACATGTTACTGATTTAAATAGTTTGGGTAATCAATTCTGGCTTTTGGTTACGCCACTTCTTTATGTTTCCAGTGGCCTGGCTATAAAAACATAGGCGTTTTGACTCATCTGCAATACTTTGATATGTTTTGTTTTTCTACTCATTACTTTCTGTGCCAAGTATAGTACTTTACACCTACTATATTTTGTTGCAAGCATGATTGTAGCTGAAGGTGTGTTTCTACCCTGGGATATACCATCCTTACAATTGAAGAAGATATTTCATGCTGTTGAGGTGTTTTAGGTCAACTTTTAGTAGTGTGGCCTGCTGTAATATCAACATTAGTTCAGCTGCATTATTTTGTGAGATGCATTGACGGTTTTTGTTGGTAGCTACTTACAACAGTCTCATTCCAGTATTTGTGTTAACAGAAGATCACATTCTTAGACGGAGGAAACAAACAATCAAAGGAGGAGAGGGTCCTGTTACTCTTCCAGCAGAAAATGATTCATCCAATAAATCAAGATATTTATCAGTTATTGTTCTTCCTTTTGTCCTACACTTGGGATTCATGGTGGCCACAGCTTTTTTTGTCATGCATGTGCAGGTCAGACTCACACTGATCTCTTCTTTGTTATAAATTATAAATTATAAATACTTATAGTTTTCAAATTTTGAGTGGAGATGCGATGTAGTTAGAATTAGTTTGGTTGTTATGTTTCCAGTACCATAAGAGTAAGTTGTCTTTTATCCTATAAATAGGTGGTTAGGCCCCTCTAATATTCAGTTTATGATATTTTGTGATTGTATTTTCAGAGCTTAACAGCTATTACATCTCTAATTGAGATTTCTCTCTAATGAAATCTCTTTCCTAAATTGGTTTCATCATTTTGGTATCAGAGCATTAGGTTGTGTTGTTTCCTCAGTTCTTGCCTAATTGCACTGTTTGAAATTGGTTGGATAATTACGCGACTGAGTTCTGATCAGTAGAGTAACTGGACCTTATACTTCAACATCTGAGTTCGATTATGAAGAACACACCTAGAATTCAAGTTCGATTGTGTGATATCCAGACACTATCGCAAGCTGCGATCTTTGTTCTTCACGATTTCTGAGTTCTGGGTTCGAACTGTGCCTATTTCGGGTCAAGATATCAAGATCACTACCTGGTTCCTTGAATTTTTCTGGTTCGAACCGAAGGGTTCTTGTTTCAGCCTGCAATTCTGACCTGCAAGGTTGCAATTTGGGTTTGATTCGAAGCCCTGGTGTGACCCGGGTACTTCTTGACCTGTTCTTGGTTCGATTCTCTTGTTCCAAGACTTGCGGTTTCTGTTGAAGATATTCAGAACCCTGGTAGAGATTTGGGCTGCTGCGAATCTGTTCTGCGATTCGATTTTGTAGTTTGAGTTTGCCCTAGATCTCAACTTGCAATCTGAACGAAAACCTCCAGATTTGACCTAGGTGTTCGCACTAAAATTCAAATCAAAGCCCTTGTTCGCAATCTGTTTTCAGTCTCTTCTTGTATTCAACTTCACAATTTGAATTTCAATCGGGATTCCATTTCGCGACTCAAGATCAACCTTGCTTGACTTGATTCCTCGTTTATGCATCGACCAGCGAATCAACTGCTGTGGTCAATTCTATTGAGTTGAAATAAATACTGTTGTGAGTCCATTCTTGATTTTTGGTTCTTGGTCTTTGATTGTTTGTTTCCTGCTCTGAGATACTGCTGAGAGTATATTTGAATTGGGTTGATATTGGCTGTTCTCTGATTGTGAAACTTTGTCTGGAAGGTCAGCATTTGGGTGTTTACTGTTGTAGTCCATTTCTTTTTGGGTTTGCATTGAAGAGTCGTACTACTTTGTGTTACTTCGCTGAAATTCTGGAACTGGTCTTGTAAATGGCTCAACATGGTAGGGCATTTGTTGGGACTTTGGAAGAAGAAATCAGGATGTATCCTTAAATGGATGAACCAATGGTAAACCAAAATCCGAGAAATGAGATTGATGAGTTGAGCTCATAAGTTGCTACCTTGATTGGAAGAGTGCAACAATTGCAACTTCTTTCCAAAGGTAGTAGTAGTAGTAATGGTTCTAAGGATCATCAACTTGATGATTCCCTCAGCGCTCCGCATAGGCATCGAGTAAGAATGACAACGGCGCTGGGGCAGGGCTGGGGATCACACTCCCTGTCCCGATCCCCGATGGTCGAAATTTCCCCGTCCCCGTCCCTGGTCCCGATCCCCGACTGGGTATCACCGCCCCCGCCCCCGCCCCCGCCCCCGCCCCCTAAGGGAGATCGGGTTGTCCCGACCCTGAAAATTCCCGGCCAAAAAAAAAAAAAAAAAAAAAAAAAAAACAACAACAACAATATATATATATTCAACAACAACAGATCTGAGCATATATATTTACTAACAACAACAACATTATCACAAAATCATATCTGTTCATCATTATCATCAACAATAGCACACCCATACACCAGATTTAACATATATATTCAACAGATCGAACAGATCTGAGCTCAAATGTAAAAAATAAAAAATCTAAGACATTCAAAGAGAGAGAGTGAGAGAGAGGTCAAGAATAAGCACAAGAGTTGTCAAGAATGGCAGCCAAAACATCATCTTCCTCATCAGCCCCAGTTCTAAAAAAGTAATACCTAACAGACATACCCAAAACCACAGCGCGAAGCACACTTCCATTGAACGACATGATTGAAAGGATGAGAAGATATCCGATCGCCAAATTGAGCCCGAACAGAGCCGACGTGGCTAGCCTCTTAGGGCTGTGGTTGCAGCAGAGTTTGGAGAGGAGGGGGGTCTCGATTGGCGGTCGAACTGAGGAAGAGAAGGAGGGAGATCGATGGTGATGGGAGGAGGGAGATTGCTGCCAACGCCGTAAGGAGCAGCTGCAGAGAGAGAGAGAGAGGGGGAGAGAGAGGGAGAGAGGCTGAGAGAAATGAATGTGAGTGAGATAGAGGCAGACTCAAAACACACACACATATATATATATGGGGAATATTCGGGGATAATTCGGGGCAAGGACAGGGCTGGGGGAACCAATCCTCGTCCCTGGCCCAAAAACTGTTGGGAATTCAATTTTCAATACCATCCCCAGCCCGATGGGGGGTACTTTTCGGGGAAAACCCTTTCTAATCGGGGTTGGGGGATTGGGTCCCTATCGGACCGGGTTCAAATTGCCATCCTTAGCATCGAGCTTATTCACATGGGTTTGAATCTAAGTGGAAGGACATTGTCAAGGATTTTGTACTTCCCGAATTTCATGGGAGCCATATCCCAGATGTGTTTATAGAATGGTTACTTCTATTGAGCTTCTTTTGGAGTACCATGATGTGCCCATGATGTGCCAAATGTAAAGAAGGTGAAAGTTGTCTCTCAAAGCCTCAAAGGTAGAGCCGTTGATTGGTGGAAACAATTACAAGTTGGTAGGGAAAAAAAAGGCCGAGAAAAGGTTAGAAAGTTGGACGAAGATGAGAAAGAAGCTCAAGAAGCACGTCTTGTCTTCTAATCATGTGTTGTCTTTGTTGGTTCAGTAGCAACAAAAAAAGGGCATTTCAAGTTCCAAACATCAATACCAAATTACCAATGCGGCTTTGCAATTGGACAACCATCCTATAACTATGTCCAAGTCGGTTACTCAAACTAGTGTTGGAATGAAAGAGACTTTTGATGATGGATGTCATCATAAGATGCTCTTTAGTGACGAGGTGGTTGAACTAAGATATGATGAGGAAGAAGCTTCTATCTTTGTTGAAATTGTGGTTAAGCTCTTTCCATTTGTGATGAAGATATTCCCATCTTTGATCAAGATGTGGAACAAGACTATGATCAAGTCAAGATGTTGCCTTCTTTGACTATGATAGTGTGGCGTTGGCTTACGAGGAAATTGATGTTTGTGAATATGAAGAGGAAGTTGATATTTGTAAATATGGAGGGGTTCCAATCTTTGACCACTATGATGATAACGATGATCTTCTTGTAGAGAGTGAAGGCCTATCTGAAAATGTTTTGTCGATGAAACAAGTTTTGCTCTTAATTTGATTCCCATGAAGGAAGTGGTGGCAATCCCACCTTTGATCCCTTTTAGATTCCAAGACAATTATGGTGGAGAGTCATGAAGTTGAAGTTTCATAGGTGTTGGATGATTGTTGCTTCCTAGAATGCCTCATATGCTATCTTCAAAGTCATTTGTTCCATTTTGTGTTCATTTGATACGCAGCCCGACTTTGTGGAGGAAGGATGAGTGTTTTTTGGAACCATGCGAGAACTGTTATTTTGATGACATCTTGCTTCCAAAATGGCATGCTACATGGGTGGCCTATTCACACCTCAACATGGCTTGGGTTGATGTGCATAAGTGAGAACTGGTTTTGATGTAGGGATATTTGCTAGGGTGCTCTTGAACAAGGACTTGCAATTGCTTAGTCTTGTTCAGCATTGCATGTTCATTTCCACGAGTCATTGTTTTGAATCATTTTGTTGACGACGGTCTTGAGTGAGTTTGGTGTAGTTCCTACTAGAGGTCCAAGTTGTTTTTCTTTAGAGGGGGAGTCTATTGTAGTTAGAATTAGTGTGGTTGTTATGTTTCCAGTACCATAAGAGTTAGTTTTGTCTTTTATCCTATTAATAGTTTATGATATATTGTGATTGTATTTCCAAAGCTTGAGAGCCCCTGTATCTCTAATTAAGATTTTCTCTCTAATGAAATCTCTTTCCTAAATTGGTTTCATCAAGATGATCTTATGACTTGTGATATTAGTCAGAAAGCCAAAATTAAAAATTTGAAACGGATCATTTTAGCTTTGGTTAGCAACTGTTGCATGTTTCAGGTCAAATTTTCTGGTAAAGTTGTTATGATATGCGAAGATGGGTGGAATAATTTGGTACCTAATATTATTTTTCTTATGTTCTCGAATGCTATTTTTGTTTTTATTAATCTTTCTTTTCTTTTCAATTTCTTAGTTTCTGCCGCCTCCTCTTTGTATTCATATCTTGCAACAAAACAACTTTTTTTTTTTGCTCAACCTTGTCCTTCTGGAAATGAAGTCACACATCATTGTTCATGAGGAAAAGATGAGAGTTCATGAAATGCCTGTACTAATGATGCAACATATTTGATAGGTTGCAACTCGTTTCTTATCTGCCAGTCCGCCTCTCTATTGGTTTGCCTCACATTTAATGGTATCTCCTGGAATTGGTAAGAGATGGGGATACTTGATATGGGCATACTGTGCAGCCTACATCCTTCTTGGCAGTTTGCTCTTCTCAAACTTCTATCCTTTCACTTGAGGAGTCCTGATACTTTGTTCTTTTTGCCTTCTGGGCTCCTGAGAAACATATATGCACCTTGAGCTGCTGCAAACAGTTGATTGTTGCATGCTTTTCACTTTGATTCGGGAGCAATGGATGTCAAAACTAGCATGTAACAAGTTCAATATTGGTGAAACATTTTTTGCTATGGATGAGTGGATTAGGGAAATAGGAATCCTATAATTAATCCCATCCAGCATAGAGATGATATGGCCTAGTTACCGGTAATATTGTACCTCATGGACGCCCAAATGTGTATTATTTAGAGCGACCGATGGGAAGCACCATCCCTGTGCTCGTGAGAAAATCAACATTTTGTGCTTCTCAATTTGTAACTTTTATTGGCAATGTTCATGATTTTGTACATTAACCTTTGCAGAAATGTGGAATTATTACTTTTATTTTTTGACATCAGAATTATTTTTGTTCTCCCAAGTATATTATGCAATGTTGATTAATTTATTTGTAACCTATAGGCTAAGTTTGAATAGCTGGTATTTTGAGGTTGAATGGTATTTGGTTTCAATTTTCTAGATTTAATTTTTTGAAAATTGAGTTTTTTAATTTTCATATTTTTTTATTTTTAGTGAATATTTTAAAATTTTAACCAATTTTTTAACTCTTTCAGATATATCTTACTTAGATGTATCTAAAAATTAAATATTTGTAAAAAATATTTTTAAAAAATCAATAAATACACAAAAATATGAAAATGTATTGAATTTTTTTTTATTCTTTTATTTTTGGTATTTAGTGAATTTTTTAAAGATTTTTTAAACAAATATTATACTTTTTAAGTGTATCTATGTTAGATGTATTTAAAAATTTTAAAAATTGCTTAAGCTATTAAAAATATTCAGTGAAAATAAAAAACACGAAAAACAAAAAAAAATCAATTTTTTGATAAATGAATCTTGAAAAGTAGAACTAAACAAGCTAATTTTTAGTCTACATGAATGTTTGGAATGGATTAGAATAGAAATATAATTGTGAATAGGGATGTAATTAGTTCGGTGAGGTTAGTATTTAGGGAAAAATTTTCACCGAGCTGAATAATGTTGGTTTTATTATTTTGAGTATCGATATAGACTACTTCTCTTATCAAATCGCATTGAACCGAACCAATTGAAACGGTGCAGTTTAAACGGTTTAAGATCTTTCAACCTTGAGCTACTTTTTAGTATAATCACTAATCTATATAAAAACATTGAATTAGTTATTTCTTCACTATTTCAAAACATATTCAATCGATCTATTTAACAAATACTTTTCAATTTCTAAATTATCAGAAATACAAACAAAAAAAAGTTTAAGAATATTAAGGTTTTAAAAATAATGAGTTAGAATTAAGATTATATATATATATATATAATAAGAGTCTATAAACGTCGGTTATAGATATGATAAAATTAATTAATTAATGTTAACAAGTTATTATACTTATTAATGTCATTATATTTTTAGATTATATACGTATATATTATAAATATGTTGAAGCGGTCAGTTTCGGTTTAGTTTGATACACAAGGTACTTGAATCAATACTGAACTGAAAATAAAAAAAAAATTAAATTAAAAAACCGCACAGACTAATTCTTGTTTTTAAAAAAAAAGATATCGAATATTGCCAGTATAGTCTAGTTCAATTAATTTGATCGATTTTTCTTACATTTCTAATTGTAGATCACTTATTCAAGTAGAAATCACATTATCAACCTAAGTGATTGTTTGATAACTCAATTCATTACTTACAATCAAATTAATTTAGTAAAAGTAAATTAAATTGATTTGATAACAAAAATTTAGTGTTACCAAATAAGATAAGCCGCTCCCAAAAAAATAAAAAAAGTATAAATATGACTGATGGAATAAATTAAATTGATTTGCACGTCCTTTTATAATATATAAAAAAAATCAACTTGTAACTCATCCTCAAAATAACTCTAATTTCCGTTTTGAATTGTATCACATTTTATATTTTTTACATATAAAAAAATAAAAAAATAAAAAAATAAACTTTTAACTAACTTCTCGAATAACTCAAAATACGCTCAACTAATTAATTGCAAAAAGTAGAAATATGTAATCGAATTTGCGAAAAGTAGAAATAAATAATTAATTGCGGAAAGTAGAAATATGTAAACGAGATATAAACGAAAGATGAGGGAATTTTTGAGAAATATACCCAATTCATATCTTAGATTTCAATGTCATTTTTTAAAATACAGAATCCATAAAAAGCAAAACCAGAAAAGTCTAGTCTATCAAAAAGTTCTAAGGTCATGAGGTCATCATTTACAATCAACTATTCGAAGGTCACATTTGGGAACAAATTATTTTAATAAATTTTTTAATTTTTTTAATTAAAATATAAAGTAAAAAAATTAATATTTTAGAATAATTTTTTAATTTTTTATAAAAAGATGTACAAAAAGTAAAGAGAAAAAAGAATATTTGACTTTTTCGTATAAATTATAAGCTTTTTAATTTTTTTAAGTAACTTTTTGACTTTTAAACTAAAACACTTGCGTATCAAATGAGGCCTAAGTCAATGCCTAACTAAAAGGGCCTATTCTATACAAAGCTTATCTTAGAGCATCAACAGTAGCCTACCTATATTTTATCCTAAAATATTCCCTAAAAATCCATTCCCTATTTTAGGAAACACTTTTTCATTTACTTTCCTAAACAAACTTCCTATTCTTTTTCTATTCTATTATGTACGGGAAAGAAATAAACCTTCTCGTATAATCCTGTTGATTAAGATTGCGCTCCTCCGTACGTCGTCGCTTTACTCCCTGAAAACACAAACGTGAGTTAGCTGGCGGGTGTGTGCCGGATACCTCTCCGATGCCTAAGTCAGCAAAATAGACAAATGGACAAAAAGCTCTGTGTATTCGGGAATCAAAGTTGTGTTACCTCTCCATAGGTGATGTTTGTGAGCTTTTGTAGGTTCTGTGTGACACAATCCTAGTAGGACTTTTACTCTTCCATATAGAGTTCTCCTAGATTCATACTCCTGAAAGATAATGCTTATCATTCAACACCCCCCTCACTGCATAAACCAAGTGAGATGGTTTTACCATGGTCAGACTTCAATATGACCGAGGTAAGCATAGCTATGCTAAGCCGCAGACTAGACTGAGATAACTTTAGCTCGGCTCTTCCATTCACTGCTCTTACCTCGGCTCTCCCAATGCTAACCATGGTATGTCTTAACCGGGATAACCAATACTCCGGTCCCGATCGGGATAACTTTGTGCGTGACGACCGAACTTACCGTAAGCTCTTTGGGACCGGAGTAACTTCAAGCCTCCCGCGGACCGGAATAACTTTACGCCTCTCGCGGACCGGAGTAACTTTACGCCTCTTGCGGACTGGAGTAACTTTACGCCTCTCGCGGACCGGAGTAACTTTATGACTTTTTTACTTAGCCTTTCGTACTGTTGGCCCATAACGGCCCATTACCCAGCTCGGCTCAATTTTCATATAAATTACCCTCTCAATTGCCCCTTAATTCCATCTGCGGAGCATGATAGGGATTACTTGTTTTACCAGCCGAGCTAAAAACTTTAGTCTTACGACCAGGCTAAACTCTTAAGCTTTTACAGCCGTGCAAAAACTCTTTAGCCTTTCCAGCCGGGCTAAAACTATTTAGCCTTTCTAGCCGAGCTAAATTCACACCGGGCTCTAACTGTCCGGTCAAAACGTCTCTTCAATCACAGTAACTAAATCGCTTCTTATTCCAAGGACACGTGGCACACTCTGATTGGCCTAATGCAGCTGTCACGCCGTCTTCGTACTCCGTGTTTTTTGAACAGTCCCGCTCTTTTTTGTCCTTCCTTCTACACAAAACAAAACCCTAGCAATTTGAGTTTGTCATTTCACTATTCACCTTCTCTTTCTTCTCTGCTTCTCAAACTTGCAACCGCAGAGCTCGTGAATCTTTCCAGTGCCCATTTCAACGTCCATTTCCTTCCTCTCCATCTGGTAAGCTTCAGAAATCTGTTCTATTTTTCTCGTTTTCGTACTTGTTTGATCCATAGTATTTTGTTTTATGTGTTTTTGCAAAACACATTTTTTCCATTTTGTGCTATGCCTTGCATTTTCTGGAGAAAACCTTGTATGAACCACTTTGTATTCATGAGACAACCTGTAGAACGCTGTATTTGATCCAAAATCACCATGTAACCGGAGTAAAAGTTGTTTGTAGTTGATGTCAATCTAGCCAGACCATTCAACCGAACTAACATTTCATGCTATACCATTAGTTTTAACAAGTCAAACCATCTTTTGATTTAACTTAGCCGGGCTAACAAACCGTACTAAGTCTGCGTAATAGTGTGCTTGATAGTCTCAACCACGGCCGAGCTATAACTTGGGGCTAGACCAGCCTTTGTAGTCCAAACCGAACTAAGAGTGCTGCCCCTAGAGGCTCAACCGGGCTAACAAAACCTCTGCATAAACTGAGATAACAAACACCTTGCACAAACCGGAATAACAAACCCCTTGCACAGACCGAGCTATCGAACCCCTTCCTCAAACCGAGTTAGGACTATATTTATCTTGCCTTTATTTCTTTTAGCACGGTCCCACGATCTGTGCTTAACACTTTTGTTTTTCACTTTGTAGACTTTAGGTTGCCCAGGCACTCTTTTGGGCGCTCAACCGAGCTACTCAGCACCTTTCTCCGACCGAGCTAACACTCAGCTTAATTTATACATAACTTAAGAGTAAATGCGTAAATATAGGTTTTTAGTAGAAACACCTGGTGGCTTGGCTGAATTCCGAAGGGAGTATTATATTCCTGATGACGTCCATCCCACCTTAGCTAAGCAAGATGTCACACCATGGGAAAACCATGGCTTTGTACCTTTTACCTTTCTGTCCATAATAGAAACCGGACTAAGATTTCCTGTTCAACCCTTACTTTGTAAATTCCTTAGGCAAACTAGGATATGCCCAACCCAGCTTTCTACAAACTCATATCGCATAATAAATGGTATAGCCGAGCTGAATCGCCGGGCTGGTATTAACCTCGGCTTAGCCGAACTCTTCCACCAATATTCCATAGGCTTAAAAGGGGACGGCTGGGTTTATTATTTAAGAATACGACGCCGGCGTGAGAAAATAATAAAGGACACACCAGACAAAGATTTAAACGATGATGATTTTTTCTGGGCATCTGGGAATTTTGAAGACCACTAAGCCCAGATCCCAGGCCGCAGTATAAACTGGAATAAAGGAACCCCCGGTATAATTACTTCGGTTTCTCTGCCTGCTCCTTTTTATTTCGGTTTTCTATTCCTGAACCGAACTGACAGTTGTCTTCTTTATGCAGATTCGGCCCACTTTAAGTCATTATACAGTTACCCCAATCTAAACACACTTCGCGCCGCACTACAATATCCTGAAAGAAGTTGGTCCAAGTTACTGAATTTTGAACCGACGTACAGATACAACAGTCGACGAAAAGCCAGACTAACAGACTTTTTGCTGGAAGCCACTCTTGAACCGGATCCATCCTTGCCTCAAATCAACCTGGTCCGAACTACTGCCGAAGAAGAGATGGCAAAGAGGAACAAAGTAAGGGCCCTTCTAACCGAAACAAACCCAACCGAGGTACCACCACCCAACCAGACTCAAGAAACCGTGGTGACCCTTCCATCTCAACAACCCTCTTCATCTCGTCCAAACAAACGTGCCCGGACTACCCCAACCGAGCAACGCCTTGTTGATGAAGACGAAACCACTCTTCCACCAAGCCCTCCACCGAGCCCGCAACCGGAGCGCTCCGACCGAGCTAGCTCCTCCAAGTGGGCACCCAAAATTACTTTTCAAAACCGAGCTATTCAGGCTACTGATTCGGTGGTTGCCGAGAAATATCACTTAATGGCATTCAATCTTGCCAAGAGTGTTTGCCTTCCAGCAGACATGGAGCACCACAAACATCTGACCGAACTAAAGGCCATCCGCTCAGCCACGAAATCCATGGTGCTTGTAAGTAGCTTTTTCTGTTAATCTTTCTAATTTGCACAACTAACACTTCGGTTTGATTACCAGTCTTCCCCTTCTTTTGCAGGCCATGCAGAAGAGTCACATCGCTCATAAGCGTGTGCTGGAACTTCGCAAGACTACAAGGCAAGCCATGGCCGAAGTGACTGAAAAAACTGCCGAGCTAGAAGAAGCCAGGAAGCAAATAGCCGAGCTAAAATCCGAGAACGGTCGTCTGACCGGACTTGTTAGCTCGGCTGAAGCAAAAAAACAAAAGGCTGCAGCCGTGATAAAAGACAAATACCTGCGCGAACTGGCTAAACTTGAGGGAAAGAAGAATGCCGAAATAGAGAAGCTGAAGAAGAGTGCTGATGACGCCGAGCTCCGGGGTTACAAGGAGGGGGAGGCGACTTACATTAAACAATGTGAAGCTGCCAAGAATCTCTTCTTCAGATGTGGGTGGAGGACGGCTGTAGAGCAGCTCGGTCACGGTCCAGAGACCGAGGTCTTCAACGCTCCTGCATACTTCATATCGAACTCCATGGCGGGATATGCTGCTGCCCTTCAGCAACAATTTCTTGAGGATTCAGATGATGAAGAGGAAACCGTGCCCAACGATACCCCGGCTGTCAATGACCCTGTCAATCAGTCAGTTCGGTCGGAGCCAATGGTGGAAGACCTGACCAACGAGTTGACGACTGAAACCGTGCTCCCAGCTGAGACCGTGCTCCCGTCTGAAACCGGGCTCCGGGTTGATATTGACGCTGACCTTGATGATCTGTTTAACTGATTTTGTACTTCTCTTTTTGTTGTTTGTTTTTAGTATTTTCTTCTTTTTGTTGGACAAAAAGGTTTGTAACCGGAGTGAGTCCCAACTATTGTAGCTCTATTTTGCTTTTGAATGAAAATCCTTTCATCTTTTTGTTCGGTCTGTGCCATACTTGTATTCACTTTGTATACAGACTAACATTTTCTTGCCGAGATAATTATCTTGGTCTTAACCTTGCAACTATAAGTATACCTGCCAACCACTCTTTTGCCGAGATAACTACCTCGGCTGAAGAGTACCAAGTGTTGGTTTAATCCAGCCAACTACTCTTTAGCCGATATCCTTACTTCGGCTGAAGAGTACCAAGTGTTGGTTTAATCCAGCCAACCACTGTTTAGCCGATATCTTTACTTTGGCTGAAGAGTACTAATTGTTGGTTTAATCCAGCCAACCACTGTTTAGCCAATATCCTTACTTCGGCTGAAGAGTACTAAGAGTTGGTTTAATCCAGCCAACCACTCCTTAGCCGATATCCTTATTTCGGTTGAAGAGTACGAAGAGTTGGTTTAATCCAGCCAACCTCTAAATTGGTCATTCCAGCTAATTTAGAAAAATGTTTAGTTCTTCCTGCCAAACGGCCTGCAGCCTGGATCCTTATCCTAGGCTTAGGAGGGGTGTTGGTTTGTCCAGCCAACTTCTAGATTGGTTTTTCCAGCCAACCTAGAGTAAAGTGTTTGGTTATTCCGACCAAACGTCCTGCAGCCTGGATCCTTATCCTAGGCTTAGGAAGGGTGTTGGTTTAATCCAGCCAACCTCTAAGTTGGTTTTTCCAGCCAACCTAGAGTAAAATGTTTGGTTATTCCGACCAAATGTCCTGCAGCCTGGATCTTTATCCTGGGCTTAGGAGGGGTGTTGGTTTTTACGGCCAACTATGTTTACAATGTTCCTAACTCACTAAAACTATCTTTTACAGAAAATAACTTATACTAAAAAAGAATCTACTTGTTTTATTGAGAAAGGAAAAGCAAAATTACATATGCTTGAAAAAAGTTAAAAATAAAATATTTTGAGATTGGCAGTGTTCCACGGCCTGGGAATGGCTTTGCCGTCCCCATCTTCCAAGTGGTATGTCCTTTTCCCGCTAATCCAACCACTTTGTAAGGTCCTTCCCAATTGGGCCATAACTTGCCATCTCCTGGTACCATGGTGTTTCCCATCACTTTGCGCAGCACCCAATCGCCGATCTTGAATTGCCTTGGATGCACTATTTTGTTGTATTTTCTGGATAACTCTTGTTGGTATGAGGCAATGTGAACCAGTGCTCTTTCTCGTCTTTCTTCGGCAAGGTCGAGCTCCAATGCTATGGCTTCACCATTTAAGTCTGGATCAAAATTTTCGCTTCGAATTGTGGGGAGGCCAACTTCTAGTGGGATTACTGCTTCCACACCATAGGCTAAGGAGAATGGAGTTTCTCCTGTTGACCGCCGAGGTGTGGTACGGTAAGCCCATAAAACATGAGGGAGCTCTTCTGCCCACTTGCCTTTTGCTTTCTCTAGCCTTTTTTTCAATCCATCCAAGACGACCTTGTTTGATGCTTCTGCCTGACCATTTGCTTGGGAATATGCTGGTGTAGAATTGTAGAACTCTATCTTGTACTCTTCACAAAAGCCTCTAAAGATTCTGCCGTCGAACTGAGTGCCATTGTCTAATATTAGGGCTTTTGGTATGCCAAACAGAGTGATGATGTTCTGCCAGACGAACTTCTTCACGTCTTTTTCCTTGATTGATGCTAAGGCTTCTGCCTCCACCCACTTTGTGAAGTAGTCGGTTGCTGCAAGAAAGAACTTCATGTTACCTGGTGCTGTCGGAAGTGGTCCTACTATGTCCAAGCCCCATATTACGAAGGGCCATGGGCTGGTTAAGGGTAGAAGTTCTCTGGCAGGTTGATGTATTTGGTGTGCGAACTTTTGACATTTCTCGCACTTCTTCACATATTTCTCTGAGTCTGCTTGCACGTAGGGCCACCAATATCCGTGCGAGATTGCCCTGTATGCTAATGACCTTCCCCCTTGATGGCTTCCGCACACGCCTTCGTGTATTTCGAACAAGAATGCTTCAACTTTGCTGGGATGAACACACTTTAGGTACGGTTCTGAGAATGATTTTTTGTATAATGCCAAAGATGGGGAGAGCCAAAATCGCTGCGACTTCGCTCTTATTCTGTTGGCCTCTTTCTTTTCTTCCGGTAAGACGCCGTTTTTTAAGAACAGTATGATGGGATCCATCCATGAGGGGCCTAGTTCGGTGCAACATACCTCTTCTGCTTGGGGGTCTTCAATGCTTGGTCTTGGTAAGTAGTCAATTAGCAACAGATGAGGGATGGATGTATTTGCCATTGAAGCAAAGCCTGCTAGTTCGTCTGCTCTGCTGTTTTCCTCCTTGCCAATCTGTTCTATCCTTACTACTTCAAATTTCTTGATCTCTATTCTGACTAAGTCTTGGTACTTAGCCATCCTGTCATCCTTTGCTTCGTAGTCGCCTGAAATTTGATTTACCACCAGTTGTGAGTCGTTGTAAACTATTAGCTCGGTGGCCTTCATGTAGAATGCTAATTTGAGACCTGCAAGAAGCGCTTCATACTCTGCTTCGTTGTTTGATGCTGGGAAGCCAAGGTTGATTGCTTGCTCCACAACTAGGCCATCTGGTGAGATGAGGACTATGCCAAGTCCTGCGCCATGCCGGTTGGATGCTCCATTTACGAAGAGCTTCCACATCTCTCCAATGAATAACTTCCAGCAAGTGGAGGGGTCAGATGACGCCGTGGGGTCAAGAATGTTGCTGGTGTTTTCTTCAAGGTCCATGCTTGCTGTCTGCCCCTTGCTATCTGATTGTACCAAGTCTTTATTTGTTGGTGAGTCTTGGCTTGGTGTAGCATGGTTCGCTTCTTCCTTGCTTGCTTTACCCTGGTCTGCCTTGGGGTTTGACTGAGTATCCTGCACCAGGGGTTACGCTATTCCGGCGTCAATTTCTATCCCTAGTTCGGTTGTGTCAGTTAGGTCGACTAGGCAGATATGATGACTTCCTGGGGTAAATTCTGCTACAAAGTCTGCCAAAGCTTGGGCTTTTATCGCAGTTCTGGGTTGGAACTTGATGTCGAATTGTCCCAATTCTACTGCCCACTTCAAGATTCGCCCAGAAAAGTTTGCCCTCTCAAACAAAGCTTTTAATGGGAAAGCTGTGAGGACGACTATGGTGTGGGCGTGAAAGTAGTGCGACAACTTTTTTGAGGCCATCATCAAGGCTAAGGCCAGTTTTTCCAGTTGCAAGTACCTTGTTTCGGCGCCCAGCAATGTCTTGCTGACATAAAAGATGGGCAGATGTTGGATTCCTTCCGCACAGACCAACACTGCGCTGATTGCGTGCTGAGAGACTACCAGGTATAGGAAGAGTTCTTCTCCAGGTACTGGGGTGACAAGCAGTGGTGGAGAAGACATGCATTCTTTCAAGCTTTCCAGAGCGCGGTCGCATTCTTCATCCCACTCGAACTTGGCTTTTAATGCTTGAAAAAATGGTCGTAGTCTGTCTGACGATCGGCTAATGAATCGGTTGAGTGTAGCTGCCATGCCGGTGAGATGCTGCACTTCTTTTACTGAGTTAGGCCTCTCCAGATCCTGAATAGCTTTGATCTGGAAGGGGTCTGCCTCTATACCCCGGTTGGTCACCAGGAAGCCTAGGAATTTGCCAGATCCTACACCGAACGCGCACTTAGATGCATTAAGGCGCAACTTGTGCCTCTTCAGAATCTGGAACATCTCACCTAGGTCCCTTAGATGGTCGTTCTTATCCTTGCTTTTGACCACCATGTCGTCGATGTAAGCCTCCATTGTTCTGCCTAACAACGGCTCAAACATCTTGGTGACCATTATCTGGAATGTTGCCCCTGCGTTCTTTAGGCCAAAGGGCATGACCTTGTAGCAATACAGTCCTCTTGGAGTTGTAAAGGACGTGACCTCCTGGTCTGGTTCGTACATGGCGATCTGATGGTAGCCTCTATATGCATCAAGAAAGCTAAGTCGGTTGTGCCCCGCCGTTAAGTCTACCAGTTGATCTATTCGTGGTAGGGGAAGCTGTCCTTTGGGCATGCTTTGTTGACTGTCTTATAGTCGACACAGACACGCCATTTGCCATTCTTCTTTGGCACCACGACTGTGTTGGAAATCCATCTGGAGTAGTGCACCTCTCTGATAGCTCCAGCCTCTAGCAGATTTCCCACTTCTTCCGCCACTATCTCAGCGTGGTGGAGTGCCGATCTGCGAGTGCGCTGAATGATTGGTCTGGTGGATGGATGGACATTGAGTTGGTGACAGATGAAGTTTGGATCAATGCCTGGCATGTCGTAGGGTGTCCAGGCGAACACTTCGATGTTAGAGGTCAAGAATTCCAAGACCTCTAATCTCTCAGTGCTGGACAATGACGAACCGAGCAAAAAGAACTTATTCGGGTTCTTTTCATCTATTCTTACCTCTATCAAGTCTTCCACCGCTTTTTGAGCAGCTGCTTTGCCGACATCCGCGAACAGTTCATTGCTCTCAGGTTCTTCTACCGAATGAACATATCCCTTGGCAGCGCGGCTGCCAACCGTGACAAAGCATTGCTTGGACATAATTTGGTCTCCAAAGACCTCTTCAATTACCCCGGCTTCATTGGGGAATCGCATTACTTGATGGTAGGATGAAGCTATCGCTCGCATGGCATGTAGCCATGTTCTTCCCAAGATTATGTTGTAAGTGGAAGGGACCTTTAACACCCAAAATTCCACTTGTTTTGTCACGCTTCCTGCCCTGACTGGAAAGATAATCTTGCCGACTGGCCATTCTGGCATTGAGTTGAATCCGATCAGGGGGGACACAGCTGGTGCCAAGTCTTTGTCCTCCAATTTTAGTTGTTTGAAGGTGTCGTAGTACATTATCTCGCACGAGCTACCTTGGTTTATTAAAATCCGCTTGACGTCAAAATCCTTGACTCGGAGAGTGACCACCAGGGCATCATTGTGAGGGCAATATATTCTGGCCAAGTCTTTATCTGAAAATGATATGACATTCGTGGCCTCTGTTCTCCCCTTTTTGATGGTAGGTTGAGCACTTAGTACCTCCCTTAAGTGCTCAGCCTTCTTGATCGTTCCTCTGAGCTCACAAATCCTCTCAAGTTCACATACTCCATGTATCACGTTGATCACACCCTGAGGTGGGGCGTCGATTGGCATTCTGTTCGGGTGGTTGTCATTCTGGGGGGCTGGCTGCACCCCTCCTTTAATGTGTTTGTCCGAGTGACCGGCTGCCACCAACTCCTCTAGATGCTGTCTCAATGGTGTACAATTTTCAGTGCGGTTCCCCTTTTCTTTATGGAAGGTGCACCGTGATCTTTCGTTGTAGTCCTTCTGAGCCTCTCCTAGCTTAGCAGGCCATCTGACGAAAGGTTCATCACGTATCTCGCTTAGAATTCGGTAGATTGGCTTTTTGAATACCATGGTAATGGCAGTGCGGACTCTCAACCATCTTTTATCCTGGTCTTCTTCGTTGTCCCGCCTGCCTCGTCCGTTTTTGTTCGGACGTTCTACCGCGTTGACCTTTGTCGCGGTCTTTTTATCTGGTACTGCGGTCGTGCTAGGCTTTGCTTTAGCACGGGCGCCATCCTCTTCCACCCTAATGTGTTGGTGCACTCTTTCCATTAAGGCTTCCATTGTTGGAGGTGGCGTCATAGTGATTGAGTCCCTTAGTCTGTTCCCAACTGGAAGGCCCCTTTTGTATTGTGCGATGGCGAGATTGTTAAGACAGTCCCCAATCTGGTTGAAGGTCTCCCAGTAGCGACTATTGTAGGATCTAAGTGTCTCATTGTTGCCCATGTCGATGGAGAGAAGCTGGTCGATCTCCACTGGCGTTTTGGTGTTCGTTCTGAACCTTGTTACGAACGCCTCCACCAATTGCGCCCAGGAGGCTATGCTACCTTCTGGAAGTTTTTCGAACCAAGTCAAGCCTAGGTCACTAAGGCTGGATGGGAAGAGGATGCACATCAAAGCCGCGTTGCGTCGATATACTGCCATAACCTGGCGGAAGTGGCTTAGGTGCATGTAGGGGTCTGTCTTCCCCTCGTACGTGGTGAATTTGGGCTGAAGGAAACCTGAAGGTAGGGGCGCATTTTCGATTGCCGGAACGAACGGCGAGGTGTGCAGCCTCGCTAATGCTTTGTCCGTTGGTTCGTAGGCAGGGCGCAGTAATGGCATTCCAACCTCGACGCTTCTATGTGTCTGAGGAGCTAACCGCTGAAGGGCAGATACCCTACGAGGGTCGCGCGCCCTATTATCCTCCTTCCATTGTGCCCTTTCTTCCAGCACGGTCCGCAAGTCGGATGATCTTGGCAACTCCGTCTACCTGGATGATGTCTGGTGCGTGCGCGAGGGCCGATAGGTGGTTCCTTCAGTATACGACCTTTCAGTCCTCGTTCTCTCAGACCTGGAGCAATGAGTCTTGGAGGTTCTGGATTGAGTATCGCCTGCCCTGAGGCTTCTACTCTCTGCTTGTAATGGTGTGGTATGCCTACTATGGTCTTCTGAGTGGCGAGGGGGCATCTTGCTTTTGCGCCCCTCTCCTGTCGCCACTTCTTTTCCCTTCATCTGGCGCTTCATAATCTCCATGTCCGCCGCCATTCGTCGTATCAATTCATCCTGCTCCTTCACGCGGTCCTCCAGAACTTAAGGATCAATCATTTGCCTTTGTCTGTCAGGACTTTGTGAGCGAGAGTGACGGGGGCTATTATTCCGCCTCCCCCTAGCATCCCTCCTGGGGTTATGTCGTTGGGGCTCCAAGTCTGCCATGGGAGGGACAGGAGGCAAACCTTCGCGCCTCCCACCTCATTCTGGAGTTTGTCCATCAATGGCGGACTGCGGTAAATCTTCGTTGTGCGCCATTACTTTTTATTAGCAAGGAAAACTTAATCAAGAGGTTTTGTTCGTTCTGTATTTTCCCACAGACGGCGCCAATTGTACGGGAAAGAAATAAACCTTCTCGTATAATCCTGTTGATTAAGATTGCGCTCCTCCGTACGTCGTCGCTTTACTCCCTGAAAACACAAACGTGAGCTAGCCGGCGGGTGTGTGCCGGATACCTCTCCGATGCCTAAGTTAGCAAAATAGACAAATAGACAAAAAGCTCTGTGTATTCAGGAATCAAAGTTGTGTTACCTCTCCATAGGTGATGTTTGTGAGCTTTTGTAGGTTCTGTGTGGCACAATCCTAGTAGGACTTTTACTCCTCCATATAGAGTCCTCCTAGGATTCATACTCCTGAAAGATAATGCTTATCCTTCAACACCCCTCTCACTACATAAACCAAGTGAGATGGTTTTACCATGGTCAGACTTCAATATGACCGAGGTAAGCATGGCTATGCTAAGCCGCAGACTAGACCGAGATAACTTTAGCTCGGCTCTTCCATTCACTGCTCTTACCTCGGCTCTCCCAATGCTAACCATGGTATGTCTTAATTGGGATAACCAATACTCCGGTCCCGACCGGGATAACTTTGTGCGTGACGACCGAACTTACCGTAAGCTCTTTGGGACCGGAGTAACTTCAAGCCTCCCGCGGACCGGAGTAACTTTACGCCTCTCGCGGACCGGAGTAACTTTACGCCTCTTGCGGACCGGAGTAACTTTACGCCTCTCACGGACCGGAGTAACTTTATGACTTTTTTACTCAGCCTTTCGTACTGTTGGCCCATAACGGCCCATTACCCAGCTCGGCCCAATTTTCATATAAATTACCCTCTCATATTAAATAATCTTTTATTTCCCCTAGCAAACAAACCCAAGACAGAGTGCAAAATACGTCCAAAATAGAGTGCAAAACAGACCAGCAAAGCAACAGATTGAAGCAACCGAAAACAAAGAAGACCGGTCGACCGGTCAAGCCAATTTTGGGCATTTTCCTTCTCCAGCTATAGGCACTCACGGGACATCTGAGAGGACATCCGGGGAGACATCCGGAGAGGACATCCCCTTCGCGCCTTCAACAAAATAAAATAAGAATTTATCAGATATGAGGGAGTTATAGCGACTCCCCTAGCAGATCCCTTATCCAACCCTCCAAATATAAATATTGCTATAAGGGAGTCACTGTAGCAACACTTATATTTGGAGGGTTGGATAAGGGATCTACTGGGGAAGGATTTCTGAAGAATTAATCCCTTATAATAGCAAAATGATATTATAAGAGAGTTGTTGCGGATGCTCTTGCACCCTTCTATACATATATTATACAAATTCAGAGAAATTGTGTGGAATAAAATTTGGTTAATCTTATCATTTTTTTTATTATTGCAAATGTTATCACGTGTGCTGGATAAGATTGCAGTCGCTTGAATAAATCTACAACGAATCTTCATGGGCCCACTGTGTTTCTATCATATTTTCTAGATTGTACATAAAGACACTATATTAAGATAATGGAGAATAGTGTGCTTGACTTCGTTCCTGTGTTCTGTAAGCTTCCATTTCATCGGCTTCTATAGCCAAATCTAAAGGAAGATTTAGCAAATTTAGTTTTACAAAATTGTTAAGGAATTCTTTTGCTTCATGTTATTGTTCAGCAGTTCTTATATATGAAATTGGTTCCATAATAACAAATAATCTTTTGTGATTAGTTATCATGAAAGGCCATACATTGTAACTTTTTATGCTTTGTGCAACTCGAAGTAATAATATTAAACTTTCTATTCAATATTTGCATGACTTAAAGCTTCAATTAGTCATGAGAATTAACAAATATCATCTTTAGAATTTATGGAAGGTCCATCATGAGTTAATTATGATTTTTGAATCTTTTTCATATATCCAATCTAATATGACTGATATAATTTTCTCTTTTATGCCATTCAATGGTACTAAAAATCGAGAAAGTGAAATATTTGCTCAATTTGTAATTTTTTTTTATTACTTTTGCAAGCATTACCCTAACCATTTCAGGAAAATCTCTCAATTTATATTTTATTTAATTTCATTATTTAAAATTTTATTGAAGCTTTATTTTATTATTATTATTATTTTAAATAAATTTATTTTTTTTAAAAAAATTTATTGATATTTTATTTATTTAATTTTTTTAAAATATATTTATTTTTTTAAATAAAATATAATAACATTTTATTTAATCTAGCCAAACAAATTAAAATATTAAAGACAAATTTAATATTGCTATTACTTAGACATAATTGAAAATGATAAAATAGTTTTTTTAAATATTTATCATGTTTCATAATATTCCAATAAAATATTGGATTCAATAGAATAATCATCTTTAGACATCTAATCTCATAAGAAAATAAACATGAGATATGCATCATTTACAAACAAATATAAGATACATATCATTTTTACAACCAAATATTCTGGAGATTATGTATCCTATGATTAATAGTGTGATGGATTACAATTATCTCTTACCCAGTTCATCAAAACAAAAGTCCACAGAGGAGTGAGATAACTCAATCCAAAAAATAAATTGATTGAGCTAAATTTCAGATTAACTAAAATGATGAAATTCACCCCAAATATATAATATATATATATATTTTTTTTGAACTTGCTTTTTTTTTTAAATGTGTAAATTAATCTCGTAACATATAATTAATTTTTTTGTTTTTACTTTTGTTGTATTAACAAAACAATAAAAAGAAATATACTTTTAATTTTCAAAAATAAAATAATATATAACATCTAATTTTTTAATTTATTTTAAACATATTAGATTTTTTAAAGAAAAATTTATGGGAAAGTCCTATTTTGGAAACTTCTGTATCATTTGGTCTCGCATTTTAAATGGTTGATTGAGGAGTCCTTAGGTGTAATGTGTGACCAGTAAGTCATTTTTCAAACATGGATGAGTATTTGTTAGACAATTATGAATAATACTATATACCAACTAGTGTACTAACTAGTGTACCAATTGATGATGTAACATAATTTAAGATATTTTTGTTATTTGTAATTTGTATAATGAGTGATATCAATAATAATAATATAACTAGTGTTGGTATACTAGTTAGTGCACTAATGGTGCACGTAGTACCATTAGGCAAATATACCCTCACTAGTTAATTGGAGAAGTTTGTTTGTTTTTTTTTTTGTTTTGGAATGTATGATAGGTATGGTGTGATACTCAAATGTAACAAGCATTAACGTGATACTCCAATGATGGAACATTAAAAAAAATTAAAAACTCTTAGTATACTTTTTCCAAATGAGACAACGTGGCAGGTATGATGCGATACTCCAAAATTTTTACTCATCCTTAGTGTATTTTTTTTCAAATGTGACAACGTGGTAGGTAGGGGTGTGCATAATACCGCCGAAACCGCCAAAACCGCACCGAGCCGCACCGCCAAGGCAAATTCGTTATTATTTGCCAATCGAACCGCCGATTTTTTGTCACGCCCCAAACCCGCCCCTAAAAGTTTGGGCATGACCCATTCGAAAATGGACGCTAACCCTGTTATATATATATATCATACGGGGCCTGAACGGAAGCATTCAAGAATATAAAATACATAGAATAACATCCATTGAGCTATTCCTAACATGCCAGGATCCCAACATCACATTGAGTAAATATTATACAGAAAGTTTACACACATATGCCTTGACTCAACCCCACAAATAATAAAAATATTAATGAAGGAGGAATTATATACAATCAACCATAAATAGACGTCCAAAGCATAAATCAAAACTCCTCAAAACTTTACAAAATACTTCACAAAATGCACGGCTTCAGGTGGTGCCTGGACGCATCAAAGGTGACAAGAGAGACACAAGCCTTAAAGGTTAGGACTGAACTCCCGGATGGTTACCTACAGAAATAGACAGACAAAATACAGAATGAGCGAACTCAGTGAATAATAGTACATAAACAATGTAATAATTAACCTGAATAATCAAACATATAACTCCATATATATATGATTAACTACATTTCATAATTATTTCCAAAAGACATGGGTCCAACTTCCGTAACAGAATAGCTTTAAGCTCAGTATATACAGAATTGCCATAAGCCTACAGATGCAGAACGACCATAGGTCCAGAATATCAGAAGTAACAGAAATAACAGAGATAACATAGCTAACAGAAATAACGGAAATAACAGAACTAACAGAAATAACAGAGATAACGGAAATAACAGAAATAACAGAAATAACAGAGATAACGGAAATAACAGAACTAACAGAAATAACAGGACTAACAGAAATAACAGAACTAACAGAAATAACAGGACGGCCATCGGCCCAGAACATAACGGTAATAACAGAACGCATAAGCGTGGGTAACAGAACGCATAAAGCGTGGATACAGAACGCATAAAGCGTGGGTACAGAGGGTACATAACGCATAAAGCGTGGGTAACAGAACGCATAAAGCGTGGGTACAGAGGGTACAGAACGCATAAAGCGTGGGTAACAGAACGCATAAAGCGTGGGTAACAGAACGCATAAAGCGCGGGTACAGAGGGTACAGAACGCATAAAGCGTGGGTAACAGAATGTACAGAAATAACAAATGTATGGACTCAAGAGGTGGCTCGTACGGATTCCAGAGGTGGCTCCCACCAAGGTGTAGCACTTCGTTCCGTACAGCACTTTGTTCCATACCAGAAAACATCAGAACAGATTAATACAGATAAACGCATTCTTCCCATTAATCACATAAATAACATAAGTTTAACAGAACGTTGCCGATAACTGTTAACAAAAGGCAACATAGTTTACAGTTTGCACGCTTTCAGAAATACATAAATACTACACTTCCGTAATGTATATAGATATCATTCGCTTATCATGTTCCAATGCCACTAACTAGTAGATAACATAATGGTAGCAAGCAAAACATATGGTACAATGATGCGCTTAACTTTCTTCATGGTTCATTGTACGTAGACATACTTATTTCGTAATTAACAGAACTTTAACGTTACCAATAATCTGAAGATAAATGTACCATTACATCAACCGGCCAGAACAACTTATAAACCAACTTCACAGTGTTAATGGTTGTATGCAATTCTTATACAGAAGTATAGGTAATTCATA
Organism: Camellia granthamiana; assembly: GCA_036172215.1. Lineage (NCBI taxonomy): Eukaryota > Viridiplantae > Streptophyta > Magnoliopsida > Ericales > Theaceae > Camellia > Camellia granthamiana. The sequence continues at coordinate 108,384,351 of CM069906.1, forward strand.
GGATGGTATATTTACAATAATCAATAGCCATAACTCAAAATACGGAGTAGGTTCAGAATCATACCGATGTGTGCTAACTCTTTCAATGTTCATATCAATTCTCAAACAACAAACATGTTAACATATTAGCTCACGGAAAATAGAACGTTGTTAACAATAATCTTAACGGTAAACAAAGTACATTTGTAGTACTATTACTCACAGCGTTTAGATGATAGGCCCGTCCCTGTAGCTAACCCTACACAATTCAATTCAACAACATTAACACAACCCAACATAATTATCACCATCCAATATAATCCATACTATTTAACATTATTCCACTCAATGCTACCAAGTATAATTTTACATAATTCCAATTAAATTGCTAAGGCTCAATTTACATCATCCACATCATCAACAAACCTTTCCCCCCAATCTCCTTCCTCACTAAGACATGATTCACAATGCTTAAAACAAAGTTCATTCGCAAATTTGAACATAATTCCCAAGCATCACCAAATTCCAATTAAACTTGCATATACATAATTCAATACCTCAATTTCATTAATCTACTTTCAATTTGGGTCAAATCTTTGGTTATCATCCTTAAGCAACTTAGGGTTTCAAAAAAAATATTGAGATTTCAAGAAATAATCAAACCTATTAACCCAACACTTTTATTCCAATTTTTCCATTGATTAACATCTAGGACTCATAATCCATCACTTAAACCCATCAATTTCAAGTAGTCAAACCCTTACCTCAATAATCAAGCAAAGAGATGAGCTTGAGAAGAAGCCTCCTTAAATCCAAGTTCTAATCGGTTAAAAACATTGATCCTCCTTAGTTCTCCATCCTACATGCCAAAAACCATGGTGGATTGTTGATCAAAGTAGAGGAAATCAAGGATTTGGGGCTAGGGTTTCGGACTTAGGCAAAGAGGAAGGAAGAGGAAAGAAGAAAATATAAGAAATGATCCAAAAATCTCGTTCTTAAAGCTGCTGTCCCGTAATTCCCGCTCGAGCAGACTGATTCTCGCTCGAGCGAACCTGCCCTCAGCACAGATTTCGAAACTTTGAACAGACATAACTCTTCCATCCGGACTCCATTTTAGGTCGTTCTTGTGTCCAAATTGAAGCCCCGGAAATAAGCTTTCCAATGGTTCTAACCTCACATCCAAATTCAAAGTGTGGAAAAAGAAAAGGGCAAAAGAGTGACGGCTGATCGTAAGGCAACTATCCGAATTAAATTCTTTGGTCCAATCTTACTTTACCATCATTTTACCACCTCAACCAATACCCCAAAATAAGATAAGAACATTCCAAATACATTAATAAAATATCAAAAACGAGCCCACGTGCCTCAGAAGTACAACTCAACCTAGAGGCCCGCTCAAGCGCCCAACCCTGCGCTCGAGCGTGCAGACTAACAAAGCCGTCCGCTCGAGCGTAAACTCCCCCGCTCGAGCAGAGAATTACAACTCCCAGAATATCAGGCCGTCTGCAGAATTGCTGAAAACCCCAAAAGTCCGCTCGAGCGTTGACTCCTCCGCTCTAGCGGAGGGAAAATTCTGGGTCGTCACATTTTTGGTAAGAAAAATGGCAAATTCTAGTGATACTTTTATCAATCCGCCGGTTTCTATTTTTCTTCCAAACCGCACCAACCCGCACCGCTATTAAATCATGTTTTATAAGATTCTAAAAATTCTTTTTACTTAAGTTTGCTTGTTATTCTATACCTTAGAATATAGTATTACATTACTGCTCGAGGGGAATTCAAGATGTCAGTAATCCAAAATAAAGTTGGATTCCAATTCACTTTTCAATCTTTTTTTTTTTTTTTTTTTTTTCTGACCATGTTGCAAACTTGCATTAGCTCACTTTTCAATCTATATACTTTTCAACAGTAAACATTTTCAATATATTGTAAACCGTGAATGATATTAATTTTATGTATTGTATTTGATCATTATAGCTTCCACAGATGCTTGTAATGAACTGATGGCATAGGCGTTGATATTATCATATTGTTGCTACACTTGCTGCATCAGAAGAAAGTTTCGCAAGATGCTTAACATCACGGTATCTCTCGTCTTTTTTTTACTCTTTTATTTAAGTTTTGTAATTTGAATTATATTTTTTATAAACCGCCAATCCGCCCGAACCGCCAAGGCAAATCCCCCATTATTTGCCAACCGAACCGCCAGTTTTTGATAAGGAAAATGGCAAATTCTAGTGACACTTTTATCAATCCGCTACCCGCCATACGATTTCTATTTTTCTCTCAAACCGCACCGACCCGCACCGCGCACACCCCTAGTGGTAGGTATGATGTGATATTAAAAAAAAATAAAAACTCCTTAGGAGATGTTTGAGATGTTCTAAATAAGTGCATTTTTTGACTTTTTATTAAAAAAATGTGTAGAAAAGTAGAGAAAATGGGTAGAAAAAAGTAGAGAGGAGATGTTGATAGATGTGACCCAAAAAGGTATATGTATGCAAAAAGTGAACTTTTTTTGTGCATGCCAAACAAGCACTTAGTATACTTTTTTTAAATGTAACAACATGGCAGGTATGTTGTGACACTCTAAAAAAATTAAAAGTTTTTTAGTATACTTTTCCTAAACGTGACATCTATCACTTCAACATAGCGGATCAAATTTGATTGAATTACTGTGTGTCTTCACATCACGTGCTAAAAAACAATTAGTAAGGACTTCACGTCCTACATTGCGTGTGCTAAAAACAACCAAATTTTAAAAAGCTACTAGTGCGTTTTTCGAACAACGTGACACACAAACACCCCACTACCTTTCCTATACATAATCACGTCACTTGTCCCCCAACTATACTAACAATGGCAAAACAATTAACAAATAATTTAAAGGATCACCCAGTCACCAAAAAAACATTTAGGACCTTATAAACTATAAGTTTATAAAACAGAATTTATTAGTCAATTCTCCTTTTTTAAAATATGTTTAAATCAGTCTCATGATATGTAATATTATTCTCTTTTGTATTAATAAAATCATAAATAAAAATATATACTTATAATATCGATATTTAAATAAAATTAAAGTAGTTTTAATAAGATATAATAAAAAACAGTAGTGATTCAGAACTCTAGAGTTGGGGCTCTAAATCCAGTTCTAATGATGTGGAAAAAAAAAATACAAGCATAAGCATCACCATTACTATAACTTGTAAGACCCACACAATTAGAACTCTTTTAGATTTCTTATTTTAGAGTTCTCAAATATTTTTGAATAAAAAAGTACTTCAAATAAAATTAAATTAAATGGTCAAGGGAGACATAAGGGCAAGCTGTCCCAAGTTTGGAAAGTGTGTCTAAGGTTTACTTCTAGGGCAAGGGTGCCGTTGTTAAATGTGAGTCATGACCATACAACCATGAATCAAGATCTTTTTCTTGAGTTCTCTTCTTGACACTTTATTTGTTAGGTTATTGAGTTTATTTTTGGGCTTAATTTTGATGATCCGAGCAGTTTGCATTATAAAATTTGTTGAGTATATCATACCTGTAAAAAATCACGTTGATTGGATATCAAAAAATATATGTTTCGAAAACTGTTTATTAAATTTTTTTAAAAACAAGTTTTTAGTTTGATAATCCGAACACATAATTTCTGATATCTGATCAACTTAATTTTTTACAGGTATGATATACTTAGGGGTGTAATTTTGGCCCGGCCCAACCCATGTCGAGCTTTGCGGGCTCCCGCCAAAAAATGGGCTGGGCCGGCCAACGGGCCAGAAAACTAGGCCCAGGCCCAGGGTAATCGGGCTTGGGCAAGCCAGTGGGCGGGGGCCTCGGCTCGGGCTTTGGGCGGGCTTGGACGGGCCTAAATAATTTTAAAATTTTTTTTTTGTTTTTTCCACCAAAAATTTATTATTTTCCATTAAAAATAACAATGGGTATCGGCGCGGGCCGGACTTTTGGGCAAGCCTTGAGCTGGCCAAGCGGGTCGGGCCGAGCTTCAAAATGATGGCCCAAGGCCTCAAGCTGGGCTTGGGCTCGGGTCTAAGCGGGCCTTAATAGGCCGGGCCCACCTCGGGCCGCCGGTGGACTTCGGGCAATCCATGGACCACGGGCCAAAATTACACCCCTAGATATACCCAATAAATTTTAAAATATGGACGATTCAATCATCAAAATTGAGCTAACAAATGGACCTAATAACCCAGAAGTAGAAAGTCAAGAAGAGAACACAAGGAGAAGATTTTGATTCTACAACCATTGTATTTGTATAGTTTGATCGATTTGGGTTTAGGGTTAGGGTTTACACTGTGTTTGGATTGAGTGATTTGGAGGGAAAAGAAAAGAAATAGAGAGAAATGTATTTCTCTTTCTTGTTTGGTTATCTTAAGTGAAGAGAAATGGAGAGAAATAGAGAGAAATGGAGAGAAACTCATTTCTCTTATAACCCTTATTTTCAATCTTCCTAAAAGTGGAGAGATTGGGAGAGAAAAGAAACCCACAAATGTTTGTATTTTCATAATACCAATTTTACCGCTGTAAAAATAAAAGAAATAAAATAATTGACACCCATGTCCTCAAAGCTTTTCATATCCAGCACAAAATTTTGACTATCCATTTCTCCACATCTCTCCACTGCTCCAGCTCTCTCTACGCTCCAGTTCTCTCCACGTTTTCTTTGTCTTCTTGTGCAGGTAACATCTTCTGAAATTACAATGGATTGCCATCTATTGTTATGTATTATATATATATATATATATTCTCTACGTTTTCTCATTACGCTCCACAGGTTGGCCTGATAAACTTAGGTGTCAATTATAATATATATTCTGTTTATATATTCTGAAATTAACTAGCTTGTACGAACAACAGTATTGTGACTCTTGTATATAATATTATATTTGCTTGTAGACTTTACAATTTCATCTCTGGAACAATTTCATATTACATTAGTTTGTTATCCATTTGAATAGGCATGCCAATAGGATAGATTTGTAGTGCATTCCCTGTTTCAGATCATAAAACAGGCGAGATATTTTTATTTAAGAATGATAAGAATTTTACTGAAAATTCTATTATATTATAAATAATGATTTATGATTAATAAGATTTAAAAGATATAATAAGAGAAATAAATGAGTGAAAATAAATTTTAAGTGTAAAATTTTAACGTTTTAATTTTATTATATTAAAATATTAAATTATATATATTTTATATATAAATAAATATATTTAATAAATATAATTAGAATGAGAAGGGAGGAATAAATTGCCATGGCTTAAATGCTCACTTTCTTTGCTAGTTAAATAATAGTGTTGTTCTCTACATTGTGATGGGACACCCTGCACCCATGTCAATTGCTTAATAAGACATAGTTTGTGAATAGTATGAATGTTCTTTTTTTTTTTCTTTTTTTTTCCCTCCAAGTATTAAGATTATAAAATTATGCATGCCCATCAACTTGTAGTGCAGTAAACCTTTCAAAGCATGCCACTTTTGATTTACAATTTAAAATTCTTGATTTGGCCATTATATGATTATATGATTGATTTATAACACATTAGGAAAGACATTTTAAATATTTTAATTATTTTCCTTTATTCATTTGAAATCAATGTTGAAATGGAAAAAAATTATTCCAAACGATTATGGATCAACAAGATGTATACAAAGAGCTAAGAAAAAATTTATTGCTTTTAGTCAAAATGTATATTGATTTATTTTAATAAAAAATATAGGACAAATGGATCAGCAAGACAAAGAGCTAAGAAAGGACTTGATTATGTGGGATAGAAGACGAAAGTTAGCTGTTGTTCAAGTTATTTGCCATGTAGTATACTGGTATATGCAGAGAAAAATCACCTTAGGAAGTACGTGGACCATCCTATTAATTACTTGGAGAGAGAAAAAGTGAGGATTGAGCTAATGACAAAACTTAAAAGTATTAAGTATTGTCGTAATATCACCCGTATGGGGCCGCAAGCATTTCAAGATTTGTGTCATATACTTGAAAGAGATGGTGGTCTGAAACCAACAAAACGTGCAACAGTTGAGGAACAAGTTGCAAAGTGTCTTTACATTTTGTCACATAGCGTGAAGAATAGAAATGTTTCGTTTTTCTTTCGTCGCTCCGGTGAGGCTGTAAGTCGGCATTTTCATAGGTTTTTTGAGAGCTCTTATATCATTAGAAGATCGATTTCTTTGCCAACCTAATGGATCCGAAGTCCCTCCAGAAATACTCAATAATAATAGGTTCCATCCATATTTTAAGGTAAAAATTCGATATTACATTTCGCTTTAAATTTTTAGTTTTATTTATATATAAAACCGTCACATGATACATTTATTTTAGGACTGTATTGGAGCACTTGATGGAACACATGTTTGTGTTAAAGTATCTAGCAAGGATGCGCCGAGATATCGTGGTAGAAAAGGTTACCCTACACAAAATGTATTGGCTGCATGTTCATTTGACTTAAAATTCACTTATGTCTTACTTGGATGGGAGGGGACTGCATCTGACTCAAGGATCATAAAAATGCACTCACTAGAGAAGATAATCTGAAAATACCCAACGGTAATTCATGCTTAGAGAATATGAAACTTTTGTTAAATTATATAGATTTGGGGTTTAACATAGTGATGTGTTTTGTTTTAAATAGGCAAATTTTATCTTGTTAATGCGGGGTATATGTTAAAGAGTTCCCTTATCCCTCCTTACAGAGGTGTGCGTTATCACTTGAAAGAGTATTCCAACCATCCACCGGAAAATGCTCGAGAGTTGTTTAACCACCGACATGCTTATTTACGCAATGCCATTGAGAGAGCTTTTGGTGTACTAAAGAAACGATTTCCCATCATAGCAAGCACAATTGAGCCTACTTACTCGGTTAACACACAGTCAAATATCGTAATAGCATGTTGCATCTTACATAACTTTTTAATGGGTGTTGATCCAGATGAAAACATTATTGCTGAAGTAGACAGAGAGCTTGAAAATCAATGTCAAACTCAACAAACGACTCGTGCACCAAGGGATACTGATGAGGATGCAAAACAGGGGGAACTCATTAGAAATGTGATAGCAGCTACAATGTGGTCTGATTATGTTGCTAATCAAGAGTGATATTTTAGTTTTTATATGTTTGGTTGCCATCTTGATTTTATGTGATAAGTACTTGAACATCGGATCAGATGTATCCATAACTTTGCTATCGTGATGACATTATTGTGGTTTATGATATTACTTTGAATTTGTTTTGTTATAGATTCGGATGTATCCATAACTTTGCTATTATGCATGACATTATTGTGGTTTTATGATGTTACTTTGAATTTATTTTGTTGTAGATTCGGATGTATCCATAACTTTGCTATTGTGATGACATTATTGTAGTTTATGATGTTACTTTGAATTTATTTTGATGTAGATTTTATAAATGAGTAAAAAAACACAGAAGTCTGAAGATTCTAAGAGAGAAAAACTTTCATGGACAAATCAAATGGATGATGCATTGATTGATGAATTGTATCACCAACATGTTGAAGGAAATAGGGTCAATGGAACTTTCACTACTTCAGCATATGATAAAATAGTAAAGGAATTACGTGAGATATACAACTTGGACTTAGATAAGGCCAAAGTCAAGAATAGGCTGAAAACTATCAAAGAGCATTTTGCTGAGTGCTATGATTTATTCAAACATACTAGTGGTTTTGCTTGGAGCCCGGTTACAAGGATGTTCACTGCTGAACTTGAAGTTTGGGAGGCATTGACTGAGGTACTTCAATTAATTTCAATTTATGTTGATTTTTTAAAAAAAGAATAGAAAAACATAACTTATATTTAATTGTAACTTTTCTAATTTTTTTTATTTTTATTTTTTTTTGGTAAAAGGTGAAACCACATGCTGAGAAATGGAAATGTACACCCATTGGCAACTATGAAAAGCTGGCTGAGATCTATGGAAAGGATAGGGCAACTGGTGTAGGTGCTGAAACTACTAAGGAAAAAGTGCGACGATGGGCCAACTCATCAAATAATGATCATGTAGATAAAATTGAAGTCATTGATGAATTGGTGCAACAAAATGAAGCAAACTTGGAAAGTTTTGTTGTGGATGAAGATGATGTTGTGCTATCTCCTAAAAGTGGAACATCTTCGAAGGCAAAGAAAAGAAAGCTCTCAAATGATGGTGAGAGGGACGTTGACATACTGAAGACAGCATTGCAGGATATCGCATCAGCTATAAGAGAGGGAAATGCTTCTATGGAGAAATCCCAAGGATGTTTTCCAAGAGGAGAGTTGCATAAAGCATTAGAGGAAATTGGAATTGCGCCACACTTGTTTACTGAGGCATACATTTTTCTTACCAAGAAATCTGAGAGGATGATGCAATTTTTTGGTTGCCCAGTAGAGTATCGCAAGGAAACTTTAGAGAGCATGATGTATGACCCTGAGAATCGTTGGTAACTCTTCTATATATGGGATGGTACTTTATGGCTGAAGGGAACATTAGAGATGTCTATCGTATTTTATACTTGACTCCATTTAGGATGTTGTGTCTTTTGTGGATGACTTTGAACTTATTTTGGATTTTTTGTGGATGATTTTAACTCTTTTTGGATCTTTTGTGGATGATAGCGTTGGTAACTCTTCTATAGATGGGATTGTATTTTCTTTGAAGGGGATATTAGAGATGTCTATCGTATTTTGTACTTGACTCCATTTAGGATATGGTGTCTTTTGTGGATGACTTTGAACTTATTTTGGATCTTTTGTGGATGATTTTAACTCTTTTTGGATCTTTTGTGGATGATGAATTCCTTGCTTTAATACCTTTTTTTTTTACACAATTTCATACTATTTGCTTGATTGGTCTTAAGATGTTGTGGATGATTCTTAGGTTTTAATTCTTACTTTTGGAAGATTACCTAATACACTCTCACTCCTATCTATGACATCTTCATTGTTGAAAATTCTCCTTTGTGTTGAATTATAGGTCTATGATGCTGCTTAGATCCAGTTAAAATTATAACAATCACATAAAAAAAAAAAATAAATAAATAAATTTAAATACAGAGTTAAAACTGGTGCTTCTAGATCTTGCAATCTTAGGTCGCCCATTGATACTCCAATTAAAGTTTGGTGTTATATTGTTACTTTATCATGCCTTTTAAATTCCAATAAAAGTTTGATCGTCCTGTAGTGGTCAAACGATGAATTATTTGTGTAGGGAACAACACCTGATAGAAAATAATTATGTTGATTATATATATATATATTTTAATTATATTGATTATATATGTGTTATTACTAAAGTTGAATGCAAAGTCATGATATCATTAGAGTCATGCACCTATGAAAAAATATGAATTTTTTTTCTCAAAATTGAATGAAAAAAAGAAAAGAAAAAAAAAGTGAAGATTGGAGATGTTCTTATATAGTGACAAAATATAAAAAATTTATTTTGGTAATATAACATAAAACAGTTTCTTTTCCTTTGTCTTATGAAATCTAACCAAACAAGAAAGAGAGAAATCATAATCATTTCATTTATTTTATTTTTTACTTATCCAAATAAAAAAGAGAGAAATTATAATCATTTCCTTTCTTTCTTTTTCCCTTATTACTTAAGTAATCATTTCTTTTCTTTTAAGTTCCCAAACATAGTGTTATTGCATCGCTCTTCTAGAATGGATTCTTCGACATCCCTAATAGCGACCAGGAAGCCGATTTGTATTCTTCGAGTTCTCATACCTATGATCGATTGATATTCGCTGAATGTGAGTTTCGATTTTCCAATCTTTTTCACTCTCGTTGAAATTATTACAACCATAATCTTGTTTTCTCGCTGTTTTGTTTTGATTTGTGGTCTTCGAGTTCTCATACCCGCCATTGTTGTTCACAGCGAATGTCAGTTTCGATTTCCCGTCTTTTACTCTCCGAATCCCCTCATTCTTCTCGGCGATTCGTTTGATTTTACAACCCTGACTTTGGGAAGCCTTAGAGGGTAAGAACAAGTTCATGACAGTCGAATTCGATGCCAAAATCGACCCAAATCACAACCTATGCTGGTAAATCTGTCTGTTAACTGTTGGTATATATTGTGTGCTGTTTCTTTCAATTATTTGATTTGTATATGGAATTTCCATGTTCTTATTAGTTTCTTACTGTTCCTTGTTTAATAATTACTACAAGTGTGGTGTGAAATAATATATTGAATAGAAAATTGGGTGTATATATGTTTTGTCTAATTCTTGAAAGGAGATGAAAGTGGGAGGAAGATCAGTAAATAATGCCTTGGATTGGAGGAATAGATGTGAGAACCCTAACAATTAAAGGAGATGAAAGTCATTTATTCTGTAAAAAAATAATTCCTCTGTGGATAATTTTGGAAAATGTATAAAGTTCACACCAAATGCACTGTGAGAACAACACTAATTGATGTAGTAGTGCTTTGCTTTTCTAGATTAGTATAGATTTTAATCAATTTTCTTAAATTATTTGGTTTTGTTTTGATAAATATATTATTTATTACTTGATTTTGTTTGTCAAGGTATAATGAGATAAGAATTCATATTTTGGATCTCAATGCTTGAGATTAGAAAAAAAATGCTTCTTTTTGCGCAGTCTCCAATGAAACTTAAGTCTCTCTTTGATGTGGTATAATAAATAAATACCTTAGGTGTATGTTAGGTGGCTATTAGTTGTAACCTAGTTGTAGTCTATAAATAGGTGATAATTTTTTATTAATAGAATATGCATTTTGTGATGCAAATAAATAAAATACAATCAAGAATTTAAAATCAACAAAGAGAAAATCTTCAATCAGGGGGTAAATCCCTAAGGGTTAGAGAGAGAAACCAAGGCTCTACCCCAATCAAAATGTGTATTCTTTTAATAAAAAAAAACTAAGCAAATTGACCCATACATAATCTATTTATAGACCACACCTATTAGGACACTTAACCCACCAAAGTGGACATTAATATACGACTCATTTTGCTCTCTCTGTCTCTCTCTATCTCTCAATTTAATATTTGTTTGCAATTTTGGTTGCATTACTCTTAGATTTCTTTGTAAGCAAAATAATAGTCTTCATTTAAATAATAATGCAATTTTGGTTTGTTTATTTTTAGTTTTAGTTTATTTTCAGTTTGTTTGTTTTTTATTGTTTATTGTTTAATTTTTTTTTGCTTGGTTTTTTTTAATAAATATATTATTTATTGTTTGATTTTTTTTCTTTTGGTTCATTTGTTTGCCAAGAAATCAGGCGAGAAGAATTCATAACTTTTGGATCTCAATACTTAACGGATATCTCTCTCTCTCTTGGTTTCCATTAAGACTAAGCTTCTCTCCATGATTTATTCGCATTCAAAATTATAGTCTTTGTTTCTAATTATCTTTTTCATATTTTGTTTCATTTTTTAAATAAATATAATATTTATTGTTTGATTTTTTTGTTTTTGTCTTTTTGGTTTATTTGTTTGCCAAGAAATCGTGAGAAAAAAATTCATAAATTTTGGATCTCAATACTTGAGAATAGAAAAAATGAACATCTCTCTCTCAGTCTCCATCGAGACTAAAGTTTCTTTCCATGATTTCTTTGCGATCAAAATTATAGTCTTAGTTTCTAATTAACTTTTTTCATATTTTGTTGTGTTTTTAATAAGTACATTGTTTATTGTTGTTTTTTTTTTTTTTGATTTACTTGTTTGCGAAGAAATCTTGAAAGAAGAATTCATGACTTTTGGGTCTCAATACTTGAGAATAGAAAAAACGGATCTCTCTCTCTCGGAGTCTCCATTGAGACTAAGTTTCTCTCCATAATTTCTTCGCAATCAAAATTAAAATCTTAGTCTATATTAAGTTTTTCATACTTTGTTTTGTTTATTTAACAAATATATTATTTATTTTTTGTCTTACTTTTTGTTTTTGTTTTTTGTTTTATTTGTTTGCCAAGAAATCGGGAGAGAAGTATTACTAATTGTTGGATCCCAATACATGAGAATAGAAAAAACGGACATTTCTCTCTCGGAGTCTCCATTCAGACTTAAGTTTCTCTCCATATCGCAATCAAAATAATTATCTCAATTTCTAATTAGCTTTTTCATATTTTGTAATGTTTTTTTTAATAAATATATTTTTTACTATATTTTTTTTTTTTGGTTTATTTGTTTGCCAAGAAATCATGAGAGGGAAGAACCATAAATTTGGAATGTCAATCAATACTGGAGGATAGAAAAAACGAATGTCTCTCTATTAGAGTCTCCATTGAGACAAGTTTCTTTCCATGATTTCTATGCAATCAAAATATAGTCTTAGTTTCTAATTAGCTTTTTCATAGTTTGTTTTGTTTTTTTAATAAATATATTATTTATTATTTTTGTTTTTGGTTTATTTGTTTGCCTAGAAATCCTGAAAGAGAAGAATTCATAACTTTGGAAGCTCAATCAATACTTGAGGATAGAAAAAACAGACATCTCTCTATCGAAGTCTCCATTGAGACTTCTTTCCATGATTTCTATGCAATCAAAATATAGTTTTAGCTTCTAATTAGCTTTTTCATAGTTTGTTTTGTTTTTTAATAAGTATATTATTATTATTTTTTTTTGCCGAGAAATCCTTGGAGAAGAATTCATTCATTTTGGATCTCAATACTTGGGAGTAGAAAAATGGACATCTCTCTCTAGAATTCTCCACTAAGACTTACGTTTCTCTCCACGATTGCTTTGCAATCAAAATAATTCTCTTAATTTCTAATTAAGTTTTTCATATTTTGTTTAGTATTTTTTTTAAGAAATATATATATTGATTTTTTGTTTTGTTTGGCCAAGAAACCGTGAGAGAAGTATTGCTGACAGTTGGATCTCAATAAATGAAAATAGAAAAAGTAGACATCTCTCTCGGAGCCTCCATTGATACTAAGTTTCTCTCCATGATTTCTTTGCAATCAAAATGAGTCTTGGTCTCTAAATAGTTTTTGCATATTTTGTATTTTTTTAATAAATATATTATTTATTGGTTTTATTTTTGATTTTGATTTTTGGTTTATTTGTTTGCCAAGAAATCATGATAGAGTAGAAAACATGGACATCTCTCTCTCTCGAAGTCTCCATTGAGACTTAAGTTCCTCTCCACTGAGATCGTTAAGGTATAGCGGTTTCTTGAATAAACTTTCATTTTTATTCAATTTTCTTTT